>OY998184.1:61960163-63210163 GCA_963921935.1 Galeruca laticollis | reverse complement strand
AGCCCCCCACTAAGCAAGAAACATCTTTAAGACGTTGAGTTACGTTATTTTCAAGTAACCCACAAGATGTTCTCCTTTAAATATCTAATTGACGCAACAGGTACGATTTTATGTGACGTTGAAATTGATTATGTTTTTGGAATGTTTAATGTAAGCATACGATTCAAACGTTTTCAACAAAACGTGTTAGAAACGTAGCATTCATGTTGGTTTAAAAAATGCATATGTATTGTCTAATCTTTTTTTAACTATATTGTACAACTTTTGCAACTTGACAAAACAACAATGTATTTCACTTTCATCACTAGAGCACACCCGGAACGCGTCCTTAAAACCGTATCATTGCGAATACGTGACTGGTGACGTCGAAGAACAAGTGCCGCCACCGCTAACCATAACCTATCTATGATTGATCTATGATACCGAAGTATTCCCCAGCGTCCCTTTTAATTCACCTTATATCATTCGTTCGTTTTAGAAAGCATGTGTTTTAGGAAGATGAATCGTAAAGTAAGTACTAAATTCACTAGTTTTTGCTGCTGCTTTTACCTCTACTTATAATAAGGCTGCGATTATAAATAATGAATAGGTCAGTGATCTAAAATGTATTTATGATATATAGTCCTTTTCAAACAATTTTTCGGCGCATATAATACAAAACAAATACTCGCTTTCAAAATTTTGGAATAAATATCGAAATATTAGACTTTGACAACCTTGTGAATAGCTGTAATGCCACAGCTAAACAGATAGTAAGTAAATATTTTCACAGAAAGAAAAGCAGTGTCATATATATTTGTATTAGTCAATATTTTGTTTCAGAAGTTATCGATCTTTCAACAACATGTAAAATTCGAGATTAATATTTAGTAGACCCTTGTTTTCAACGTATGTCTCTTAAAATTTTTTCCATGTAACAAAATTGCAGGATACTGAAGTAAAACATTTTTTAAATTTCACTTTAAGTGTAGTTCTATACACTGGAAAATTGTGTAACAGGACTGAATGGTCTAATGTATAATTTTTGTTTCTAAAACAAAATTTGTTTTTCAGTATAATAAATATCTACAAGTTGCCGGGCGGAATGGACTGGAGTTCATAAGGAGGGGCTTGGCTGCAACTTTTCATAATAAATTGGGAATACATTGCTCCTGGACGGGTTAAAGAAATAATTTTAAAATAAAAGACTGCAAGATAATCAATATTTTAAAAGGTTTTATATTGGATAATTTTTATTCAATATTCATACTTAATCATTGATATTCATCTTTAGATGCAGCACAACACTGTAACTGATACGGAATTCGAGATCATAACTATGGATTGGTTTCGACAAGCCAACCAACGGCTCAAGAGAGCAGAGCTGCAGCAGAGGAATTGGTAAATATAAATATTTTTGAACAATATTAGTACACATTTACATGAATATTATTATAATTCTAAAATTTGATTCATTTTTCAGAGGTATGTGTGTGCAGTAGATGTTTTACATAAATCTCTATTAGAACATATTTATGTACATAAGTAAAATAGAATATATTATTTATTTCAATCTACATAAGTATATTATTAAAACTACCCAGAAAGTATTTAAATTGATGTTTGGAGCATGTATTTGATTGGGGTGCGTTTAGGTTAGAGTGGTGAAAATAATAAAAATTCAATACTAGTGAAACAAAATGAATAATTAGCAAAATATGAACACCCCCATCACATAAATACATTTCTTGATAAATATGGTTATAGTTGCATTACTTGATGTATACACCAAGCTATTCTGATACGTAGACATATAAGATGTGAAGGATGTCATATAATAACTACTGCATTTTTAGTGGGATCGGCCAAATCAAAATAATTATACTTTCTTTTATCAAAAGTTCCATAAGAATTCAAATCAATAGAAAATAAACGGTTTTAAAGATTAAAACTAACTTTTCCGCATTTGTGGCCCCGAACAATATTCTATGATAAAATTGTTACTTGTATACACTTCGGGAGATGTATCGTGCTAACAAACCGAATTTCTTCAAAAATAACCAAAAATTTAGTATATATGGATTTATAGAACCCGCTGTACTCGCTCTAGTCAACTGAAAATCAGTAGGGTACATCTGTGAGACACCTTGAACAATATTCAATCATAAAATTGATCAATCGTATACTCTCTGGAGGCCGTATCGTGCTAACAAAACTGAAAATTCTCCAAAAATGACAAAAATTTGGTACTTCAAGTACCATAGCAGCCGTTGTACTAGCTTTAATGAGCTGAATATCAATAGGGTTCATCTTGGAGATGCTCTGAATAATATCCAATTATAAAATTGGTCACTTGTATATACTCCGGAGGCTGTATCGTGCTAACAAATTGAAGCTTCTCCAAAAATGACAAAAACATCGTACTTAAAGTACTGTAGCACGTGTTGTAGTGGATCTGGTGAGCTGAATATCAATAGGGATCATCAGCAAAATGTCCGGAATAATATTCAATCATAAAATTGGTGCCTTGTTGAACTACGGAGGCTGTATCGTGCTAACAAACTGAAATTTCTCAAAAAATTATAAAATGTCGTACTTCAAGTACCATAGCACCCGTTGTACTGGCTCTGGTGAGCTGAAAATCAATAGGGTTCATCTGTGACATGTCCTTGACAATATTCAATCATTAAATTGCTGACTTATTGCACTCCGTAGGCAGTATCGTGCTAACAAGACATGTAAGGAAAAGTGGCCGACGACAACGACGACGACGACATACACACAGCATTTTTTTCTAAAAACCGTTTTTTCGTGTTGTCGTTGATGGAAAACGTAAAAATAACTCAAAAAAAAATTTCAAAATACTTTTCTCGCATATAAATTGGTTGACAGAAAAGTAAAACTGTTGCTACAAAGACAGTTCTTTCTGTCGGTATGAACTTGAACTTTTTGCTAGAGAAAGTATAATTTTTTTTTACCGATTTCCCACTAAAAATAGGTTTGCTTTAGTTTCGATTAAGAAATATTACATTAATGTAACATTTCAAAAACGCAACTAGTATATTATAGAATCGAAACGAAAATGTAACTTTAGTCACATAATCGTAACGTTAAAATTACGAGGTAACTGGAACATTCCAAGAACGGAAATAATATGTTATAGTTTTGTAACAAAAACGTTTATTTGTAAACGTGACTGGGATTTTATCGTGTTTGCGGACATTTTACGTAACTATGAACAACAAAAGGTTGTAACAAATCCTTTTTGAATAACGTAGCAATGTAAATTTCAACGTATCAGTGACGAAACTGCGATGTTTTTTTGCTTAGTGGGCCTACAAAGCCTTGGAGGTTATGTGCTGGAATCCCACGTGGAGAAACTAGTAATGCCCAGACTGGAAAGCAACTAGTTACATGACAGAAGTGATCTTCTAAGATACCGGTGTTGTGACGTGCTTTCTTTCCTCAAAAGAATAACGGACGTCACTATGACACCCGCGGCTTTACTATCTACCAAATTTTCTCAGGCGCCAGATTTTTGGGATGGTTTACTCCACCGAACTCTCGAAAATGGTAGTGTCAAGAGTTACCAGGGTAGCAACAGATGGATGTTAAGTAATTCCAGGGGTCTGTTGTTCTTGACCCCTATGCCGTGCGAAGTAGGAAACAGGCTTTAATTGTTTACCACTGTCGGAAAATGAAACTAGCTGTGCTTTATAAAATTTCACAATTTATTTCGACTTCGACATAATTTGGGAAAAGGAAAATAAAACGAACCACGTAGCTATATATTTAAAATAACTAAATATTGACGAAAACCCTTCAATATTTACGATTCCTATTAAATTACAACCCAGACCAAAGCACTTTATTACAGAATAAATGTTTTACGATTACAAGCCTAACGTGCAAAGCTTTAATAGTTTTCGGCGATTGCCGGTGAAAATCAGTGAAAATTTACTAGCAGTACGGTGAGAATTACACAGAGAAAGCGTTATCAAAGCACTAGCGGTGTTTTACGGGAGCGTTTCTTGGCATTTGTGTACGGTTTAGAATAGAACGGCGGTAAACAATAAATTTCCCTCGGTAATATCCTGCGGATATTACCCCGGCCGTTGGTGCTAAAATCAATCGCGTAAAGACCAGTTAGTCGGCAGAATCCGAAAACCTCTCCCTGGCGAACCTGCTATGGCAGCGAACGCTCGTGAGATTATTTTGTTTCACGCCTTGGAAAATCCTCGAGGATGTCCATGCTATGGAAGCGGAACCAGACGAGGCTCCTCCAAGTTGCCTATTATCAAATATTTTAAAGTCACGCTACCAAGACCTATGGTACTAGAGTGAGCAAACCCCCGAAATACTTTGAGAATCCCTCAAGAATTTACCTGCTTTAGAGCGAGAATGCTTGAAGGTTTCCCAACGGTATTTCCTTTCCCTAGTGTTGTATACCGGAATCGGGATTCCCGAAATACCTTGAGAATCCCCCAAGAATTTACCTGCTTTGCAGCGAAAATACTTGGGAGTTTCCCAACTATATTTCTTTTCCCCTAAAGGTAAAACCAACAGTAAATTCTTACTTCGGAATTGTACACAAATACGCGGAAAATCACTCAAATTAAACAAGCAGTAAGCAAAAATAAAATCTATTAATACAGTTACGAAAGACGCTAGGAGCAAAATGAATTTAACACAAGAAGAATGATTTATAAAATAATTTCTAAACTCGCTTACCTTGTTGGCGAAAATCAGTCGTCGTTTCGGAAACGGCGGAAAACAGCGGAATTGTAAGAGCACAGAACTAGGAGCTATAGAGCTAAGAGAGCACAAGAGCAAAAGAGCCCTATTTCGTCCCGTTTGCCGGTTTTATACATTCTTTCCTCGACCCCACTCAGGAGGTCCCCTACTTAACAATCTTAAGAACGATGCAGACTGATTTGCGCAAACGGTACAGTAAGCAATACATATTAAATATATGCCGGATGTAACAAAATCAATATACATATTTAACAATTATTAAGAGCAAATAAATTTACAGCTTTTGATGAAAGAGGGGTGTATAAGTAAATAATAACGTAACTTAATAATAATACTAATAAAATGAGAAATTAAAATGTATACAGTGGGATGTCGGAACGAAAAATAGTAACATCGTTACAGTGTTCACACATTAATTTGCAGTAATCCCCTTCGTTATCGGTACACGATGAAGATGGTGCCCTGTTATTTCTATACGACTGGAAAGTGTAGAAGTGGGTCTAGTTGTCGATTTAAACATCCACTCCCAGCTACACAGAAATCCCATGACGAATTTTTTTAAGGAGGGGGTAATGTTACGAAATCGCAAACTGGTGTAGTCCCTACTACGTTTATCTGTGTCTGTAGCCCTTGTCTGAATGCCTAAATTACAAGTTGTGGACAGTTGAAGAAAATTACATAGAAGTGATGTAACAGCAAGAATTTCATGGAGGACACTAATATTTTCTTCGTATAGATACAGATAATTATAATGATTTATCTTAATTAAAATACTAATATCAGTGTTATCCTCCAACCTTTATTTCTTTATAATGATACAGCCCTGCAAGGCTTCTTTTGATATAGCTCCTGTTATCCTAAAAATATACCTGCGCCAGGTTATAATCCGGTTTCCCTCATTAATAATTCTTCATAAAATACGTGAATTCTGGTCGTAAATAAGGAAATAAGGACGAAACTCGCTTGATTCTATCGCGTAAAATTGAAATGTAAAATAACATAAAACAATGGTCCTTGGAAAATGAAAGAACGGTATAAGCGAAAGAAAGGCAGTGAGCTATGAAAAACAACGGAGTGAGCGTCCATCCTTCTCGCTCTTACGATCCTCCTCTCACTCCCACACCATCGATAAAAATGCTCCATTCCACTTCGCAGTGTAGAAAACGAATTCTCGTTCCTTTTTAAAAGGAAAGAACTTCCCGGTTTTCTTTTTCCCACCCTCAGAAGGTGTATAAGTCCGCACCGTTTGAATGTCTGAAGTATTTTCAGCGTCTAAAATACCGATCAATAAAACATCTGAACGCAGGCGAGTTTTCATTGGTTCTGGGCAAGGAGTTTTTCCCCCACTTTTCCGCGGAAATGTCCGTCAGAAAGGTTTCTTTTGTTTCCAGGTTTTATATTAGATTTTCGTCGGCGCGCGGAGGCCGACTGTAGAAACTTCGAGGAATATCAGGGGCAACGGGGTGCAGAGGTGTAGAAGGGGGAGTGGGTTGGGGGAGAAAAGGCAGACTCGGGTGAGGAGCGGAGGATGCTACACGGACGACGACTGATGAGGATTCGGAAGACTTTGTTTTTATTTTGTAAGGGTATAACTTTTTTTTCATCTGTACGTTGAAACGAGTTTCATATTATACGATTTGATGAGAATTGATTTAATCCCGTAACGAATTCATACTAAGAGAAATTTTAATATGATGAAGAGTGGAGATTTTTGAGAGATTATCTTCGAATTTTAAAATTATATATGTATTAATGGATCACCGTCTGACACATACAAATGAATCAGATAAAAGCTCTTCCGTTAGTAGTTTGGAACACATTTACAATAGGTTAGGGACATAATATGGGAGATAAATGCAGACAGTTGAAATGGAACGCGTTCATTATATTTCTTCGCTAACTCCCGATGATATCAGACAATCAAATTAACGTCATTTCGACATATGGTAAATAAATATTTTACGAGTATTATTTAGGAAATACAATATAATGATATTGCTGTGAGTAGAAATAAAGAATTATAAAGCATGTAAAACTCGTTATCGATAAAAAGGAGATCGAAAACTAACATTAAGATGGAAGCATGAGATATAGTCGAGGCGATGAAGCATCATGTTAGGAAATCTTTTACTACAGTACGGATGGGAATGCGGTTTTTTGCATTCGCTTTCAAAAATTATTTATACTATTCCTACCTACTTTCTACCCTAGGGGATGACGTTCAAGGCCAGGTTTGGGCGCACCAGGTGTTCGGGGGGTCGTTTTCCACATGAAATTCAGATTCAGCGCACACAAAACGGCCCCATAACGATTTTCGCTTCGTTTTTGTCGACATTTCCAGGAAAATTCTGGGAGATGACGTCCGCGTCCAGGTTAGGGCGCACCAGGTGTCCGTGGGGTGTTCGCCGGTGCCATATTTGAATTCAGCGACCCAAAAATCCCACGTAACGGTTTTGGGTTCGTCTTCTTCCATTGTGTCTGGAAAACCCTAGGGGATGACGTTCAGGGCCAGGTTTGGGCGCACCAGGTGTTCGGGGGGTCGTTTTTCACATGAAATTCAGATTCTGCGTACACAAAACGGCCCCATAACGATTTTCGCTTCGTTTTTGTCGATATTTCCAGGAAAATTCTCGAAGATGACGTCCGCGTCCAGGTTAGGGCGCATCAGGTGTCCGTGGGGTGTTCGCCGGTGCCATATTTGAATTCAGCGACCCAAAAACCCCACGTAACGGTTTTGGGTTCGTGTTCTTCCATTGTGTCTGGAAAACCCTAGGGGATGCCGTTCAGGGCCAGGTTTGGGCGCACCGGGTGTTCGGGGGGTCGTTTTCCACAATAAATTCAGATTCAGCGCACACAAAACGGCCCCATAATGATTTTCGCTTCGTTTTTGTCGATATTTCCAGGAAAATTCTCGAAGATGGCATCCGCGTCCAGGTTAGGGCGCACGAGGTGTCCGTGGGGTGTTCGCCGATGGCATATTTGAATTCAGCTACCCAAAAAAAACCCGGGTGCCGAGTTTCTCTCCTTCCTCGCATGAAGTTCGAGATAGTCCCACGGAGATGACGTTCGGCGGCGTTCCTGAGCTCCTGGAGTTCGGGGGTCAATTTGTACATCATAATCGTGATTTAGCGACCTCACAAACCCCTGGCTACCCAACTTGGGCCAATTCTAACTCTTATTTACAAAGTTATGAAATTTTCGAAAAGGCCTCTCAAAAAATGCATTTTTTTAATGCATTTTTGGCTGCAGCAATGCAACTTCCGGTTTGTAATAGTTAGAAAGTAGGTAGGAATGGTATAAATAATTTTTGAAAGCGAATGCAAAAAACCGCATTCTGATCCGTGCTGTACTAAAAGATTTCCTATCTTTGGCCTTTTTAGTGCTTCATCGCCTCGTCTAATAGACATAGACATGGAAAGAATAGGATCAAACGAATGGTGGAAAGATCGAGAAAAATAGAAGAAAGGAGGAAAGTCACTGCTCATGCCAGTTAGGACGGTATTTAGAACATTATCCGTAACAACATGGGATATTCATAGAATAATCTTTAAATACACCAAAAAGTATGAGAATATTCCTAATCAACTAAGAATATTGTTATAATATTAATATTATTTTTGAATATTCTGTTAATATTCCTTAGTGAATATTCACAGAACAAGCCTGATGATTATTCTTAAAATATTCATTTTAGAATATTACCAAACCGAATATTCCTAGCATAACAGACCTAAAACCAAAAAAGGCAGCGGGAATTGACGGTGTCAATACGGAATGTCTAAAGGCTCTGTCACCTTGCATCTTAGAACCTCTTAAACATATTATAAATATGTGTATTGATAAGGGTATTTGGCCTAAGGCTTTTAAACAGTCATTAGTAATACCGATTTATAAAAATGGAGACAAAACCGATACTACCAATTATAGACCTATATCATTAATCTCAACTGTATCCAAAGTTTTTGAAAAGCTAATAAAAAATAGATTGACATCTTACATAAACATATACAATCTCATTTCACCTAATCAGTATGGTTTCAAACAGAATAACTTCACACAGGACAGGATGCCTTGGTAAATTTAACATCTAAAATATTGGATGTATTAAATAGTAATAGGGTATGCCTAGCCGTATTTTTTGACCAAGCCAAAGCATTCGACACTGTTAGCCACAGCAATCTGCTACATACTTTAGAAAATATTGGTATACGAGACAACTGTCTGAAATTATTTGCTAGTTACCTTTCAGATAGACAACAGCTTGTACGGATTGGTGGAGAGACAAGTGATCAGTGCAATATTACATATGGTGTACCGCAAGGAACAATTCTGGGCCCTATATTGTTCAATTTATATATAAACGAATTGTTTTCAATAGATAGTACAGGACATATGATTGGTTTTGCTGATGACACAGTTATCATTTACGATGAAGACAACTGGTTCGACCTAAAAAAGAAAGTGGAAGTAAAAATAGTAATGAAGTGGTTTAATAAAAAAATACTAACAATAAACTTCAAAAAAACCTTCTACTTACCATTCCTTAAAAGTAACTCTACCAGTGACCATTTTGAACCTCTGGTAATACAGCAAGACAATCAAAACGTCCTCATAAATCCTGTAACAAACATCAAATACTTGGGAGTAATTATAGATAAGAACTTAAAATGGGACTACCAGATTAAATTTATTGTAAGAAAATTACAATTTATGCTTTATAGATATAAGTATTTAAAAAAATGTATACCGTTTAAGTATCTCAAGACTTTATACTACGGTTTAGTAGAAAGTCACCTTCGGTATGGCATACTTGTTTGGGGTAGTGCCTTAAAAACTCACATGTATCCTTTAGAAGTTCTTCAAAAGAGATTTCTTAAGATAATGCTACATAAACATTACACCTATTAATTAGACCTTTTATACAAAGAAGCCAAGATATTAGATCTGCATCAACTATATTTCTTATGCGTAAGCACAAAATTTCACACCACAAAAAATAAATTTGACTTACCTGAGCATAGATACGAATCTAAACGGACACATCATTTTACTGCTCCTAGAATGACTAGTTTTTATGTCAGAGATCATTTATGTTTTTAGCACCAAGGATATACAATTCCATTCCTATAGAATTGCAAGGCACTCCAAATATTACCTTATTCAAAAAAAAGTTAAATTTTTTCTCTTAGAAAGGGCAAGAGACTTCTATGTACTGTCCTCACCAGTGGGTAAGTACTAGAGATGCCCGAATATACATTTTTATAGTTTGTATGAACCTTAAACCAAAAACACAGTCGGATATCATTTGAAAGGTTTAATATTTGTCTACTGGTCCATAGTAATAGTAATGGAAATGGAATTGTTCTTTTGTGTTAGGCTAACTTTAATTTTTTAGTTTCGTCTTATAATAAGCAAAGTTTTATTGATATGTTTTAGTAACATGCCGATACAGGTGTTATTATTACACCTCTCGGAACCCTTCGGGTTAATTTATTCATGATTAGCTGTACATTTATATACTACGCTATATGTTATACGATTCTCTCTCATATTTTGTGATTTATTGTTATCATAGTGTATGCATTTTTGAAAATAATTGAATACATTATTATTATTATATTCTTTTAAGCATATTTATTTATAATCAAAGAAAATTATTATTATTTTTCACATGGGATGAAAGTTATAGTTCAAACATTTATCCGGATATTTAACCCTACATAGTTGTAAATAGTAAAAATAACCTTCATACAAATAATAAATATAATATACCAAATAATAAACTATTACCATGTAGTAAACTCATTGAAGTTCAGATAAAGATTATAAGATAAGAAAAAGATACAAAAATATGCTCGATATGAACTCAACATAGACGGTTGATACTGTGTGGATATAATGTTATTCGTCATATCGTCGTGTGATGAAAAGAGAACAAAGATCACAAATCACCCACCTGACAAAGATATAAATCATAATTATTCAGCATAAAGCCAAATCAAGACAGGTACCCAATCGCGTGAACAAAAAGCCGCCAGCCAATTAAAATGCAGCTGACGTTCTCTATATACACGTTTATTGGTTAATTTATTATATCATGTGTCTGTGATGGGCTTAAGCCTGGCATGCTCAAAGTCAAGTGTCAATAGCTTCATTTCTCTTCCGTTTTATCTAATATTAACCTATAAACTGGAGTGATTTAACATCCACCCATAGCTTAAATATATTAAAAATAAAATATCCACTATTTGAACGTTTAGCAAAGAATACACGAACACAAACTGGCGAAATTTCGACTTTTAGACAGTTCATTTTCTGAATGGGCAGGTGTGACCTGTGATAGACGCCATTTTGAAATATGTCAATGTCAAGTTTCATGTTAGCCAAAAAATATTCTTCATTGTTAAACAAGCATACGCTTTCATTAAAGTTTATTTTGATTTTGTTTTCAACAATACCGTGACTAGTAGAACTCTTAGTAAAAGATGATTGTATTTGTTATGTGATGAGTAACTGGTGCAGTTCGTGGATGTCACTCAAGAACAGGAGAAGGAATAATTATGTGTGAGATAAGAGAAATTGTTTCTATATGCAATATATTATAGGTTTATATTACTTTTTTAATATTTTACATTTTACTTTGTATATACCTTTCCATTGTAAGTTGTGTGATTAAACGTTTTTGCTTTTTAACATTGATCTGTCCCTCTCCCTTTAATAACATGACGAGCCCTGTTCAGCAAAAATATGTTGAATACTAATACATAATATTCAATATAAATTAGTAGTTGATTTATTTTATAAACATGTGAAAATATAAAAATATACCTACATTTATTTACTTTTTAGGGCACACTTATGGTTGGAAGATTGTAACTGTGCAGATTTGTTTGGAAAGACTACAGATGCTTTACAAAAGAATTATAGGTTGTGTGAACTTCACTTTCAGGAAAAATTAGTTTCCAAAGGAAAATATCCCAAGCATTTGTTTCAGCTACCTGTGCCTACCCTATTTCCATGGTTAAAACGCAAAGGTCACATTTTATTGAATGATCCACCAACAAAAATAGTTACTCAGTCTGGTAAATATTAAATTTAAGTAGACATTATAATCAGCTGTTTTTGATATTTATTTTTTGTCATCTGGCAGCATGATTAATTAATAATTTCTGACGGGACTAATACCTTCTTGGAATTTGTGTAAGGGAATATCCTAGTGTTAAGATAATGAAAACAAAAAAATTAAAAAAACATTTATATCTGTTGATAAAACTTAAATTCATTTAAACAAGTAAAGTATCTTAAGAACCTGAGGCTGGTAAAAACTTACATGAGAAGAACATACAATAATTAATCACCATATGCTTTGTATTCAAGCGACAATACAGAATACCAGTGTTAATGTAACGTATTCTGCATAGTGACAAATTTAAGCAAATGTGATATTTTTTATACTCATATTTGTAAAATTCTACAAATGATTACTACAATAATTACGAATGCTGAGAGATGGAAGTGCGTAGGCCTTATAAGGAGCGTTCAACAATATTTCCACTCAACTTCGCTGTGGATGAAATTTGACGTCATGAACGTATTTCTATGATAATTTAAGCTCTAATAGCTAGAATGTACACCTGTCAAATTAGTGGGCGGAACTAACAGTTAGAAGCAACAGGTAGATAATTGATTCACTGGCCTTTAAAATCCAAAGCCAACTTGAGCGAAAATTTTGTCGAACACTCGATATTATATAAATATTTATAAATTTTAAAAGTTTATAGAAAGTTATAAAGTTTATGTTTGTCTAATAAAAATTTGGACAATTCAATATTGAATTTTGTTTTATTATGTTTAGGTAGTTAAAATATATTTTTTTTCTTAGGTGTAACCAGAATTAAGCACTAATGTTATTGGCCTCATGTTCTGAATCGAATTTGTGCCTGTGCCGCTTTATTCACTTTAGAAGCCACCATCCAGTGAATGGTCGAGTAGAGAATCCCATCAGCCCATGATAATTTATTGATTTACAGAAATTTGAAAAAAGTGCATTTACATGCATCCTATGTACTAAACCTTCCCCTCCCCCCTCCCATTAAATGTATGGGTTTGAACATTCTGAGGATATTCCCGCAATAATCTGAATATACAAAGACTATCCCCTGAATATACAATTTGAAATAATTCTACAAAATTCCAAATGAATCTACCACGAATATTCATAGTATATATTGAAGATTCTGGAAACATTCATTGAAGAACATTCTTAGATAATGTTTTTCTGAATATTCTCAGAATAATCCTATTGCGGAATATTCTTTGAATATTCAGGATATTCCCATTTTCACTTTCTAGGAATATTCCAAAAAGCATTAAGAATATCCCAATATGCCCAAATGAATATTCAACGGATATTAATAGAATATCTAAAGTTGTCTGGGATCCTCATAATATGTTCATTCTCTTCTAGTAAATTTCCCCAATATATCTATACTACGGACCCTTTCCATTTAGCCATGTTCTATCCAATACAAATCTTCCATTTCATTAATCAATTTAAAAATTATCAGAATTTTTCAAAAGTTCTCGCAATGGAATGAATTATACTATCATCAACAGGAAGAAGACTTATTTGTAATTTAGACAAGCATAAAAACGAGGCTTGAATAGACTTAAAAAAATTATAAATTATTGTAGTCAGCCATGTACAAAATTCAGAAGCCTTTAATAATTACTGTATTGACTGGACCACTCGAAAAACCCCTTGACGTGGCTAAAATATATGACGCAAGTACACACCTTACAATAGTAGTTTGTACAAGTGCGCAAAGCGTTACTTTTCCCACGAACGCAGAAGTTTGTGGCACGAGCCGAAAGGCGAGTGCCGCAAATCCAGCGAGTGAGAAAAGTGCTTTGCGTACGAGTTGTACACAATATTTTTTCTACAACTACGTTTATTAATTAAAGAAAAAAGTTACTTATATATGTGTTTTATTTAACTTAAACAGAACGAATTTAAGAAATGAACACAGAATATAGGAAAATTAGTTATAAGTTGATAGTAAAATTGGAACAATTTCGAATTGTTATGCCTGGTATATTATCTATTTTTGATGATAAGTTATCGTTAATGTTTGTCAACGAAGATGTTGATGCTTGTTTTTCATTAGGAATAATATTATATGAAGTCGAAGCCCCAGGTATAATAGATTTTTCAATTTTGTTGGCAATATCAATTTTATTTGATATCGAGTCGTCAATATATCCTTCTGCCACTGTACTTGAGCGCTATCCACCATGTCGCTTCAATGTTAATAAGTCTCCGCCTGAATTTGCTAAAATTGTAGCTGAAGATCGTCTATAACAATAACCCGTGTACAATTTAGAGTTAGGTAATTTTAAATATTCTGCAATTTGTTTAGGCATATTTCCGAATTTATTTATGCCCACTACTTGCCGCGTGCATTTTCCGTGTTGGTAATTAAGAAATAACCTCTTCTCATTTGTATTTTGTGGACGCAGACGTGCATATTTTTTGTATAAATCATAGAATTTCCCAACTACAGTAAATGTACGTGGTATTTTTGTCTTAGTTATTGGAACAGTAACCAATAAGGCTTCTTGTAAATCTTTTACGTTATCAATAGTTAATTTCCATAATTCTTCCCTTCGACATGCTCCGGCTAATCCAAAAGCCATGACAACCTACAAGTAAATTTGTGATTGAAATTAAAATTTTAATTTAGTTCCAAAATTAAAGTTAAAAGATTGAATAAATTGCAAATATATAAAAAAGTCGACAGGATTTGAACCCGTTCCAATGCTGATGTGTTTTCCACTAAGCTATCGCGGCAACAATTATAAAATACTGTATTTAGGTATTTCCGCTGCTTTATTTTATTTTAAGTTTTTTATTTCGATTTTTCTATATCATGAAGTACATTGGTTACTAAATAATAATAGATTGAATAACTAAATATAATCTTTAAAATTAAGACTTACTTTGACGAGTAGATAGATATTGTCTGGCGCTTCTTCTAAAAATTTATGGATTTCAGCAGATGTCAATGTAAGGGATTTTTTTTGTCACAGCTTTTTTCGTTTTGCTTTTTCAAATGTGCTCGAAGTTTTGTATACTTTGAAATATCTATGTTATGTTTCATACTTATGAAGCTCCTTATCATTGAATATATAGACCACAGTGTAGACGGTTTAAAGTTTGCAGAAATTTCTTGAAAATAAGCCACAAAACATTTTCTGAGAATGATTTAATATTGTTTATTTCCCTCCAGTTCATAAATTTGCTGTATTGTTTTTGATATTTGTTTTTTGAAACTCCAGGTAACAAATTTTTGATTGCATTTTGAGCCTTTTCGATAATATCTGGAGGAGTATTCTCAATATCGTAATTCGACACCTCGAAAAATAAATTATGATCTCTGTTCATAGTTCCTAAAATAATAGGTAATAAATGAATTTGTTTATAATCTATAATGAATAAACTGAAATATATAATCTAAAAAATAGTTTACTTACAGAATTTTTATTTTAAATTTAAAATTTGAACACCCAGAAATCCACTATAAAGTATTGACATTTCCGTGGGCAAAGTGACATTTCCGTGCGGAAAAGTACCATTACGTGTACTTTTCCCACACTTTACATTATTACTTTTCTAACGGATATCAATCTAATTAAGAAAAGGCGTGCTTTGCGCATAAAAATTTGTGTAGAAAAGCGTGTTTTGCATAGTAGTTGTAGAAAAAATATATTATCAAATCATGCGATGTATATAGTGACACACACAACTATTACATCTACTTTTAATTTTCTTTAAATGAACGTAAGCTACGGATACATATTTACACCTTATTCCTTATTAATTTGAAAGTGTCAAATCATTGATCTACTTACGTTCAGCAATGTTTCAATACTGTTAGTGTTTGTTTGGAGCTAACATTTCTTTAAGTTTTATCACAAATCATTAAAAATTTTGTGTAATTACAATGTATAGAAAATGCTTCATTCAATCAACACTTCCAAAATACAATACAAAGAAAGGAACCCATCCGAATTACACTATCAAAACACATAACAAAGGAAGTCCCCAACCGATTCATATTATCAAGACACATCAGGAAGAAAGGACCCCATCCGAAACGCATTACAAAGAAACGACCACATTTGTTTCACTTGAGTTGCCAGAACTATAAAGCAAACAATAAGCTTTTTTACCTGTACTATAGTAAGAACGGATGAAAAAGAAAATGTATTAAAATGAATCTGGGGAGAACACAAACAAACACTAATATTATTTTAACAGGGCTGAACGCAAGTACATCAACTATTTGAAACTTTGAAATTAATAACGAATAAATTGTGAATGGAGGATGGAGGTAAGTAGTGTAGTGGAGAGCATGATTAGTGGAAGAGACGGACTAGATATGGCATGAGAGGTAGAAGTAGAAGGGAGAAGATGAAGGAGAATGTGTGAGAGACCACCGTCCGGCTTGAAGTATGCTAAGGTAGTGATTCCGAGACGGGAGTAAAGACAAGACAGACGTGGGTTTGGTTGGTACGCATTCTCTTGGGGATGAATCCAACACTGTTTGGGTCCTGTGAAGGACCAAGTTTAGTTATGATTGTTTCATTTATAAGAGAAATTTCTGAATCTGTATCAATTATTGCTTTAACATCTACATTATTTAATTTAGCGTTAACTATTAATAAACTTGTTAAATTTTCCTTTTTCAGGCAGTCCTCTGAAATCAGAAACAAATAAGTACGAATGCAACTATACAGACCACTGTTCATATCCTCCTCTAATGAAAATGCTCATGAAGATCGTTTGAAACGTCTACATCCTCTTGTAGACCTACTTGGTTATTTTCTGTAGTTTCTACACGTTGTTCTGGATTTTGAGAACATCTATATCCAGACTTCTACTTCTTTGGAAATTTACACGTCTTTGAGAATTTGTATTATCAATTGATTGTGTATTATGTATTTCTTAAATCATTTTCAGAATTTGTTCTATTAAATTGATAATTATTGTTATTGTATCGATTTGTTTGATTTCTATTATTATTTCTGTTATAATTTGAATTATGATTCTTTTAATTTCCTATGTTTATTGATAGTTAATTAAATGTTCTCTGTTGTTTTGATTATTATATAATTTGTATTTTGATTATTAAATTGATTATTATTTCTTATGTAATTGTTTTGCCTGTTTGATTTTTCATTATTTCCTGTATATATATATTTCTTTGTAAGCTTCTTTCTACTCTCATTAAGTATTTTGTCAATTGTTCGAAATTGTTAATATTTTGTATGGCTATAGTTTCGGCTATTTGTTGTTTAAAATACCTAGAAAGATGAGTAACAATGTCTTCTCCTCTTATAACAGGATCTAGAAATTGAGCCTGAGCATAAATTTGTAAAGCATAATTATACATGGAGTTTCCATTTTTTGATATTTCCCGAAAATAGCTTTTCTCTCGTGTATGCTTGGTTAATTTGTCCCCAATATTCTCTAAGGAAAGAATCTTCAAATTGCTGGAATGTTATGAATTCCATTTCAATGCTAGTGAACCAAATCTGAGCTTGTCCACTTAAATAGCTTCTTATTAAATCTCTCTTGTACTCAAAATTTTCCAAATGTTTGATTTTGTTCTTGATGATTTTAATGAATGTCTTTGGATGTATTTTTCTTATATTTCCCTCAAATTTCGAATTTTCATCTATGTGATAGTTGATATTTTAGGGAATTGGAATGCTAATATTTCCCATGGATGTTTGCCTTTTAAATTCTTCCTCCAAATATTCCTCCATGTTTTCTATTTCCATCATAATTTTCTCTTGTTCTTCTCTTAATCTTTTTATACATTTTTCTTCATTTCAGTTTGTTTTGTTAGATATCAAATTTACATCTCTTTTATTTATTTTAATCACAACTTTATTTGTTTTGTTTATTTCTCTTTTAAAGGTGCTCGTAAGTGTTCACTGTATCGGATTTCAAAATTTCTAAGGGTCTGACCCAAATAGATAGCATTACACTCTGGACAGATTGAAACAACCAGATAAATCCCACTACGCAAAACATCTACTTGACACCAATCATTCATTGACACCTAATACAGAACTAGAAGTGCTGCATATTTGTGAAAAGAAACAAGAACTAGATTTCCTTGAAGAATTGGAAATAAGAAGACATTTAGGAAACTCACAATATGAAGTTATCAATGAACAGATAAATCTAGGGAGTTCTCTACTAATAATTTGTGTTCTTAAGTGATAATTGTAAAGATCAGCAGATATAGTTTTCCTGGTTTTCTATATCATTGCACAGATATACTGATCTTAATTGGAAAAATGATATCCAGGATATCACCATAGGGCTAATAATATCTAAGCTTCAATATTTGTAATATCACATCTTCTCCTTTTTTATATTAACATATATTAAGTCAATCACAAGTTAAGTCACTTCTTGGTCTAGCCAAAAATAACTACTAAACATCAGGTAGGCATCAAATGAAATGTAACTTCTGTCATTCTGACGATGATATTGATTTTTCGAAAGAATTGTCAATTTTTTTGAATTTTCAGAAATTTTTATTATATTGTGGAATTAGCTAGAAACAGTGAGCTACATTTTAAACACTAATATGAGTAAATTCCACGAAGTAAGGGTCGGACAGTTAATTTCATAAGATCAATAATTTACTAGATTATGTCCACTAGTATGATTTTGGTATTTGATGATTTTAGTGCCTCTAAGTTATGTGTACAATCTTCAACGTCTCATAGTAAATTTGAAGGTGTTCCAGAACAGTACATTGATTGGTGTGTGTTTAAAACTGCGAATATTTTGTTAGTTTTACATTTGTCTAATTTTGACCGTAGTATGGGGTTGGTACCATCTAATTCTGATAGTGATTTGTATGGTGTAGAAGCAACTTTTGTGTCTTCTCAATTTTGGATACAAATAGTCTTCATTCTCTATCTGAGTTACATTATTATGGTGGTCTTGGTGCTCAAAATAATTCATTACAATAGCGTCTTATTCTTGGTGAAAATCCAGAACAATTCCAGCAAACACGAAAACACAAAGACTTCTCCAGTACATACCACATTTCCCTATTTTGGTGGATTCTGTTGAAAGTTAATTGATCAAATCTGTTCTTAATATCCTAGAGATATTCCAAAAGACACCAATTAGTATAAGCAGTATATCGTATCATATTGGGATATTTAAATAACTATTCAGTGAATATTCCAAATATGTTGACGTATATTTAGACTTTTTACAGTTCATTCATAAAATGTTTAAAACTTATTTGGAGAAGTAACCTCTCCATCAATCTAGTTCATATTTTGTATAGAAATTGTCAAATAATTCACACGTGATTGATTGATTGATTTTAATTTATTTTTAATTTTTATATAATTAGAAATAATAGTCACTATATTACTTGTATATAATTATAATACTGACCAACTGCTATAATATTATTCAATACGACAATAATGTAACTATTCGATAAGAAAGGTGTTAACTAAAAACCTAATTGTCATTAAAAAGATCCCTTTAACGATAAAACTTTCTTCAGTTATAGAAAAAATCAAATAAAAACAACCCCTACGATCATCACGGAATCAGTATACACATGACACCCGAAAACCTCAAAAAAAAACAATAAAAAATACTTCAAGCCCTAAACGATTCTAAAAAAAGCGGGTAGCGAATTAAAAAACATGTGTCGACAGAATAAATACTTGTATCCAACCCTTTTGGCCCTTAAAAAACATATAAAAAGTGTTTCCCTACTCTATTAAAAAACAATTATCACAGACCTTTTGCGGTTTTTTCAAATTCAACCCTTCTCTTATGTTTTTCTGTACCTACATTTTTTATAGACTTGATGGCGCCTAACGAAGGAGATCTCTATTGTATTATTTCGTTTTAGCTTTGGCTGCTCCTGCATAGATGGCGATAGAAGTAGTAGTTCAAGCTTAGTATGCTAGATGGCTACAGTGAGGTCGTTTAAAAAGCTCAGAAACTAAGGTACAATAACTTTGATTATTACGTGAAGGGTAAAATAGGGATTATGAATGCATCATTTCACGAGACAGAGAAGTGAACTTACGCTAAGGAAAGATAAAAATTAAATAATTATTTAGTATATGAGAATATAAATTTTTATTATTGTATATTTTTTGTTTTATTTTCAAAGATTAACACGGTTGTTTGAATAGCTAGATATTTTCAAAATATTGATAGTTTTTTACTAGCGTGTTAGTTAAACATTCATACGAAAATTTTGCCGGCAAATTCTTTCAATGATTAGTTATGGCACAATTTTGACGTAATAGATTATAAATTAACTGACATTTCGGTGAATTTTTTTGAAGCTTTTATTTGACTTTTTAACTTGGAGAACAATGGTGATAAAGTATTCTGTCCCCAAGACAAACTTCTATGTTATGTTTAGATAATATATAGTTTAGTTTTTCTGAGAGTTGATTTGTGTTTGGCATTGCAATGTATGTAAGAGTGGCTAGTGTATTGGTTTGTGTTGATTGAATTTGACTATTGTAAAATTTATGTGTGCTTTGTTTAATAATTCAGTCAATATGTTTGGAAGGATAGTGATTGTTTTGTAATATTGTTTTTATAATTCGCGTATAAAAGAGACTTAATTATAACATTGTTTACAGTGTCACAATGAAGCTCTTTGAACACTGTTATAGTAATTTTTAGTGTACAGTTGGTTATTGAAATTAAAAATAAAATGGTCTAGCGTTGTTATAGCTAGCAAATTATTATATTCAAGGTAAATTAGAATGATTTATATAATAAAAATATTAATGAATAAAGTACGCTAACGTTTATATGTCAATGATTTGTCAATTGTTTATTTTTATATTGTATAAGATCAATATGTAGGTATACAAAACGTTCGATTTCTGGGATGAACCAGATATCTATGTGAAGATGTATTACAGAAATAATTCTGTTCATGATATAATATAAATAGATCGCAAGAGCATATACGAAGAAGCTCTTTTTCAAACATAATCATCCTCTTTTTGCTTACATGAAAGTTTGTTTACAATTTACACAATTATTCGGTTATAATATGTCAAAAGTCAGAAGTGATGAATAAAGCCATCTGTGATCTGACCAATTAGGAATCTACAGAATTGCCAACTTAAATTCAAACCACTCCTCCTAGTTTAAAAACAGGGATTATATGAAATTCTATTTTATTTAAATAATTAAATAAATGTTAATTATAAAAAATATTGTGTAAAACTTGTGCCACAATGACTTTCTGTAGTACTCGTACTACAAAAGGAGTCATTGTGACACTTGTTTTACAAATAACTATTTTGTTTGATATAAAACTTCTGGACGATATTCAGGTGATGTAAGTGTAATGGCTCTATCTACTAATCCTATGATTACGCTGTTTTTTTTTGGAATTAGGATGATGGGAGTGGTAATTTTGGTAGCGACCTGATGATATTTCTTCAATAAAAAGTTTTGTTGTAATTTTATTTTCTCTAGTTTTAATAAGTGTCATGTCCAAAAAATGTATTGTATTATTTTGTTCTATTTCTATTGTGAATTGAAGCTTTGGATGGAAATTATTGAAAGCAGTCACTATAGGATTTATTTGGTTGGATGGAACGGCAACTAATCGTATTTTAAAAAAAATATTTAATAATTTGTGCAAGAGTTGATGAAATGAGTGAACCTATAGTGTACCCATTGAGTTGTTTAAGAAAATAATTTTTATATTGAAAAAAATTATTGTTTCGGATTTTGGAAGTTTGTCATAGGGCACATAATACTCTATCACTATCGTTCTCTAAGTTAAAAAATCAAATAAAAGCTTCAAAAGATTCTAACATCATATATTATATACCACGTTCAGACTGTCTCAAAAAATATATAGGTATGAAAACCCAACATCTTGAAACTAGACTTAATGGCCATGAATATACAAACACACCTCCACAGCGTTTGATAGACATGAGAAGCATGAAAAACATGAATTTGTCTTTAATAATACTAAAATAGTAAACCAAGATTCTAATTACAAAAAACTAACAATAAAAGAAATTATACACATATATAAAATGAGAACAATGCAGTGAACGATAAACAAGATATCAGAAGTCCAAGCCAAATATATTATAATTTATTATAATAATATACCAACTTATTGAATATCCATTGTATATTGTAAGACGTGGTTTCTAAGTCAGGTACCTATTTTTGATTTTATTATTTGTGAAATTATTTTATCAGTTACTAGTTTTTGTCGTCTCTGGGTTTTGTATTTAATTTTAATTGTTCAATCGTTCAATTTATTCATTAACAACATCTAATTTAAAATTTTTGAAAATGCTCCGAACTAAGAAGCGAAACGTCAAATAAAATTATAAATTGATATAGAATTTATTGTTAACCTGGTGCCCAAGAAACGTGAGAAAAGTTTATATACAAGGTTAAAGAAAAACAAATAATTTAAAAAAATATTTTTATTTTTATATTTTACAACTATAACATTATAAACTTATAGCAAACAGAAATATACTCTAACATTATTACAACTCAAAAATTTTGTATTTTAGTTTCATATATGATACAAAAACAGAAGAAATGAAAAAAATATTTAAAACATCAAAAAAACTCGTTTATATATCTGTGGAAAGAAGCCATAACTTGATATGGCGACTTTCGGTAACTTTACAGAAGAGCCATTTTAAGATAAACTGTCGGAGGCAAATCTATACTTCAACATACATTTTACATTTAATACTTTTTGTAGAGCTTCAACCCCAAATTTTGGGAGTTTTAAGTATGAAAGTGAATTATATCAAAATATCGGAGTTATTTAAGGTTTTTGAACATAACAGGTTTTACCATCTTTTACTCCGGTATATTTTTTTATTTGGCAAATCGATAACAGAACTAAAGATATCCCAAAACATGTTATTTTTGTGCATATATTTACATTTAGGATGGAATAATCATATTACTAATGTTTCTCGAGCTCTTATGTCAAAATGTTCATTAAAGACAGAATACCAGCATCTAGCGAGAGATAATTTTGGAAGGGTATGTTAAATATTACAGTTGCCATGACAATACGGTAGCCATCAGTCAGTAGATGTTTTTGACGTTTTGATGCAATTTGTGTATTATTACAAGCTTCTAAACCATTTAACAATGAGTAGCGATGAAAGTGACGTAGAAAACGTTCCATTCGACATTAAAGAAGCGGCAGAGCAAATTAAAGGCAGCAAATAAAATTCCTAACGTAGAATAATAAACAAAACCTGAAACTTCAATGCCTCGCATGCGTTCAGGGCTCCGCCTGCAGCGTCGCCCTAAAACTTGCATGCTCGCCCTGTAAAGTATCACTTTCCGAGCTTGACACGTAAATAACTATTAAACCAAAAAACTCAATTTTCAAAAAAGTTTTTTCATCTAGTAGCGAGATTTGATATATTATCTTCCGAGATTATATTTGGAGTTAACTCCCTAAGTTTATATAAAGGAAGTTAAAAAATTCCTGCTGACGCACGCAAGATCGATTCCTTATTAGAGATTTAATAGACCCAAATAAGACATAAATTCGATTTCTCACTATTATTCACTAGCAATCATTATTTGTTCATTATTGTCTATTATTGTTATTCTATCCATTGCACTTAATGGGCATAAGGGCACGATTTCGTTTCTGGGAAGATTCGTGGATGAGATGTATTTTATTAGAGAGGACCAGACTCCCAGATTTTTAATACTCTCATTGCCTGAAACTTCCTTAGATATTCTAAGAATTGCTTTTTGGGCAGATCTTTCTATCACCAGATGTAGAGGTGTGAGATCTGTAATGATCTCAAGTGCCCTAGTTGGACACGTTCTCATAGCTCCAGTGATGCACACACAGGCGAGCCTTTGAACTTTGTCGAAGGTCTTTCTCGTGCTGTACTGACTTGCTTTTGTATGCCAAAGTATTGCCCCATACGTAATTGCTGGTCTCACAATCATGGCGTACATCCATCGCAGTATCTTTGGGTTACAGCCTCACCTCTTACCAGCTAGATTTTTGCACGCCATCAAAGCTCTTATTGCTTTACTAGCAGTTATTTCAACAGGCTTATTCCACAGAAGCTTACTGTCTAGCGTTATCCCTAGATATTTAACTTCTGATTTCTATTCTAAGATTTCCCCGTTAAAGGATTTCATGGCTGAAAGTGTTCTTTTCCGGGTAAATGAACTTACTATGATCTTGTTTGGGTTAATGTTTAGCCCCACTGACGAGCACCATTGCTCAATTATTCTGAGTCCCTTTCGTAATAAATCACAGAAGGTGCTTTCGAACTTGCCTCTGACTATTAGAACTATGTCAGAGCAACTCATCTAATACGAGGCTCCATAGAAGGGGAGATATCACTCCTCCTTGAGGTGTCACCCGAGTGACTTTAACTGAGGTGGTTTGATTCCCCACCTGTGTCTCAGCTATCCTCGTCGTCAACAACTCATACATCCATTTTACTTCTCGCCTTTTTAGTGCTTCTTTGGCAGACACATGAGTTGTGTTGTTAAATGCCACAGATATATCCAGGAATGCGCACATTGCGATTTCTTTGTTGTTTAGAGTTCTCTGGATGACTTCGGTCAGCTGATACAGAGCCGTCTCAGTTGATCGATCCGCTCTCAACTAATATTAGGACTACTTCTCCAATTCCCAAATTTTGTAGTGTCCAATAGCTTTGAATGGCTGATGATGTCAAAGGTCTTTATTTTTGGTTTCCTGGTAGAAGACGTACCGCGAATTGTGTTTGAGTCTCAGTGTCTTACTAGGGGCAGAAATCTGATCCTCAAGTTTTTCTAATTGCCCAGACTTCTTTCGAAAGACTTTGCTAACCCTCGTGCATATTTGTTACTGGCGGATATGTTGTGTGCCAGTCAATACTTTTCCGGGAGCGTGAGCAAATCTTGTCGTTGTTCTGTATTCTGTAACTCCATATCTAGCTTTCCCTGTACCTCCTTATGCACCCGTAAATTCTTTGAAGGCAGTATCAGGCTCTTATCGGATATGTTTCACTCCTTCCTCTTTGTCATGGTCTCCTTCGAATGGCCCTAGTAGGTTTTGGTGGAGTACTTTCGGTTTTCTATGAGGAATCTTGCTTATACGATAGATAATTGTAAAAGTAGATAACATGAAACCATCCGCAAGTATAAACCGTATGGTAATTACTGAAAGGCTTAATGGAAGTATTAGATTATTCCGGTATTTCTTAAATTACCACAAGGAATATGTGCAGAATTAAACGGAAAAAAATATTTTACAGTATTTGATTTATCAGAGGGATATCACCAATTGAAAATTAATGAAAAATCATCTTGGAAATGTTGTTTCGCAACTCAATTCGGTATTTATAGGTACATAGTTTTACCTTATGGATTGTCAAATTCTCAGGATCTTTTTCAGTAATAAGTTGAAAAGTATTTTGGTAATATTAAAAATGTTCAAATTGGTGCTGACGACATGATTGTGTCAGGTAGCACAGAGGAGGAACATGATGCAGCTATCAGGGAAGTGATCCAGAAAACAAATTAATTCTAGGTCTAATAAAGACTAATTACAATTTAAAAAAGTAAAGTTAAATTTATCGGGCCATTTTTTTTAGAAAAAGGTATAGAAGTAGATTCTGCTAAGGTAGAATCACTTAACAAATTAAAAAGTCCTCAAAACAAAAAAGGACTACAGGGAATTATAGGTTCCTTTAATTATATTAGACAATATATATCCTATACGAATATATACATGTAAAAATTCTATCAATTGTTAAAAAATTCTTCTGAATAGCAAAGTGCATGAGAATTGAATAGATGAGGCTTTTACTTGATGAAGATCCATACTGAACGATGAAATAAAACAATATAGTTTGTTTAAATCTTCATATATTTGAACTAATGTTCAATTTAAACTTGTTGACGCGTTTCACTAACACAGTAGCTTTGTCAAAACGAATGAAGGTAAAATATAAAAATGTCTTAATATATACAGTGCTAAATCTATTTACTAAGGTTAACAATGGTATTAAAAGATATTACCTGGAAATTCATTCACTACAAACATTCCTAAGCTATCTTCTAGGTAAATAGGTTCAATAAAGGAGACTGATTGATAAATATTTGGTCGTTAAGGAGATTACCTGAATATTTATTTTTGTTAATCTCTAGGCTTCTAATAAATTTAAACTAAAGGATTTACCGACTACATAGAGAATTTCAAAATTTGGGTCGAAAATGTGTAGGTTTTCTAATAAATGATTTGAATAGTTAGAATCTAATTTTTTGTTGTCATAGCTACGTTTGTGTTCCGAAATTCTAGTTTTAAAATTTCTAAAAGTTCTACCGATATAAATTTTATCACAATTGTCATTACCACATTTTAATTTATAAACTCCTGATTTGTTTAATTTTGAAGATTTAGATTTATTATTTTTAATGAATTTGGATAAATTGTGATCAGTTTTAAAGGAAATATTCATGTCTAAAGTTTCTAAAAATGATTTAATTTTTAAGGATGGTGTTCCAAAGTATGTTAAGCTTTTGAATTGTCTATTATTTTTATCTGAAGGGAATACTTGTTCTAAAGTCTGTTTTTTTATCTTTTTATTTATGATATTGCCAATTAAATTTGGATCGTAATTATTATTAACTGCTATTTGTTTTATGATATTTAATTCTTTGGTATAATTATTAATATTTAATGGGACTGTTAATAGTCTGTGTATCATACTATTGAAAGCTGCTGGTTTATGACTGAATGGGTGGACCGAACTATTATGAATTGTAATATCTGTATGTGATGGTTTATGAAATATAGAAAAATCATGTTTATTATTTATATTTGAAATAGTAAGGTCTAGAAAGTTTATAGACTTATTTTGTTCAAGTTCTACGGTAAATTTGATATTATTGTGAATCGAGTTTATGTAAGTAATGAAGCTCTCTAATTGTCTATTTATACCGATGAAGCTAGCTAAAATGTCGTCCACATATCGGTGCCAGTACATAAATTTTTTACTAAGGGGGTGTTCATGAATTATTTTTTCTATATTATCCATGAATATTTCTGCTAGTAGGGGGCTGAGAGGGTTGCCCATAATCAAACCATCTTTACTGCTATAAACCTCTCCATTAAAATGAAAATAATTTTGATTCAAACACACTTTTAATAAAGTAATGATATCAGAGTGAATTATAGGATTAACATTATTGTATGTGAGCAAGTTATCAACAAGAGTTATATTTTGTTTAGGAGGTATACTAGGGAATAGATTTGTTACATCGAACGATATGAATTTAGAATTATGGGGTAGTATTATATCTTGAATATTATTAATTAATTCCGTTGAGTTTTTAACTGAAAATCGAGGTATGAATGAACAATATTTAGAAATGACATCTATGAGAATCTTTGAAATTTTGAATGAAGGTGCTGTGAAATAAGAAACAACTGGCCTGATAGGGTACCCCTCTTTATGGAGTTTAATTAATGGATAAAGTTCAGGGTGTTGCGGATTGGGTAAAAATAATTTATATTTTTCTTTATCGTTAATTATTGATTTAACGTTATCTACTGCTAATTTTATTTCTCTCTGAAATTTATTAGTTGGGTCTTTTTTAAGGGTCTCAAAATTGCTTGCCTGAATAAAATTGTTGGTTTTTAATGAATAATCTTCTTTAGGTAATGCTATTACCGTATTAAATTAAACAAATCAGGAGTTTATAAATTAAAATGTGGTAATGTCAATTGTGATAAAATTTATATCGGTAGAACTTTTAGAAATTTTAAAACTAGAATTTCGGAACACAAACGTAGCTATGACAACAAAAAATTAGATTCTAACTATTCAAATAATTTATTAGAAAACCAACACATTTTCGACCCAAATTTTGAAATTCTCCATGTAGTCCGTAAATCCTTCAGTTTAAATTTATTAGAAGCCCTAGAGATTAACAAAAATAAATATTCAGGTAATCTCCTTAACGACCAAATAGATATCAATCAGTCTCCTTTATTGAACCTCTTTGCCTAGAAGATAGCTTAGGAATGTTTGTAGTGAATGAATTTCCAGGTAATATCTTTTAATACCATTGTTAACCTTAGTAAATAGATTTAGCACTGTATATATTAAGACATTTTTATATTTTACCTTCATTCGTTTTGACAAAGCTACTGTGTTAGTGAAACGCGTCAACAAGTTTAAATTGAACATTAGTTCAAATATATGGAGATTTAAACAAACTATATTGTTTTATTTCATCGTTCTGCATGAGAATTCATTCAATAAACTAAAAGGTATAGTAACTAAATCTCCAGCATTAGTTCCATATAACAAAGATAATATCTTTAACAATAAATAATAATATCAAAACAACTTTTTAGAATGTTTACTATTTTTTCAATATATTGTGGAATTATTTAGAAACCGTTAGTTTCATTTATAAAAGTGATATGAATATATTTCAGAGAATAAGGGTCGAAACAGTAAATTTCATATTATGAGTAGGTATAATATATACTGATTTTGACTTGACTCTATTTAAACAATTTGTGGTCCAGTTGGCACATTAAATCGAGACATCACACACGGACGGAAGCTTCTTCATGCCCTAATCCGAAGATACAATGGATAGGAGAGGGTTCTACAATCCGCAACCCCGTCGATGCCTATACAAAAAGGGGTCGCATTTTAAAATAATACCTGTTTGAATTGAATTTTTTTAAGATTTTTACAGACGGAATTGACCCCTTCTCTCGCCACATGTCCTTAGTACACACTTCGTTTTTCTGAAATACAGACGCGTCCGCTTGACAAAATTTTCGGATATGATTTTGATAAATTTACAAGAATTTCGATATACTGTGACGGTCGTACAAAAGTATAGTGTGTTTTCGGGCAATCAAATAAAATATGAAAACTTCATTTTCGGGCTATCTAAATTTTTAGGTCGGGCAACCTAATGTATTCAGCTACCATCTCAGGGCACAAGTGCAAACCGGGCAATAGTGTTAAGTTTTGTAAATAATATAGGTTAAGTGTTGAACATTTTGTGTTAATAGTTACTTTTTGTGTGTTTTCAATAAGCTTAAGTCAATTTATTCTGTAATTCTCTCCTTGTTGCGGATATATTTTGGCCTAATAGGTAAGTTTGATTATTTTCCTACAAACAATTTAAAATTAAGTTCAAAAGAGTAATAACTTACTATCTAAAAGCTGCGACCACTAGTAGATGGCGCATGCGTTTGATTCATTCATACATTACTCATAAATAATTCACAAGATGGCGCTGTATATTATTTAGAAGTACTACTATATTCACCATAGATGCCTCTGCTTATTTTAGTTGATTTATTGCGGATTACAATCTCAGAATACTTTATATTCTAAGGTTACAATGCGGAGAACATCGAAGCAACTCCAATACTTAACAACAATGGCATATTTCGCACTACTCTCAAGATATTTTTCGTTCACATTTGAACCCTGCATTATTTAATCTCATTCCCATGGAGACCTTTGATCGATCATCATAAATTACATCAAACTTGATTTTCAGCCAATTGACTGGGACCCATTTTCCCTAAGATACATGCGGGGTTCTTCAAAGGAATAATAACATATTTTATTTCGAGAAGTGACTTTTCATGATTTACCTACTATTACATGCCTCACTCCATTTGGCAGGTAAATTCAGGTGTGCTATGAAAATTCATACTTCTTTTCTGTATAAAATAATATACTATTCTCATCTTCTTATTTTCATCATGGAACATATTGTATATTAACATCGTGGAATTGTAACTTAATGAAATCTAAGCATTACACTGTACACAAAAAAAAATAGTTATGAAGAAGATATATGAACACATTATCAAGTTCAATGAGTTTATAATTAATTGTATCCAATTGAGTATCCAATAGCTGTGTTTCTACAATAATAAATAATTGAATTCTGTTTGTTGACTGGAGCATTCAGTATCATAAGTTACATATTCTTCAACTAGATTAACATAGGTACCATTATAAGGAACAGCTACATCTTATTTATTGTATTCAGTGTATTTTCAAATGGAAATGAGCTTTTTAACAGAAATTACTGGTATTACAGTCTTAAACAGTCTCTAATTGTTCACAAGAATTGTTAGTAATAATGTTTAAATTTTCTAAACTGCAATAATATATTGATGGGTATGACTACTACTATAAAAACTAGAACTAGAGATACTCGATTCAATATTTTTTGTACTATTTAATACAATGTCTGTATCAGACTATCTGAAATAGTTATTGCCCTTCCATTACATAATTACCAACTATTTGTTTTTTATATTATTTGTATAAGTAGCTTCTGAAACATCTTGAACATTGAAAATATTTTCTCCTAGATTCAAATATCTGCCAACATATGAGCATGTTTTATTTTTAATAATAATATCTACCTTATTGCAATATTAAGTTTTTTGTAGGGTATAATGCATATCTAGGATTTGAAATATTGTGAATCGTTTTTAAAATATACTTACTAACTTAAATATTTTGAATGTTGAAAAAAACCCTTATTTTTTAAACTCTATTGTATAATGTTAGCGTACAATTCCGCCACCTGGAATTTCATTGTACAATAGCCTATTAAAGTATTGAATGAGTATTAAGTTTTCATAATTACGATTTTGGAATAGATACTTACCAATAACAACTGTTGTTCGTCCATTATAAGAATAATAACTAAGTATAGAAACTGTGGCTAAGTAGGAACTAACGAAAACGAAGACCACTTTATTCAAGTACTACTTGCAAAATATGTGCTTCCTGCAAATAAAATATAACACAAAACTGAAAACCATCTGCCATTTCATGCTTGTCATTTATTTCCACAGATAACTACTGTATGTTCCGTTCGTCAGTTTCTCTTCTGTTTTCATCTTTTTTTTATGTTACTGTGATGTTTAATATGAAATATTACCGAGAGTTTCATGAACTAACATCGTACAGACGTAATAGTAGGATGTTACTAAAAATTATTTCGAAATATGTAAAAGTAACTGCAACATGTGATCATCTTAGAAACATGTTAATTTGTAATAATACAGTAATGTTCTGTATGTGACATTAGTGAGAAGTATACAAATCGACATGGTATGAATGTTTCCTATAGGAACTTACTTTTAAGAAGTTCATGGGATGTGTATGTAACTGCGAATTCAAGTATTATTGTGTACATCAAAAATATGTTTTATTCACATGACATGGATGTTGGTAATAAAATTAAGACATCTAGGAGATATCTTAATAATTGCTAAGGCAATAAAGTAGTGATTTTTAACAACCTCATAATCAGAAATCCGCAGGTTTACGTTCAGGTAGGTATCCTTGGCGACCATGGATGTGGACATCAACGTCCTACACAATGTTTTAGTAAAACGCTACTATCTCTACATCATTAACCCATACGTGGTTATCTTAAAAATACAAAATACCGTGTCATAAACAGGGAGTTTCCTCAATTTTTCTTAAGATGAATTGCCCATACTGTATCTAAAGCATTATGTAGCAAATACTTATTCCTATATGTTCGTCAATAATTTGTAGAACCTGGGTTTCCACTTATAGAGTTCTCCAAGTTCTAGGTCATCTAATGATATTCTCTAATTAGGTCAATGTTCCAGTTTCTTCTTAACGAAAATTCAGTAAAGGCATCGTTAAATGAACGCAAACAAAAACAGAATTTGTGCTATGACGAAATCTATATGATAAAATGTCTTGCTTATTTTTTGCGTTAGTTGGAAGATGTGATACACTAATTGTCAACATTTTAAAAGCCTCTTAATATAGACATGTTCTTTTTTTTGAATTTCGGAAGTGGATCCTTTTCAGCCACGAAAAATAATATTATAATCTTAAAAAGAAAACAATTGCAGCAAACACATTCATTCATATCATTAATTGCCTTATACAACGGAATAGTAGAAAACCAACTATAAATGTTCTTCCTCATTAGTTTTGAAAACTAGTAGTGCCGCTAAAGAAAAATTATTGTAGAAATATGTTTAACTTTAACTTTAACAGTCACTGCTAATTCGTTACCTAGCACCGGAATTAATTCTGCTGCGTGAGATATTCATTAAGAAAGGTTCTTTTAATATGATGAGAATATGAACCCTACGACCAATTCTGGATAGATATCAACAATTTCTAGATAAAATTAGACACTTAGGTATACTGCTACGACTTAGTTAATTTTAAGTCAAATGTCAAGTCATTTTGAAGTGACAGACGAGGAAAGTAACAATCAGTTTTTAGTCGTACCCATGATATTCATTGTTACAATAATATTGCATAAAAAATTCGTATTGCCAATGAATCAGCAAGTTCGATTGCTAAAGAAATTGAGCAGTTAGTACCCAATAATACAAGAAAATCGAAAGTTAGTGTGTGAAAACAATTTATGTAATTCTGTGGTGACCGATCCATCAACATTAATACCAAATTTAGCATCAATTTTAACAGATTAGTCTTTCAACATGAAAAGTAAAAATTCTAAAGATTACAAAGAAAACGTTATTAAACTAATGTGGAATTCCACAACTTCAGGAATATTCTGGAAAATTGAGTTTTATCCATTGAAAGTTACAGAGATTTTGGAAATTAGAGCGGCAAGAGATACAAAACGTCGTAAATTGAATATGGATGCTACCAAATAAAAGAAAAGTTCTCAAGGCATTATCGACTGCTGATTATTTATTTATTTATTTATTTATTTATTTATTTATTTATTTATTTATTTATTTATTTATTTATTTATTTACTTATTTATTTATTTATTTATTTATTTATTTATTTATTTATTTATTTATTTATTTATTTATTTATTTATTTATTTATTTATTTATTTATTTATTTATTTATTTATTTATTTATTTATTTATTTATTTATTTATTTATTTATTTATTTATTTATTTATTTATTTATTTATTTATTTATTTATTTATTTATTTATTTATTTATTTATTTATTTATTTATTTATTTATTTATTTATTCATTTATTTATTTATTTATTTATTTATTTATTTATTTATTTATTTTTTCATTTATTTATTTATTTATTTATTTATTTATATCCAAACAGACCTTGCGGTCTAATTACAAGGATAATATAAAAACAAAACAAAAATCCATATATAATACATTAACAAACATAGGTAAGTTCAAATCTATGCTATAACTTAAATTACCAAAAAATAAACCTATGACAGAGAATGTGAAACACATCTAATCAAAATGAATGACAGTGATGAGACGAAAACAGTTGCTATATCGATAAATTAACAATTTGTCTCAATACTGTCTTACGAAAAACATTTTGGGAGACTGACCAATCTAAGTCCGTAAGGGTATTAAAATTATTTGCTAATCGGCACATGGTCACAAGAGGGGCCCTGATGGTAGTCAGCAATAATGGAATATCGAACATTACTGCAGTGATCTGTAATTATTCATGGATATAGGTGGTATTGCACAATAATATTTGTCATAGAAAGGAGGTACTTGGTATTGCAATGAAACAGTATGAATTTCACGAACAAGAACTTTATTTTGTTGCTTAATATTATAATTTCAAAATAATTGACAGTATTCTAAAGTGACAAAAAATAATGAAAATGAAAAAATGGTTTTTCAACTATTTATGTAACAAATTATCATAAAATCCCAATAATTTTCATGAAGCTTGGTTTTTATTTCTTGTAGATGGGTGTACTTTTTTTGCGTAATTGGAAGTTTTCCAGTATGTAGTTTTTGAAATTCTTCAATTTTCTTGATTGCTTTTTTAGAACGCTGCGGTAAAGATTTGAAAAAATTGTCCTCAAAACTAAGTTTATACTGGATTTCTCCTCTCTCGTATTTTAGAGCTCGAATATCAATTACAGTAGGTTCGTTCAGTATCCTTCCAAGACGAAAGGATTACTGTTATGGGCGAACTCAAAAGTCGAACACATAACTTCAAATGGTTTAGGATTTGCTCGAGCTTCCGCTGTGATTCGGTGATAGTCATTAGGAATTGAAACGGTTTTATTCTTCAACTTTTTCTCGATGGTTGCGTGTACGCTATCACATTCCATATTGGTATGGCCTTTTATCAAGAATTTTTGAATAATCTTGACATCATACTGATAAGAAAGTGAAAGTAAAGCGTTCGCTAAATTCCCATTTCGATTTTGGTAGGTGTAGCCATCAGAGAAAATTATGATCGGTTTTTGTTGGCTCATATTATTTTCTAAATATTTCCTTTCTAAAAAATCCACCGATAAACACGCAAATGTCGAATCCTGAAGATCGGTATCAGTTTCGTCAAACCAATAACAAACAGCATCCTTGGTTTTTAAATCAAAAACGGTATAAATATGACAGCAAAGCATAGTTTTCAAGTAAAGGGAGCTAGCTTGTGAACATGGACAAGTTTTCACGGCTTGTAAATCCATAGAAATGACGTGACGTTCATCAAGTTTGGCGTGCTTTTTATCATTGTTTTTTTCTTCTTGGGCTCTCTGCTTTTCGTTTTTATGCTTCTCCCACTCGCTGTGGTCCAAATTCCCAGCTTGATACTCCACACATAAGTCGCACTGATCTTATCTAGTAGTAAATATGCCTATGTTTTTGATTTTCACATATTTCATGAGCGTGTTTCTTGTGAAAGTTTGCTTTAAGTACAGCTTTTTGGTGTCCTTCCGACAGTAGTCACTTTGTAACTTGGGAAGCTTGTCTAGAAATGTTATCAGAGACTGAATTGAGTCTTCATTTTTACATCGAAGTTGGCTGGATCTACTGGGTGCAGGTGTGTCATACGCGAAATTTTCAACCCAGTTTTGGACTGTCCACTCTTTAAGGCCCAGGGTGCTTGAGAACATTTATTTGCAAACAGGAACATGTCGTTTACTTTCTGTATTTAATTTATAAAACAGTGAACTGGATCTCCTCGAAGATTCATTGGGTGTCCTTTTTCTCTCAGTTTCTTTCCTGTAAACTAAATTTAAGACGAAAACTCTTTTTTGCTCCCAGCTATTTAATTCACCCCAGAAATTTTTAGAAATCTGCTGCCTCCGTATTTCACTCAAGTCCTGACGAAATCTTTTTTTTGATCTCTTGCAGGCGTTAGATAGGCACGTAGGTCCCATTACTTTCGCATTTCTTTCCGTATCGTGGAATCTTAGTTTTTGCTTTTTTATGGCCTTCGGTAGCCTAAATAGATTTCTTCTAAAAGTTGCCGCTTTTGATGTAACTTCCGTTTTGTTCCTCGGCCACCATCAGATTGTTGCTCGCTGGTTGAATTGTTATCTTCTTCGCTAATTCCATTGTTATTTTTTTCACTTGTATAGTCACTGTTTTCTTTATTACTTTCTGGTTGGTAAATGTCCACTAACTCTGATCTATAATATTGTTCCTCAATGCCTCTATCAATTTCGTCGTCATCTGTTTTTGCTTGGTTATTTCCTTCTTCAAATACTTCAAGGCATTCAAACTCATTTTTCTCCTCAATTTCTTGCTGGTGAACTAATTCTTGACCTACATCTAAAACGTAGGCATTGATTGTCACAATCGGTAATTATTCAGTTTCAACATCATTTGAAGAGCAAATTATGTCAAAATTGGATGAATATTATTATTTTCATTAATGCTGATATTTACAATTTTGGGAGAGACATTTTCTTTTTCTAGAACATCTAGAAAAACAAATTCGGAAGTGTCTAAGACATCTTCAAAATTTTCAACTGTCATAGGTGTCAAAAGCTCTCCAATAACATTTTTACTATCACAGCTTTCATTTTTTGGCTTGGAACAACTTTGAGATTCTAGCTTGGTATTTCAGATAGATAAAAAAAATTTTGTTCTGCCGGACATGTTGAAGTTTTAACGTCTTATCTGAAAGAAGAAAACCCGCATAAAACCTTATGGAAAAAGATAATCGCACAGTTGACATTTAATAATTATATGTCTTATTGCAAAAGCCAATTTTTATACCCAATTTAAAACAGAGACAGATAAATTTTATATCATTAAAAACAACATTTTGGGAAAAATTTTAAATTATTATAACCATTTCGGTAAAAAAACATAAACACGTATCAACCATAATGCTAGAAAAAATGTAATATTTTTTTATTGGTGCCTCATTTTACCTATTTAAAGCACCCCTCAGCGTGTTTAAATCGAACTTTCAAACACGCGCGTTTTTTAAAGTCACCATGGTAACAACAACAACTTGAGAAACGTAAGTATCAATGACACCTTTTTGATTATTGATCTGACAGCAGTACCTCGTAACGTCAAATAAAACTAAATACCATTTAGGATGGACTTGGTTGGGCATCGAGGGCGGACTTTTATTAAATGAAACTTGGCTGAGCATCGAGGACGGACTTCCATTTTTTTGTATCTAGTAATAATATAATAATAATATTTTATGATTTCAAAGTGCACCAATAAAAAAAAATAGCGTAAAGTTTTCGTGGATAACTGGTTATTCAAACACTTCTATTTCGAAAAATCGCGCGTTTGAAAGACCTCTTTATCCACTTATACTTTAATATACTATTCAATAACACGTATCTCCAAAGGTCTCATTATTTTCCCAATTTACTCTTCAAAACAGTACAAATATATTTAAATAATTATATAAATTTGATGAACAAACATGAATTAACATAACCGACATTATCTTACTGAAATATAATAACAGGAAAACAGACAATCAAAACTTAGCACATTTCACAAGTCACCCACATCCGCCATATTTTGTTGGAGATACGAGGTATAGCAGTTGTCCTTTGACAGATCACGGACTCAATTTTATATTATGGTAATTTTGGCGCCATCTATCGATTCTTTTGCTATGGCTTAACCAAACGCCACAGAAACTTTTATTTCCAAAAATTGTGGAGATACGAGGTATTGTATTGACACCATCGATATATTGTACCTACCGTCATTTGTGAAAGTGTTTGTTTGATACTAAATGTTTTTTAATTAAAACCGTTGTTTCATCGTCTAAGTTGGCATGCTCTTGCAAGCTTTTATATATATATATATATATATATATATATATATATATATATATATATTTAATTTGAAAAAAGATATTTGCCAACTTATTTGTAATGGATATTTTTGTGGGGATGTGGCAATAAGACTCCAGAGTAAATTCTTTCAGATATTTATTCCCGAGCTTTCGATTGATTTTCATTCATTATCAAGGGCTATAAATAATTGGTCAATGTTATCATTAATAATAATTAAATGAAATAATGAATACTTACATAAAATCTATAGCGAATATTGGAATAGTTGTAAATTTTTATAATAAACTCTTTTAAACATAATTCAATGAAAAACTCAAAAAACAATATGACAATAAACAAAATATTTGATCTTGAACTACTACAATTTTTATTTTTTAATCATAAAATTAAAGATTGTTATGAATCTTCTGTTCTTTTTTCATAATCTAAAAGATATGCATAGATAACACTAAGGTTATTTAAATCTGTTTTTTTATTTATTACATAATTTTGTTCTGCAATATATGTTGTTTCCAAAAAAAGGCGTTTTCTATAATTACTTTCTATTGCTAAGACTTTGGCAGATTGATAATCCATAGAATGGCCTTCATAAAACACGTGTTCCGCTAAAGCACATCTATCAGGATATAATCTACTGTCACTTTTATGAGAGGCGATTCGATTGGTTAGCGATCTTTTACTGTGACCAATGTATTTCTTATTACAGATATTGCAAGGAATCTCATAAACTATATTAGTTAATTTAGTAGTAGGAGTCTTGTCTTTGATCTTACTGAAAATTGATTTTATTGTAACGCATTGTTTATTCGCAATTTTGATATTATGTGGTTTGAATACTCCAGAAATTTTAGGTGTGATAGATTTTATATATGGAAATGAAATATAAGTTGGAGATGTAATATTAGTATTTAAAATGTCACTGTTTTCTTCGTTTTGTATTATGTCAACAGTAATGTCATTTATATTGTCAGAAGTATTATATAAAACATGTTTCAAAAGATATGAAGGATATGAGTTATTATAGAAAAGTTTGTAGAGTATTTTTAGATTTTTATCGTGAAATATTGGATTGGAAATTTTTAGGACTCTGGTTTTCATCTGTTTAATCAAGTTAATTTTTGTACTACGTCGATGATATGAATGGTAATTTATATATCTCCCAGAATTGATAGGTTTCCTATACCAGTCAATCAAGATTCTATTATCATTATTTCTAATAAATTTGGTATCAAGAAAAGGTAAAGATTGTTCTGTATTTTCCCTTTCCATTGTAAATTGTATATGTGGATCGAAGCTATTGAAGTAAAAGAGTATATTATTTATTTCATCACATGGAAGAGATAATATTATATCATCTACATATTTTTTGATGAAAAACAAATTAAAGGGTAAAACAGAAATAACATTTATTTTTAATAATACATTTTTCACTTACAATAACAAAAATTACCAACAAACCTTTGGAACACCTATGGTCTCTTCAATATCTCCTATATTAGCAGACTATGTCATGAATTATATTTTAGACTATGTTATTTCTGTTTTACCCTTTAATTTGTTTTTCATCAAAAAATATGTAGATGATATAATATTATCTCTTCCATGTGATGAAATAAATAATATACTCTTTTACTTCAATAGCTTCGATCCACATATACAATTTACAATGGAAAGGGAAAATACAGAACAATCTTCACCTTTTCTTGATACCAAATTTATTAGAAATAATGATAATAGAATCTTGATTGACTGGTATAGGAAACCTATCAATTCTGGGAGATATATAAATTACCATTCATATCATCGACGTAGTACAAAAATTAACTTGATTAAACAGATGAAAACCAGAGTCCTAAAAATTTCCAATCCAATATTTCACGATAAAAATCTAAAAATACTCTACAAACTTTTCTATAATAACTCATATCCTTCATATCTTTTGAAACATGTTTTATATAATACTTCTGACAATATAAATGACATTACTGTTGACATAATACGAAACGAAGAAAACAGTGACATTTTAACTACTAATATTACATCTCCAACTTATATTTCATTTCCATATATAAAATCTATCACACCTAAAATTTCTGGAGTATTCAAACCACATAATATCAAAATTGCGAATAAACAATGTGTTACAATAAAATCAATTTTCAGTAAGATCAAAGACAAGACTCCTACTACTAAATTAACTAATATAGTTTATGAGATTCCTTGCAATATCTGTAATAAGAAATACATTGGTCACAGTAAAAGATCGCTAACCAATCGAATCGCCTCTCATAAAAGTGACAGTAGATTATATCCTGATAGATGTGCTTTAGCGGAACACGTGTTTTATGAAGGCCATTCTATGGATTATCAATCTGCCAAAGTCTTAGCAATAGAAAGTAATTATAGAAAACGCCTTTTTTTGGAAACAACATATATTGCAGAACAAAATTATGTAATAAATAAAAAAACAGATTTAAATAACCTTAGTGTTATCTATGCATATCTTTTAGATTATGAAAAAAGAACAGAAGATTCATAACAATCTTTAATTTTATGATTAAAAAATAAAAATTGTAGTAGTTCAAGATCAAATATTTTGTTTATTGTCATATTGTTTTTTGAGTTTTTCATTGAATTATGTTTAAAAGAGTGTATTATAAAAATTTACAACTATTCCAAAATTCGCTATAGATTTTATGTAAGTATTCATTATTTCATTTAATTATTATTAATGATAACATTGACCAATTATTTATAGCCCTTGATAATGAATGAAAATCATTCGAAAGCTCGGGAATAAATATCTTAAAGAATTTACTCTGGAGTCTTATTGCCACATCCCCACAAAAATATCCATTATATATATATATATATATATATATATATATATATATATATATATATACAGATACAGAATTAAATGGGTAAATCACGCAAAATAGGTCACAGAGAATGAGTGGTAACCGTGGACATGCATGTTTCTAGCTCATTAGCCGTCATCGGCACGGTATAACCAAGATAGGGTGTACAACTTGGGAGCAAGGATGTTAATTGAAACATGAGAAAACACAAACAACGGATTTCAACAAGATAACCAAACACACATTTGTGCCTTCAAATGGAAGATCCCGAGTTTTCAGGACAACAACCAACAGAGACCCGGAGGCGTTTATAGCTCTCCTGCCTGAACCTTCCGACCCTGGAAATGGACAAATAACCAATTAAGAGATGAAAGAATAACGCGTGGAGTATAAAACAGATACAGAATTAAATGGGTAAATCACGCAAAATAGGTTACAGAGAATGAGTGGTAACCGTGGACATGCATGTTTCTAGCTCATTAGCCGTCATCGGCACGGTATAACCAAGAAAGGGTGTACAACTTGGGAGCAAGGATGTTAATTGAAACATGAGAAAACACAAACAACGGATTTCAACAAGATAACCAAACTCACATTTGTGCCTTCAAATGGGAAATCCCGAGTTTTCAGGAAAACAACCAACAGAGACACGCAGGCGTTTATAGCTCTCCTGCCTGAGCCTTCCGACCCTGGAAATGGACAAATAACCAATTAAGAGATGAAAGAATAACGCGTGGAGTATAAAACAGATACAGAATTAAATGGGTAAATCACGCAAAATAGGTTACAGAGAATGAGTGGTAACCATGGACATGCATGTTTCTAGCTCATTAGCCGTCATCGGCACGGTATAACCAAGAGAGGGTGTACAACTTGGGAGCAAGGATTTTAATTGAAACATGAGAAAACACAAACAACGGATTTCAACAATCTAACCAAACACACATTTGTGCCTTCAAATGGAAGATCCCGAGTTTTCAGGACAACAACCAACAGAGACACGGAGGCGTTTATAGCTCTCCTGCCTGAACCTTCCGACCCAGGAAATGGACAAATAACCAATTAAGAGATGAAAGAATAACGCGTGGAGTATAAAACATATATACATATATATATATATATATATATATATATATATATATATATATATATATATATATATATATATATAGGAAAAGTCTATTCAAAAGTCCCCTCCCCCCCTCTTTTGAACGGCTACACTTACATTAATAAAAGTTGGAGGGTGAAAATGAAGTGTTGTAAACTTCTCTACGAATGGTAACAGGTGACGTAATAGTAATAGATGACGTCACAGTGCCACTCTGGCCAATAATTTTGAATAGGAGCTTATGGCAAGTGATATCTCGTTTGAAAGGCATTGACATTGGCTACATAGCCATATTAATTTTGTTTGTGTTTAAATTAATTTTGACGGATAAATTAAATAAATACCAAAAATTTTGAAATTATTTTTTTAAATTTAATTAATCAAATATCAACAATGGGTTCTCATAGCAAGTGTTCGAAATGTGCTCCGTCTACTTCCTGACAGTAATACATCCTATTAGTAAACTCTTGTCGTACTCGTTCGAATGTGTCAGCTGAAATAGCATTGCATTCTTCAGTAATTCTTTCTTTCAAAACGACAATGCTATCTGATGTTGTAGTATAAACCTTGGATTTCAAGTACCCATATAGAAAAAAATCTAATGGTGTCAGATCTGGTGACCGAGGTGGCCATTCTATAGGACCTCGCCGGTCGATCCATCTACCTCGATATTCTTCATCCAGGTAACGTCTTACTGCACCATAATAATGTGCAGGAGCACCATCCTGTTGAAATGTTATTTCCAGATGGCCGAATTCATCTTGATTATCTTTCAGAATTTCAAGAATTAACGGCTCAATTGCATTTCGTAACATCTCCAGATACACTTCACCGCTTAGATTTGAATTTAGGAAAACAGGAACAACTATGTGGTTTCCCAAAATACCTGCCCAAACATTGACTTTTTCTGGAAATTGGGTATGTTGTTCACGAAAGGTGTGAGGATTTGTGTCACTCCAATACCTTACATTTTGTGTATTCACATTTCCATTGAGGCAAAAAGTACTTTCGTCACTAAAACAAATTGTTTTTGTGTAATGTGGGTTTTGACTAATTTTATTTATCATACATTCACAGAATTCGAGTCTTCTGTCGGGATCGTCATCCGAAAGGTGGTGCACCATTTTTAACTTGTATGGATCAAATTTATTTTTAGCCAACACTCTCTGTACTGTACTTTCACTTACTTCACAGATAGACGCAACTTTAGTTGAAGAGGAAGTAGGGTTTACTACCCTTTCAGCAACTATATCAATTTTTTTATCACTTATAATTGCACAAGTGGTTTGTATTTTATCGGGTAAATTTGGGTTGTTTAATGAGAAACTGTTCCCTAGCAATTTGACGAGAATAACTATCAACCATTAAAAACACGACACCGAAGGTGGAGTATTTTTAGGTTGACAGTCATTCGAGTCAAATTGCTAAAGGAAACAGTTTAGAATTTGAACAACACAAATTTACCCAATATCAATACAAACCTCGCGTGTAATTCGGCAGGACAATTTAATGACTGAGTAATTTGGAAACATATCTTGCAATATTACATTCAATTTCTCGATGAAAGTATCTGGCTCAAATGCGTATCTTTTTGCATCGCAAAACGTAGAATATTGTCGCCAGATTGATGATTGCGTCGCAACTGTATTAGTAGGCACACAGGTATTAACAATTTGACTAATTTCGGCGTTCGTAGACACACCGAATCGACTCACTGTTAGTTCTTGAAAATTCAATAAGTTGTTGACAAACATGCCAAACTATTTATTCTGGTAACCAACACCGCGATAATTGATGAACAAATGAATGAGTGAGAAAACCTCTAGTGTATTTGTCGCTGTAAAAGTTAAAGCTAACTTTTGCCGCTGTCAAAGTGACAATTGCACTGTGGCATATGCGATTTTTTATACATGAGTTAAATTGTCATCACTAAATGTTGGTTGACCAGATTGTTTAACATCTTGAACACTACCTGTTGCTTCAAACTTGTGAAGAAGCTCCCTCGAATAAGTTCTCGAGATATGGCGATCTGGGTATCCTTCATTAAATAAACGTTCCGCTTCATGGAGATTCACCAATTATTAAGATAGCTGCTACTTTGTCGGCTTGAGTACGTACCATTTTGCCTATGTAAACTCTTAAACATCTCGTTAAACAATAATAAAATTAAATATTCAAGCTATTTAGAAAAACTTTGCAAAGCAACAAATACTATTAAATTGAAAACGTCAATTTTTTTGACAATTAACTAGAGGCGGACTGAAAAATCTTCAATATTTAAATGTGAAATAATAATTTTGGTATTTATTTAATTTATCCGTCTAAATTATTTTAAACCCATACAAAATTAATATGGCTATGTAGCCAATGTCAATGCCTGTCAAACGAGATATCACTTGCCATAAGGTCCTATTTAAAAGTATTGGCCAGAGTGGCACTGTGACGTCATCTATTACTATTACGTCACCTGTTACCATTCGTAGAGAAGTTTACAACACTTTATTTCCACCCTCCAAATTTTATTAATGTAAGTGTAGCCGTTTAAAAGATACGAATAGCACTGTATATATTTTTTATATTATGTTAAATATATTTCAATAAAAAACTCAAAAAACAATATAATATGACATCAAACGAAGTTTCTGATGTTGAACTACTATCAATTTTTTTTATTTCCTTTATTTAAATTAAGGGTTGTTATGTTTGGAGCTCAAATTTTCTTTTTCTAAATCTAAAAGATAGAAATAGATTACGATGAGGTTATTTACGTTTTTTTTTTATTTATAGATTCATTTTGTTGTACGCTATACGCTGTTTCCAAAAAAGACTTTGTTATTATACCTTTTCATGGTCAGGACTGTGAAATATGGAGAATCCATAAAATGGCCTTCATGAAACAAATGATATTTTGGAGAAGTAAGTTTTAAAATGAAACATGTCAGATTTTTCAAATAAATTTTGGGTGTAAAATTTTCTTACCGAATCCTCCACGTTTTTGAATTAATGTCCGGAAATTTTTTCTCAGTCACGCATTTTCTTAGAAAATAATTTTCAAAGAATGCTTTCCTTCGGAAATATTTCCAGATGCAATTCAAGCACTAGGGAGATTATAAGTGATAATCTCCCCTTGCAAGCAACGTAAACAAAAAGGAGCCTTCTAATTGGTAGAAAATGAATTTATGAAATTTTCAACATCTGCCTCATATATTTATGAGAACTTTTTGATCCAAAATTGAATGATGAATCACCCCATAACAATATTTTGAAACATTTGATATAAATTCTATCGAATATTATTATACTTTTGAAAATATTGATAATAATCTTATTATTGTCTCAACTTCTTCTGATTCCAGGTTATTTCAATTCATTTCATTTTTCATGTACAATATTGTATTTGGTCGCTAAAAATGTAGTATTCTCTTCGGAGAATGTTGAAAAAAAAATCACAGTGTAACCGACTTTTATCTAATTGTTTTTAAAATCTTGTAACGATCTAATTGTTCCAAACATTGTAGGAGAAACTGTTACCTGGATCTAAAAAACTCACAAAAGAACTCGTATTTTCCGCAAAAACCTACAGAGTATCACTAAAGACCAAGGCAATAAATTACCAACTTTTAAAAACTTTTGTCTCTAGATTAAAAACAGGCCGCTGGCTTGTAGGAAACAAATGAATGTCAAGAACGGAGAAGAATAAGAGTAATAAGGTTGGGATAGATAAATCTTGAGTTTAAACATTCTAAAAACTTATTTCTTTGAGAAGGAAAATGCTACTTGATTAAAGATTTCACTTTTTGTTCTGTTTTCCAGCCCTCTGCAATATATATTTTAGACAATTAAAGTGATCTTGGGACTCTCATTTAGATCTACCGGATGCAAAACGAATATGAATTGTTCCTCGAATATTTCGTGCTTATGATAATGGAATAACTTTTCTCGGAACGTGGAAATACACAAGTAAATGGAGGAAAAAACTGATTGATACTTTCCTTAAATTTCAGTAGACGTTTATTGTGGTAAAATGAAACATCACCAAACAAAATATTTTTCAATACAGCGGAAGATATACTCGTATTACAAAATAGTAACAAAATAAGTGATACTCAGTAAGAAAATAAAGAATTGATATTATAGATATTAATTTGTCGCTAACATGGAAATAACATATGGTCGGTTCAGTGATACAAAAGTAGGGTTTTTCTAAGAAGAAAACAATTATAAGCTTAGATAGAGGTACACAGATTTGTGGCTTACTGCTTCAAAAATTTGAATGTTGAGTTACTTAACACGTTAACTGCCAGGGCGGTCACAGGGATCGCTAGTCGTCTTTCCGCCTAGGCCATGGCGGTCCTGCGCAAATAGAAATAAAATTGAAATTTATTATTATTGATCAGAAAGAACAGAACAGAGAGTTTTAATAGTTCGCAATAAACCATGATGGTAAATCAATAAATTTTTGATCTAATTCCATAGTTAAAACAATTTTAACATTTATTTTATTGTAAATAAGTCTTTTTCATATTAGTGTTTTAAATGAAACTCACGGTTTCTAGTTAATTCCACAATATAATAGAAGTTATTGAAAATTCTAAAAAATGACAATTGTTTCGATAAATCAATATCATCGACAAAATGACAGAAGTTACATTTTATTTGATGCCTACCTGATGTTTAGTAGTTATTTTTGGCTAGACCAAGAAGTGACCTAACTTGTGATTGACTTAATATATGTTCATAGAAAAAAGAAAAAGATGTGATATGACAAATATTGAAGCTTAGATATTATTAGCCCTATGGTGATATCCTGGATATCAGTTTTCCAATTAAGATCAGTATAACGGTGCAATGATATAGAAAACCAGGAAAACTATATCTGCTAATCTTTACAATTATCACTTAAGAAGACAGTTTATTAGTGGAGAACTCGCTAGATTTAACTGTTCATTGACAACTTCATATTGTGGGTTTCCTAAATGTCTTCTAATTTACAATTCTTCAAGGAAATCCAGTTCTTGTTTCTTTTCACAAATATGCAGCACTTCTAGTTTTGTGTTAGGTGTCAATGAATGATTGGTGTCAAGTAGATGTTTGGCGTAGTGGGATTTATCTGGTTGTTTTAGCCTGTATGCTCGTAAGGGTTCACTGTATCGGATTTCAAAATTCCTAAGGGTCTGACCCAAATAGACAGCATTACATTCTGGACATTTGAGTTTATATATACCTGACTTCTTTAATAGTGGTATTTTTGTTTTTACATTTAACAATTTTGTACTAACGTTACATTCTGTTTTAAAAGAAATTGTTGTATTCGTTGCTGAATATGTTATCTTTGAAATATTATTAGAAATACTTCCTGCATATGTGATGGTTTTATAAGTTTTTATTTCATCAGCTTGTTTAGGAAATATTAGTTGTAATTCCACTTTTTCCTCTTTTTTACTAATTAGCTTATTTGTCATATTTAAAGGATAACCGTTGGATCTTGCTATTTGTCTAATTGTATTAATCTCTCTATCAAAATTACATTTGTTCATAGGAACTGAAAAAGCTCTATGTATCATTGAACTATATGCCGCCAGTCTGTGTGACATAGGGTGATAGGAATTGAATGGAATTGTCACATCAGTCTGTGTTGGTTTTCGGTAAATTGAATAATCAAGTACATTATTAACTCTTTGAATTTTTAAATCAAGAAAATTGATTGAGCTATTTTCTTCAATTTCTAATGTAAATTTAATTTTTGGGTGTAAATTATTGATGTGGTTGAAAAATACGTCTAATTGTCGTTCACAACCCATAAAACAAGCTAATATGTCATCTACATATCTATACCAAAATAAAATATTTTTCGAAATATTACTTTCAAAGATCTTTTCTTTCTAAATTGTCAATAAAAATGTTAGCTAAAATAGGGCTTCCCATTGGTAAACCTTCATTTTGAATTATCTTATTGTCAAAAGTGAAATAATTCTGATTAATGCATACATAAAATAAATTAAGTATATCTGATATTATTCCTGGAATAATATTTTTATCTTCTAGTAATTTTCTTACAAGTATTAGGCATTCTTTAGGAGGAATTTTAGTAAACATATTAGTTACATCGAACGAAATGAGTTTATAGTTATCTTGCAAGTGGATTGCTTTCAACTTTTTGATTGGTTCTATCGAATTTCTAATTGAGTACTGAGATTCATATCCGTAACTATTGAGTATATTGTTGAGCCTCTTTGCCAATATATTATTAGAAGCATTTTATGGGTAGTGAACGACAATTGGATGTATCTTTCAACCACATCAATAATTTACACCCAAAAATTAAATTCACATTAGAAATTGAAGAAAATAGCTCAATCAATTTTCTTGATTTAAAAATTCAAAGAGTTAATAATTTACCGAAAACCAACATACACTGATGTGACAATTCCATTCAATTCCAATCACCCTATGTCACACAGACAGGCGGCAAATAGTTCAATGATACATAGAGCTTTTTCAGTTCTTATGAACAAATGTAATTTTGATAGAGAGATTAATACAATTAGACAAATAGCAAGATCCAACGGTTATCCATTAAATATGATAAATAAGCTAATTAGTAAAAAAGAGGAAAAAGTGGCATTACAACTAATATTTCCTAAACAAGCTGATGAAATAAAAACTTATAAAACCATCACATATGCAGGAAGTATTTCTAATAATATTTCAAAGATAATATCTCCAGCAACGAATACAACAATTTCTTTTAAAACAGAAAGTATCGTCAGTACAAAATTGTTAAATGTAAAAACAAAAATACCACTATTAAAGAAGTCAGGTATATATAAACTCAAATGTTCAGAACGTAATGCTGTCTATTTGGATCAGACCCTTAGGAATTTTGAAATCCGATACAGTGAACACTTACAAGCATACAGGTTAAAACAACCAGATAAATCCCACTACGCAAAACATCTACTTGACACCAATCATTCATTGACACCTAACACAAAACTAGAAGTGCTGCATATTTGTGAAAAGAAACAAAAACTGGATTTCCTTAAAGAATTGGAAATTAGAAGACATTTAAGAAACCCACAATATGAAGTTGTCAATGAACAGTTAAATCTAGGGAGTTCTCCACTAATAAACTGTCTTCTTAAGTGATAATTGTAAAGATCAGCAGATATAGTTTACCTGGTTTTCTATATCATTGCACAGTTATACTGATGTTAATTAGAAAAATGATATCCAAGATATCACCATAGGGCTAATAATATCTAAGCTTCAATATTTGTAATATCACATCTTTTTCTTTTTTCTATAAACATATATTAAGTCAATCACAAGTTAGGTCAATTCTTGGTCTAGCCAAAAATAACTACTAAACATCAGGTAGGCATCAAAAAATGTAACTTCTGTCATTCTGACGATGATATAGATTTATCGAAACAATTGTCAATTTTTTAGAATTTTAAATAACTTTTATTATATTGTGGAATTAACTAGAAACCGTGAGTTTCATTTAAAACACTAATATGAGCAGATTTCACGAAGTAAGGGTCGAGGCAGTTAATTTTTTTTTCATATATTTATTTAGATGTTTATTTCTATACACACTAGGTATATTTTGTTGCTATTACAATAAGTATCTACCATTATTACGCAAGTTACGCATGTTTTGTAATAAGACTGCAAATCAAAGACAAATGTAATATTAGTTAGCTGTAAAGAAGAAAATATCAATTTCCAAATATATCTGTGAAATATATTATACAAAACGTCTCCATTTATATCTTTTGTTTGCGTATTCTTCGATCAAGATGAGAAATCATTTTATATTCTTCATGGACACAAAAACACTTTTTCCTCCCTGCTGCATTTATTAACACCCTCGACTGTTCCTAGCCCACACCACCCTCGCCCACAGGGACCAAAGAATGGCCAGATTAGGAACACGCCATTTTTAAATTTAATGCAACTCGCTGCTTTTGAAAGTGCAGTAGATCTGAAGGGGCCAAAAACCCTTCTTAATTACGAACCGATCAAATTTCTTGGCATTTTTATATTAAGGGTTTACAATAGAACATTGACGGATGTGGAATTAGGGAGATTGAAGGTTGAAGATTCAAACTAGCTTCATTTTGAGCATCAGCAATTTTTTATCAAAATGATTTTCATTTTTTTTTGGTTAAAATGTTCGATATTTAGAAATAAATATGTGAATCGCTCAAATGTTTGAGGTTTTTGTTAATAAATTTAGGTAATAATTTCAAAACAACGACAAAAATATACTTTCTCTGTTCTATTCATTGAAAAGGTTATAGCTTTTTTAGATCAGTTGAACGTTTTGTTTCTTTTTTGAATGTTCGTATCACTAAATCATACACGTTTATCAAGAATTAACGTTACCTTATTACTTGGAAAATAAGAACTTAAAAAACAATAGACAAATCCAACGACCTATCAAATAAATTTCAATATTGCGCTTGTTTGGCAAACAACGAAATTATGCGTTTGTTTACTTGTGGATTTTTGAAGCTTTTTTGAGGTGTAATTTTGTTTATTTTTTGTCAGATTCATAGTAAATAGTGGAAACTGAGTTAATTTTGGAAGAAAATGCTACGATATATTTTATCACCGACATGATGACTATCATTTTGAAATTTCTCAAGTCTTCTGTCTATTAAAAAACTAAAAAGCTCACTTCTCTTCAACACATTAGCATCATGGGTGTTGCACCAACCTCTCCCACATAACAATGTGTAAAAAGCAATCTGTGGTCACACATACCCTGTAAAATAGGTACCAAATAATTAAACACAAAGACAATATAGATATTAAATACAGACTTGTAGAATTAATGCTGGAAAGATTTTCTGCAAATATATGATAGCACATTTTCTTTAAGTATTGGTATTTGAATATAACACCCATCCAGAGCAGCAAGTGTATTTGGAAAACCCATTTCATTGAAGTCAAATTTAACAGATTCTAAGTAACTTTCAATAGGCTATCTGATGATTGATCTAAAACAAATAGAAAAATGCAGTCCCACTAAAAATCTTGATACAAAGTAAACTTGGAAACAATTCTATGCACAAGAGTGGACTTTTTTTCACTAAAGAAAAAATACTTAAGACTATCAGATATTGAACTATATCTAGAGAAAAACAGCTGAGATAAGAATAATTTTGCCTTTTTTGCCAGATGTCATTCAATGCTTCACATATTCCTAGTAGTTCTTCTCTAATAAAAAACAGCACCCTTCTGTGAAGTTAATTACTTTCATTAACTTGCTTGTTTGACTGAAGGCTTTAATATTGTTTTATTGTAATTTTTTGGTACAATATACAAAATGGTGTTTGATAAAATTCCTTCAGCTTTGTGTTCCTCTTTTATTGAACTTTCAGATTATTCAGTACTTCCTACGATCATATTTTTCATTTCAATTTTATATATTGTTAGTACCTATTTAAAAGCCAAGATGCACAAACTTTTTCTTCACATTTATTACTATTATGTACATATATACAAATAATTCTTAAATTTGTACACATTTTATATTACTGCTGAACAATAATATTTCTCTCTAGTTCTTAGCCTTTCTTCTCTTCGTTATTTATTTATACTATTCAGGCAGCTTCCCCTATATTTCCTTGTTCATGTATCTTTCTACGAAGGAACAATAAATACCTATATTATATTGTCTTGTTTGTTCCTTTGAGAAATAGTATTGAATCAAAATAGTTAGAGATTTGGCAGAATTTCCTATTATTCATTCAAATAATGGAGATTGAAATATTTTCATTATTATTATTCAAGTATGTGTGTAGTCATAAATCACATCCTTTTATTTTCTCATGTTATAATGCATAAATTACGGTACGCCCAATTTTGTTAACGTGTGATTTATAACAACAATTTTATGTTGCAACCGTACGCAATTATTCATCATTTATTTGTTTATTACATTCAAACTTTCATTGCAGTCGCATATAATTTCGTATAAAACACTCACTTAAAATACAATTTGCTAATTACCAACCATAGAATCTGTTTTATGTGGCAACATTTTCTGTAATTTTGAGTAACGTTCTAACAGTCTTTTACGAAATAAAGTTATTAGAAGAAAATTAAGGAAGTTGTCATAATCGTGCTCAATTTGATATGGAACGGACAATTATGACAAATAATTGATATCGTTTGATTACAGAATTGTTATAATATATGGAGCCAAATAAATAAAGGTGACTTTGTATCGAGAGAAGAAATTTTTGTTGTTTAACTGTTTCTATCCCGTTCACTATCCCAGACACTATTGAGGACACAAAAAACGGTCAACGGAACATATTACTGGGAATAAGGAAAATGTTCCCTTCACTTAGTTATATCAACCATTTAGGTAAATAGTTAGGTACTCTTACAAACAATATTTGTAATATTGTGAAAAATTCTGTTCCATACATTTTTTTCAAATGATTAGACGTTCATGAATAACTTATTAAGCCTGTCTCTTCACATTTGAGAATATTCAACTTAAATAAAACAGTAGGTAACATTTACAAATAATGTGTGAGTCTTTGGAATTCTCTGGAGTTTCAAATTTTTATTTATGTGAAAATCTAGCTTTGGTACATTTTTTGAGCATTTTGTGATGCGCGCTATTGTTCAGTCGTCCACACAGAGTATTTTGTCAAATACGAAAACATTGTGTAGATTTTGTTTATAGACTTTTTGACTCTAATGAAACTTTAACGGACATTCCAATCTTTAGTACCATTTTTCTCCAATTTTACTAATATTCTTAAGTGTGAAATTTCAATTAAATGCTGCGATCTCCACTAAATAACGATTGCTATTCTGAAGAAGTTCAGTATTTCTTTTATTCATATGTCATCAATATTGATATTGATATAATCCAAAATTTTGAAGTTCCCTGTACTTTTTATGAATCTAAGAATTGCTTGTTTAATACATCAGTGAGTATGTCTTCTGTAATCCATGGCTTATGCTGCTTTGCTTAAATATGGCCCAAATAATATAGAAGCATTGGATGGAACTGTTTGGAAACTACGTACACTTAGAGTGTAGAGTATGAGTGTCATTATTGAATGAAATGGACGGGTCGGCTGATGTCTGGCAAGTAGGCCCCTTCTGGCATTTTTAACATTCCCCAGTTTCTCCCCCCTCTGCTTCCCTCTTTCATTGTCCTTTCAAACTGCATCGAACTAAGTATAAAGGCTGTGACGTCTTTCAGGAAAAGGAAAGGTAGGTATTCTTCTTTAATTTTTTCCACACCAAATATTTCATTTCTAAGCTGTGTGTATACCTCACAGGTACCGAGAAAATGGTGAGAAGATTCCCCCTCCCGCAATCTGAGCAATCTGGGTCTGAAACCATCTTTAACAGGTCTTCTAAGTCCGCAATGGCCAGTCAATACACCAATTATCCGTCGTACCTGTGATCTGCGTTTATCCAGCAGCCACAGTCTCCTTGTTTTATCCGGGCAGGCGATTGTTTGTTTCGCCTGCCTGAGACCGTAGATAATCTCGTAAATTGTAATCAGCTCATAGAAGAGCCCTCAGTCCTGATCCCGCAAGACCAGGAAAACTATGAACCACCCACCTGGTTCTCCCGTGTTCTTTACATGTTTCCACTCCTTGGGCGCTAGCTCCCGGTTTTTGAGCAAAAGGGTCTCCTTTAGTTCTTCGAAGTTAATCTCCTTTGAATTCAGCCTAAGCCTGATTCTCTCAGGCCAAGGCGCCTCGGTAGCTTTGGAAGCTTTGAAGGTGACGCCATCGTCTTCAGTATTCTCTGCGGACCACTAATTCAGGTGCAACTCCATGGATGTCTCGTTCTGAGCGGTTACTAAAAACGACCACGAGTCAACAAGCCAAGTGTTCCTGAACCTTAACTGAGGTCCCCGAGGAACGTGGTCTGCCGCCTCCACGGTAGCTGTCATCTGCTTGACGATGCCAACTCTGATGGCGTTAGCTTCTTCTCCGTAGATTTTACCTCCTTTTCTGTTGGAGGTTATAACTACCTGCTAGTCTCTCCCTAAGGATGAGGTTTAAGATGTGGGCTTGGGGTATGTACGGGCTTCCTTCTGCTGCAGGTCCACCTGTTTTTCTCAAAAGCGGAGATGAGTGGCAGTTGCCGCTGTCCGATGGTGCCTCCCTTCCTCTGTTCACTCTCTTGGAGTTGCCTCCTGGGGGAGTTTCACGTAACCTTTTCGACCACTTTCCTGTTTGGGACGTTTGAGCGTTTTCTGACGCCGCTTGGACCCGTACTGACTTGGGTGGCCGCTGTAAAACTGGGTGCGGCTTGTGCTATCCTGTTGTATCTTGCTTGCTTTCTCCGCATCTCTTTCCTGTCGCCTCTTGTTGTACAGGTGGTCTTCTCTCTCCGCTTTTGAGCAGGTGGACCCTGTCGGTTCTTCCATGGTTTCTGATTCCGTGACGCTGGTAGACTCTTTCGATTCCTCCCTGGTCCTTTCAGTGGCGAACTCTTTGAACTCCGTCTCTGGTTGAGCTTCTGGCTCTGTCTCCACCACGATGAGGTCTTCAACCTCCATCCGAAAGAATCAGAGTAAGAGCCCAGTTGTATGTCTTTGTTAATGTTCTCTTAATCAATGTGAGTCTCACAAGTATGGGGGGTACACATCTACGGTGCTTCCTGTGCAGATGCAAGACTCTGGGAGTTCGTTAGGGATCTCGGGGGCTCCATCCGCGGTGCCTGTTTTAGGGCACAGGTACCACACTCGCTGGTGAGTTTCTTCAACACGGATCGCGTAACACCTTGAATTAAGCCCCCACTGGAGTGTCATTTGCTTGTTTACGACATCCAGTGGTGCCACGAGGAACCAGACACCCGATGGTAACATACCAATTATGGGACAGGTATAAAAGTATGAACTCCTGGAAATGGCTGCCTAGTTTGTATATTTTGTAAAAGTTATAGTATTGTGACTAACACTGCTTTAGAAGGTTCATTATTATGTACAAAGTTAGATATGAGATAGCCGATAGTAATTGTACATACCATTTGCAGAGTTGACGAGATTTTAGATGCCAGAAATAGCAAAGATATTGGTTAGTCATTTATGGTTGTTATGTAGCATAGTCAACATTAATCCTAGAACACTTACCATCGTAAATCTTACGACGGGCTTCTAGTTTGACCACGTGTTTATCGTCGCGAAGCGTCTATAAAAGTTGAGCGCCCTCTAGGCTTAGTAGACTTGAGTTCGACCTCCCACGTATTTAGTATGGTGCAAAGTGCCAAGGAAGTGGGTTATTTCAACGGTAATCTTACGAAGGTAAGATTAACGTTATTATTAAACATTTGGCATCGGGACCGATTTTTCATATTTTTTTACAGTAAATAAATATGGATAAACAGAAATTAGATATGTTAAGACCACTAAACCCACAAGAATTGGAATTTGAAGTGGAGAAGTGTTTACAAGATCTTTTCCCGGTGAAAGTGATGAAAATGCCTGCGAATCGGATAGCGGCTCCGAATTGGATGACGACGCTGAAGTATTTGTTCCATCGGGGTCAGAATATAGCCCTTCAAGTGACTCCGATTCTGATTATGATAAACAATCAACTAGCAAAAATAAAAAATAAAAATCAAACATGACGAAAAGGGAAAAAACAAATTCCTAAAGAGCGGGGATCAGTATAACGTTGGAACAAATATTACTGAAAGCGAACATATGCAAGAGTGTTCAGTTATAGATGACGAGAACAATAAAATAGTTCCTACAAATCTAAACAGAGCGGAATGCCAGCTGCCTGTAGGTCTTACTGAAAGCGATGATATTATGCAAGAGTCTCCATTTACAGATGAAGAGAATAATACTACAGTTTCTAAAAATCTTAAAGTCAAGGAATGTAAGTCTTAAGGGAAAAAACGGCCATAGATGGTCCTCTGTGGCAAAGGCGGTAACTAAAATACCATCGCGTAATATTTTGCATATCATACAAGGTTCTACAAATGATGCTAAAGCGGCAGAAACCCCTCTGGATGTTTTTCTTTGTCTGCTAGATCCAAGTATCCTAGAAGATCCAAGTATCCTAGAAAAAATAGTGGAGTACACAAATCACGAAATTTCAATCCGTTCGCAGAAATACACTACCCAAAAATTGACTACCTCACAAGTGAATTTGGAGGAACTTCATGCTTTACTTGGACTATTGATATTTGCTGGTTGTCAAAAAGATAATCATTTGTCTACAAGGGAGATGTTTGATGACAAAATTTCCGGGTCCACATACAAAGCTACTATGAGTCGCGAAAGATTCGAGTTTCTAGTAGACCGCTTACGTTTTGACAACAAGGAAACTAGACCTGAAAGAAAAATAGACGATCCATTAGCACCAATTCGAGAAATATGGGACCAACTAATAAGCAACTGTCGAAGATTATATAAACCAGGGTCATACGTTACAATAGACGAGCAGCTCTTAGCTTTCAGGGGTAGATGTCCCTTTAGGATGTACATACCCATTAAACCTTCAAAGTTTGGCTTGAAAATTGTTATGGTGTGTGATGTTGGCACAAAGTATATGTTCGATGCTGAAGTATATTTGGGAAAGGGAACCAAAACCGATGGACAACCATTAGGACAATATTACGTAAAAAATTAACCCAAGCAATTTATGGAAGCAACAGAAACGTGACCATGGGTAATTGGTTCACGAGTATACCACTGGCTAAGGAATTATTAAAGCCTCTATATAACTTGACCCTGGTAGGCACTCTAAGAAGCAACAAAAAAGAGATACCGCCACAAATGTTGGATAGTAGAAATCGACCTATTGGAAGCTCACTACATTGCTTTGATAACGAGACAACAATGGTATCCTATAAAACTAAGGTGTCAATAGTAGTTATTTTACTATCTACTATGCATGATAGTTCGGAGGTACAAAACATGACATCAAGAAAACCAGGTTTAGTTAAGTTTTATAACAAAACTAAATACGGCGTCGATACGTTTGATCAAATGTGTGGGAGCAGAAGTACTTCACGAAAAACAAGAAGATGGCCGCTCTGCCTTTTTTGTGGTATGATCAATATTTCCTGCATAAACGCCTGGATAATTTATGATCATAATCAAAGAAGAAAGGGATGTAAAATTGTTTCAAGAAAAGAGTTTATGGCTATTCTCTCAGAACAGCTCACGAAACAGTGGTTGGAGTAGCGCGTAAAATGGCCAACTTTAAACCGTCCAGTAAGGCTGCTGATAGAAAATATTTTAAATCTGGAGCTAGGACAGGAAACACCAATAGGAAATGTAAAGAAACGAGCAATGTGTCAATTTTGTTCAGCCAAAAAACGCCGTATGACAACCCACCATTGCCATCGGCCTTTTTGCGGGGAACATCGCTTCCTTCTTTGTGTGTCCTGCAGTCAAAATATATGAAATATATCTTCTTTTTATTAGATTTAGTGCGGTAATACCCTGTTCTATGTTACAAAATTCTTACGAATTTATTAAAGCTCAGGAACATTTACTTTAGAGTTGTTTCTTTTTATCGTCGTAAATCTTACGATGGTTAGTATTAAAAGGTGATTTAGTATGGTAAGTATTCTAGGGTTAAGAAAATCACATAATATTCTCTTAATTCTTACATAGAGCTAATCTAGCAATTTTAGACGCTGCATCAAAATTCGTAAATTGAAATTACCCAATAAAGGAAGGAGTATAACACATTATATGGTGATAAAATTATTAAGCTGAAATGGTAAACCTACTTTTGTTCAAGCCTCATACAATTAGCACTGTTACTTGGAACTATAATCCATTTTTCGGTTTGGAAACGTTTACTCACTTGTAAGATCGTGAAAATCTTTTTTACGCTTATTTACCGGTCGCCGCTTCTCCTTCCGCACCGTATCATGTAACCTTTTTCATATCTCTGACCATCTCCTTTACATCATCTCTCCAACTTCTTCGTCTTCATTCCGGTGGTTTCCACTCTAGCATTTTTCGAAAACTCTGCCATCCTGCATTCTCTTCACGTTCTCAAACCAAATCAGTTGCTTCCTCTCAATTTCTTCAGTTATTGATCGGTTTATATCCACTTCTGTTCGTGTTGTTCCGTTTCTAACTCAATCTCGTTTTGATTGCGTGCAGCTTCTTCTAAGGTAGTCTATTTCAGTTGCCATTATTTTTTCTTATTTGTTCTTAATTCATTTCACACTTCTTTCCCATAAAGTGTTACACCAAAAATGTGTTTATTATGTTTCTTGGTATTTTTTATTTTCTTTTAGTTCCACAGCAGAGTTAAGTGTGCATATAACATCCTTTTAGTTGGTATTATTAAGCTATTCTAAATGGTCCACGAACGAAGGGGTGAATGTGTAGCTACACCTAGTAAGAATCATTGTTGTTCTTCAAGTATTCATATAAAGTTGAATACGTCAACAGTATCATTGGTATTAGATCATTTCCTTTTGTTGGATCATCGTATCAATAGATTTTTAGCATACTAACGACTAGAAAAAAAGCTAAATGCTAATTAATAATGAAAAGCGGCTATGTAGTAAGAAGACGATACAATCTTGGATTTCTCTTTATTTGGAGACAAAGTGATCTGACGTTTTTTTGATATTTACGATACATTATTATTGATATTGTTAATAATAAGAAACTCAACTACTTCAACGTCAATAAATATAGTATAAGTAATCTTAGAATAAGCAATGGATTATTTTTGGTTCTATTAATAATTCTATCTGCTAAATATAATCGACTATATCTAATAGTGCTATAGAAACCCCGTAACGACGATTTAACGGCCTTGAACCGACCCTGAAATGAATCTTAAAAAATCAAATGGGATGCCGCCTAAAAAGGGAAAGTAAAGTAACGACCACAGCATAAAAAACAAAGGGAGATCAAAACATCTGCCGATGAGAGGCGACCTGGCCAATGTCCCTAAATTTGACCTTTTGTTAGTTGACCCCGCTCGCTCTTAATCCTGGCTATTTCCGTATTTGTTAACTGTTTACCTCTCTACCTGGCCTGCGATCTTCTTTTGTTTAATCGTGACCCCTTTCCACTTCGTTTGATGGGTTTGTTGGCTGTCGAATTTTTTAGTTTTTTCTTTTGTTTTTTCTAGTTAGGTTCCTGGCCGTTGTTACAGATGCGGTATTAAGTACTTTCATAGCTGTATATGTAATAATCATCATCTAGCAGTTTATTCACAGGGTGTTACCTAATTATATTTTGTAAACTAAATAATTTTTCATTGGAATTTATGTTTTAGTGGTGTTGTTATTGTATGATATATATATATATATATATATATATATATATATATATATATATATATATATATATATATCTATTTTTGTGCAAATGAAAAAAAAAGGATTATTTATCTAGTTGAATGTCTACGCCAGTCGAGTTTAGCTAGAAATATAATCAAAAACACCCTTAATAGCTTCATAAGGCATTTTTACTTCTCTTGTTCCACTCAAATCTTGCACCACGCTCCATAATTGTTTATTGTTATTTGAATTTTCCATGATCTTTTCCGTATAAAACTTGCGTTTTGTCTTTTCGATAAGCATATGCAGTTTATTTCTATATACCTTGTACTTTACAAGTAAATCACAGTCATTGAGATGGAGCTTTGTTTCTCAATAAAATATATTTTTTCTATTAATGAAATCGATGAGAGCTTTTGTAACCCATGTCGCAATTTTTGTGGTTTTTCTATTTCCCTTTCTAAACTAGGTACTTTTATTGGTGTTTTTCTGTACAATTGTTATTAATTTTTCTGTTTCAGGGTCTGGATTACTACAATTTAGGGTAATATCCCATGATTCTTTGGATATATTGTCTACAAGTTTTTTATAGTTGACATGCTTAATATTATACTCAGCTACCTTGTTAGTTGTTTTATTATCAAAAACTATTTGCAGCGCTATTGTATAGTGGTCTGTTACATTAGTTACATATTACTACAGGAATAATATTTTCTAGAATTAGTGTTGTAAATGAAACTCACGGTTTCCAGTTAATTCCACAATATAATAAAAGTTATTGAAAATTCTAAAAAATTGACAATTGTTTCGATAAATCAATATCATCGTCAGAATGACAGAAGTTACATTTCATTTTATGCCTACCTGATGTTTAGTAGTTATTTTTGGCTAGAACAAGAAGTGACCTAAGTTGTGATTGGCTTAATATATGTTTATAGAAAAAAAGAAGAAGATGTGATATTACAAATATTGAAGCTTAGATATTATTAGCCCTATGGTGATATCCTGGATATCATTTTTCCAATTAAGATCAGTATAACTGTGCAATGATATAGAAAGCCAGGAAAACTATATCTGCTGATCTTTACAATTATCACTTAAGAAGACAGTTTATTAGTGGAGAACTCCCTAGATTTAACTGTTCATTGACAACTTCATATTGTGGGTCTCTTAAATGTCTTCTAATTTCCAATTCTTCAAGGAAATCCAGTTCTTGTTTCTTTTCACAAATATGCAGCACTTCTAGTTTTGTGTTAGGTGTCAATGAATGATTGGTGTCAAGTAGATGTTTTGCGTAGTGGGTTTTATCTGGTTGTTTTAATCTGTAAGCTCGTAAGTGTTCACTGTATCGGATCTCCAAATTCCTAAGGGTCTGACCCAAATAGACAGCATTATATTCTGGACATTTGAGTTTATATATACCTGACTTCTTTAATAGTGGTATTTTTGTTTTTACATTTAACAATTTTGTACTAACGTTACTTTCTGTTTTAAAAGAAATTGTTGTATTCGTTGCTTAAGATATTATCTTTGAAAAATTATTAGAAATATTTCCTGCATATGTGATGGTTTTATAAGTTTTTATTTGATCAGCTTGTTTAGGAAATATTAGTTGTAATGCCACTTTTTCCTCTTTTTTACTAATTAGCTTATTTATCATATCTAATGGATAACCGTTGGATGTTGCTATTTGTCTAATTGTATTAATCTCTCTATCAAAATTACATTTGTTCATAGGAACTGAAAAAGCTCTATGTATCATTGAATTATATACCGCTAGTCTGTGTGACATAGGGTGATTGGAATTGAATGGAATCACATCAGTCTGTGTTGGTTTTTGGTAAATTGAATAATCAAGTACAATATTGACTCTTTGAATTTTTAAATCAAGAAAATTGATTGAGCTATTTTCTTCAATATCTAATGTAAATTTAATTTTTGGGTGCAAATTATTGATGTGGTTGAAAAATACATCTAATTGTTTACCAATGGGAAGCCCTATATCACTTATTTTAGCAAACATTTTTATGGACAATTTAAAAAGAAGGATCTTTGAAAGTATTATTTCGGAAAATATTTTATTTTGGTATAGATATGTACGAGTAGATGACATATTAGCTTGTTTTATGGGTAGTGAACGACAATTAGATGTATTTTTCAACCACATCAATAATTTATATCAATTTTCCTGATTTAAAAATTCAAAGAGTTAATAATGTACTTGATTATTCAATTTACCAAAACCAACACAGACTGATGTGACAATTCCATTCAATTCCAATCACCCTACGTCACACAGACTAGCGGCATATGATTCAATGATACAAAGAGCTTTTTCAGTTCCTATGAACAAATGTAATTTTGATAGAGAGATTAATACAATTAGACAAATAGCAACATCCAACGGTTATCCATTAAATATGATAAATATGCTAATTAGTAAAAAAGAGCAAAAAGTGGCATTACAACTAATATTTCCTAAACAAACTGATGAAATAAAAAGTTATAAAACCATCACATATGCAGGAAATATTTCTAATAATATTTCAAAGATAATATCTTCAGCAACGAATACAACATTTTCTTTTAAATCAGAAAGTAACGTTAGTACAAAATTGTTAAATGTAAAAACAAAAATACCACTATTAAAGAAGTCAGGTATACAGGGTGTTCATTTCAGGACTTTCCACCCTAATTTTCTCGAAATGTGTCTATTTTGAAAAAAAATTCTGGGACACGTCAACAAATATATCGAAGGGGACAACTTTTTATCACAAAGGCAACGCGCCGCCTTTCACCTCCCGCCAGGGTGATTTGCCAACTTCAAAATCTTAAATAGGAAGGGGTATCGAGTTATACCTCATTTTAAAGGTCTTTCTAATCTTTACACGTCCGTTTTTTTCAAATTAATCGATTCGTTGTCGAGATATTTAGGAAAATAGATTTGCTGCTTCGTACCATTAAAATAAAAACTGCAACTGTTTATTCTCATTCCTTTTATCAAAACTAAATTACAATATTGTACACAGATTTTCAATTTAATAATTGCTCAAAATGTTGCCCATTGTTGGCCAAACAATGGTATAACCGCTGTTCAAATTCGTGACGCACATTTTCAAACACTTCTGTTCGAATTGCTCGACATTCTGCAGTAATCCTTTGTCGAAGGTCTCCTATATTTTGTGGCGGGGGTGTGTAAACAACCGATTTTGAATGTCCCCATAGAAAAAAATCACATCGGGGGACCTAGCTGGCCACTCTATAGGTCCTCTTCGCCCTATCAATTTACCGGGAAATACATTGTTTAACCATTGACGGACCGGAAGCACATGATGGCGGGGAGCTCCATCTTGCTGAAAAGATAACTCATTTTCGTCAAGAGAGTTGTTGCCATCTCTATCCAGTTGATTTTCAATTGCTTCGGGAATTAACGGATTGATCGTATTTTCTAGCATATTCAAGTACATCTCACCATTTAGATTTCCATTCATAAACAATGGACCAATTACTTGATTTCCTAGTATACCGGCCCATACATTAATTTTTTGGGGATGCGGGGTATGCCGTTCGATAAATACATGGTCATTTCTATTGCTCCAATATCTGCAATTATGTTTGTTGACAAAACCATTTAAATAAAATGTACACTCATCAGTGAAGCAGATATTTTTCAAAAATTCGTTATTGTTATTAATAATTGTAGTCATTTGTTCACAAAACTCACTTCTTCTGTCAAAATCGTCTTCACTTTACTCTTGACATACTATCATTTTATAGGGATAGGATTTATTAATTTTTGTAATTTTGTGGACAGAGCCTAAGGAAATTCTAGTTGCAGCAGAAATGGTACGTAACGAAGTATTAGGATTCATACCAAAATAAACTATCACTTCAATTTGAGTGACTTCATTAAAAGCTCTTGGCTGATCATGTTTTAAATTTGCAACTGATCCTGTTTGAGTAAATTTGGCGATTAGATTCAGGTCATACCTATGAGAGGTGTTCTTATCTGGGTGCCTTTCGTTAAATAATGCAGCAGTTCGTCGAGCGCATTGGTTTTCGGCGCCGTAAATTAACACTATTTCAACTTTTTCAGCTAAAGTGTAAACCATTTTTAATAAATTGCTTTTTCACACTACTGGTAAGTATGGTAAACAGTTCAATAGGTATCATGTCTTTTATTTTCTCTATCAAAATCATTTTATTGCATTTTTTTATACAAAAAAGTTGAAAGGAATAACAAAACAAACAATTGCAGTTTTTATTTTAATGGTACGAAGCAGCAAACTGATTTTTCTAAATATTTCGACAACGAATCGATCAATTAAAAAAAAACAAAAGACGACGTGTAGAGATTAAAAAGACCTTTAAAATGAGGTATAACTCGATACCCTTTCCCATTTAAGATTTTGAAGTTGGCAACTCCCCCTGGCGGGGGGGTGAAAGGGGGCGCGTTGCCTTTATTATAAAAAGTTGTCCCCTTCGATAGATTTGTTGACGTGTCCCAGGATTTTTTTTAAAATACACATATTTCGAGAAAATTAGGGTGGGAAGTCCTGAAATGAACACCCTGTATATAAACTCAAATGTCCAGAATGTAATGCTGTCTATTTGGGTCAGACCCTTAGGAATTTTGAAATCCGATTCAGTGAACACTTACGAGCTCACAGATTAAAACAACCAGATAAATCCCACTACGCAAAACATCTACATGACACCAATCATTCATTGACACCTAACACAAAACTAGAAGTGCTGCATATTTGTGAAAAGAATCAAGAACTGGATTTCCTTGAAGAATTGGAAATTAGAAGACATTCAAGAAACCCACAATATGAAGTTGTCAATGAACAGTTAAATCTAGTTCTCCACTAATAAACTGTCTTCTTAAGTGATAATTGTAAAGATCAGCAGATATAGTTTTCCTGGTTTTCTATATCATTGCACAGTTATACTGATCTTAATTGGAAAAATGATATCCAGGATATCACCATAGTGCTAATAATATCTAAGCTTCAATATTTGTAATATCACATCTTCTTCTTTTTTCTATAAACATATATTAAGCCAATTACAAGTTAGGTTACATCTTGGTCTAGCCAAAAATAACTACTAAACATCAGGTAGACATAAAATGAAATGTAACTTGTCATTCTGACGATGATATTGATTTATCGAAACAATTATCAATTTTTTAGATTTTTCAATAACTTTTATTATATTGTGGAATTAACTAGAAACCGTGAGTTTCATTTAGAACACTAATATGAGCAGATTCCCCGAAGTAAGGGTCGAGACAGTTAATTTTTTCTAGAATGTTAGTTTTTGACTTCATAAATAAATTATATAAGCAAGCTCCCATTCTGGTTGGGTTATTAATGGTGGACGTAAATCCACACTCACATCTCCAACAAATAGATAACAATTTTCAGAATTGATACCGCTATTATATAGGAAATTTTGGAAATTATTGTTAAATTCAGGTATACTTGAATTATTATTTTCCTTAGACGGTGATCTATAAAAAGCAAGAATCGTAATTTCATTGTTATTACTGATAGTTACAGTCACTTCTAAAATATTTGTGGGCACTAATTTTAGGACATCATATTCGAATGAGTATTTGCAGTTTAAGTAAGCCACGACTCCATCATTTTGATTCAGTTGTATATTATAATATATCCCGGTATGTTATTCAAATTGATGTCAGTAATCTTCCAGGTCTCAGTTAGAACTAGACAATCAAAATCCGTAACATTAGATAACGAAAGTTTGAGCTCATCTAAATTTTTGCTTATATTTCTGATATTGTTATGAAGTATAGTAAACTTATGGTTATGTTGGTTTATTTTGAAAATCTCATCACATTCATTGAAATCTCTTACGATATATGTTTCAACAATGGACACACTGAAATCCCTCACATACTGGTCCATTATAGATGTATAAATAATGTAACAAACAGTTAAAATTTGGGGTTAAAATCAGTCATAAACTAAAAATTAAAATGAAATAATAGCGTTCAAATATATGTTTAGGAGTGTGCCTATACATCCAGTAATAATAAAGTCCCACAACCAAGTACAATAAAAACTAAATCTAAATGCACAATCCGATGAGCTTCAAAAAAAAATATCGAATGAAAAAATATATTACTAATAACTGCTGTGTAACTGCAATTATTTATTTTTCGAGATTGCCAGAGCCAGTCCGGGATCTGGTATTTCGATTTTGCGAAGGTCCATGGTTCCCTTGAAATTTTCCTGTCTCAATAGGAGTATTTGCTAGGTATTTTAACTGTTTATTATTTGCTAGCTCTTGTTGTTCTATTGTTTTTGGTTTTATTGTAGTTAATTATTCGAGGTCTTCGTCCTTTTTATTTGAGTAGGAAGTTGGTGGACCACCATGGATTTGGTGTATAGATTCGGTTGCTTGTTCAATTTCTAAGATTTCACTAACTGTATAGATAGCATCGTTTACAAACAATTTTTCTCCTTTAATGTAACATTTGTTGTTTGATGTTTTTACCTTGTTCAAATGTCTTCTCAAAGTCGCAGTAGTTTCACGTTGGGCTGGTGTCAAGTAATGGGATATAAATATATTTGTTCCTTCAAGCTTGCTGCTGGTTTTCCATATCTTGCTTTTAGTAAGGTATGAAACAAATTCTACTTTCACCGGCGCCTTCTTACTTCTGCTCAAGGAATATATATTATTTATTTGTTCTTCTTGAATTGTCGTACCAAACAATCCAGATAATTTGGTACAAACAGTTTCGACGGTGATGTTTGCTATCTCTTGGTTTAATCCAAATAAAATAATATTATTCTTTCTACTATGTCTTTCCAAATTCTCCACATTTTTTTCCAAGTTCAAATTTTCTGCCTCTAGTTTTCCTATTCTCTCATTGATTGAACGCGTTTATTATGGATTTATAAATGACTTTAGTTGAATGTGGTTGCTAATAACCCTTTGGATGAATGCGACTTTAAACATAAAAAATTAACTATTCTACAAAACCAACTTGTTCCTCAAGTTTGGCTGTAAGAGCTTTTCAACTATACACAGATTCGCAGCTATTCAAAAAGCAAAAACCACCAAGAACGAACCTGAAAAAAATTCAAATGAAAGGATACAAATGTAAACATCAAAATGTGAAGCGAATTTACATGTAATAATAGTGAAATTGTTTACATAGTATTAACATCACAATATTTGGAACACATTGAAAATTCATCAAAAACGATAAGAAAATAAAACAGGTCCAATTAACAATGCTGCAGCAGAAACATGCATTTAATACAATACAAGAAATACTTAGAACCGAATCTGTAGAAATGGTTTATATACATAAAAATGAGAAATATACAATGCAATTTGGGCAATATTTATATTTTCATTCTATAAATTCCTATGTATCTATGTGTCTATAATTAAATTATCAATTGTTTCTTCGACATATAAAAACAAAGTCAACAATTAACAAAGAAAAAATCTTCATATAATTGGAACAGATTGTATTTTTATATACAATGGTATATAAAGACTCAGAAAACTATATGACATTCTGTTTCTATGAATATGCGTCCTACATCACCCCTGTCCCCATTTTAGAATTTGGCAGTCGCGTGGCATAGAAATCTAAGGTTAAGGATGGGGTCAATAATAAGGAATTATCTATGTAAGGAAGCAGTGCAAGGTTAGGGAATGAAATCTTGTGGTTTACGCGTGCCTTATAAAGGGTTAAGTTACTTGAATGTGATACCTTCCACTATGAATATTTTATTAATAAGGTATTTAGTGCAAGTTATGCTCGCCAAGGGTTGTTTTATAATGTGTGGTAATAATTGTGAGCAAAATAGTTTGGTGGATTTTGTGAAGGCAAAATAGTAAAAATAATTTACGTATATAAAAAACAGGTTTAGATAATAATATTATAATATTTATTTATTATAATTTTATTGCCTAACCAGTGATTTAATCAAATCTGAGAAAAATATATTCAAAACTTGTTTTTCATTACTTGAAGCAACAAATACAAATGTTCATGTTCGCATATTTCGCAAAATTACATCTTTTATTACAAAAATGCATACAATTTTTAAAAACCGTTGCGGCCAGCTGTGTCTTCTGTGAGAAATGCTTCAGGTGTCCATTATAATTTAATCACAGCGAACGGAATTTTTCCACGAAATTCAATTTCCTTGAAAAAAAGTTAATTTTATTAGAAATAAAAACTAGCTTCATCGTGCTCGAACAAAAGCCTCCAAAGTGGCCTGTTTTTCTTCGCCAATTAAGTTCGCCAGTTTGTTATTTTTAGATCATTTTTAATTACCCTTTGCTTTTAGAGAGAATCGTCGTTTTTAACTGTTTTTATAAGGGGCTGGACGGTTCATCGCCAACAAGGACGTAACGATACGTCCTGAAGGGGTTGGTGGCAAATATCTATAGAATTTATACGAAAATATATGTATCTTATTTAGGAATAATAAAGAAAACATACAAACATACATTTTAAGAACAATTTCACAATTTAAACATTTATCAAGAAAAAAGTTACTGGAAAGAATATAAATAGAGCAATCTGTGGGGATTAAAAGGGAGATTGATCAACAGAATTAGTCTAATTATATTAATATAGAAAGAAGATTACCGAGCAATACTTTTCTATTGAAATATTAAAACTATAGTGTTTTGCGAAGTTTGACCCACTGGTGTTTTCTCAGTTTTGTTGTTTCTTGGTCACACTACACAACACGCACATTTCTCTGCTTTTTGTCACTACACTAGCTTATCGGAAGGATCAATTATTGTAATTCTTCTCACTAGTTTACGTTAGTCCAAGAGCTGGACGTTCTCGTGGCTGAAAAGCCGTACTTCCTGCTTTCTTAGAAAATTTATTATCTCGTTTGCTATCATTTTCACTCTCAGGTCTCTATGGAAGTCGCTGTTTCTTACATAGCAAGAAGCATTGAAAATACCTCTCAATTGATCATTCTGGAATATTGGTATGATTTAAATAATTCTTGAGCAGACACATCCCCAGATTGGTATGCCATGGGCTTTAGAATCTATCTGTATAAGTATCCTCAGTTTATTTAAAATTGATAGTTTAGAGCTTCTACCCAATAAATAGTATAATTTTCTCTATTTGAGATAAAATCCTTCTCTTTTCTTCTCAATCTGCTTTTACCATCGTAGCTTCACATCTAAGTTCATGCCCAGATACGTAGCTGTGTTTGCATATGGAATAATATGATTGTTAATAATTATCGGCATTTGACTAGTTTATTTTTAGTCTAATGAGCCAGCTTTTCGTCCATGCATTGATTTAATTTAGTGCTTCTTTGAGTTTTCATTAGCCTCTTGTTCAGTTTTACCAACTGCCCGTACACATGTGCCATCTGCTAACGTGGCTTCTGTAGTTTTCAATATCAAAACTATGGTGGTTTTCGATTGCGTGTTTTGAAAGGGCTTGGAATAATTATTGTTGGGTTTTATGTTATATTTGTGATTGTAAATTCTGTTATGTAAGTATTGAGATGTTTTGTCCTATGTATTCATCATGGCAATCTGTACATTTGATATTATAAATTACACTACTTTCTTCCAATTTCTCGGTTTTCGGTTTAAGTTTTGTGAAAAACGTTTTAGTATAATTATTAGGTTTGTGTACTACATTTCTATTATTTCCACTCAACAGCCGCTGAATTTTTCCGATACACCTTGTACGTATGTTGAACTGATATATGTTTTGGTTGAGATATTATTACTAGAGTTATTAGTATTTATATTGTTTGCATTATTTTTGTTATATATTTTATGTATTCGATTTTTTATTATAGGATTGTAAAGACTTTCAAGTATATCCATTAGTTTGCAGGACTTCTTTAATTTTCTTCAAATTATTAGGTCTGTCATTAGGATGTGAGAGTTTTAAAGCTATGTCTATGAAATTATTATCAACACTTCTTTTGTATGTGATTGGTATATTAGAATTAAAATTTAAATATCTTTCAGACCATATATGTTTGTTAAACCAATTTGTTTCAATTTCACCGTTATTAGCATATTCAACTACTATATCCTTAAAGTTTATCAGTTTTTCGTTTTCTTTCTCAAAGGTTAATAATAATTGTAGTCTAGGGAGAAACTTCTTAAATTTTTTAAGTGTATAATAAAACTTGGATGCTGGTATACATACAAGGCAGTCACCAACGTATTCTTTATTAAAATTTGTAACGTAATTAATTAATTGATTTTTAACGATATTTTCCAATTCTTCCATTACTAAATTTGCTATGGTTCCTGAAATTGGTGATCCCATGGTTATTCCTTATAATCTTTCTGGCTATTCACAAAATTTTAAATTAACGTTTTTCATTAAATTCTTGGATCATTGGAATACTACTTCTTGATTGTTGAATCGTTCGAAGAATAAAGAGGTCGAATAGATGACTGGAGTCCTTTTTACACAAATCGTTATCAGATTATTGCCAAATGCGTTAAATTTAGGTATGGCAAAATTAATTAGGCACCAACATAAAATAGACAAGTTCATACCTAAATTAATTAGGCAAACCATTCAACAATACAGTCAATGAGATAGTCTACCTGAAAGGAGGGACAGTCTTCACAAAACGCAGAGATATGGATTCATTTCGACATCATTACTCTCTTAATTAAGAAACCAAAAAGAAGTTGTAAAATTGACCGTAATTTAATATTCGCCACGGTATATAATGTAATGTTTTTCTAATTTATTTAAAAACTAAACTACTCACTAACACTTAATTTATATATACTTAATTAATCACTCAATTAATAATTTATATCAACCCTTCATTGTTCGCTATTTCGGTGTATTCTTGTTTATTTCTCGAGATCACTTACCAACTAAAACTAACTCTTCCTGGTCGGTCACTTATATATTAGTGCCTTTTTCACTAGATAATTCTAGATTGCGGCTTACACAAAAACAATTGGGTTTCTGGCATTTTCTAGATAAGACTGGTCACAAAAACAATGTCTAGATAATTTTAACTTTCATACATGGCTTAGACAGAGTCGGACTTAAGGAATATACCAGTGTCCTGTTTCGTAACATTACCCCCTCCTTAAATGGAAGTTCCTCCTGGAACTTTTGTGTAGCCGAGACTGGATATTTGAATCGGCAACTGACCCAATTTCTACACTTTCCGATCTTATGGAAATAGCAGGGCACCGTCTTCATCGGATACTGATAACGAGGGTTGTGCTGCAAACTAATAACTGGACACCGATATCTTGAAAGATAATCTCTACCATGTTCCTGATGATTCGCCAATCCAACTAGCTACTCGCTATCTTAGGCATAGCCAGTTTCTTCACGCTGGATTCCAACACATGGTCTCGTAGGTTTCTAAGTGCATCCCACACATCGCGGTAGGTAGATCGATCTTGAAATTCATTTTTAATTACCACGTAGAAGACGTACCGAGAATTAGTTTCAGTTTCAGCGTCTTGCCAGGGGCTGGAATCTGGTCTTCAAGTTTTTCTAATTGCCCTAACTTCTTTTGAAAGACGGATGCCAACCCTCGTGCGTTCTTGAGACGGGCGGGGATGTTGTATGCCAGTGAATAATCTTCCGGGAGAGTGAACAAATATTGTCGTTGTTCTGAAGTAACTCCATATCTAGCTTTCCCGCTACCTCCATACGCGCCCATAAATTCATCAAAGGTAAGGGCAGATACATCTCGAATATGGTTTACTCCTTTCTCTAGGTCATGGTCTCCTTCGAATGGCGCTAGTTGGTTTTGGTGAACTACTTTTGGTTTTCCGTTGGGGATCTTGCTTATGCGATATATAACATCATTGATCCTTTTCTTGATTAAGTATGGACATTCCCAGGATTTTTGTAACTTTGGAGAAAATCCTTTTCTCCTCGTCGGGTTGTGTGACCATACTTTGTTCCCTTCTTTAAAACCGCCTTCTGTGGCCTGCGTGTCGTACCGACTTTTCATTCTGTCGCTGGTAACTTGTTGATTTTTTCGAACTAATTCTTGAATATCGTCCAGCCTTCTTCTCAATTGGATCACGTAGTCTTCGCCTGTTAGATCTTCTCCAGGCCGACAGCCAAATTCCAGGTCACAAGGAATCCTCATTTCACGTCCAAACAGGATTTTCGCAGGTGTTTCACCCGTGGACTCATTGACGGTAGATCGATAAGCCAATGCGAATAGGGAAAGATACAGGTCCCAATCTCTCTGATGGCTGGAAACCACTTTGAACAGGTATTTTCCAATAGTCCTGTTCATTCTCCCGACCATTCCATCTGACTGTGGATGTAATGCTGTTGTCCTGGTCTTCTTCATTCCCAGCTTCTCGCAAATCTCCTGGAATAGATGGCTTTCAAAATTTCTTCCCTAGTCACTGTGGACTTCCAAGGGCACTCCATATCGGCTGATAAATTCTTTCACCAATATATCCGCAACAGTTGTGTCCTCTTAATTCGGGATAGCTTAAATTTTCACCCACTTTGTGAAATAATCCATTACAACCAGTATTTATTTGCCACCATTTTCCGTCGTCGGAAATGGTCCAGCGATATCTAATGCAATCCTTTCGAAAGGGCTTCCAACATTGTACTGTTTCATGGGTGCCCTTCTCTTGCGATGTCGTCTATTACTCGTAGTACAAGTACATTTCTTACACCAGTCCTTCACATCATCGGAGCTGTTCATCCAATAAAACCTCTCACGGATTCGCTGGAGGGTTTTCTTCACTCCCAGATGACCTCCCGATGGACTGTCGTGTAACTTCTCTAGTACTTCAGCTACTCTTGTTCTCTGGATAACTAGCGGTTTCCTCATCTCCGAACCATCATCGTTTTCAAGGACTCTTTTCAACAGCCCTTCTTCCAGGACAAGGGAGTCCCACTGAGGCCAGTACACCTTGAGTTTCGGTGAAAATTTTAACACTTCTTGCCAGGTAGGTCGCCGATTTTCTTTCTTCCATTACCGGATCATCTTCAGGTGAGGATCATTCTCCTGATCTTCTGTGATCCTGGTGGGTGACCGTTCCTCGTTGATTACAGTAGATCCTGAAACTGCAGCTTCCTTAGATTTCGACTTGTTGCATTGTGAATAGTCTACAGGGCATGACCGTCTAGGCAAAGAGTTGGCTTTTCGGAAATTCACATCAGCTGAATGTTCACCCATGTCTGATTTCTTCTGTGACTGGAGTCCTTGGGTTACAGGAGTCTTGGGGCACTTAGACGGACTGCGAACGTGCTCTAGCTCGCCACACTTCCGCCATTTGATCTTCTTCGGCTTCTCATCTGTCATACCTTTCAACAAGTTGACGATCTGGTCAAGTTTGTCATCGTCATCTTCTTCCTGCATGGTCCTACCTTTGATGTACCGCGAGCTCTTCGTGGCTGCTTTGCATTTACGAGGTTCTTGGTTTGCAGGAGTCGTAGGACGCTTACACGAACTACGTGCATGCTCTAGCTCGCACCTGATTTTCTTCAGCTTCTTGTCTACCATACCTTTCAACAAGTTGACGATCTGATCAAGTCTGTCATCGTCACCTTCTTCCTGTATGGTCCTACCTTTGTTGTATCCGGAAGCCATCGTGTCTGCTTCATATTCAAGAGCAGCTGTCAATGCGTCGACTAATGTTTTCGGATGGGCTAAATGAAGCGTCCTCTGCATATCGGGGTCACGTAAGCCATCAATAAATGCCTGGATACCTAAACATCCCATCATGTTATCTGGTGCTGATGGATAAGTAAATCGAACTAGTCGGGCAATATCCAGTTCATACTCTTGAAGGGTTTCGTCATGTTTCCACCTTCGGTTCTTCAGCTGGAATCTGTACAAATGTTCCAAATGTTCGTGGCCGTATCGCATGTCCAACCTCTTCTGCAGCTGCTCGAAGTCATCCGTTTCTTCCAAAGGTATCGTCTGAAGTACATCTAAGGCATCTCCCCGAAGCGCTATAGCTAGGTTCACTGCTTTCTCCTTATCGGACCAATTATTCACTCTAGCGGCTGTTTCAAACTGTTTAACATAATTGGTCCACGACATTTTTCCATCGAACGTTGGGGCCTTGACTCGGGTAAAACTGCCAATGTCTTCTAACTTAGGGTGTGTTTCTGTCTTGCAAGTTTTCGTTTGCTCGGTCTTGTTTTCTTCCGCTGGCATGTCTTGAGTTCTTATATCTGTCACCTTTTTTTCACACTCCTTGATTTTCTCGTCCATCGTTGTCATCTCATTCTCAATCTTCTCGTCCATCGTTGTAATCTTATTCTCAATCTTCTCGTCCATCGTTGTAATCTTATTCTCAATCTTCTCGTCCATCGTTAACATTTTATTCTCGATTTTCTCGTCCATCGTTGTCATCTTATTCTCGATTTCAAATTTTAGAGACGAAATTCCATTTTCAACATCAATGTCGTTTTTCAGTAATAAGATATCGGCAGATATACCGTTCTTCAAAGCAAAAATCTTGTCGTCAATATTAGCAGAAATGTCTTTCTTCATAGCAGAAATTTTCTCGTCCATGTTCTCTTCCATGGCTGAAATCTTCTCGTCCATGTTAGCAGAAATTGACGAGATTAACGTGGAAGCCTCGTCAATAAATAAAACTGTTTCTGGATCAAAACCGTCATTTTCCAGTGCTACTTAAGTCTTTCTACTAATTCACTTTTCTTACCAGACGTTTCCAACTCACGATCTTCCAATTCTGCTATCAATTCCGCCACTTTCAGATCGCATAGTCTCTTTGCCATTTTTACGTGGAAATTTATTTATATTATCCCACTTCTGGCACCAATGTAATGTTTTTCTAATTTATTAAAATAGTAAATGGGTGGGATAAATTTTAAACACACGGCATGGATACTTACTAATTTATTTAAACACTAAACTACTCACTAACACTTAATTTATATATACTCAACTAATGACTTAATTATTAATTTATATCAACACTTTACTGTTCGCTATTTCGGTGTATTCTTGTTTATTTCTCGAGATCACTTTATCAACTAAAACTAACTCGTTCTGGTCCGTCCCTTATATATTAGTGCCTTTTTCACTAGATAATTCTAGATAGCGGCTTACACAAAAACAATTGGTTTTCTGGCATTTTCTAGATAAGACTGGTCACAAAAACAATGTCTAGATAAGATAGTTATAACGAGAAAACCTACTAACCCTCGCGGTGCTCGTTATAGGTATGCGGGTTGTCTCACGTGGTACAACCCGTGCTCGTCAGTCGACTAGCTTCGAGTCGAAGAAGGGGTGGACTCTTCAAAGAATTATTAAGTTTACAAAAGGGGCGCCAGAGAAGTTTTGGCAAGCACCCAAGACTTCTTTAATTAGCCCACAACTTCTCAGTGGGTGAACAACACTCACTACACACTCCAAAGGTTGAACTGAAAGGTAAGTTATCATAAGAAAATAAAAGTCAGCAAGTATCCCCTGATTGAAGCTTTAATTAGTCATTGTGGACCAAAGGTCTCTTTCCAAAATTTTTATTACAATATCACTACAAAAATGTTGCAAATAATGTCTGAATTCCGCTGAAGGCTGTAAACTCAGAATATAGATGGGCTGAAGGCCGAAATCTACATAAATCCGAAAATTTCTAACTAATTTATCAGTTACAACTTAAGTAATTAACTGTCAAGCAGATTCTATAAACTCTGAGCAGAGCTGAGGGCTTCAAACTCAGGGTGCAGAAGAGCTGAGTGCCCCAAACTACACCGATGTCTCAATTCTATAATTCTAGAGAAACGACCAAATAGTTCATGTACAATAACTCAAAAATACAACGATAATATATATCAAAATTAACAATGTACAGTTACAAGGGTTCACACTTCCGCAATTTATACCAATATCAATATAATATATTTACTTGCATAAGCATAAAATTTAAATAGCGAACGAGTTTAGGGTTGCTAGAAAAAATACAATTCAAAATTATGTACGGCGCAAGTTATATACATAAAATCATCAGTATTAGAAAAATCCACTAAATGTCGCAGTACCATGTACGTACCGTAGTATCTTAGCGTATTTTGAAACAATAAGCAAGATTTCAAATTTTTAAATACAAAGTACAAGTGTAAAGCGAGATTATAATAATTGCCGCAAAAAAAGAAATAAAACTTTATATGGATAACGGTGATACGTGACGCATAAATGTGAATTTCCTAATGAAAATGAAGAATAAAAAAAGGAAACTGTTCACTTATCCTTTTTCCGGAACCAGAACAGGAACTGATGTTGCTCCAGACTATTCCAGCTCTCCTGGAACTGGTCTCACTGGCTCATTAAATTCCAATCAGTGATTTTAATATCCACATACAAAAACCCCCCTCTATAATGAATCCTTCGAACTACGCCGTCTACGGAAATTTACCACAAATACGCAATTCCTCTAATTTCTTCTGACACCCACAGTCATCGGCCGATTCTGGACCAGAAGCCTATCGGGTCGGAGCTGCCAGTTGTTGGTTTCAGCCGTATTTTTCTTCCCCTACGTCCGAATTGTCGGGTTTTTTAGTAAAATGCTTATGGCTCCCAGAGCACATGCAAAAATTTCAAGTTGAAAAATGTGTGTTTACACCTTGACGGCAAATGCAGGATTGAATTTTAACTTCGCTCCGTCAGCGCTGTGACTTCTCTCAGTCGACAGGCTAGCCAATATTAAATCTCCGACGGCTCGGCAAATTTTCGCGTTACATAGTCACAATCGTAAACAATTCTAAGAATCCCTGCGTGTCCGCCATAATTTTAACTTTCATACCTGACTTAGACAGAGTCGGATTTAGGGACTATACCAGTGTGCTGTTTCGTAACAATAACGAAGACAGTATTTGTTTTTCTGTCAAAATTTTGGTTTGAAAGTAGTAATTTTCACCAAAAAGAGGTTGTTAAAATAGTCCTTCTATCTGCAACTGTTTAAGTATAAACCATTTTGCAATTTCTTATGTATGTGCTTTCTGAGAAATGTTTCTTCAGTTGACTCGTTTTTATTGGTATCAAAAATTAATCTAATTGATAACAGGATAATTATAAAATGCATTTTCATATTATATCACAATTTTTGTACGTCCAAGGAATACATTGAATAACATCGATTCGCATAATATATTCCCTTTCTACATTGAATAAAACCTTCATAAAGGAGAATGTAATCCCCAAATACCCGCTCAAGGCAACGTTTTCTACATCGATCCCTTTTTTCCGCCTCGAGATGTTAATTGTTATTTTGTCTCCAATTTCTTTTATTCACTTTTGTAAAGCGTTCTATACTTTCATTCTTCCTTCTGTCTTACCATTTAGGGTTATTTGCAACTAAGTAATTTCTCTAATCACGGTACATGGAATAAGAGTAATTGAAGGGGGTCGTAAGGGCCATCTTGTTTATATAAGTGTGTAATAATAATGAAGGTGGAGAGAAGTTGTAGACATTTTTGGAAATTTGTTTCGAAACACGATTGACTGAGCTGATGATCTATTTATTTGAGTGAAATTATACAAATTACTGCATAAATACAAATATTTCCTGAAATACATTGTACATTTTTCATTTAAATCTCTTACATATGCTATTTCTTCTACATTTTATTAGTAATAATATAATAAAACCTTGTTTTATAATCGGATGAATTTTTTTATTCCACAAAAACTTTTTTGTGCTGAGTGTATGAATTTTATTTGGATATTTTTGTTCTTTGAACAAAGATGGCCAATTCAATGAATAAATTTATCAATCAAACGCAAAATGTATGGTAGATAGATAAAAAAATTATCCGATCGAAAAAAAAGGTCGAATTATATTTGTTGAGATTATTTCCAGAACCGAAAAAAACAAAACACGACAACAATATCTTATTATTTATTAAAACGATTATAACTAAGCGATCTATCATTCTTCTCATACACATTAAGAACGATGGAATGATTCAACCAATGATGAACAGAAAAAAACAATTTCCAAAGGCGCTCGTCTTATAATAGTTAATGCTGGAGGTGAAACCGGTTTCGTACCCAAATCTTATGTTAGGTGGAAGTCAAGATGTAACAGTGGCGAATATCACAATGATATGAATATTGATAATTACAAAAAATATTTATCAGGTTATGCAAACCATAAGTAAGTACCTGGATAGTTAAGATACATTGTCGTTCATTTTGGTTGTCCAAACGACTCGGGTTCGAATTGTAGTGATGTTTAAATTTTTTTTAATAATTTTATTGAAATATCTATTATTATTTACAAATAACACAGTGTATAAAATAAATAGTAGGGAGGATATCTAGCGATGAAGACAGGGTAATAGCAATAGAAGATAATAAGGAATTATATATTAATTATAGTTTTTGCGTAACTTAAAAGTTTTACTTCTAACCCCTGTTTGTTATCGATTGACGCATAATTTGTTTCCTACATATTGATGTTTCCTGGCCCTGCTGTCACACACATAGAAGAAAGGATGGTATGTATATTGGTGCTCAGTTAAGGCTAGAGTTCAGTATTATGAAAATGGGAGTAAAATGCTGAAAGTTTTAGGAAACCTTCAAGGCGTATTTTGAAATTTGAAAGGGGGTCGCACTCTACAGATCATATATCCGTTTAGTTGCATGGCGCTACGAGACCTTTTTTTTAAGGAATGCTTTTGTTTTTTCTTAATAGATTGAAATGTTGAAAACAAATATTCTATTTTCCGGCTACATTTTTAACTTTTTCAACGCAAATTTTAGACCAAAAGAAAGAACTCGTTAAACTTAATGGCACTACGATGCACTTTTTGATTTTCCTTCACATTTGTTGTAAATTAGGCTGTATTTGTTTATAAATTTAATGTTTCAGAAAATAAGTTTTAGGCAACCAACGAGGCAATCCCAGTTTTAGATAAAATTGGTGGAATGATTTATGGGAGGTATGTTCAGTCAAACCAGTAAACAATGAAGAGGAAAGAGAGAAAGAACAACAAAGGGCAGAAATCAGATTCAACTTAGACAACTTCAATCATGAAGGCGTAAAAGAACTATATCGAAAACGACTGGATGAAAAATTGACCCAAGAAAACTTCGAGAATACAGAACATCAATATACGTATATCAAAGATTGCTTAAAGAGCGCAGCTCAAGAAGCTCTGGGATTATATGAAACATCCAAACGTAAAAAGCCATACTGGTGGGATGATGAAATCGAAGAAATGATAAATACGAAAAATGATAAACACAAGGTACACCTCTGCAAGAAAACTGACCAAAGCAAGACTGATTATCAAATAGCTCAAAAGAAAGTGCGCACAGCAATAACACAGAAGAAGAATGAAAGCTGGGAGAGGAATTGTGCTAGAATTAACACATATTTAGGAGGTAGTAAAAGCACCGAAAGTTGGAAATTATTAAAATCCCTTCGTCAAGATAACAAAAAAGATATTATCACACCAGTCACCCTACAAAAATGGGATGAATACTTCGGCAAGCTCCTGACTGAAAATAGAGAAGCATATAAAAAACAAGAGCCCGAACCTCGCATCGAAATAAGAATATTAGCATCTCCGATTAGGGTCAAGAGTGCAGAAGTTAAACAAATCTGTCAAAATCTGAAGAATAGAAAATCACCAGGCCCTGGAAACATTCCACCAGAGCTGCTCAAATACGGCACAGACAAACTATATAGACAACTTACTAGCCTCTTCCAAAAGTGTCTCAATGGGGAGAATATTCCCGAAGAATGGAGAACATCCTACATAACAACTATCCATAAAAAAGGTAGCAAAGACATCTGTGAGAACTATCGAGGAATCGCCGTCCTAAGTTCTATCTCGAGAGTATACGGAAAAATGGTTAAAAGAAGGATCGAAGACGAATATCGCGATATAGAAGCCGAAGAACAGGCCGGTTTCAGAGCAGGAAGATCTACCACCGATCATCTCTTCACAATAACGCAGATAATAGAAAAGAAACTGGCACGAAATCAAGAAGTTCACCTACTGTTTGTCGACCTCAAGAAAGCCTACGACAGCATCCCACAAATAAAACTTTGGGAAGCACTTGAGAAAACCAACGTCAACGTAACGCTTATAAAGGCTGTCCAAGAACTATATAAAAACAATACCAGTAAAATAAAGCAGGGTCATGAAATGTCAAAAGGTTTCAACATCAACAAAGGACTTAAGCAGGGATGCTGCTTATCGCCGACTCTATTCAAAATCTATTTAGAACAAGCTTTGAAGTTTTGGAAAGGGAAGTGTAGAAATATGGGAATACCATTAAATGATGGCTACACACTATACACGTTGTGCTTTGCAGATGATCAAGTTGTCCTAGCACAAGATTATGAAGACCTAGAATATATGACACGAAAATTAACGGAGGAATATGACAAGTGGGGACTGCAGGTGAACGTCAAAAAAACCGAGTGCGTTGGGGGAGAACAAAGGAATTTACTTCTAGAACAACAAGAACAGATTAAACACACAAGAAAATACAAATACCTAGGAGTTCACATCACCTGCGAAGGTAGCATGGACGAAGAAATTAGATACCGAAATAACCTGGGAAGACAGGCGATTAGAAAACTTAACAATATACTGTGGGATAAAACGATATCAAAGGATAACAAACATAAAATTTATAACAGTATAGTTAAAAGTATCGTCTCCTATGGAAGTGAGGTATGGCCGTTAAAGGAAAATGCACTTAAAATGATAGAAGCCACCGAAATGGATTACTGGAGGCGTGCTGCTGGATAAAGTCAGAAATGAGAAAATCCGAGAAATAATGGGGACTAAACACAATTTAACAGAAGACATCCGAGTTAATCATCTTAGGTGGTATGGACACGTACAGAGGATGGAACAAACTAGAATACCAAGAAAAGTGCTGGATTGGACGCCATACGGCAGAAGGAAGAGAGGGAGACCTAGGATGAGTTGGAGAGAAGGAGTAGAAAAGGACATACAAGCAAGAGAGATAGAGGAGAATCTATGTACCGATCGAGATAGATGGAAGCTGGAAATCAGAAAACGGCGAAGAACGTTATGAACTGATATATATATATATATATATATATATATATATATATATATATATATATATGTTGAGTCTCCAGTTTTACGGCCCCAATCCGATAGTTCGTTTACCTCTTTAGATATTGAATTTTAAAATTGAAAAAATTCATTTCATTATAGCTACGTGTCAAATTGATATTATAATTTCACCTTTATTAATTAGAACACATTTATTGTGTTGTTTGTTTGTTTCATAATGCCTTTATTTACAACAATTTAAAGTTTATAATTGTATACAAGATTAAAAGTGGTCGCTGTACTGGCAATCCTGGTACAATCATTCGTCTGTAAATGTTTATATGGCACCTTGCAATTCTGCATTATCCATTTGCTTTTACTCAGTAAATTACTTTGTTCCGTATTCATAAATATGACTCCACATATCCCTGCTGAGACATTCCCGTCAATTATGATGGGAGGACAGGAAGTTGTGGTTTTTTTTACATTTTTTGTGACTGGTTCTTTTCGTTTTGGACGCTTCGTGTTATGGTTCTTGTTTAATTCGTCCGAACTGTCATCTGAGGCATTGAACTTCCGAAATTTGTTTTTTTTTCGGTTTTTTTATTGCCTCGCAGTCGCCTCGTCCTCTGATTCTTCGGACAAAGTGTTTCAAATCGGTTGCCAGTTGTAGTTTCTGTTTGTTTTTTGGTTTGTTTTATTGAGGTGTTAAACGTTGTGACCTTTTTTGGGATAATGAATTCTGATTGCTGTGATGTAGTTTCCATTCGTCCGTCTGTGGGGATTGAAGTTATATCATCAATGTCTTCGGTTTGCTTCCTGTTTGTTGTCATATTCATTGTTGTGGGAACAATTGTTTTTTTAGTAATGTTTTCATATTGAGATACAAAGTTACATGTCGCTGTTATGGCATTTTCTTCATTTTCCACTTCTTGTACCCACGATTGGCTCGCTTGTTTGTAAACGATGGCTTGTGTAGTCGTTGTTTTCTTTTCTTTTATGAAATGTCGTTCATATCTTCCTCAGATGAGCTGTGTTTATATCCAATCGTCTCTTCTTCCATTTTTCTTGCTGTTTTCAAATTATTAAAATTCGCTGTTTTGTCAGGGGTAGATGTTCTATTAGTTATTTTCCCTCTGCAGGTAGGAATTGAAAGTTGAACATTAGATTGGAAGTGGAGAACACATTTATTATTATTTATTAAATTTTATTTTATGGAGTAAATACCCCCAATTATTTTGTTATCTCTTCTATTACCAATATTTTAAAATATTATCCGGTTACTACATTTAATTTATTCCTTTACTTATATTTTTAAAGTCATATATGTCTTTAATTTCAACTCTTTTCCACGTCACCTAAGAGGTAGAGTAATAAACGCGTTTTTTTTTAATGTGGTATCTCCAGTAGACCTAATCCACAATGACTACATGAGACAAAAGCACTAAAAAACAAAAAAATTTCCTTTTTATTTTCTTTGTTTTTTTTTTGATTTGTTTTTTTTTTGGATTATATGATAAACGTATTGAAAGAAAAGCATTCGTTAGGTCATATATGTATGTAGTAGCATTATGTTTTCATATATGTAAGAATACTGGTATGCAATACATATATTATAATATTATATTAATATAGTGTATAGTATAGTATATAGTATAGTATATAGTACAGTATAGTACAGCATCATACATACGGTTCACATAATATTAATACGATCAATGTATGAACAGAAAATGCTGAATATTCGGGAATTAATCTACAAGTCTTTTAATAAAATATTTCTGATGGATCGGTTTCGTTTTAATCTAGGATCAATAATTTATGGTAATAGAGCACTCGAATAAAAAAATTCCAAAGCACCAATCATTTCCATGTTCAAAAGTTATCATCTTTTTCTATTTTTCCCCAAAATAAATTTTTATACGTGTAAACAACAAAATAACATAGTTGTCGTTTTGTTATATGAAGTTGGCTTTGAAACATGTAATTGTGGTTTGATTACAATTTCATTTCTCCGGAATCATTGATTGTCAGATATTTTATTATATTATTTTCTACAGCTTCCTCAACCCTGTGCTCTCTTGCCGAATAAGGACACTTCGCCTCAATAAATGCATTATCTCCTATTAGCCCGTGCGGGGAAGCTGCCAAAAACTTATTTTCCTCATCAACAAACCATCCGCATTTGATACCTTCATATTATATAAGTTTTCGAATTTTTCTACCGCCTTCAATTCGTTTTCGTTACCGTGTTGCAATGGTTAGTTGACCGCTACATGGAGAATATAAAATGGTTTTCACCGTGTTACCAGTATTCGTTGTTGTTCTCGTATTACAAATTTTACCGAAATGGCTAGCGGATAATCGAGTAGATTTTTCTTTAAACCATTGCAGATTTGTATGTTGGCCGAAGGTGAAATTTCAACAATGTCACAATTGTTGAAATTGTCTAAGAATTCCTTTTTAGCATTTTGAAATTCACTTTCTGGCATATCATACAAGTACTCCGCTTAATTTTCATCATATGATCCGTTGCCGCCATAATCCGAATCTCTCGCTTGAAAAATATGTTCTTTTGTTTGTTTGGGTTTCCCTGCGCGTTTCATTTTCAACCGTTTATTTTCTAATGCTTTCTTTAGATCGCCAACTTTACCGTAGTTATATTTTTTAATAATTTCTATTGAATATGTACTTCTCTTGTTATAATATACTACTGCCACATAACACCCTCCTTCATAAGATCCTTTAAAAGAATACTGAATTCGTTTACCACCAACAATTTTTTTTACAACAAAATTGAACGTTTCTGCTACGTTGTTGTCAACATCACATAGTGAACTAGACGACAAACTTGCTACCCGACTTAAATATTTTTAAATAAATCATATAAACGGCTATTCGTAAAGTCGTTTATTAAAACGGGATTTACCTGACCAACCTTAATACAAAAATATTTATCATATTTTGGGTGATCACTGATTATGTATCGCAGTCCGTTTAATATGCCATTTCTTAAACTTTCGATTTGAACTTGTTATGGCGCCGCTTCATTTTTCCGATATTTTATAGCACTAGTTACTGCTGTTCTAAATTTCTTTATATTACTAGCTAAAAACTTTTTTAAAAATACATTTTCCTTAGTAGTTTTTGATAAATATCTCAACTTATTACAATAATTACGCAAAATGTGATTGCGACACTCGATTTTTTCTATAACGAAATTTGGACCATAGGGCTTGGAATCTCGAATTTTCTTATAAACACTACTACCTCCATCGCCAATAATTTTAAAGTACTTTAAATTATGCATTTTCATTGAACATTCGAACCTTTCTAATATTATTTTGCTTTCCATGGATGTTGAGGTTCCATTCAAATTTTTAACGTACTCAGCTTTCTTACCTTCTTTCAATGATTTATGCATTTTACATTGCAAACAAAATCGACTTTTAACACCTACATATAGAATTTTTTGAGTTCATGCGCCTATAATGCATTCAACGTCTGGCAATGCATTATAATTACATCTATATGAAATTAACTGTCTCGACCCTTACTTCTTGGAATCTGCTCATATTAGTGTTTTAAATGAAACTCACGGTTTCTAGTTAATTCCACAATATTGATTTATCGAAACAATTGTCAATTTTTTTGAATTTTCAATAACTCTTATTATATTGTGGAATTAACTAGAAACCGTGAGTTTCAGTTAAAACACTTCTATATGACCTTTAACTCCAAGTGCCATCAACTACTACAGCTACTACTGGTACCCCGTTAATTAATTCACCAGCTTCAACCGCTAATTTAAATTCTTCTTTACCCGCTAGAATCATCTCCTCTATCGCAATGTCTTTCGTGTTTTTTGTAACAACATTTTGATGCGACTAATATATGTTAGGATACATTGTAGGAAGATTTGCACCACCTAAAACTGTGGTTAACTGCTTATATGCAAGTCCCGCAGCTATCGTACCGCACACCAAAACTTTATTTATGTCAAGCTCTTGTTCACCGATACCCTCCTTTCACACTAAGAATTTCGACGTACGGTGGTTTAGACCAGTGATCCGCAACCTTTCCTCATCTGAGGCACACCAAACTGCTCCCTAGAATTTCGTGGCACACCAAAATCTAAAATATATTTATAGCAGTGGCGTAGCTAGGTCGGGGGTCAGTTCACTCCATGTATACTAATTATTTATGGATGTCCAAACTACCTTAGTTTTTTTTATTGTTTTAAAATGTGAAGAAGCCCCTTTCAGATTTGGGGCATCAAAATTTTCACTCAGGACATAATACATATTTTTTTTTCATTTTATTTATTATTCAGATAGAATGAAAAATACAAATAGGTACATACATGAGAACTATACTAAATACTAGGTAGGACAGGTAGGTATACTAAATTTACTTCTGTTGACACGTCAATAGTAATAAATATTTTGACATGATGATGGCTGATTAATGTGATACCTGCGCTTGCTTCGTTGAACACAAAAGTTTTATATTCGGCTCAATTTTAGACAGCGCAACTCTTATTTCTTGGTCAAGATCTTTTAAGCATGACCGTTTATCATTTTTAATTAATACAAGCGTTGAAAAACTTTGCTCACATAAATATGTTGTGGAAAACGGAAGTAGTGTGAAGATGGCCTTGTCGGAGATGCGTGGATATTCTGTCTTGATGGAAATCCAGAAAACATCTAACGGAACTTCGTCGAATTTAAGTTTTAGGGTCATATCATTGCTTAATTCTGTGAACTCCTCTCGAGTTTGCAATGGCAGTGCTTCCGTGGAACTTATTGCATTGGTTGCGAAAGGATTTCGAATCCAATTGTATTGTTCCGTGTTGATAGAATGGGAATAGTATTCAAATTTTTGTTGAAGCATACTTAAATGTTGTTGGTCCAAATCCACAATCAACTGCTTGTTTTAGATCGTACTGTGGTTGGTCCTGTGATACATTTCTAGACATCCTTTTTGCAACTGTTCCTGCCAAAGTTCAAGTTTCTTTTTGAACCCTTGTAATTTATCGGAGCACGTCAATATATTTTCATTCCGTCCTTGCATTTTTTTATTAAGTTCATTCAGATGTTCGAATATATCAGCCAAGTATGCAAGTTTGGCTATCCAGTATTCATCATGAAGGTGCTGGCATAGATCGTACATATCTTGACTTGAAAGAAACTCACGCACTTCGTAGCGAAGTTCAAACAGTCGAGCTAAAACTTTTCCCCGGGATAACCAACGAACTTCTGTATAAAACAGTAAGGATTCATGTTCGCTTCCCATTTCTTCACAGAGTATTCCAAAGATTCGCGAATTTAAGGCTCTCGAATTAATTATGTTTATGATCTTAATACATTCATTCATTGTGATCGAAAGCTGTTCGGGCAAATTTTTGACCATCAATGCTTCTCGATGTATGCAGCAATGTGTAATTTGTATTGACGGATTTTTTTGTTTTACACAAGATACAAAACCTTTCTTACTGCCCATCATTGCAGCAGCACCATCTGTACAAATAGCAACGCAATTGGTCCACTGAATATTATGTTTTTTAAAAAAATTATCAGTTACTTGGAAAATTTGTTCACCGGTAGTTCTCTCTGGAACCTCCTTACAAAATAAATAATGTTCTTTAATAGAGTCCTCGTCAACGAAACGTACAATAGCCATCAGTTGTGCTTTATTTTTAATATCGGTTGATTCGTCGATTTGAAGCGCAAAAATTCCAGCCGAAATGATTTTTTTAATTAGTGTTCCCAAAATATCACTTGACATATCTTGGATACGTCTTTTAACAGTATCGGCCGACAAAGAAACTTTACTCACGTCCTTAACTTCGTTTGGCCCAAGCATAAGTCTAACAATTTCCATGCATGCTGGTTTAATAAGCGTTTCACCGATAGTGTGCGGTTTTTTTTGTTGTGCAATTAATTTTGCAACAAGGTAGCTTGCTTCTAATGCCTTTTCAGAAACCGTAACCGCCGATTTCATAAACTGCTTTTGTTTCTTATTTTGATCCAAGCGCCGTTGGAAAAATTGAATGTCTTTTTTGACGCAACTGGGATGATTTGTGATCAAATGACGGTTTAGTTTGCTGGGTACCATTGCTTCATTTGACAACTGTTCACCGCAAATGACGCATTCAGGCTTTGGAGCCGCTTCGTCGCCACACCAAGTGAAACCATATCGAAGGTAGTCTTGATTGTACTTCCTTTTCAGCACCTTTTTTGCTCTTTTTGCAGCACTTATGCTGGAGCTTGTGCTAGGTTCTTCGTCATCTGCTGGTGATTTCAGCAAAAATTTATCCATATTTGAAGCACTATAGTTATTTATAAAAGTAGATACTGCAACAAAACTTAGTCCAGTTTAATTTAATTTATTTAGACACAATATGGCCAACAACGTAAAAAAGAAAACAGGAACTCTAAAAATAACACTTAACTAATTATAACTAATTTATATTCACTTAATTATAAGGCACAAGAATTTATTTATATAACAATTCACTATTTATTTCACTCTACGATTTATTTGTTTGCCCGCGTATTTATCTGATTCACTTGACTATTCGACTCTCTCTGAGTCTCTGAGCGACGACAGGCGCGCTTATATAGGCAGCGGCGATGTTCAGGAAAACATCGAGTCGCGCCTCGAACGGCACGGATCTTTCTAGTTTAGTCGCCTTCGAGAATCAAGCCGCCGCGCCGCGCCGCGCCGATAGACGGATAGACGTTTACCATCGGCGCTGTTGTCAGATTGCTTTATTTTTCGCGGGTCTCGCTACAATACGAATCTGATTCGTATTGTCTGAAAGAGCGGCACACCTCAAGTCGGCTTACGGCACACCAGTGTGCCGCGGCACACCGGTTGCGGAGCACTGGTTTAGACGTACGATACCTTTCCGACAGTAGCTCGAGCAAACGAATGGTACCTTCCATTCTACACGGTAGATCGGACGTACGGTGAAGTGGACGTTGTGCTGCCGTACGTTGTCACTACAACAAACGGCGACCGTGTCGTGACTACGTGCCTTGTAGCCTACGTGATTCAATACACGCTTTCACACAGTACGGTTGTTCAGTCGTACGAAGGTTGTTTGTTATATACTTTGGTTCATTATTTCTATTTTCATGTAACTGCAGAATGTCTGAAATTAACAGTGAAATATTAATTGCGATTTTGACAAATAATACATATAATACATACATAGATACATATAATTTTTATTAAAGAAATATTCTATAACTTTCGAGTAATTTTTTTGGTACATTACTTGTATTTTTTTATATCTTCATGAAACCATTAACGTAAATTGTACCTAGGTTTTCAGTATAGTTTCATATTACGAGTACATAAGCTGTAAGCCAAACCATTGAAACATTACGAAACTATTAACTTTAATATAGAACATTTAGAACTCACCTTAAAGTAACAGTAACAGTAACATTTCCACTGGTTGGATACAGTTTCTCATTTTTGTATTTTTACGCTGAATTACTTCTTCCAGCCGACCATGTAGTTCGTCAAATGATGGAACTGACACGGAAATAATTGAAGAAGTTGACTTCATCCTTCCTAAAATCTTGAAATAATGAAGCAAACATTCCAATATCATATCTTTTTTCGTTAATAGGATGGATCCAATGAATTCGGTTCTTCCCCTTCCTCTTGCTTCGATGGTAGAGTAACCACAACGCAATAATTTGATTTTGCTCCAGTGTTGTTCCTGCTATTACATTCGTAATAGATCTATTACCTTTTAACCATATCTATTACCCTATTACGTTTTGATAGCGATCTATTACCTTTTCATGAATGATACATGAAGGCCTTTCGTTTATTTGGGCTTCAAGCACTTGTGCGTGACACCTCAGTCGTAACGACTTTCAAAATAAACGAACAGGATGTTTAAGATCCTCAAATTATCTGTGCTCAAAATCACTTGTCAAAGTCAAAGATTTTGTAATTACAAAAGTTTAGGTTACTTTTACCCTTGTTATAAACAAGGCTTTTACTTAGCTGTATTTGTTAAACGTAAAATAATTAATTATGGAAAACCAAGCGGGACCTTCAAAACAATATTTACTTAATATATTTGATCATAAAAAAGCATTAAAAGGTTCTAGTACAAATAAATTTACATTTAACAAGTTCCTTATTGCTGTTGTTAGAAGAACAGTTCTCAATTATAGTGTGTTTAATATAATTTTGCATATTTAGGTATTTTTAATAAGTTTAAATCGTAATCGGCACCGTCTTAAATGTCTGTGGCTTGAAGCTCATACTTTTTGGTATGTGCTCAAGGGGCAAGGGGAAGGTAAGACTAGGCGTCATACCCCATAATAAACGAACAGAATTCATTCGCTACGAGCTGCTACTAGCGGCTAAAAGAAAATAATCGAAAGGCCTTATGGAAGGTGGCCATGAGTGATATTATGATTTGGCAATGACATTTGCCCACAGGATCAGAACAGGTAAAGGCCAAAATTTACTAAAGAGTCTAAAAGAGAAGAATACTAAATTGCAAGTGCAATAAAGAACCACTTTTTGCATTAAATATAGTTCAATAAAGTATTGACCGCAAGAAATAGTATATTAAGTACCAAGTGTCAAAAAGGTTACTTTATAGTTACGAGTTTTACTAGGAGTGGAGCGAAGCAAACATTACGGACCATAGATAAAGGATAGGTTAGGTCAGGTTGATTTTCAATGTTACGGACGATGGCTGACTGACAAATCAAATGACACAGAACAACAAAATGATCACGGAACATGAAATTTAACATACAAACGTTAAGCTTAATACTCTCTTAGGCGAAATTCGCGTTTTTTGACATATTGTGTCAAATCCAGATTTAAAAGTATTCGTGGCGGGAAATTTTAACTATTATGCGATTTTTACAAGAGTATCATTTGTCATAAATCAAGAGAAAACATAACCTAGAATTTTTAATATTATTTGTTATAAAAAGAAAACAGTCATGGATGTTTGTCATTACAACAATTACTTTCGAAGATATTATTATTTATCGAAATTCATTGCAAATTGAAAAATACATGCGAAAAATAACAATATGAAGCACAGTGTAGTATATACACAAAACAAATATATCTCAAGAACAAATTTATGACCTGCACAAATCATCAGAAAATGACTAGTAATGACAGAAATTCGCAAAATTGTTAAAATTATTTTAACTTTTTAGCGATTTACCCGCACTTTCGCGTAGGCGAATTTCGCTTTTATGAGTATGGATGAAATACGCGAATGTGCGACACCAGTCTGGCTTTGACACATTATGTCAAAAAAATGCGAATTTCGCCTGAGTATTAAGCTATACACTTCGTTTAAAAAAACAAAAGATAAACGAGATGTGACTTTTCGCATTTTAAACACTAGTGTTTAAAGACTCGTTTTGTGCATGTCAAACCAGTTCTGAAAATGCGGTTTTAGTAACGGAAGTAGAAAAAATATGTCAAGTCCAAGAGTCAAAATTTTGAAATTTCATAACCCTATAAATAAACCCCATTATCCTCTATTCTATATATTTGCAAATAAAAAGAGGAAAAACAATCTATTACATTTTTTAACATTCTATTACGTTTTTGTGTGGTATTCTGTTACTATAAAATTTTTCCTAGGAACAACGTTGTTTTGCTCCATATACATATAGGTACACAGCGCTTTTATTTCATGAATATACGAGGTTAACAACGTGATGCAGTCTGCCGGCGACTGTGGCGTCCTGTGGCGGAGCGTCAGTTAGTTGTACTAAATGTTTTTGTAACACCGCATATGTTACATTTACAAGAATTGTACTTTTTACTCGCAAGTGCTTTTCATTTACTAAACATACATTAGATATATCGCAACGAAAAAAACCACTGTGTTCAATTCTTTTTATTGCCGATAATACGTACTCGAAATATACTATTCGTATACTAGTCATTTTAACTTGAGCGTCAGTGTTTATAAATGAATTCTACAGTATTTCAATCGAGTCGTCGGTTGACGAAGATGTATCTAATTAATAGTTACCCGCGCACTTAAACTACTAGCTTGTTCATTATCACTAATTTTAACCGCATTTTCTAAATTTTTGCAAATTTGTTTTCGACTTTTTCCCTTATTTATGAGAAGTAGTGCAATGTTTTCCCGACCTTAATACCGTTTTAAAAATTTTCGATAAATAAAAAAAAAATGAAATTTTAATAGTAACTAAATTATATCAATATAGTTATGAAATCAAGTCACAATTGATCGATGGTCAAAATTATGGACTGAGTGAACGTATGTCGATTGAAATGGAAGGGGTAAAAAAACTGTGTTTTTATTGGTTGTCTTCGATTGTTTATCATTTTACGATATATACAATTTCCATCCCCGCTTTGGGAATGTAGTCATAATAAATTAATTGTTCTCTATAAATTTTAAATTAAGTTGAATAAGAATATTCAGTTTCGTTTTTCCTAACGAGGATACAACAATAATCCAGGAAACCATTTAATTAGACCGGCGAAGGCGATGACTTATAAAGCAATTGACCATACTTACCTAAACAGCAAACAATGTACCTAAACAAGAAGTTGAATGAAAAAACATCATACTAGATAAACAATAATTCTTAAGAATAATATAAGTTTTCACATCTTTGATATCAATATCGCAAATAATAGCGAATTTAATAAATTAAGCTTTTGACCACCTTGTATAAAATAATTTTTTATGTCACCGCATAGAACATAAAAAGTTAGGATAGGGATACGTTTGCCGGTTTTCGCAATTTTCAACTCGACACAGTCACCTGAAGTCAAAAAAACCCGAATTTCAGGTGGTCGTAGATCCCTGATTATATCGATACTAATTAGCAAGTATGACATATCCTTGAAATCAGCTCGTCTTGATGATTCTAAAAATGTTAAAATATACTTTCCATTAAAAATAACAAAGTTACGGTCAAATTCCGGTATAACAGGATTTAGCACGACTGTCAAAATATTTTGTTTAAATTCATCATAGTCATTAATCCCTACGCGCAAATTATCATAAAAATCGTACGAATCGATTGCGAAATTTAGATCTATACTCCGTTTTTAAAAGGCATGGAGTAATAAATCACTCATTTTGGCCGGAACCATAGGCGTACCACATTTAGTCATTTGCCAAAAGTTAAGGCTTCTAAAATTATCTCATTTCCGAAAATAACCGTTTTGTAATATTATTTAAAATGAAATTTCAAATTATCAATAATATAATGAACTGTGGATTATATCACTGACATCAATTTTCCAGAAAATGTATTATTATGTATAAAAGGGAGTAGACGAGTCCCTCCACTAAGCTCCAGATAGTTATAATCCTACATACAATAAATAATAAAATAAATGTTAATAACAATTTTATACAAATACATACATACATATATATATTTATATATATATATATATATATATATATATATATATATATATATATATATATATATATATATATATATATATCCTAACCGACCCCATTTGCCGATTATTTCACCCAATTAGCAGGTAATTGAAGAAACTTGACAAACAGGTAGCTCAAAAATGGTTTTATTATTGTGAAATATAGACTTTTCGGTTCTAAGAAAATGCCCCCATAATACAATGTACTTACTAGAACTTTTCAACTATAAAAGTAGCGGAAAGGTTGAATATTTTCAATTTACAGTTCATCTCTTCTGGAGAAACTGCTGTGTTGATTGATTTCCCCATTATTACTGTTATTTGTTATTATTTTTTACCGTTATTGTTAACTGGTGTTTATTTTTGTTCATCTATACAAGTTCTCTTCTCATCACACGAGACAAACACTTAACTACACCTTCCAACTATATAGTGTTCCAACCAAATTCGACCAGATATGGAGGACTTATCACCATCTAAGCGACCTAAAGTTGGCCCATTGTCGCTGAATGAAAAAAATCTGATATTAGATTGCTATTCCTCGTTGAAGAACGAAGAAATTAGAAGAAAAGTCATAAATTTGACAGGAAGTGTTGATGAAACAGTGGAGATTACTGCAACAATGATGGGTGTTTCAAAAACAACAATTTATAATTTAATGAAGGAGAAAAAAAATGAAAACATCACAGCCCCAGCAAAGTCCCCAGGCCGACCCAAACTTGAAATGGATGACGACTTGAAGAATGGAATAAGGCGTAAGGTGCATGTTTTTTTCTTTAGAAAAGAGATCCTAACTCTCTCCAAAATTATGGCTTCGGTTCAAGAAGATTCAGATTTTCCGAAAATGTCTCGAAGTACATTATGGAAATTTTGAAGGAACTTGGATTTGAATATAAAAAAAATTATCAGAACGCAATGTTGATTGATAGAGACGACATTGTCATTTGGAGGAGGAGTTATTTGCGCAATATTCGGAAAGCAAGACTAGATCAAAAACGAATTTATTATTTGGATGAGACTTTATTAAATTAAGGTCATACTGTTTCAATGTTTTGGCAAGAAACTAATGTCAAAAGTCGGAGGCAGGCAGCTATTGAATGGTGGTCATCAGGCCTCAATCCACCAGCAGGAAAAGGATGTCGACTCATCATTACTCATATCGGAAGTGCCGAAGGTTTTGTTAAAGGTGGATTGTTGTGCTTTGAGTCGAAGCAAACCGGAGATTATCATGAAGATATGGATGCAGACGTTTTCGAAGAATATTTCTCACAAATGTTAGATCTAATTCCAACGGGCTCAGTCATTGTTATGGATAACGCAAGTTATCACTCCAGGTTAGTGGAGAAATTACCTTCAACTGCATGGCGTAAACAAAATATCCACGATTGGCTAACCTCGAAAAATATTGAATGCCCAGATAACCCTCTGAAAAATGAGCTCTTGCAACTGGCCAATTCACATAAACACAAATATAGTAAATACGTTGTAGATCAAATGGCATCAGCGCGTGGTATAACGGTGCTGAGGCTTCCTCCTTATCACTGTCAACTCAATCCCATAGAATTAATATGGGCCCAAGTGAAAGGGGAAGTTTCAAGAAAGAATACGACATTCAAAATGAGTGACGTAAAAGTTTTATTCGAAGACGCGTTAGGTAACGTAACCAAAGAAAACTGGAAGAAATGTGTTGAACACGTGATACAAGAAGAACTAAATATGTGGGAAATGGATCATCATATAAGTGAATACATGATTGAACCATTTATAATCAATGTTAATAATGGAAGCTCAACAGAATCGTCTGATTCTGATATATAGACTAGTTTTTGTGTTAGTTATTACTGTTATTTGTTAGACTTTTTTTTATAAATATTACATTAATTCGTACTTTATTCCTGCATTTTTCTTTTTTCCTCTCCTATTGTAAACGGTATATTAGTAGTAAAGTTGATACCTACTGCAAAAAAATTTGCTATTTTTTATATAATATTTTATGTTTATTGTTTATTCATAGGAACACAAAAAAATGTGTTTTTATTGAATCGATATTGTGAACTCTTTTGAATAGTTTTCGTAATTATAATTTCATAGTGCTTTCATATTCATATACCAAGTTTGTTTTGTCCTGATTGCACGCCTCTGAGGATTAAATTGTTTATTTGTTCATTCAAATACAATAGAGCGACCCTTTCAATACACTAGGCGACCCAACCGAATACAGAGTTACGGGGTGTCTACCTGAAATTCGTAACAAATGAGAAATTTTAGTACAAAATTAGATAAACTTCGGAGTTATTTTATTATACACCCTGTATCGGTTTTGCATACCTAATGAGCTTTTATTACACCATGCCTTTTAAAAACGGAGTATAATTAACTCGTCGCGGGTTCGTGTGTACCTACATGGGTATAGGTACGTTTCAGGCATCGGGATTTCTAAATATTCAAAAATATATTTTTCTACAATATCGATTATGTCTTACCCGACAAATAAATGTACATTGTATTTGGATATTCTAAATTCTAATTCTAAAAGTACCCTCAGACTCTTATCTCATTTTTATGATATCCCCCGCTGTGAGCTTTCTACCTGAAAATTTGCTTATATAAAGTGACAGGTTTTGAAACATTGGTTTCCTATTCCCGAAATTATATTTTGTGAGTACTGAACTCTAGCCTAGTTCAATGAAGTCGATAGTATCTTCTTCCTAATTTACTGCTACTGACAAAGCGTACTTCTCATTGCCAATATGCTGAAAATTGCTTTGAGATTATATTTTGCAAATAAGCTTCACTGTTCTATCGTAGTTTTGATTTATTGCTCCAAAAAGTCACGCAATAAACAATATTCGTTCTAATCAGTTACATTCTGTGGAAGCTTTGCGTCTGTTTCTGACCATCATATTTGTCATGTCCGGTGTTGTTGAATTCGCCAAAAGGCGCTGCTTTAGATATTATTGCTGAATATTTCATAAGATTATTCAATTTATATTGCGTAGTTGAATGTGGATTCAACTTCAATTTCCATTGTCATCGTCTGGTTCATTATGTTTCAAATTAGCGGGATAATTTTGGAGATCCTTCGGATACAAAAATCATTCTGTTGAAGTTTGACATTACATTGTTTTTGGGTATTCGTTATCTAAGAAGTAGAACAATGCAACAATTTTCACAAAACAAGTGATACTTACTTGATATGCTAGTATTCTCTTTTTTGAAAATATCAACTTTATAATCGAAGCTAACATTTTCTACTCCATATTTTGATTCGATTTTAAACCAGATATTTGCGATTTGATTTAGTTTCAACCAATCTGAAGATATTACGTAAAATAGTACAGAAACATAACTTAAATGTGATTCTAATTGCATATATCATATATTTCGTCCATTTGTGTATCTGTTGTGTGAAATATGTCAATGAAATTATCATTATGTCTTTTCCGTTCAAACCGTATTTTGAGAAAAATAACCAAGCTTCAACTATTTTAATAGCGACCTGAGATTAATTGTTTCAGAATATTTGGAAATAGTTGTTTAATTTAATTAATTAATTTAATAATATATTTTCATATGAGTTTAATCCTACTACTGTTATAATTTTCGAATATAGTCAATTTTTACAATACTTAGTGGTGCTATATATATGTTGATATGTTTCACTTCAAGTATGTATTCAAAAAACCAATTTAAAACTTCATCCATCATGAGATTTTTGAGAGAAACCCTTTAATTATTCCAGTTATTCAAGAAAAGTCAATTATACAAATGGTTTAATAAAATCTCGATCTGAAGAAAAGCAAATCTAAAAATTATGCTGTGAAAAATTCAATTACGAAATTAAATTAATTTTCAGCCTTTTAATTATAGACGTCGAAATGGCGTACAAGTGTTAGAAAAAGTGAAAATCGGAGCGGCCCTCATTGGATCTTCTAGATAGATAAAGATGCCAGATTAACAGAAATTGAACAGGGATGGGCTTCTTCAATTATAAACGCAAAATTGATATTTTTTAATAATATAGGAAAATTGTCAATCCATAAATATCATTTATGAAGGAATTGCTAACCAATAAAGAAATTAATTGATTTGAAAGTGAAAAAATAATTTAATCAGAAACTATTTGTTATGAAAAAACTATGGGATTCATCAGAATATAGTTCACAATTAAAAATTTACATGATATTCCACAAATAGAAGCGTTTCAAATATCACCCATGCCGATAATGATTTTGTGAAGATGGCTCACACTCTGCTCAAGATAACAATTCCATGAGAACGAATAACAACCTCTTGGTAGCTCTCCAGTATTATCCATACACAACACCAATGTCTAAGAACATCTGTCAAAATGTAAAGCGACCGAAGAAATTTGAGAATTTCTATGAGATTTTAATAACAAATTGAATAAAATAATCATGGGTTTAACACAATTCTTTGAATAATATTCAAACTCTCTTCAAAATCACATAATTTCTTTAAAATAATTGTACGAACTGATGAAAATTTTTACCAGCAACTATATGTATTACGCACATATTACGGAAGCTCTGTCGAAGAGAGAAGAAACAATGAAATTGACTGTCTCGACCCTTACTTCGTGGAATATGCTCATATTATTGTTTTTAAATGAAACTCAAGGTCTTTAGTTAATTCCACAATATAATACAAGTTATTGAAAATTCTAAAAAATTGACAATTGTTTCGATATTGACGATGATATTGATTTATCGAAACAATTGTCAATTTTTTAGAATTTTCAATAACTTGTATTATATTGTGGAATTAACTAGAGACCTTGAGTTTCATTTAAAAACACTAAGAGAAGAAACATGTCGAACATTTTGGATGCTACGATGTTGATTGCACAACGTCGATGATATCTTTGGAAATCGGTCAATTAGAAATTTCTAAGGACGATATAGATACTCGCCTTGAAGCAGTTAGTCTTTTAAGTATTCTTCTACACATTTATTCTATAGTTTGATTTTTATTAAATCAGTTGTGGAATAGTTATTTGTAAAACAAGTGTCACAATGACTCGTTTTGTAGTACGAGTGAAGTTTGCACAACTCACCGAGTACTACAGAAAGTCATTGTGGCACAAGTTTTACATAATATTTTTTATAATTCGCATTTATTTAATTATTTAAATAAAATATTATTTCATATAATCCCTGTTTTTAAACTAGGAGGAGTGGTTTGAATTAAGTTGGCAATTCTCTAGATTCCTAATTGGTCAGATGACACAGGGTTTTATTCAGCACTTCTGACTTTTGACATATTATAACCAAGTAATTGTGTAAATTGTAAACAAACTTTTATTTAAGCAAAAAGAGGATAATTATTTGTTTGAAAAAGAGCTTCTCCGTATATGCTCTTGCGATCTATTTATATTATATCATGAACAGAATTATTCCTGTAATACATCTTCACATAGATATCTGGTAATTTATCCCGAAAATCGAACGTTTTGTATACCTATATATTGATCCTATACAATATAAAAATAAACAATTGACAAATCATTGATAAATAAACGTCAGCGTACTTTATTCATTAATATTTTTAATATATAAATCATTCTAATTCACCTATAATATAATAATTTGCTAGCTAGAACAACGCTAGACCATTTTATTCATAATTTGTGTCAAGGTTTAAGTCAAATGTCAAATAAAAATATAACCAACTGTACACTAAAAATTACTATAACAGTGTTCAAAGAGCTTCATTGTGACACTGTAAACAATGTTATAATGAAGCCTCTTTTATACGCGAATTATAAAAATGTATTATATGTGGTTGTAATTGACTTCCATTATCGTGAGAAAAGCCATAATTAATTGTAGAAATAGATCGTCAAAATTTACATCAGCAAATAGAAGGGATTTGCAGAACGATATGGGTGGACGGCTTCATAAGTTTTATCGAGCATATCGAGAGCATCTTCACAGAAAAAACTGAATGTGCAACACGATGCAGTGAGTATACACTAATACGCCTTATAAGCCACACCTTGAAGGTCTTTCTCAAAATTATTCACGGAAGGATAAGATCCAAATGTGAAGCAGATTTAGAAGAACTCAATTTGGATTTAGACGCGCTTTAGGAGCTAGAGAGGAACTGTTTGCACTGAACATACTACTACAGAAATGTTGCGACCAGTGCAAAGACGTTTTTGTGTGTTTCGTTGATTACGAGAAGGCCTTCGACAGAGTACAACACAGAAAACTCATAGACATCCTAAAAAACATGGATGTGGACAGCAGGGACGTTATAATTATAGAAAATTGATATTGGAGACAGAAAGCAACAGTACGAATAAACGGAAAGCTCACAGAAGAAAATCAAATTCTACGAGGCGTTAGGCAGGACTGCATATTGTCACCACTGCTTTTTAGCATATACTCAGATAAAATTCTTAAACGGGCTACTCAAGAACAATACATGGGAGTACAAATCAATGGAGATTACATAAATACGATACGATATGCCGACGACACTGTCATCCTAAGTGACAAACTAGAGGACCTGCAACAACTTCTAAACTGTGTTAACGCAGAAGGACAAGAAATGGGACTCCGCATAAATATCAACAAGACAAAATTTATGGTCTTCAGTAGGAAACCACATCCTGATGCTGCACTACAAATCGATGCGAAAAATGTAGACAGAGTAACCCAATTTAAGTACCTTGGATGTTATATCACCGAACATCCAAATCCAACTGAGGAAATATGGTGTAGAATAGAGAACGTCCGATCAACATTCCAAAAAATGAAATTAGGAAAACATCATATCTCGGACATATTTTCAGAGGAGAGCGATACAGAATCATACAACTGATCATGTTGGTAAAGGAGGAAGGACGTAGAGGAGTGGAAGAAAGCAAGCTTCCTAAGGAACATCCGCGGATGGACCGGTATACGCAGCGCAGAGGAACTTTTCCGACTGGTGCAGAATCAAGAAGGACTCGCCCTAGAGATTGCCAACGTTAGGGGGACCTGATATGACACTTGAAGAAGTGCAACTTTTGCGAAGTATCCCATAAGATGAAAACTAGTGGTAGACAACAAAATCATCGAACAAATCTTACAATATAAATACCTGGGTATAGATCAGTCTTACTACTATAACGCAGAAAGAACATGAGAGGTCAATTAAATGAAGCCGGTAACATATCGCCATATTTGAATGTCAGGCAAATTGTATGGAAGAACCAACACTTCAGACAGCAAAATTAAAATTTGCAAGACATGCATCAGACCGATAACATACGGAATACAACTCCGAGAGGAGAAAAATAAATAAAAAAATGTGTTAAATTAAGAGTAGTAGAAATTAAAAATATAAAAATCATCGTCGGTAAAACCAGGAAAGATCGAATCAGATACATAAATATAAGACAGCAATGCGGAATATTTGACATAGTATGATGGGACAGGCAAAGTACCAGCAGGAAAGAAGCTAGCTGAAAGCGTATCGAAAATATGGAAGAAATAATACAGGGACAACATGAAAATTAGCCAGAAAAAATTGAAATTTTGAAATGTTATAAAGAATGAGTCGACTAAAGAATATGAGTAACCTTAATGAAGCGTTACGTGGTTCTTATAATCGATTGCATTCTTCTGGGTGAGTTGGTCATCAAATTTTTACTAGTTACTTAATGAGGACTATTCTCCCATCTCAATTGATTAGCATGCTACAATGATTGTCTGATCATCTATACAGGTGAACGACATCAAACTGAGGTGCTCGTTTGGATTAAAATCAGGACTTCATCATAACTATTTTTAAAATATGAATATTAACCTTCCACCGGTGGCGTTAAGTCTGACAGACCCGACGCTACTGTATTCGTTCGGCACTCTTCGCGTTACCGCGATATATTGCTGTACGTCTGGGTACCTTCCTAATTTGATGTCTATTAGTCACGTTGCAGAGAGTGTGAGGATAGTTTGTATAGTTTGCGAAATATTGTGTGAAAAGTCTGACAGACCCAGCGCCACCGTTTGTGTTATAAGTTTCTGTATAGCGTTCAATTATTTACTTTGGTGCTTGTGTACTAAATAATTTCAGTAGGTAAATTTTTGCTGTTGTAATAACTCAACTTAAATGGATCGATCTATGATACAAAATTGGAAGATTGTATATTCGATAATTGATCGTTGTTGCAGGTATGAGTTACGAAAGGGAGCAAGCACGATTACGTAAACTTTGGGAAGAACTTGAATGTGAGGAGGTAGCTGACGATGATGAGGAGGAATTGGCTCAAGAAGAAGATATAGTGGAGAATAGAGACGCTGACAGTGAAACCGAACAAGAAGCAGACAGCGACGAGGGTGATGAAGAGAATATTCCTGCAGTAACCTTACGAGTACCACAGTTTCTTGGAAAAGACGGAACGTCCAAATGGCTGAAAGGTTGCCCAAACAAGAGAGTGAGAACAAGAAGAGATAACATAATTCGCATCCATTTGCCAGGTGTCAGGGCAGTTGCGAAAAATGCGAGATCTGTTCAAGAATGTTGGTCACTATTCTTTACAGAAGAAATGCTCAATTCAATTGTTGACAACACAAACAAATACATATCGAATGTGATGTCAAAGTAGGGATGTGCGATATTGAAAAATAATCGATGTTAATATCGATATTGACATCGATAGGCAAAAATCGATAACCGATTATCATCGAACTTCATTTATCGATGTTAAGCAACATCGATGTTTTCGTAAGAATGGATAAAAGTAAAAAGAAATTGAAATAACAATACTATAAAATGTTTATTTGAATATGTATAGACTAGGAAATAAAGAAATAAAAAATGAAAATAACAAATAAAAAAACCATTTCTAGAAAACTACTATAAACTATAAAGTAAAATAAAAAAGTTTGTGCCTAAACTTAATAAAAATAATATAATTTACAAGTCCCAAAATTTCTTATCAACAGACTGCATAAATAATAATTTTGAAAGTAATTGTCCTTTCAGTCTGTTTCTTTGCTGGGTTAATGTAATTCCTGCTTTGGAAAACAGTCTTTCCGATGACGTGGAAGTTGCAATACAAGATAAATATTTTATCGAAACCGGTTTCATTATGGGAAACGAGGAACCAATTCCATGGCTCCAAATTTCTAAAGGTTCCTGCTTCAAATCACTTAGGGGGCTTTTTAAATAAAAGCTAAATTCTGAAGGCATATCACCTACTCCACTTTGATGAGGTAACGTTTGTTTTTCTTCAACAATTTTATAATGTTCATTCCATAAATTAAATTCATCTTTGTCAGCTTTCGAATAAGTTTCTTTAGTTACGTCTATTTGCTCAGATTTTTCGGTCTCTTGGATTAACATTAAATCTTTTATAATTCTAATAGCTCTAGAACATGCCACAGCGTCTTGAAATTGGATGTTTTTGAACCTGGGGTCCAATAAGGTTGATACAGCCAGAATGTTAATGGATTCTGCTGGAAGTAATCTTTTTTTATTTCATTCATTATGTTTTCTTGGAGGTTTATTCCAACCGCTGTTTTCGGTTTTAAACCAGATATTTTTAATGATAACATCCTGGTTAACGGAATTACTTTACTGCTTGTTACATATTTTTGTCCACAAATTTCGCGAGTTGCCAATTCAATTGGACGCAATATTTCCGTAATTTCTTTCAAGTCTTCCATGTCTTTGGCCGTTATCATTGCAGGAGCCGTAGCATGACAAACTAAAATTTTATTAATTGCGGCTCGTAGCTCCAAACTTCTTTCTATCATGTAGAAAGTTGAATTCCAGCGAGTGGAAACTTCTTGAATTAGTTTAAGTGATGCTTCTTTTCGCAATTCGTCACTTGCGATCACGCTATGCTTAAACCAAGTAACAATTTTTTTAATTGCTGAAATTAATTGAGGTAGGTTTTGTGTCTTCTCAAGCGATTTTTGGGCAACTAAATTTAACATGTGAGCAAAACAGGGTATGTGACTTTTTTTACCAAATGCTAGATCAACGGCTTTTATCATATTAGCTCCTGCATCTGTTACTACCGCCAAGACTTTACTATTGTTAATTCCCCATTCTTCAGTAGTTTTTAGTAACATCTGAGAAATGTACTCACCAGTATGATGTTCTGATAACTCGTACACTCCAAGAGTAGCAGATTCCAGCTTATCGTTATCAAAAAAATGTACAGTGACACCAAGAAAACTTCGAGTTTGCATAGTCTCAGTCCATACGTCTGTAGTAAGGGTACAACTATTCACTGTCTTCAATTTATTTTTAAAATAGTTTTGAGTTACCTCAAATGTATTTTCTAGCATCTTCTTAAATGTAAACCTTGAAGGCACTTTGTATAAAGGCGCAGCAACTTTCATTAATTCAAGAAAGCCTCCATTTTCTACAATTTGAAAAGGTTGCGAGTCTTTACAAATCATATAGAGAATTGCAGCAGATAATCGAACACCTTTGGCACCTGTTTCAGTATACTCGTAAATGTTTCTAAAAGTCGATGTCAATGTTGGTTGGAATGAGCTTTTAATTTTAGAGACATTTCTGGAAGTAGAGGCAGTAGCGCTAGTGCCGCTAGTATCACTTTTCACACTTTCAGATTCAGATTCGATTTCTGAACCGATATAACTTGAACTTGGCGCCGAAGTTGCGAAACTTGTAGAAGGCTGCGGCCGCATTTGCTTTTCTTCTGTTGTAGGACTTTCATTCCCAGCACGGAGCTTCTCAGATCCGGGTTCATCTGTTTCTGCATCATTTTGTCTTTTTTTTAATAATATAGGATGCATCTTTTCAATGTGTAGCCTTAAATTTGTTGTGTTTCCGCAAGTTTTTAAAATTTTTGAGCCGGAACGACATCTTGCTTGAGAGTTATCAATCTTTTCAAAATATTCCCAGTATTTACTTTTTGGTGGCATCTTATTAATTTATCTACAAAAAGTATCGTATTACCGACCTATATCGTTTGGTATTCTATTTTTAAATTTTGTAAGAAATGATATTTTTGGCTATTTTTTGTTATTTAATTAATAAGAATAATTTTATTGATTTCTCTTACCGTTCAAAAATTGGTTAAATAAAAGCTTCAGCACTAAATCAAAAAAACTTATTACTTATCAAAAACCTGGATATATCAATCACTCAAGATGACGACTGGCTTTTCATTACTTATATTTGAGATTTTTACTGTTTTCTGTTAATCCCAGAAATACCAAAAAAATCCCCGAATAAAAAATCAACCTATCGATTGTTCAATGAATTACATTTATGAATAAAAAAAAGTAATCTACTATTAAACGGTGTCGTGCCCCATCTATGTATTAAAGCTGCAATCAAAATTTCTAAGTAGATCGAGATTAGTGTCTTTCTACCTTCTAAACCTCTTTTCTCTTGACGAAATCTTATCTTTATAATGAGTAGAAAAAGAAAATCATAAGGCTGGTAACAGTGGCAACTATCAATTCATATTAACGTGTTGTTTGTTGCCTACCTATCCTTCCATAAAATATTGCATTATCGATGTTCTATTAGACTATCGATGTCTTCGATATTAGTAGTATTTGACATCGATGTTGAAACATCGATGTTTTAACTTCAAATATCGATGATCATCGAATATCGATAATCATCGAATATCCCTATGTCAAAGTATACAAGAGAAAGAAATGCAAGAGTTACTGCTATTGTTGAACTGAAAGCATTGTTTGGTTTATTATATTTAGCTGGTGTTTTAAAAAGTAGCTGCCTAAGTACTGAAGAATTGTGGGATAGAAACTTAACAGGTGTTGAAAGATTCTGGCTTACTATGTCCCAGCAGAGGTTTTTATTTTTATTGAGATGTTTACGTTTCGATGATCTAACAAAGAGAGAGGCCAGAAAACAAATAGACAAACTAGCACCAATACGAGATATATTTGATTCCTTTGTTCAAAATTGTAAATCCGCCTACACAATTGAAGAAAACGCTACGATTGATGAGAAATTGTAGGCCTTTAGAGGGCGCTGCGGTTTCAAACAGTAAGTAGTAAGTAATAAGTCAAATAAATATGGAATAAAAATATTTGCACTAGTGGATGCCAATATGTTTTATGTTTCTAATTTAGAGGTTTACGTGGGCCAGCAGCCTGAAGGTCCATTTCGTGTACGTAATGACACCTGCAGTATTGTGCAACGAATTCTAGCTCCTATATCAGGGACCAATAGAAACGTAACGTGCGACAATTGTTGGAACTGTAAAAAAAAATAATCCTGAACTACCTCAGGACTTTGTAAATACGAAACCACGTCCTCTATTTTCATCTATATTTGGCTTCCAGAAAGACATTACCATTGTCTCTTATGTTCCTAAAAAAGGTAGAAACGTAATATTTACTTCTAGTCAATATCACGATGATGAAATTGATATGTCAACAAACGAAAAGGTGAAACCGTCGATCATAACATTTTATAACCAAACGAAAGGCGGAGTAGATACCTTGGATAAACTGTACGCGTCATACGATGTGGCTAGAAACACACGACGATGGCCCATGGTAATATTGTATGCCTTACTCAACATGGCAGGAACTAACTCGCAGATTATATTTGCTGCCAATAATCCCGATGCAGCACCCCCGATAAGGAGACAATTCCTAAAGACACTTGCTATTAATTTATCAGAAGATCACTTGAAGCGTAGATCTTTACAGCAAAATTTGCCACGAGTAGTGCGAGAGCGAAGACAAGAAGTTGCGGGAACGTCCTTGAGTGTGGTACAACCGGAAGAAATTCCTCAGGGAATAAGAAAGCGATGCCATTGTTGTCTTAAAGATTCCAAGACGAAATATTATTGTTTCAAATGTAAAAAGTTTATCTGTCTCTCACACTCTCATTTTCTTTGTTTACTATGTAGACAAACGTTTGAAAGTATAAACGTGTTAAGAACTCACATTGTAGTTATGATCACTGAAGGGATTTCTATTTTGTTTTGTTTAATGCATTTTTATTGAAATAACTGTTATTTTGTTACCTTTCTGTTATGTATATAAAATTATTTTGTTTGGTAATTGTTGGGTATTTATTCGATACATCTAATGCAGTATATTATTGATCATAAATCACTTTAACTTGTATACACTAATGACCCGTAAATACAATAAGGTATACAAAAAAAAATTGGGTCTGGTAGACCCGGCGCCACCAGTCATGTAAAGAAAGGGGGCGCCACCTTCATAAGAGACCTGGCATTATCTTGCATAAACATGAATGCGTTTCTTTTATATATTGCAAAAGGCTCAATATATTCGTATATAAGATTTTCAATGTAAATATTCGATACTAATTATACACCTGCTCAACAAATCATCCTCAGTATATTTTTGATCTATCAATAAATATTTCTTATGACAAACCGTACAATAACTTGAGATTTTTACCAATATTTTTCACTATTTCAGATTAACTCACGTTTTTGTTGTGAATAAAACAAAACTCCCTCGATAGTCCATGGTGGTGCGTGCGGTGACAGGTTTCTTATTGGCCAAACCGGCTATTCTAGTCCTCTGCTTACTCAGCTCTTTTTCTATAATTCTCGATTCCTTAACAGGGGCAAGGACGAGTTGTCTCCCGTCTTGAGCAGGTAGTTTTTTTATAGGTCGAATTGTCTCCCATCATAGGTCGAGTTGTCTCCCAAGGTAATATACATTAAAAGGTATTAATTTACACAAAGTACACCGTTGTTGCCAAATCAAAATTTTTATTTTTAAAAGTACGTTGAACTATTCACACCAAGTTATCTTATTTTATTGTTATTCAATATGTTCAATATTTAACGCCTGACCCTCGTAGACATACTTCCGAGTAAACATAATGTTCACATTACCGATCGACATCGACCCCCGTATAACACGTTTATTAAATTCTGTTACTTTAAAAACTAATAGGGACGAATATTTTATTCTTAAAAATGATGAAATAAATAATATAGTCATGTTTTCATGTAAAACAAAAATTATTGCTCTAAAAGAAATAAGTGAATCATATGTTGATGGCACTTTCGATTATTGCCCTAAATTTTTTTTACAATTGTTTACCATTCATGGCTTTAAAAATAATCATTATATTCCTTTGGTTTTCTTTCTTCTAAAAAATAAAAATACAGTATCGTATAAATTAGCTTTACAATATTTAAAAGAAATATATCTATCTACAACAGGTCACGACTTTCTTCCAAAAACTATAACTTCAGATTTTGAATTAGCAATACACAAAGCAATTCGCGAAATTTTTCCAAAAACAGAAATTAAGGGATGTCTATTTCACCTAGGCAAAGTTGGTATAGAAAAATTCAAAGTTTGGGACTTTCTACCGAGTATCAGTTAAAAGACAATTTAGAAACAGATATAACTAAATACCTTACTTATATTTTTGGTTTACCATTCCTTAAAGCAGAAGACGTTGGCGATTGCTTTGTTCTTGATCTCATTGCAATTCAACCAGATGATGAGAGGGTGATTAAATTTCATGACTATTTAGTTGAAACTTACATAGATGAAATTTCTACCTTTCCTCCTAACATTTGGGCTGAAAACTCTTCTTCTTTAAAAAGGACAACAAACGCATGCGAATCTTTTCATTCGCGTTATAATGCTTCATTTTATAATACACACCCAAATTTTAACCAGTTTATAAAAGTTCTTCTAGATTTTCAAATAGATACCTATATTAAGCTTCAAAGTATTGATACCGTGGTCAAAGTATATGATCGAAAAGTATTAATGAAAAAAAAGTTTTTGGAAGATAATTTAGAAAAATTACAAGACGGCAGGATTACCAATTTTCAATTTTTAAAAAATATTTCTTTTAAATGCAGAATCTAATTTGTATTATAAGTGTGTAGAGTGAAAAAGTTTTTATATCATTTTTGTAAATATTATTGTCTTGAAATATATAAGTATATATATATATATATATATATATATATATATATATATATATATATATATATAAGTAAACCATTGTATATTTTCCTTTGTTTTATTATAATAAAATAATTATAATTTCCTACGTACTGTTTTATTTTAACAAAATTAGGAAATACCATTCCAAATATTTCGTCAAGATATAAGTAAGATCGATTTGGCAACAACGTTTAGATTTTAAGGTATTATAAGTACTTATGCTAATTACGGATTAAAATCATCCGGGAGACAATTCGACCGTCACCTTTTTGAGAGCAGGTAATATTTTTATTTTGGGAGACAATTCGACTCCGCCGCTTAACAGTTGTTGTCGGAGAGCTTGTATTTCTGCCCTGACTGAGTTTTCTGACATCTGGTCCAATTTCACTATTTTTTTCAACCATTCGATTGATTATTGAATAATGAACAACCAACGAATCAAATAAAATATTCTGTTAATTTCATGTTTTCGTGGAATATTGATATCACATCTAATATGTCGATAAAAATCTAATACAGTGAATAAAAACTTTAAAAAAGCACAAAAACATTACATAAAAACTAGTCATTAAACATAATTTGTCATAATAAACATCAATATTATGTACAATAATTCAAATACATCTGGAAAAAGGAAAAGTGTGATAATGACCACTTTTGACAAAAGACCGGTATATTAACGATACTGGGTGTAGTAGTTGCGTTTTTATCCAAAATTTATTCCTTCCTTATTCAAGTCCGGTCCTAATTCACAGAACGAGAAATTAAGAAATGACTCCAATTAATTCTTGATTGTGTACTTCTCAGAAAAATATTAAAATTTGACAATTCATAACCCTACTTAATTTGATAAATTTCAAAGAAAGTCCGGCAATAAATGCAATTTATGTAAAGTGTTACTTGAAAATTTTTTCAACTTTTATCAAATGTGCTGGAAGTTGAGCTATTTATTCATTCAACTCAATGAACGTGCATGAAAAATTTCAGAAAACGTTTCTTAAACTTGTTCTGTCCAAAATATATAGTTCGACGCTTTTCTTCTCGGTGATCTGAACAAATATCTCTAAAAATAATATTTTCTTTTGAAAACCAACAATTTGTTTTCCCTTCGCAAGATTTCGAAGATGGTAATGCACATCAATTACTCAACTTTTTACTTCGCTTTCCATATTTTATATCCTTTACAGATTAGTTGTCACATACACATACATTTTTTCATACATCTTTACATTTTCCTGAATTTAATATCACACTGAACAATCAAATTAAGTAGGCTCATATTTTGTATCTGAACGTTTTAGGTCTCTACTAAATATTGAGTAATAAAACGTACGATCTTTGATCCTTGCTATACAAATGTATCTGATATACCTAAGGTTTCTTTCAGGAATGTGTACTAAACCTACAGTTTTCTATACGCGTATAACCAGTTACTTGTTCAGTACACTACCTGCTGGGATGCTAAATATTTCCATTCTTCTTTTCCTTAGTTTATCATGAACTATTAGACAAGAGTATAACAAATAATAACATTGGGCTATTACTTCCTCATAGATAACCTTTACGTAGATGGTTTTATATTGTGGCGGATATTGAACTGTAAGGAAATAATTATAGGAAGAAATCGACTGTATTTGTATAATAACCATAATATTTGTAAACATAGTGTAATTATAGGAATAAATAGTTTAGTGAGAATTAAACCACGAATCTTTGGAAATACGATTAATTAAATATTAGTAACAATACGTTTATAATTGTACGCGTCAAATAACACAAACATTGATTCAACAAAGTGAGTGCAAGCAAGGCGACGACCGGTGTGTATTTATTTCCATATGTATATATAACGGAATTCCATATGGTTAGCGATCAATTAACAATAATATTTCATGTTAGTATTACGACGTAGTGTTAGTAGTCTGTGGTCATCGACTTGTTGTCTGAGGTCACGGCTTAAAATGTTATTAGTTTTCTAAATATATTATCCCAGTAATAGTTGGCGTAAATAAAAGATACTACACTGCCGAACGAAACAAGTATATGGTCTTTTATCTGAATCTTGGAACTTAGCGGAGCAAAATTATGGGCGGTACGGTGAATAACACCGGTACGGTGAATAACACCGGTACGGTGAATAACAATTTCATAGTGCAGCACGAGAGTTTCACAACTCAAATAATGGTATTATTGTGTGTGATAACCGTAGCATTTATCTTTTAAGATTGATATGGTCCCTGTGGAAGACATACCGTAGAACAGTGAAGAGAGACATCACACGAAGCATAGGAGTCCAGACGGCGACGGGGACCTTAAGCATATAAAATTGTAAGAACCTATAAAATCAATTTTTATGAACAAATTTTAATATAACTTACATATATTATAATTACGTGGGAAGAAGTTGAAATCAATCGTTGAAGAGATAAATAAACCAGGAAAGGGGGTTTCGAAAAAGGAACCTCCTAAAAATCCAGATATTCATAGCGAAATTTTTAATAATATAGTAATTCTTTATAATAATTTTACAAAGTTAATAAGAAAAAAACTAGAATAACTTAGTTATAATACAACAAGAAAGTTGTAAAAATTATTTTGATAAGATTAGGGACAAAACCTCTATCTCATTCCAAGCGCTAAATTGTAGTATTAAAATACCTACATCAATATTTGAGGATATTGATACCTCTGTATTCGAGTCAATAAGCAAACAAGTGAAAATTGCTGTGAGTATAAATGATTTCTTTAATTTTGCTAGTAAGGTATTACCCGTTGAATTTAATGGCGAAGCGTGTAAGATACAATCATTTTTGGTTTCGTTAGATTTATAACAAATAAACGCAACAGGGAATGAAGAAAATGCAGCTCTATTAATTAAAACCAGATTGACAGAGAAAGCAAGAGGTCTGATAACGACAGAAAACTCAATTGCAGAAATTAGATAATCCAAGTCTTCTTTTGGCAAAGCTGAACAAAGTACGGCATTATGGGAACTACGCAACGGAAGTAGAAAAAATGGTGGAGAAATTACAAGCAGCATATGTGTCGGAAGGTATGCCAGAGAACTTAGCGGAAAAGTATACCAAAGAAGCGACGATTAAGACAGTAACGATGAACGCCACAATGGATACAAAGTAAGCAATCATAGCTGCGGGAGGTTTCGAAAATACTCAAGAAGTGCTATCTAAATTGGTGTCAGTTGAAGGCATAGAAATTTCTTTATGTAACCAAACTTTAACTATAGGAGCAGTCAATGAAAAGGGAACAATAGCAGAATCTACAACGGCAACCCTCAAGAAAGGACGTTTAGACAATACAACCAAGGATACGAGTTTAACAGATATGAAGATTACCGCAATAAAGATAAGAAATTGAACAGAAATAGCAATTACAACAATCATAATAATAATAATGTAAGAATATGCGAGATGGAACATTAAGTTGAAGAAATGAGCAGACAAATAGCACAGTTAAAGAAGGAAAACTACGAATTAAGGACGGAAAATATGGATCTAAAGGAAAAAACAGAATTTTTGCAAGGAACCATGATACAGACCGAGAAAAATGTTAGAAAGAAGAAGTTGATAATACATGGTATAGAAGAAGACAACGAAGAAGATGAGGAACAACTAGAAAATAAATTAGAAGATGTGATGAAGAAGGTTAATATGTTGAATCAGATATTTTGAAATGTAAAAGAATAGGAAATAAAAACAGTAACAAAAATAGGCCAATACTAATAAAGATGAAAGACTTGAATAAGAAAGTAGAAACTTTGAACGGAACGAATAAATTAAAAGGAACAAACATATACATTATTGAAGACTACCTAAGACACATACTGGAACAGAGAAAACAGCTAATAAGATATATGAAACAGCTAATTGATAATACATTACTGATAAATGACAACGTATAAAGTCTAAATGGACTAGAACAAAGGGAAAATCAGTTAGAGATACATACAGGATGGAGTAAATCAACATTTGAGGAACATAACGAAACTTTAAATAAAATTTTTAGTGATAAAAGTTTTAAACAACTAAGAGGTGAATAAATGATCAATTTTGAAAATAACCGTATCTCGTTAAGGATGAGCGACGGATCAGAAACAAATTGTAATTTAGTGAAGCCTTACCTATTGGAACTTCGACTTAGGACGAACGTTGGAAAAGCTTGATGAGCTTTCGGTAATATTTGAAATAAAGAAAATGAAGATATATGTGAATGATAATATATTCAGAAAGTGCACGATTCAAGAATTCATAGAAGAGGGAAAGAAAAGGTTAAAAAACGTACAAGTATGTATCTGCGAAGTACCAAAGACGGTAGAGTGGAAAGAAAAGATTCAAGAGACCTTAAAAAAATATCACAATAAACCAATGTTTGTAGAACACGTAGGAAACAATAGATTATTAAAGAAATTAACAGCGAATTTTAGATGGAAAAACATGGAGAAGGACGTACGGAAGTATGTAAAGAATTGCCATGTATGTCAAGTGAATAAAGCAAGACCCAGTCATAAAGAGAAATTTGTCATTACGGATACTGCAATCAAACCGTTTAATATTATATATAGACTATATAGACACAATGGGCCCTTTTGTAGAAAGTAACAACGGAAATTGTTATTGTATTGCAATACTGTGTGAACTGACAAAATTCTCGGTCATGATAGCAGTTAGTAACAACAACAATTGTGAAAGCGATATTCGACAACTTTATACCAGCCTATGGTTTAATGAAAGAAATAAGGACAGATCAAGGAACGGAGTATAAAAACGAAACACAATTTTTCAACATAGTCCAGGAGGAATCGGCGCATGAGTACCGAAAACTATTCCACTTCAATTTTTTTATGCGATCCTCTTTGAATTGCCCTACTGATGATATAAATGCATGTTGCCATGGGGCAACCTAGTGCCATATTGTTTAAATCGAAATTGTTTAAACAATTGGAAGGAATTGTTATTTTTCAACCGAACAAATTTTTTTTTATTCTTTATTGAAATACAAATAAAAAAAGGTCCTATGACTTTTCACGATAAAGTTAATATTTTTAGAGATATGAATTTTTAAAGGTTCGATAAATCTCCAATTTAAATCTCAAATTTTAGTACTTTTGACCCATGAAAAATATATTAAAAAATAAAATAAAATATAAATAATATTTTTTTTAATTCTTTATACAATAGTTAATAATATTCTTAATAGAGATTTAAGAAAATTTCATTGTTTATACCTGTTTTTTAATTGATAATTTCGCGCGCTCACAAGTAAGCGTCGCTATCTTGAAGTATCGCCGTCTCTCTCTGACTCATGAGCTGCATCGACCTCTCTGTGTCCTGAATCATTATTTATCATTTATCTAAGAAACCATTAACTTCATCAAGATTGGTAAAGAGAGCAATGTTATTAATAATTAAACTGTCTACAATTTGTTTTTAACAAAAGTAATTTAAGTATGAATCGGAACATGTAATTAAAATTACATTACATAGTAATTTATGCATTTTTGTCAACAATAATAAGATATAATGGTATTTGAAAAATTTTTGGAATCACAATTATATATAAATAATAAGCTTTTGCTCAAAACATACATTTGGATAAATGCATTGAATCCGGAATATAAAACATTAGATTTTACGAATTTCGGATACAAACTAGAGAATAATACTTTGCTAATACCTTTATTTATAAACAAAAGCCCATTTTTAACTGATCAAAATCTAATGTTTTATATTCCGGACTCAATGCATTTTTCCAAATGTAAGTTTGAGCAAAAGCTTATTATTTATATATAATTGTGATTCCAAAAAATTTTCAAATACTATCATATCTTATTATTGTTGATAAAAATGCATAAATCACTATGATAATAACAAAAAAGTAATTTTAATTACATCTTCCGATTCATACTTAAATTACTTTTGTTAAAAACAAATTGTAGACAATTTATTTATTAATAACGTTGCTCTCTTTACCAATCTTGATAAAGTTATTGGTTTTTTAGATAAATGATTAATAATGATTCCGGACACAGAGAGACCGTATGCAGCGCATGAGTCAGAGAAAGACGGCGATACTTAAAAGTAGCGACGCATACTTGTGAGCGCGCGAAATTAACAATTAAAAAACAGGTATAAACAATGGAATTTTCTTAAATCTCTATTAAGAATATTATTAACTATTGTATGAAGAATTTAAAAGAATTATTATTTATATTTTATAATGTTTTTGTCATATATTTTTCATGGGTCAAAAGTACCCAAATTTGAGATTTTTCGAACCTTCAAAAATTCATATCTCTAAAAATATTAACTTTATCGTGAAAAGTCATAGGATCTTTTTTATTTGTATTTCAATAAAGAATATAAAAAAAATTTGTCAGGTTGAAAAATAACAATTTCTTCCAATTGTTTAAACATCGATAGGCAGTTGTGAAAAACTTCATCGAACATTCAACGAATACGTAAGAAACTTTATCAATGACGCTGGAGATAATTGGTGTGAATTTTTGAAGATGTTTGCATATTGCTATAATACAACACCTAGAATGGATACACTCCATTTGAAGTATTGTATGGTAGAAAACATAACATACCGGAATGTTTAGATTCAGAAATTGAACCATGTTATAACTTTGGAAGGTGCGATAAGGAATTGAAATACAGATTAAAATAAGCGCATGACTGAGCTAGACAGTTTTTGATAAAAAATGAGTTAATTAGGGTAAATAACAGCGAAAAAGTATCTTCACCCGTAAATTTTAAGATAGGAGATAATATTGAAAAAAAAAAGAAAGAACTAAGTTCGATCCCCATTATTTAGGCCCATTTAAAATAACAAAAATAATAGGTGTAAACTGTGAGACTTTATCTCAGAATAATAAGAAGCAGATTGTTCATAAAAATCGACTGTATTTGTACAATAACCATAATATTTGTAAACATAGTGTAGCGACAGTGTAAATAAACAATGCAGTGTTTGAAAACGGGCAAGAAAGTTATTATAAACCAACAAACAATGTGAGAACTATTAAGTGATTAATAACAAATCAGTATATTTAGTATCGAAAAACTATCAGACATAATTTTCACGAATCTTTGGATATACGATTAATTAAATATTAGTAATAACACGTTTATAATTGTACGCGTCAAATAACACAAACGTTGATTTAACAAAGTAAGGTCAAACAAGGCGACGACCGATGTGTATTTATTTCAAAATGTATATATAACAGATTTCCGTATGGTTAGCGATTAATTAACAATAATATTTCATGTTAGTAGTACGACGTAGTGTGTGTAGTCTGTGGTCATCGGCTTGTTGTCCGTGATCACGGATTAAAATGTTTAAAATTAGTTTTCCAAATATATTATTCTAGTGATTTTTGATACAAACTATGGTATTATTTATTTCCCACCGATTTGATGTAAGTGATCTCCCCCTTAATGGTATGGTTGACGAAGGGCTTAGCAAGTGGAACGCTTACTTTTAATCACCACATCATTTGCTAGCGTTTTACTGGAAAATTTTCAATAAACTTGTCGTCACTGTATATATTAACAGCATCTGTAATTTTTATTTTTTGGCCTCTCCCTGTTTTTAAATAATTGTTCATCAATTGAATAATCAGATAATTGAATTTCACTTTTGGACGAATCGCTATCGCTGACATTATTTATGAACACGTCTAAGTAGTATTGTAGCTTCTGCCATATCAGAATATTAAACAGAATTACAAAGTCTACATTTGAATAACACAACTCACAAAGAAATTTGAGGTTAATTTTATAAAATGTATAAAAACTTCTATCTATTCCACAGATCATTTTGCATGATCTATATGTATAAGTTTCATACATGTTCTGTAAGCTGCAGGAACGCCAAACAATTTGTGAAAAATGAGAATCTGTATCTGCTGGAACACAAGTTTCAAACTGGGCATGCTTAGAATGTTTGATACACTCTGCCGGAACAAACCTTTACACGCTCTCACGGCAATTTGCTCCAAAGCTTTAGATATTATTTTTTCTGTTACTTCACTTCACCCAGTACATGTGACCCGCTCTAATAGCAAACTCCCCTAGAGAGGTAAAAAATTGGCTTTGCAACTTTCTGCCGTGTATAATCGAACCTCGAACTTAAACGCTCTATTTGGTTTGTAACGGTAGTCAGTAAATGATTTTGTCACGTCAATTCCATGTTTATTTGCCGAAGTCAACGAACTTCCATTGTGTAATAGGCTGATGATTTTGTAAGGGAAATTCAACTTGATTAACAGGACATAGTAATTTGATATATTTATTATTTGGATTACCCTGTAACTATGAATTGGTTTTGAAACAATGTATGTCAGTTTACATCTACACTTTATTATAATCAATACTAACTACTTTTTCATTCACTCAGTATATTTCCGTATAGTATATTATCATGTCCGTGCTTCAATTAACTTTAGTCCCATTAGCTGACAGGCCGATGATATAATTTTGTTAAGTATCCGAAGCTTCACTGTTATTATTGTATTAGTTTCAAATTTATTCAAATTGCTAAATCTAATTATAATTTTAGTTATCTAGTATGCATTCTGATGCAGCCACAGCATGTATTATTTACCTATTTATATAGAATACTATGATATTTACCTTATTTTCATCTAGAACAATTTTGAAATTATCTGATTTTCACGTACTGCATTTGTTTAAAAATAAACGGTTTTAAGGATTAAAACTAACTTTTCCGCATCTGTGGCCCTGAACAATACTCTATCATAAAATTATTACTTGTATACACTTCGGGGGATGTATCGTGCTAACAAACCGAAATTTCTCCAACAATAACCAAATATTCAGTATATCTGAACCTTGAACAATATTCAATCATAAAATTGATCATTCGTATACTCTCTGAAGGCTGTATCGTGCTAACAAACTGAAAATTCTCCAAAAATTACGAAAATTTGGTACTTCAAGTACCATAGCACCCGTTGTACTGGCTTTATTAAGTTTAATAACAATAGGGTTCGTCTTTGAGACGCTCTGAATAATATCCAATCATAAAATTGGTCACTTGTATATACTCCGGAGGCTGTATCGTGCTAACAAGCCGAAACTTCTCCAAAAATGACAAATATATCGTACTTAAAGTACTGTATCACGTGTTGTATTGGCTCTAGTGAGCTGAAAAGCAATAGGGTTCATCAGTGAGATGCCCTGAGTAATATTCAATCATAAAATTGGTGACTTGTTGAACTCCGGAGGCTGTATCGTGCTAACAAACTGAAATTTCTCAAAAAATTACAAAATGTTGTACTTCAAGTACCATAGTACCCGTTGTACTGGCTCTGGTGAACTGAAAATCAATAGGGATCATCTGTGTTATATCCTAAATAATATTCAATCATAAAATTGCTGACTTATTGCACTCCGGAGGCTGTATCGAGCATATAAGTAAAAGTGGCCGACAACAACGACGACAACGACGACATTCACACAGGATTTTTGTCTAAAAACCGTTTTTTCGTGTTGTTGTTGATGAAAAACGTCAAAATAACTCAAAAAAAATTCCAAAATTCCAGCTTTTTTTGGGGTAAACCAATACTTTTCTCGCATATAGAAAAGTTGGGCGAAGAAGTAAAACTACACGGGAGATGAATGATGATAAAAACAGAGCAAAGAAATTACAATAAAATGGTTACAATCTGGCTTATCTCATCTAATATTTAGAATTATCTAAACGCATCTGCAAGATTTCTAAATAACACCAATGAACGATTAATGTCTTAAACTTCCAGCAAGCTACAGAATTTGTACCAGCACATCAATAAGACAGTTGATCAAGCAGTAATCAAATTCTCAACCAAAATTTGATTTGGTGATGGAATGGCAAACTCTGAGGCTTCCTTATCTTTTGTGGCATTTTCAGCGACGGCTCTACATTGTAGGTCACTGACGATTGAAGATGATTTTTCAAAACCTACGATTTCTTTGTCTGAATATTTAGATATCGTGGTACAGCATTCACGCACTTTCAATTTTTCAGCTGCCAGTTTCAAAATATTAGCGGTCCTTCCTTGTGATTGATCCATCGTTTCTAGAAAAATGAAAATAATCCGATGTAGAAACAACAAAGCATAACCACCACGGCGGAAAATCCCAAGCTTAGCTCAATGATAGTTCCCAAACAAATAATTAGTCAAAAGTGACGCAACTTAAAATATAAATAACAGAGTCGCTTACCTTAATTTTCTTAAATGACACAATTCAAATTAATCCACTGTCGTCTGCAAATATCAGTCCACAAAACTGTATCAACTCAAATTCTTTCAATGTAGGTTTTTAGTTTCGATTTTTAAAAACGACACAACTCAAAATATTGCGGTTTTGATCTTCGACAAGCAATCGCTCTTCTTCAAGTTCAGAGCACAACTAACGATTGTGTCACTTTTGTTGGATATAATATTTCCAGTTTAGAAACTTCAAAAATGACACAAGCGCCATCTAGCCCACACCCTTGTAAGCTAAGTTGAAACACTTTTGATGATCGACGTAGGAGTGTTTAGTAATCTCATTAATGGCGTTAATTCAAAAAATGTGAATTTTTAGTTGTGTCACTTTTGAAGCAAGGTTGCGATATTCAAAATTAAGGATCACCAATTTTGGCAAATAGTTTTATGGACAATTTAGAAAAAAAAACCTTTGAAAGTAATATTTCAAAAAATGTTTTATTTTGATATAGATGTAGTAGATGACATATTAGCTTGTTTTATAGGTAGAGAACGACAACTAGATATATTTTTCAACCATATTAACAATTTACACCCAAAAATTAAATTTACATTAGAAGTTGAAGAAAATAACTCAATCAATCTTCTTGATTTGAACATTCAAAGAGTTAATAATGTACTTGATTATTCATTTCACGGAAAACCAATACACACTGATGTGACTATTCCAATTCCATATAGTTCCAGATTAAATTCATTCTTCACTCTTTCAATTGAGATTCATTCTACAGACCTTTCGAACTTCTGTAAATAGTTTTTTTCTCAACCACTGCCAGCTACTCTATTTACTTCTAGTGTCGAAGTGTACGTTCCGACCATAAAATTAAAATATATCCTGCCACAATCTCTTAATTTCTCACGAATTTTATTTCCCATGTAATAAAAAACAATAAAACTTTTTTCGAAAAACAATTGAAATTATTTCAATTCAATTCTTATCCTAACCTTTCAGCAATTAAAAGTGTCATCTTGTTGCATCCTACATCCTCTCCGACAATACGTAAAGACTAGAGTTGCATCCCTCACGCTCCCCTCGATACATTTTTTGCAGCCATTTTGATTTACCTGGGGTTTTTTGTCTGCGGATTAGAAACACTAGAGTAACTTAACACTCTATTTGTTTAAGAAGGGTCATTTTTAATTTTAATTAGAATTGGAAAAAAATGACCCTTTTGTATGTTTGTAGAATAATAGGTGACCATTTTTATACTCATTGTTCCTGTATAGAGGTAGAAACTATTGTTGTAGCACCGTGTTGGAACATAGTGGTTAACGAACATTTCTGCGTTTGAAATAAACATATACATAAACAAAAGAAATATTTATTAATTTTATATTATACAATTTTCATTTAGTATAATGCACTGTTAATAAAGTTAAGAAACTATGGTTTTGATTGAAAGAAGACATCTCTTGATCGTAAATTAGAGTAGTATGCATTCGGTCGTGATGATAATTCCCTTTTTTCTATAGCTTTAACTTCTCTAATCTATAAGTCTACTTTTGTCTATTTGTTAATAATAATTTAATATGTATGAAAAAGTAATTTAAAGTTCTGAATGTCAAAATATTAATTATATGTGAACATTTTACCATTACAATTTGCGAAAACCGAATGTTGAGAGCAGCACCACTTCATAATAAACACTTTTTTTCATTTCTGATTGAGCATTATTCTAATATATCAGCAATTAGTTGGACAAAATATATTTATGCATCAACAAAACAGATACGAATTCAAATCACCATTGGTCCTGATAACTATTGTGTATTTTGATTCTTATCAAATGGTTATTTCATACCGACAGTTTGCTTGGTCCACACACGCGCTTCCATACTTTTGAATAAAATATTGCAGGCCCGCATCGAATGACACTGAAATAACTGGTAAATGCATCAATATGGACCAACATGAAATTCAGTGAATTGTCAGTTTAAATATGCTGTAAAATATTTATATGAATGCCAGAATATTTTCAAATAGGACTAGCCAAACGCAGTAAAAGTAAAAATATGATTGTTTGGGGTATTATCCGATTATGTGCGAATTTAGTTTTATAGAGAGGAAGTGAAAATGTGTTGAGAAATGAAATTTCATAATAAAACAATACCATATATCAAATATGGCAAAACTGTCACCGCTAATGCAACAAATATTAGAAAATAGTTATGTAATATGTATACATATGTCAGGCGATTACATAAAACGATGAATAATCTACAAAAAGGGATAGATGAACAATATGAAAATATAGGAACAATCAGTGCAAAGCCTGTAAAAATATGGATATGAAAGGAAATCAAAATAGAAACAAAAGAAAAATTGTGAACAAATAGATTGAATGACAAATTTAATGGTCGAAAGAACAAATCGCGTTTTGAGAAGATTAGAGCAATACTGATCATGCAATTGCATTAAAAATATTAATTGAGAAGCCAGTGAATATTGTATTCATTTTCTCACAGATAACAGATTTCGACTTCATACTGTTACTGCAAAAACAATATATTTGTAAGTTAATCCGCAATGTAAGCCAGCAGATTCATCATACATTTTTAATCCTGATTATCCTAGCCTGAATATTAGATCAAAAATATGAAATTAGTGCTTTGTCATCAGTTCTTACGATACATACAAACGCTGAGATTATTCATAGAGAATAGATTTTAAAATATTTCGTTACATAGGTACAGCCAAAATAATAAGAAGGCCATTTCGCCATTTCATATGTACAGCCTGCATGCATAACTATGTATTTTACTCCGATATTGATGATTCTGATGAAACAATAATGTCAACTGTTGAAAAATACTATATTTCTGGATAAATGACATGTCATGATAGCAAAATATAGTTTTCCCATTCATCCACCATTTTCATCTCTGAGATTATGTATTAAAATATACACGAGTAATATAAAGGTTGCGAAGTGCAAATTTTAAATTCTCGAGCAACGTTTACTGTGAGAATGAGTCAAAATGTGTTGTTTACGAGTGTCGGACAAGAACATTTCTCTCTCCCCTTTAAGGAGGTGAACAGATCGCTGAAGAGCAATGATTCCTCAGGCAGCTGTAATGAAATAACCATAACATGTACTGTTCATTAGAGGACGAAAAGAAGGTGTTATTTGTGGACAATAAACGGATTTGCTTATAGGAATTTATATTAAGAAGTTAGAATGAATTTAAAAATTTTTTAATGGTACCTAGCCAAACTTCTTTTATAATAAATAATATAACAGAAATATTCCTACGTTTCGGTTCCTTTGTTTAGGACCATCATCAGAGGGCAATTAATACAATCTTTATAATAGTGTTGTACCATGGAAATCGTTCCGTTACAATCGACAATATTATTTTATATTAATAAAAATTTTAGCGAAATGATAATAACGTAAATTTTTCATAGTTAAAAACAGAAAAATTGAGAGTTCGCAATTTACAAAGCTGAATTATTTTTTATTATAAAAATGCAAAATTACAATTACAGAAGACTACAATGGATTTATTTAAGGAAAAACTAAGCAACATTTTCTAGTAAGATGTAAAAATCTTAATTCAATTCCTAATATAATTAAAATTAAAGAAAAAATTTCAATTTTTATAACAATAAATACATTAATAGATATAACTACATTTTAAATACTTTCTATATCAATTGCATTAATTTATATATTAGTGATTCATATTCTAATCTTAATTTCTTGAACAGAAAAGCGGAAAATTTAAAGAATAATATCATATCCAATCATCCCCACTATATTTGTAATCCTGTTTTTCAACAATATTAATAGCAAAAATAATTATATAAATGAAATCTAAACATATTAACTAAATTGATAGCTAAATGGAAAAACATAACAATGTTGAACATTACAAATTGATTTAAAATTGGATACACAATCTTACGGACGCTTTTATACCAGATAATATGAAGTTCATTTCAAGCCTTGGCTACAAATTATTTAATGAAACTAACTGACTCGACCCTTACTTCGTGGAATCTGCTCATAATAGTGTTTTAAATGAAACTGACGGTTTCTAGTTAATTCCACAATATAATAAAAGTTATTGAAAATTCTAAAAAAATGACAATTGTTTCGATAAATCAATATCATCGTCAGAATGACAGAAGTTACATTTCATTTGATGCTTACCTGATGTTAGTAGTTATTTTTGGCTAGACCAAGAAGTGACCTAACTTGTGATTGACTTAATATATGTTTATAGAAAAAAGAAGAAGATGTTATATTACAAATATTGGAGCTTAGATATTATTAGCCCTATGGTGATATCCTGGATATCATTTTTCCAATTAAGATCAGTATAACTGTGCAATGATATAGAAAACCAGGAAAACTATATCTGCTGATCTTTACAATTATCACTTAAGAAGACAGTTTATTAGTGGAGAATTCCCTAGATTTAACTGTTCATTGACAACTTCATATTGTGGGTTTCTTAAATGTCTTCTAATTTCCAGTTCTTCAAGGAAATCCAGTTCTTGTTTCTTTTCACAAATATGCAGTACTTCTAGTTCTGTGTTAGGTGTCAATGAATGATTGGTGTCAAGTAGATGATTTGCGTAGTGGGATTTATCTGGTTGTTTTAATCTGTATGCTCGTAAGTGCTCACTGTATCGTACTTCAAAATTCCTAAGGGTCTGACCCAAATAGACAGCATTACATTCTGGACATTTGAGTTTATATATACCTGACTTCTTTAATAGTGGTATTTTTGTTTTTACATTTAACAATTTTGTACTAACGTTACTTTCTGTTTTAAAAGAAATTGTTGTATTCGTTGCTGAATATATTATCTTTGAAAGATTATTAGAAATATTTCCTGCATATGTGATGGTTTTATAAGTTTTAATTTCATCAGCTTGTTTAGGATATATTAGTTGTAATGCCACTTTTTTCTCTTTTTTACTAATTAGCCTATTTATCATATCTAATGGATAACCGTTAGTACAAAATTGTTAAATGTAAAAACAAAAATACCACTATTAAAGAAGTCAGGTATATATAAACTCAAATGTCCAGAATGTAATGCTGTCTATTTGAGTCAGACCCTTAGGAATTTTGAAGTACGATACAGTGAGCACTTACGAGCATACAGATTAAAACAACCAGATAAATCCCACTACGCAAAACATCTACTTGACACCAATCATTCATTGACACCTAACACAGAACTAGAAGTACTGCATATTTGTGAAAAGAAACAAGAACTGGATTTCCTTGAAGAACTGGAAATTAGAAGACATTTGAGGAACCCACAATATGAAGTTGTCAATGAACAGTTAAATCTAGGGAATTCTCCACTAATAAACTGTCTTCTTAAGTGATAATTGTAAAGATCAGCAGATATAGTTTTCCTGGTTTTCTATATCATTGCACAGTTATACTGATCTTAATTGGAAAAATGATATCCAGGATATCACCATAGGGCTAATAATATCTAAGCTTCAATATTTGTATTATCACATCTTCTTCTTTTTTCTATAAACATATATTAAGCCAATCACAAGTTAGGTTACTTCTTGGTCTAGCCAAAATTAACTACTAAACATCAGGTAGGCAAAAAATGAAATGTAACTTCTGTCATTCTGACGATGATATTGCTTTATCGAAACAATTGTCAATTTTTTAGAATTTTCAATAACTTGTATTATATTGTGGAATTAACTAGAGACCTTGAGTTTCATTTAAAAACACTAATATGAGCATATTCCACGAAGTAAGGGTCGAGACAGTCAAATATTTAATTATTCATGTACTGTCAACCGAACCCTTGCTATGAATGTATATTCTATAAGCAACAAAGTTTATTACTATTATTATAGGGGTTCTGTGATCTCAGTAAATTTGTACTGGTTTTTCTCTGGTTCCATTGGAGAGGGAATTCAGCCTAACCCAATGGGTAAAAAACTTTCTGACAATATGTGTTGTTTGTAGTATGACTTGAAATACCGGTGATACCGTTTGAAGGGATTTCAAGTTTCTGGAGATATTTTACAAAATTTCTTGATACCATTCCTTCGGCAGAGATAACTACTGGGACTATGTCAATCTTTTCAGTCTTCCAAATATGTTTTATTTCCAGCGCTAGGTTCTCATATTTACTCCTCTTCTCATTTACTGTTTTCAAAACATTGTGGGACAATATGATTACTATGTCTATTATTGTGACCTCTCTTTTTCTTTTACGAATGATAACTACGTCTGGTCTATTGTAGTCTACTGTCCTGTCAGTTATCATAGGCGTTTCCCAGTAGAGGAGTACATTTTCATCTTCGAGTATACTACTTGGGTTGTATTTATAGTGAGATATTTTCTTCTTTAGTAGTCCTGTCTTCGATACTATTTCCTGATGGATTATTTTTGCAACTTGATTGTGTCTGTTTAAGTAGGCTGTGTGTGCTAGGTGGGAACATCCTGCTATTATATGTTCGATCGATTCACCTGGTTGGTTACATTTGCGACACTTGTCTCCTATGTTTTGCTAAAGGATATGTTTTTCATAATTTTTAGTTTTGATGACCTCATCCTGTATGGCGAAGATGACATCTTCTGTGTCTGGAAATAAGGCGCCATTCTGTAGCCAGTTGAGGGACTTATTTATATCAATTTCAGGTTTTGTGAGCTGGTTTGGGTATTTTCCATGTATTGTTTTTGTTTTCCACCGCATTTCTAAGTCTGCTTTAGGGCTTGGTCTTAAAGCCAGAGTGGGGTGTGATTATCATCTGCTTTTGTGACACGTTTTAGTATCTTATTATTTGATTTATTAAAGTAATCTCTCATGTTCTTCTCTTGGGTTTTACAGAGATTAAAGATATTGACCAACCCTCTGCCTATTATTATTATTATTTGAACTAGTTCTCTTCTTAAGGCATTTTACATAAACTCAGGCCTTTTGGTCTGAGTGTGGTTTATTCAAATACAGATATAAATCTATCAAAGCATATTTGACTTTCCACTTTTTAGCTTATTTATTATTAATTTTATTATTATTATTATTATTATTATTATTATTATTATTATGTTTAGAATTTAAAAAATAATACAGTTATATCCCGTTATTCTTTTGAAACTGTTCATAAATTCAACTCCAACAGTTTTGAAATTTTCGATACAGAAACCAGCTCTCATAAAAGATGTATAAATGAAATGATTCATACAAAAAACTAGCAATTCACTGAATTTTCGAGAAGATGTCGATGAATTGGTTAGGTCTATAACAATCTATTCAAATTAATGACACTTCCACTTTTCCGTTCAAATGTATCATCCGCAACTGTACTGAAACAAATTATTATTAGCCGTTTTTAGTCTTCAAACAGAGATTATTTCGTACCGGTAATAATACCTACTACAAAATGTTTCTACTTATTTGACGTATAATATGTGAATTAAACAAATATGTATACCATGGAAAATTGTTGCAAATTCATTTTGAAAATGATTTGGATCGTTTTTAAAAGTTATGTCTTCGTCTTGTATAGAAGTATAAAAAACCACAATTTAATGTATTTCGTAAATTTTAAAATGTTATAATTAAAAATAGTTCAACTTTGTAAATTGTAAACTCTCAATTTTTCTGTTCTTAACGTTGAGAAAATTATGTTAATATCATTTAGCTAAAAATTTTTTTTATTATAAAATATTATTGCAGATGGTGACGTATCGATTTCAATGGTATAACACTATTATAAAGATTATTGTCTTGATAATGGTCCTAAATAAAGTAACCGAAACGTTGGAACATTTTTGATATTTTATTTATTATAAAGGATGTCTGAAGAGGAACCATTAAAAAAATTTGATTTGAATATTTTCACTGCCAATTAACAATTATATAAAGTTAGAACGAATGTCCTACCATTTTATGCATGAAGAGCGGAAAGAACGTGCATACTGCGAATCTGTTAAAATGAATAGAAAGTAGTATGTTACACAAACCCCATAAAATAAAAAGTGTTTCTGAACAAGTGATCCTTTCTCGTATTCGAATCGGTCATACGCGCATCACACACGACTACTTACTAGCAGGAAAAAATAAACCAATGTGCGAAATGTGTAACAGTGAGTTAACCGTGAAACACCAGGTAATCGAATGTGCGAAATACGACAAGGAACGGAAAAAGAATCAACTACCACTATCACTAAAAAAACTATTACAAGAAAAGCAAGAAACTAAAAACTTTTAAACTACCTAAAAGACTGCAAATTAAGTAGCAAAATATAGAGACTATAACCAAGCTACAATAAGTGAACTTCCATCATTTTAACTCGCTAATAACCCTACGTGGTTGATGCGATTGATATATAAAAAAAAAAGTGTTTCTACAATGATAATATACTATTCGACAATATAATCAAATTTAATATTAAATCCTTGGGAAAATTATGGAATTGATTGTTTTCAAAATTCTTTTCTTTTTTTATAGATAAATGACATTTTATCGGCGTCTGTTGTCACATCTCTATTTATTTTTTTTCAGTTTTTAACCGAACGTTTAGTGGAAACCTACACCACGCTATTCAATCAATATCTAATAAAGAAAATGTAAATGATAAAATATAAAATTAATTCAACAAAATGAAGACAGTCGATTTTAAAAACGTTCAGAGGGTCGGAAAAATTAGATAGGGGAAAAAAGCATTATAAGAAACACTCTGCATTCACCGCTGACATTTTAAAGAGGCGGAATATGATAGCAAAAGTGTTGGAGATCTCGTAATATCTTGAATCTGTGTAGTATTATAGTATACGAAGTTTAGATTTTTGTAAAACTATATTTATAGCAGGAAATAGACTAAGTTAATTGTGGGTATATAACTCTAGTTAGGAACATTATTAGAAAAAATGAAAAGTGTTACAAATATAAATAGAAAACACACTATCACAAATACCTGAGACCACATATTCAGATTCAAAATCCTAAATGCAAAATTAAGACAACGAAACTACAATTGGTTCCATTGTTGTGATAAAGCTCAAAGACATACATACATGAGAACCTTAAAAAATATTTAACAATAGGATGAGAAATGTATTAAGAATATAAATTATGACAATAAATGCTGTTTTTCATCAAAATAAAATCATTCTTAAGCAAAACAAGCATTGAGACAAAAAATGATTGAGCTTACTACAAAACATTTGCAATGGATGGAGGTGTATTCACGTATGACTAAATTATAATGAATAAGAGATCACATTCTACAAAATATTTGGAGTTCTGGAATACATTTCTGGAGAATGATGGAACAACGAGAACAAAACTGTGAAAAGTGATACTTAGTGGTGGACACAAACGAGATATAGAATGATAAATATTGGATAGGTTGAAATCTCCAAATATTTCAGCGCGAATATTGAAAAAAAAGTGGAGTTGTATTAGGCAATTCACCAACAATTTTTAAATAATAGAACAATTTTATAATTTGGCTGTCAATCCTAAATACTCAACTGCAGTGAAAAAGTGAAATTAAAGCAATTACGATGGATTGCCTTGGAAGATTTGGGAAACAAATTGAGAAGTTCACAAAGGAGACAAAATTTAGAAGTCCAATGGATCGAAAACAAATAGTTCAGCAGTTACAAAGGATAAACAACATTAGAGACGTTCAGAAATCGAAGACAGAGGAAGAGGGAGACCAAGACATACTTGAGATGCCATTTTAGTAAAAATTAAAACAAAGAAAGAAAACTTGCGCACAACTGCGAAGAATACCACATTGAAAGTCAGTGGATGTCCTCCTAAATACTCTTCCAGCAATTCAACTACTGGAAGCACTTACAAAGGGTAGAAAAGAATGGACCCGTTGAAGACGTTCAGAAATCGAAGACATAGGAAGACGAAGTCCAATACATACTTGAAATACTATGGTAGTGAAAATAACGAGCAAAGAATGAAAACTTGGATATCTGCGTAGATTATATCACATTGAAATCGTGCAACACCGATCTACTGGGTAATAATGATCAGTAAAATATTTTTAACACGGGTAGAAATGAGATCTTGCTTGCTTGCTAATTCAAAACTAGTGCTCTTAAACCGTCAAACACAGACAAATTCTTCTCGAAACGGTAAGTTATATGAGTTTATTTATTTAAACATATAAATGCATAATGTTGAATACTTGGTAGGCTTCTATGTTAATGAAGAATTTTTGTGATTTCGTTTAACTCGAATTTTTTGTATTTATAACCTCAAAAAAAATTTCCAGTCCAAATCAATGCTGCCATGTACTAACTAAATATAAAATTTGGTGTATTGTGGGCATAACCGGTCTGGCTATCAGTAACAATTTCCATAACAACAATTCCTAGCTGCTTATGAGACGTCATATAACTGTGATCACGCTCCTTCAAAATATCATTAGACTGTTCCTTAATTAGGGTTTTGTTTGATATTATTAATGAAATTCACTGGTAGAATACGACAGATCTACAAATTGAACTGAACTGTAGGTAAATGAGAAGGACGATTGAAAATAGTTTTAGTAGTACTTTTTCAAAATGGGAACCAACAAAACAGAAATGATGTGACAATCTAACGAAACTTGGAGAGTAAAAAAGAGCAAAAAGATAAGCGAGACTTACTTGAAACGAACTGAATAAACAAATTGGCAGAATCACATTAGAACTTCATTTTATTGTTTCTTGGGTTCTAAATATTTGAAGCATTTTCAGTGCCTTTGTCAATTATTCGGAGTATGCATCTTTTTTATCTATACATATGTTCCAAGCAATAACATTAATGGTAGATAACAATTATTTCGAACATATTTAAAATTCTATAATTTTTTTCTAACTCTCAAAATACTCCAAACTCAACTGTTTTAATATTTTTGCCGCACTTAAAAATGGGGATCCGAAGTATATTGTATAAAGGGCTTCTCCTCCTTGACAGACAGTTTATCAGAAGGCGCGAAAAAATAATTAGATCATTCTTTCTCAGCCAAAAATATTTGAAAAGATACCGCATGCACTTGAGGAATTTAAATTTATCCCCTTAGATTCCCCTTTCTGGAAATTATTTCCTTGTTCAGGAGATAGGATTTTTACGGTATAAGTTCAATGATTTCAGGGGGAACGGGGAAAAGTAGTTCGTCAATCATTTTAACAACATTTTCTGGAGCTAGTTATAACCAATTCGTGTATTTGGGAACAGGATATTTGAGTTTCAATTTTTTAACATTTCTCATGAACTGCTTATTCTACTGGTAGTATATTTTTCGACTTTGAAAAATTTCAGTTGTTATTGGTTGAGTTTTTATAACTCTGTAGTGAGAAACAATATTTATACAGGGTTGGGATAAAGTTTGGAAGTAAGTAAATATCTGAAATTGACTGTCTCGACCCTTACTTCGTGGAATATGCTCATATTAGTGTTTTTAAATGAAACTCAAGGTCTCTAGTTAATTCCACAATATAATACAAGTTATTGAAAATTCTAAAAAATTGACAATTGTTTCGATAAATCAATATCATGATGATATTGATTTATCGAAACAATTGTCAATTTTTTAGAATTTTCAATAACTTGTATTATATTGTTGAATTAACTAGAGACCTTGAGTTTCATTTAAAAACACTAAGTAAATATCTTTTAACCGAAAAGAACGATATTTATGAAAATTTGCAGGTAAGTGCAATGAAAAAAAATGCATCTGAAGTACATTTTTTTGTTAATAATATACTTCCGGTTTAACCGGGAATGCCATCAACTTCTTTAATTTAAATGGGACACCCTATATATTTTTACAGATTTTGAAAGAGCTTGTTATTTTGAATTCATACATACTGAGTTTAGTGTAAAAAATTTTGTAAAAACGAGGAATAGCTCACTGTTAGTTGTACAAAAGGTGTACATTTGATTATTTTAGAATAATGAAAAACAAAATTACTTCAAATGTTCAAAATGCTCGCCGTTAACTTGCTGGCAATATGCCATCCTATTAACAAATTCTTGAGTCACTCTTTCCAAGACTTCTCCACGTATTAGTTCACATTCATCAATAAATCTTTGTCTCAATTCCTGTAAGTTTGTTGGTCGTCTAACGTGAACACGTGATTTTAGATAACCCCAAAGAAAAAAATCTAACGGGCTTAGATCCGGAGAACGAGCAGGCCACTCTATGAATCCTCTACGTCCAATCCATCGATTTGGAAAATTCGCATCCAGAAAATCCCTAACCCGTCTATCATAGTGGGAAGGTGCTGCATCTTGTTGAAACCCAGCAAACACAAATGTATATGTTACATAAAAATATATAACAGAGGAGGAATGCTTTTTATATAAAACATTTATATATTTTTTATATAGTATTTATGTAACAAAATCTTTATAAATTTTGTTATATATTCTCAATATTTATATTATAAAATGTTTTATATATTGGATATATCTCATTTTATATGTATTCAAGATGTAAATTCTGCTACATAAATATCAAATTTTCAGTAGTAATATAACAAGAGAGTGAGAATAAATTGAAAATAATTTGACAGATTTTTTGAAAACTTGTTGCCAGGCAATAGTCACGAGAGCCCGCAGGGCTCGAGTGGCTATTGCCAAATGGCAACAAGTTTGAACAAAATCTGTCAAATTATTTTCTATTTTATGGAACTCTCGAGTTATATTTGACTAGATTATTTTTTGATTCACAAATTGGCGAAGGTCTTAAATTGTCTCCATATAGACTGATTACTTATTAGAATATTTTTCGAAGTAGTTTCTATAATCTTATTCGTTATTTCTTCATCAGAAAAGGTACTAAACCGATGATGTTCACTCATTTTATATATAACGTTGACACAATTAGATAATTATTTTGACAACTATCTGACACTTGCTAGACAAATAAAAGCAACAGTGATTATTCCCGAGAATAATCACAAGAGCTTTATTCCCACTATAATAATGACATGATTGGTTGAAACTTACCCTTGTGTCAAATAAAGAAGCATTTCATTGGTTTTAAGAAACGTCAAAAAATAATCTTATATATATATATATATATATATATATCTATTACGAAACATTTGTTACATAAAATATTTTATATATTTCATATGTATTTCTTACGAACCTCGTCTAGTGTCTTTCTAAGGAAAAAGAAGAAACCTCTTCAATATTATAACCTCTAAATTGTCACGAGTCGATCAACCCACATACCTGCAAGTATAATAACGTTTTAAAATGTTCCTCTTTAGTTTTGTCTGTGTGTTTGTTTTTAGTTTTGTTTGTAGAGGAATGGAGAACACATCATGTAAGTGATATTATTATTACCATTTTCAACAGGCAAGTGGCATCGCCGATGAAACCGTTCATTCAGCTATCGTTAATAATATCAAATAAAATGCACATCTTTAATCCTCTGACCACAGGTAGTAAGTCAAGACAAAATATCTTGAAATGGGTTAACTATCACTTATCTGTTGAAATTAATTTATATTCGAATACTTTGATTAATATAAATTATGAATTTTAGGCAAAATAACTGTTTAAAATGAAAAAAATTGAAAGACTTCTGTGATTTATCAATAAGACAGAAGAACGATACGTAGTACAATCCTACAATGGTGACGGTGAACCAGAAATACATACACATCTCATGGCATCTCACTTATGGTTAGGACATAGAAATAACTACAAAATGAGGAACTTGAAATCAATTAAGTTATTCCAAGATATTGTTACTATCTGATTTATTTATTTAATATAATTAATATATACCTGCAATATTTTTTTCATTAGGTGTTTTGTTTTTAGTTTTTCATTTTTATGTTAATGAAATAAATGTACTTATATGCATCTATTTGCTGTTTTTTTAGTAACTAAGTACCATTTACTAAATTACAAAAATAGATAAATACCATTTACAATATATAAATATTAAATTGTATTAAGTTGCTTTAACTTTGAAATATTCATAAGGTAGGTATTGGATTATATAGTAACTCTTTTGGCCATCAACACTACTAAAAATATCGTATTACATTTCATCTATGAAAAATAATGTTTCAACAGATTTTTCTGAATTTATTATAAATTGAGAATTTTGCTGAATTTTTTGATAGATCCAATGAAATAAAATATTTTTGGTAAGAGGTGAGGCAAAAGAAAAATTAGGTAACTTTTGTTACATCTATATTATGTAATATTTAATACATAAATATTCTCTAGATATTATCTCATTTTTACATATATATTACATAGTAATTTGGAGATATTTGAGATATAATTTATAATATGTATTTCTTATATCATTATTGTTCTCTAGCTGTGCCGGCCTTTGTCAGTATTCAATACATAAATATTATCTAGTTGTGACTTCAGTTTTATATAACTGTGACTTTTATATTTCAAAAACTATGTAACATATATGTATTCAATATGTTTTTGTGTTTGCTGGGAACCAAACATTTTGTGGTAATTGCCCATTCTGTTGGAGTGCAGGAATAATTTCGTTATTCAGTAGATCCAAATACTTGCCACCATTCAAGTTTGGGCCTATAAGCCTATTTTCGACAATTCCCATCCAAACATTTAACTTCTGTGGATGCTGGGTATGTGCTTCATGAATCCAATGAGGATTCTCATTTGACCAATACCTTGAGTTATGGCGATTAACTGTTCCATTTAAACAAAAAGTTGCCTCATCGGAAAAAACTATGTTAGAAGCAAAATTTTCGTCGACATTACAGATGTCCATTAGCCTTTCGCAAAATTCCAGCCGTCGGTCAAAATCATCGTCTGACAATTCTTGAACCAACTGTACCTTATACGGATGATACTTTTCACTTTTTAATATCTTTCCTACAGAACGTCGACTGATACCATGGTTTAGTGTTAAATTTGTGGTGAAAGTTTGAGGTGATTCTTCTAAATCGATTGCAATATTTTGTTTAACAGTTTCGTTCGTTGCAGTCCGCGGTCTACCAGGTTTTAGCAAATTTTTTACCATCCCAGTGGTATTAAAACGTTGTAATGTTTTAGTTACTGTTGAGCGTGATATAGGATTTCTCTCCGGATGCAAATTATTAAAAATATGACACACTTCTTCATGAGTTCTAACACGATCACCATAACCGATCATCATTAAAATTTCAACACGCTCTTTTTCACTTAATTGGACCATTCTAAATTGTAAAATTTATTTCCGTCAATTAGAATTTGACACTTGGAGAACAAAAGTCGTACTAAACAGTACTCGTTCATTTATTACTATACATACAAACAACATCAGTTAGTTTATCTAAATAGTTTTTTGCTCTAATGCAAAAAACTCAATGAAGTTGATTAAAGTGCTATATTCCTCGTTTTTACAATTTTTTTTACACTAAACTCAGTATGTATGAATTCAAAATAACAAGCTCTTTCAAAATCTGTAAAAATATATAGGGTGTCCCATTCAAATTAAAGAAGTTGATGGCATTTCCAGTTAAAACGGAAGTATATTATTACCAAAAAAATGTATATCAGATGCATTTTGTTCCATTGCACTTACCTGCAAATTTTCATAAATATCGTCCTTTTCGTTTAAAAGATATTTACTTGGTTCCATACTTTATCCCAACCCTGTATATTGATATTGATATATTTATCTAATTATATTATACTATAATTATTTGAGAAATATTTAAAAAAAAATTGTTACACCAAAATAAATACTTTTTCAAAAACACAGGGGATTTCAAAGAAAAAATTAAAAACATAAGGTTCTCTAATTAATATATATTTATTTCATTGGGGTCTTCCGAAAAAACATCAACAACGCTTAATGATAATTTAACAGTTTACGGTTTTAATAATAATTACCGATCGACTGATAATGGCCCATAGTTTGTATATGTTGTACATAAAAATGAACAGCTAGTTAGATTATTTCCCATTCACACTATACATTCTCTCAGTAAGAAGAAGTCGAGTAAAAAGAAATATTAGATCACTTTCTATTGCAAATAGTTCAATTAACAATGGAATAATTATTAAAAATGATCTCATAGCTTATGTACAATAACCACTCTATTAAAAACAACAAAGAGCTGAAAAACAGAACAGGTTGTAGTAGTTTATATGACCCAGTCAATAACCGCTCCAATAAAACTGACAAAGAACCGAAAAAAGAGCAAGTTGTAGTAGTTGAAATGACCCAGTCACTAACCATTCTATTAAAAACCATACAGTGGCGAAAAACAGAGTAAGATGTAGTAATTCAAATGAACAATCGACAAAATGGCGAAAGGCGGCAGAGAAAGGACAAAAATGTAAGAAATAGAGCAAAAATAATGTTTGGGGAGACTCTTTATATACAGTGCTATTAAAAAGTTCCCTCCCCCCTCGTGTCTTTTGAACGGCTACACTTACATTAATAAAATTTGGAGGGTGAAAATTAAGTGTTGTAAACTTCTCTACGAATGGTAACAGGTGACGTAATAGTAATAGATGACGTCACAGTGCCACTCTGGCCAATAATTTTAAATAGGACCTTATGGCTAGTGATATCTCGTTTGAAAGGCATTGACATTGGCTACATAGCCATATTAATTTTGTTTGGGTTTAAATTAATTTTGACGGATAAATTAAATGAATACCAAAATTATTGAAATTATTCTTTTAAATTCAATTAATCAAATATCAACAATGGATTCTTATAGCAAGTGTTCGAAATGTGCTCCGTCTACTTCCTGACAGTAATACATCGGCCGGCGAGGTCCTATAGAATGGCCACCTCGGTCACCAGATGTGACACCATTAAATTTTTTCCTTTGGGGGTACTTGAAATCCAAGGTTTATACTACGGCACCAGATAGCATTGGCGTTTCGAAAGAAACAATTACTGAAGAATGCAATGCTATTTCAGCGGACACATTCGAACGAGTACGACAAGAGTTTACTAATAGGATGTATTACTGTCAGGAAGTAGACGGAGCACATTTCGAACACTTGCTATACATTGTTGATATTTGATTAAATAAATTTAAAAAAATAATTTCAATAATATTGGTATTTATTTAATTTATCCGTCAAAATTAATTTAAACCCAAACAAAATTAATATGGCTATGTAGCCAATGTCAATGCCTTTCAAAGGAGATATCGCTTGCCATAGGGTCCTATTTAGAATTATTGGCCAGAGTGGTGCTGTGACGTCATTTATTACTATTACGTCACCTGTTACTATTCGTAGAGAAGTTTACGACACTTTATTTTCACCCTACAAATTTTATTAATGTAAGTGTAGCCGTTCAAAAGATACGAGGGGGGAGGGGACTTTTGAATAGCACTGTATAGAAAGGTCAAGAACAAGATAAAATAGTTCAAATGACCCACAGGCTACATCGTCGACAGCGGAAAAGGGCAAGATTATCATGTATGAAGCAAACAGTTAAATCGTATGTGGATATATAAAAAATTGAAACGTATAGTAATTCAAATGACCCAATTATAATTGTTTGAAAGCGGAAAATGTCAATATTATATATGATAATTCAAAAACAAGTTTAATGATATAGTAGTACAAATGAGAGTCTGTAGCAACTTGATCGAGAACTATATAACATTAACAGTCGATTCGATCGAAACGTTTATCCATTTTTCACTGTGTTCAGGAATTTGTTGAGTATTTGTTCACCGCAATCATGCCTTACATCAAAATTCAATTTATTATAGATTTTTGGTATGTTTTGATAGACCAACAGACTAACACGTGGTATAAATTATTATACAGAAAAACTAAGGGAGTAAATGTTTTACTCACAGTTAAATTTTGGTTCTTCAAAATGCCACAAATTAGACATACTAACTTAGGTCGTAAAACTCGTAATACTGCAAGGGAAGGAAATATCCGAGCAAGTCAAACTGACGAACAACACGGAGCGCGAAATGAAGTTGAACGGTATCGAGTTCAGAAACGTAAAAGAGTTTGTTGCGTGGTAACAGATTACAGTAAGCAACAAATCGTTGCTATTGGACCAATGAATGTTGTGTGTCCAAATTCCAGAGCCTTGAAGTTTAAAAATGAATTGTGTAGTACCAGTCACAGATAACCCACAGATAGAGGAGACACTGATTGTGGCGCCATCTAAAGAGCCTGTCGACTAAACAACTGAGTGATGTTAAAAAGATTTCTGTAATTTTAGGTTTTGGCGGTATATTCAAATAAACTGTATTTTGATTATTTCATTTCAAAATAACCATTTATAGTCCATCATTTGATATTTCATTCAATTGAACTCCGTTATCTCAATAATGATTAGATGTTGAGTTAAATTAAACGAAATATCAAATGATGGACCATAAATGGTTAAATTGGAAAAAGTTAAACAATAATCATATGAACAGTATATTTATTTTGGTATAAAAATACACAACAAATAATTTATTTCACAAAGTACTTCTCATAACAAACGGAATGACAATAAATAAACTATAATGTAAAAACAATGCAATATGTAATTACAAAATAATTTGCGTAACAGGTTGTTTTCTAAGAAATCTAAAATATTGTAGTGGGTACTTCTTCACTCCATTTTAAGACGATGAGTTCGTATAAACATGTGTGAAAAGTCTTGTCGTTAATGAGATACAGTGCGTTGAATTGTTTTATTATTTCAACTTTTTTGTTTTATAATTCGGTTTGTAATGCCGGTGGAAATGTGCAGTATTTTTTTATGATTGTACTTACTCCCCTCTTTCGATTTCTACTAATTTCATTATTTTCGATTCATAAACGTATCCACCGAATTTGGCCAAAATTGAAAAAAGAATGAAATTAGTAAAAATCGAATGAGGGGAGTAAGTACAATCATAAAAGAAATGCGGCACTTTCCCACCGGTATTACAAACCGAATTATAAAACATCAAAGTTGAAATAATAAAACAATTCAACACCGTGTATCTCATTAACGACAAGACTTAACACACATCTTTATAAAACTTTTTTTCTTAAAATTGAGTGACGAAGCGCCCACTACAATATTTTAGATTACTTAGGAAACACCCTGTAGATTGGAGTATCATTAGATTTTTAAATGATGTTAAATCGAGATCAAAGTAGAAGATTATTTATGATAAGTTTATATTAATTTATTTATGTACTATAATACACGTAGAGCTGGACAAACTTCTGGAGTATAACTGCTAACTACTTAATCAAAAAAAGTGTTAGCAATGAGTAGTTAACTACAATGTATGGCAACTTTCTGTGAAAGAAAATATTTGAGTATAATTACTGTGACTGTTAGAACAAAAGTAATAATAATATTTTTAAAGGAAAGGTAGTTAACAACTGTCCAGCTCTGTCAATACAAGGTGCCAAGTAATTATATATACGAATGCTAAACAGCACTTGTGACTTGTTCAAAATTTTAAATAATATATCTAACATTTCATTTTCACTTGAAACAAATCTTTATTTCTTCACTGGAAGTATTAAATAGGTCTATATGACAAGCTTATATCTAGTATATTGCATATTTCTATATTTAAAAGCATTCGGTTATTATGAAACCATCGCATAAGGCATTTTAAGTTACTCTGCAGCTGCTGGCAGTCTTTGATTGTTAAGTTGTTTCTTAAGGGCTCTTAAAAATCCCACCGTCTTGTGGAAGTCCTTTCTCGATTCTGGTTGAGCTTCTACAAGTAAACACACAAAATAACAACAATGAATAAGTACACACAAATATGTTTGAAAATGTATATCAACAAAATAAAACAAAACGCGCTTACTATTGAAATAATAAGTTTACACATGCTTTTGTACTAAGCCAAAAGAAAATATCAAAAAATGTTTGAATTTTTTTGGTTTTTTTGAATTCCTTTTTTTGGAGTTATCGATTTTTTTAGAATTCTTGATTTTTTTTGGTTTTTAAATATTTTTTGCATTTCTGAACTACTTTTTGATTTATTTTTTGTCTTTATTGAATATTTTAGATTATCGCTAGACCAAATACTTAGACGTAATGGCTCAACAAAAGTTATAATCATTTTCATTTCCCATAAATTGTCATACCATGGGCTATATATGAAAATCGGTAAGGGCTCAATACCTTCCATCCCATAGCTGGTGGAGGGAATATCTTCCACATGTGGTGAAGGTGGCAACGGCTCAACACCTTTACTGGTGCAGGGAATAGCTATAACATATTTTTTCAATGGGTATATTTTAAAATTTCCAAAATAGTAGCATGCTATACTGAATACAATAAAACTTACCATCAATTCTTATTAATTTCCTCTCATATGGGAAGGCAAATCAAACTGTCTTAATAACCTCTCTTCGTCTTTCTCAAATCTAAAGAAACACTGTCTTTGAAAATGAAGGGGACATATCCTCCATTATTTCCTCGTCGACAAATTTAATGATTTATTACCACTGTGTTCCAGCCATATTAAACTTATATCTTCCTGGGTTAGAAGAACAAAACGGTATAAAGAAATACTCACTTTAGTAATGCAATAATTTTCAGTTTAGCTAATGTAAAAAACAACCATGATCTCTAAAGCTATCGATTAAATTAGTAAGAATTCTGTATTTCATAAAAATAGTTGTTAATTTAGAAACAAGAACTGCTCTAATTTTTTTAATAGAACTTACCGAGTACACCACTTATTAGACTCCTTTACAATGCACTTTGACATTGTCTGTTCAATTAATAACAATAATATAATAATAAAGCAACGAAACAACAAATAAATATTAAACTATAGCAATTAAATAATACACCAAAATACCGAAACCACATCGCGCATACGCAGTTATAAAAATCAATAAAATTCGATTACTAACGGCGTTACAGTTTCCGTTAAATGTTTTGGAATTTTTTGAAATCTACCGATTTTAATTATTCGACAAGCTCTATAGATGGCACGGTGTGCAGTGTCCCTAGCCTGGTGCCAGTCGCCACCGATACTACCACCAGCGCCACTACATTCATTGGTTTCCGGAAATGTACCAGATTCTGAAACCTTATTTGACTCATATTCAGCAATACAATAATTGTTTCAAAATAATGGGATTTGGTGCGACAAAAGCTATTCTAGTTGATTTTATAGTTACTTTCAAGGTATGTTCTTAGCTGACACGATAATGTCTGTCGGGTTAGTTAATATTATTCCAATTTATACATAAAATGAAAGAAATAAATCCCCTAAAACGAATAAAAAGTTCAAAGAATAAAAAAAGGGGGAAATTGTTTTTAAAACTGTTGGAAATATAACTATGAATTAATATTAACAAAAACCGCTGCTGCCAACAGAGCTGAAACAGAACTTTTCCAGCCATGCAAATGCACAGTAAATTTGCATATAAATTTATTATTTTGCAATAACAAATACAAATAGAATTCTAATAATATAAATATTTTTGTTGGTACACACACATAAATTAAAGACAATCAATATGCAGTATGGTATGGTTTTGAAATCATAGAATTGGAATTTACGATTGAATTCACATTGTAATTTAATTTAGTTGGTTGCAGTTGTTGGAATACTGTTTAATTTTTTTCGATAGGGAATGTTTCATTAAAGTTCTAATAAAAATGATGCAAATTGCAACATATTTGTTATTAACAATATGTTGAATTTAAATAGTGCGTTTTAAATTATGTATACCGACAAAGCAGAAACGATCGAGAAAAATATTTATTACTACTGTCATCGTATAGGATGAAATAAATACAGGATGTTCCATGACAATCGGGGTATAGAGTATGTCGGAAAAAATATCAGTATACAAGATCAATGACAAGCTCCAACCTTCCCATATGGCAGATGTACAATAATAATAATAATAATAAACGTCTTCATTATTTTCAATCAAAACACAAATACACATAAATTAAATTGAACTCAAATACTTTTGAAAATAAACGGCGGAGTTTATTACTTTTCCACCCAACCTATCTAATATGCGAGGAAATCCAATACCCCAAAAAAATTTGGAATTTTGAAAAAAAAAGTTTCGTTACATGTCTTGTTAGCACGATACTGCCTCCGTAGTTAAACAAGTCACCAGTTTCATTATTGAATATTGTTAAGGACATGTCACAGATGAATCCTATTGATTTTCAGCTCACCAGAGCCAGTAAAACGGGTGCTATGGTACTTGAAGTACGACATTTTTGTCATTTTAGGATAAACTTCAGTTTGTTAGCACAATTCAGCCTCCGAAATATATACAAGTGACCAATTTTATGATTAGATATTATTCAGAGATAAACCCCATTGATATTTAGCTCACTACAGCCTGTACACCGGGCGCTATGGTACTTGAAGTAGCGAGTACAGCGGGTCGCATTTTCGGAATTCGCCGACACATTAGCCGCTCGGAACGACTCGAGTAATGCGAATCTCAGACTCGTAAAGTCCCGACGTATTGGACTAATGCGTCGGGGATTTACAAAACGTTAAATGTCCGTTTGTCAGTATTTTTTAGTCATAGGTATGTACGTATATGTACAGTGAGGTTTATTAGACTGGAAAATGTAAATAATATTTGCTTATCTAATTTTATTAAAAAACCTGGGGCACGTCAAATTTTAAATTTGAATGGCCATCTTATTAAAAATATATGTAGTGATGACGTCACAGCAACGTCCTATTATAACAAGATGCCCTTTTAAATTTAAAATTTGAAGCGTCTGAGCTTTTTTTTTGTAAATTACACAGGGCGAATATTATTTACATTTACCATTCTAAGAAACTCACTATATGTAGGTACATAGGTACATATTCACAAAAATAAATAAAAAAAATTGTTGCAACGTTTATTAATGAAAAAAAATTGAAAAATAAAAGATAATATTTTCATTTTTTTTATTTATCCCCCCCTAAACCCACATTATTTTCAACACATATCGCCAAGGAATTGGGTGCTTTTTTAACTGTTTTTTTTTAAATTGTTGAGACTTTCTTCCACTACACATAGCTTTCTTTCCTGTCATTTTCGTCTTTCTTCGTCCAATTGATGTAGGCTGTACAGTTATGTTTTTACCTCTTTTTCGTGTAGCATGCTGTCGTTTCTTTTTACAGACTACGCCTTTGTATTTAAAAGCTGTATGCAAACCAGATAATAAAGTCTGCTCTGAGTTTATCACAATTCTTTAAATATTATTTAATCGCAGGATAGAATATTGATGGACTTCATCCAAATATTCCATGATTTTTTTTAGTGTTACCATTTTTTTTTAATTTCGGCAATATCATGATCTTCGTACTTAATGTCATCAACTTTATCACCAACAATACTCATAACAAAATTACAATTTTGTGAAGAAACTGAATTTATATAAACATCGTTAGTAGTGTTTTGGCCCATTGAAACATTTTCAATTGGCGAAAATAGTCGTGCACCTGCCTGCTTTCCGGTGGCAATATGGTAAAGATGGCATTTAACATTCAATGATAAGGTGTTAAAAACTGAATGTATATTAAATTTTTTTACAACTGCTGCCTGGTGTTTGCAATGTTTACCGGTAAATCGCTGTGGACACGTACACTTGAAAACCAGTAAATCGACGATGTAGGTGACATTTCTATGGGTTTCACTTTTAACTTCATATTCAAAGTCATTAAGTTGAACTATATTTTCAGCAGTCATGTTCTTTTCATCAGGCTAATAATGACTAATAACTGTCTTAGATGCTCGTTTTAACAAAATATCCAAAATTCGTTGCTTATAATAAAATTCAAAGTTGGTAGTAATCAAGTCGCAAAGTTGGGGTGAATTAAACGCTTTCGTCCTTTCCAAGGGTATATATTTTATCAGTCTAAATACGACTTCTATGTAATTGTTGGTGTCAGTTCCCCTTAGTGGTAAATGTTGTTGATATAAAAGGCACCAAGTGTCAGCTCTCTCCATCATGTTACTTACGTATTTTGTGAAATTATCATATTGGCAATTTTTAGTAAATTCCAAACAAGAATTTTCTGGGTCTTCATATTGTAATGTTTTTCTAATTTATTTAAACAATAAACGGTTGGGATAAATTTCAAACACTCGGTATGGCTACTTACTAATTTATTTAGACACTAACTCACTAATCACTAACACTTAATTTATATATACAGTATATTCACTTAGACTAATTTATATGAACAGTTCACTAATTTATATTCACTAATTTATTTGTTTATCTCACGATGTCAAATTATCAACTCCCCAACTCTTCCTGATCAGTCCCCTTATATACTAGTGCCTTTTGTACTAGAGAATTCCGGGCTGCGGCTTATACACACAAATAATTTTTCTGGCCTTTTATAGATAACTCTGGTCACAAAAACCAGTTCTAGATAAGATAGTCTCGATCGTAAACAGTTTTTTATAACTGCGTATCCGCCATAATTTTAACTATTATACCTGGCTTAGACAGGGTCGGTTTTAGGGACTATACCAGTGTGCTGTTTCGTAACAATATGTTTTGGATACAAGAATATTTCGAAAATATTTGTAGCAGTTTTGTACGTCCTTTGAAGAAATTTTGTTCTTACCTGATTTAAGTCATTTCCAACAGGCTTTTAAAACGTGGAAAGTAAACAATAAATAACAAGAATCAGGCCAAACCCTTTTTAAGGCATTCCTTTCAGCTAGATCGTCATCCGTAAGAATAACCTTTGGTTTTATTTTAATGGGAAAAATTTCATGAAGAGCACGCACAGCTTCTAAGAATACATTTGATTCTTGACTGCTACTAAGGATGCAGCCCAAAGGTAATCCACCAATAGCTGATTGTGTTATAAAATAGTAAACCTTATGATTTTGCGTATCACAGTTGCCTGTATGGAATCAACAAACATAATCTCTGACGACTGGGAAAGTGTTGCAACTCTTTGCATGATTGGTGTACAAAGTGCCACAGCATAATGGTCTCCTTTCCGAATTATTTTAAAAAGAGTACCATTTTTTTCTCCTAACATCCTAAGCATATTATCTAAATGAGATAACATATTTTCTCTAGTCTTTTCGTCATAGTTTTCTTTGAAATGGCTTTTCCATATAGATTCTACATCTGTTTTAGTAGGAGTAAAATGTCTATCTATAATAATATTTTCATAGTTGTCGCCGTGTTCCTCCATCATTGGTAAAATATAAGAGTGATATGCAGAGGCTACTGAGTGACCTTTCTCAAATAGGTCAATAATACGATTTTTTACATCCAGGGCAAGTGGTCGTTCCCTAAGTGCTGGAGCAGAATTTAAATCATGATTATGTTCATCCCGACATTCCACAACACATGGCCATTTTGGCATATAAACATCAATGTTTTTTGATTTTGTGTCTGGATTATATCGCTTTATAGTTACCGATAATTTTGCTGGACAGTTTACGTTTCTAGAAATCCTTTTTCTGGAATTTTCATTTTTCTTTTTTTGCTTTACGTTAAAATGCCAGTGATATAATCTTTTAAATATTATGCGTTGCTTTTCAGTACCAAGCTTAAAGGTTTTTGAAACTCTCCAAGTTACTTTTTGAGTATTTTCCAATTCAGTCAACCATTTCTACAACAAAAAACCAATTAGTTTAAGATTCTGTTTATTCTTCAACCTAATAAGATTCTATATTCCAAATTCATGAATAAAAAATTATAATTATTATTTTTCCAATTAATATAATAATAATAATAATATTTATTTACACATAACTCAGAAATACAAACAAACAAAACAAACGACATTATGCGAAATAAATATATACACTTGCGAAGCCCATGAGGCTTGTTTGCAAGGATAAAATAATAATAATATAAAACTTATACTAGGTAACAAATAATAATAAGTATAGGTAATTAATAAAAAATGTATACTATAATTAAGGATTAATAAAGTAGAAATAGAAATTGATAGAAACATTATCAGTAATTAATTTCGATAAGGTTGTGAATAGAGCGCCTACTTGTATTGGTGATATACTCATGAAGTTTCAAAGTTAGCACCTTTACAGAAGATTCAGATTTAATTTGTTGGGGTATAGCATTATATAGCTTAGGTCCTAGAAACATAAAGCTTCTTTGTCCAGCTGTTTTTTTCATTGTTGTATTCAGGTAAGTATGTTTATTTCTTGTCATATAATTGTGAGTTTGAATTTGTAGATTTGATTTAAGTTTATGTTATCTTAATACCGCTTTTTTTAAGTATAATTGTCTAACGTCTAATATTTTCGTTTCAGTATATAGAAGTTCACTGCTATATTTTCTTGTTTTTCCAAGAAGGATTTTGAGGAATCTTTTTTGCGAAACCTCGAGAATATTATAGTAAGTTTTCGCCACTCCACCCCAGCTGACCAGACCGTAAATTAGGTGAGATTCAATCAAACTTTTATAAACTATTAGTTTTTGTTTATATTTTAGGTGATATGAGATATGTTTGAATTTATATAATACACACCTCAATTTTTGAACTAGATAATTAATATGGTTATCCCATCTAAGATGTGGGTCTATCATAATTCCTAAATATTTTATTTGTTTTGCAGGTTGAATATTGATATTTTTTTGTACATTGATGGCGTAGTTCGGAAGATCCGGTTCTAAGGATGCAAAAGGCAGGTAAACAGTTTTTTTATAATTGATTGAAAGAAGCCTATAGTCAAACCACTGTTTTATACAATATAGATCATTTTCAATTTTCAACTTTAAATCGTACCAATTTTGATCACTGTATACCAGAACTGTATCGTCTGCAAAACTTATAATTTTACTGTTGCTTTCAATCATAAATAAGTTATTCAAATATATATTAAACAAAACTGGGCCCAGAACCGTACCTTGTGGAACACCACACTGAACTGTCTGTTCTTTACTGCATTCATTGCCGACTCTTACTTTCTGAGATCGGTTTGTCAGATAACTTTTGAAAAAAGCATGTGCTGTACCTCTAACTCCAATGTCCTCTAGTGTTTCCAAAAGAAGGCAGTGGTCCACGGTGTCGAAGGCCTTTACTAAGTCCAGGAAGACCGCAATTGTAGGTAAACCCTCATCAATATTTTTATATTAAATATTTGTTATTTCCAAAAGAGCATCGTTAGTGGACTTGCGCTTTTGGAAACCATATTGAGACCCTGACATTAGCTGATATTTATCTAGAAATGTATTAAGCCGTGCATTAACTACTTTTTCTAGTATTTTTGATAAACAAGTTATTAATGATATTGGTCTGTAGTTTGTCATTTCATCCCTTTCCCCACTTTTATAAATAGGTTTGACAATCGATGTCTTAAAAGCTGAAGGAAATTGTCCCATTTCTAATGACTTATTTATTATAATCATTAGCGGATATGCAATAAAATCTGAAATATGTTTGAGAGTTTCAGCCCTTATTTCATCCGAACCCGGTGCTTTTTTACTCTTTAGTTCACTAATTATATTTTTTATTTCTGTAATACTGGTGGGTGCCAAAAACATGGAATGACAATTTATAATTTTCTTTTCTTTATAATTTATTGGTTTTTGTATGGTTTTTGCTAGGTTTCGTCCTATATTTACAAAGAAAGTATTAAACATTTCAGAAATTATCTCAGCTTTATTTACTGTTGTTCCATTATTGTCCTTAATATTTGTAATTTCCGTGTTTTCTGTTTTTTTAGATATTGAGTTTACTACATTCCATATCTTTTTTGACGAATTTTGTTCGTCCTCTATAAGTTTATTATAATAATTATTTAGTAGCTTTTTGTAATCTGTATATTCTATTTTAAGTATATTATTTAGAGGATTTATTTTTGATTTTTTATACATTTCATTTTTTTTGTTAACGGATTTTATGAGAGATGGTGTGATCCAATTTTTTCTTTTCCTTAAATTATTCTTAATCTTTGTATACATTGTTGACTGGCTAATATTATCTTGGATAGTGCTGACCAGTTTATCAGTTGCGGAGTCCAAATTTGGATTGAAAATAATATCATTCCAGTCAGTATGTTGAAATCTATGTATCAGTTTATTCTTGTCTATCTGGGCAAAATATTTAGATTTAGAGTTTACAACAAGATCTCCCCCAGAAAGAATCAGTTGTAGCATTACTGTATAGTGATCAGTTACTGATGTGTTGATTACCAGAGGAATCAAATTATCATAAAAATTACCACTTTTAGAATATACAAAAATATGATCTATACATGTCTTTGAATTTTTTTGAACTCTTGTTGGAACATTAATGGCCGATTGATAACCGCATTCGTTTAAGACGTCTAAGTAATTTCTCTTGTTATCATTTTCGGTTAATAGATCAATATTGATATCTCCAACAAAAAGTTTAAAATCACTGTTTTCAGTTTGTATATCTAAAATAGCATTTAACTCCTCAACAAACGAGTCGATTTTGTTTTCAGAAGCTGGTGATCTGTAGAAAGCATTTATAATAAATGTTTTATTTTCAAATTGGGCTTTTGTTTTAATTAGTGAACTACCACTTAAATCAAATAAGTTATGCGACTCATACAGCTCAGATTTTATAAATACAATGACTCCATCACTCTGGTTGAATTTTCCGTAGTTATATACAGTTCGATAACCATCAATATTATACAGTGATAAGTCTGGAATAAAATGTGTTTCTGTTAGAACAATACATTCAATTTTTGTTTCTAACCCCTCTATAAAGATTTGAAATTCATCAAAATTACAAGCGATGCTCCGAATATTACTGTGGATTATTTTAAAGTTAGTATTGTAGTCGTTTATTTTTAGGACCTTCTTGGTTTCCTCTGATGTTTGTAAAGGGAATGTTTCTATCTTTTCTACTTCAAAATCACGTATATAATCATCCATTTCAGATAAATATTTACAGTTTTAAATGATAAGATATGGGTTATTTGGTGAGTTAGTGGTTTATTTAATACAACCTACTAAGAATACAATATAAAACCAGACATTCATTAACAAATCCGAAGTTTAAAATTAATTTACACCGATAAATATTAAAAACGATAAATATTAAAAACGTCGACTTTTAAAAATACTTCAGCCAAATACACATTTCCATCGATAAAAATCATAAACCTGATAATAAAATTGATTGTCTTTTAAAACAAGTACCATAGAAGTTGTATCAAAAATATATTTATATTTCCTATGTTTTTGATTTTACAGTTCGGCAAATATATCATATTACACAAAGTTAGCCTTAAAATACCAAAATCTACATACCTCAAAATCTTTTTGCTCATTTATTTGCAACCTAATCGTATTGGATGACGCATCTTTGTGAGGCACATTTGGTAATGTCCCTGGATCCATTTTATTATATTATTTTTAATATTTATTTTTATATTTACTTGAATAGTACCTATAGCTTGTTACTGTTCTAGAAACTTAACAAAAATATACACATGGCAATGCGCACATGTATTTTACATAGGTAAATCCCCGACGCATTGGTCCAATATGTCGGGACTTTACGAGTCTGAGATTCGCATTACCCGACTCGTTCCGAGCGGCTAATGTGTCGGCGAATTCCGAAAATGCCAGCGGGTCCTATAAATCCAGATATACTACATTTTTGGTTATTTTTCAAAAAATTTCAGTTTGTTAGCACGATACATCCCCCGAAGTGTATACAAGTAACAATTTTATGATAGAATATTGTTCACGGCCACAGATGCGGAAAAGTTAGTTTTAATCTTTAGAACAATTTATTTTCAGTTGTACATTACTGCACAACAGAAAATACTCTTCCACTTAACCCAAAAACAAATCTTGTGTAGTTCTTAATTATTAGCTGATGAAACATAAAATTAAATAAATCAATTACTTTTTGCAGAACAACATAAAAAAATTATAATGAAAATATAAATGTATTAATAAGTACAATTTTAGGTAGATTTAAACATTAAAGACTTTATAGTTGATTCCATGAGAGAAGAAACACGAAGCGAGACACCTCATGAGAGATAATATACCCACAAAGCGAAAAACAAACTTACGAATTTACTTTTTTAAGTGAGAAATGAGCAGGTAGATATTTTGCGTTACTGCTAAATTTGATTGTCTAATATATATGTTTTAAGGGATCTTTTAAATTTAGAAATATTATAGACCAGTCGTGAAATGAGGAACATTAAGTAAACATCTTCTTCTAATACAGGGGTGTCAAACTCAATTTACATTAGTGCCATTTTTTCTTCGAGGCATGCTTGGGGGGCCGGCTTAAAAAAAGTTTGTTTATATATTATAACGGAAATCTTTATTCAACGAAATATATAAAATAACATAAAATAAAAAAAAGTTATATCTATACAATAGATAAATAAAAGTTTAGTATAGTAACTATTTCGATGACCCAGATACTTGACATCGTTTCAGCTTCATTATGTCGTCGATGTTTGGTGTCAAATCAGATGTACTAATTTTCAGAATAGCTTGAAGATGTTCATCTGTCAGTCTCGAACGGTGTTTAGACTGGTTGATTTTCATTATTGAAAACATCTGTTCACAGATATATGAACTTCCAAACATACATAAAATACGAGCAGCGTGTTTGCTCATGTTGGGATAGTTACCATGACTTCTAAAATATTTTGAGTAGAATGTCAAAATATCAACTTCCTTGAACTTGTCTTTTAAAACAGTGTCACATTGCAAGTCTATTAGTTCCATTTGCATATTTGTTGGCGCCTTGGCAACTTCAAAGGTGAATGGATTATTAAACAAAGGAAATTCACAGGAGTTCAATTCGCGAAAATCTGCGAAACGACCTTCAAACTCCGTTATAAGATCAAGTAGAAGAGTAGCAAACTCTGTCAGTTTCTCTGCATTGTACGTACCACGTGCTCGAATACTAGGAAAGTGGTGAAGTACTTGATCTCGCAATTGGGACTCCAACAACTTTAATTTTATCTCAAACGCCTGTATATTTGAGTACATTTGCGTGACAATCATCTTTTTGCCTTGAAGCTTAACGTTCAAGTTATTGAAATGCTCCGTCATATCCACCAGAAAAGCACAATCAAGCCACCATTCGTCGCTATGATTAATTGGTTTTCCCTTTTGATCCATAAAATTAACAATATGTTCACGCAATTCGAAAAATCGCTTTAACATTGAACCGCGACTAAGCCAACGAACTTCTGTAAAGTATATAATATCAGAATGTGCTTCATCGAGATCTTTTAAAAATTGTGTGAATTGACGGTGATTTAGGCCTTTGCTCCGAATGAAGTTTATAATTTTAATTATTGGCTTCATGACATGATCCATTTTAAGTATTTTAGATGCCAAGGACTCTTGATGAATCATACAGTGGATCCCCACAAATTCGTGTTCATGTGTAGCTTCATCTGAAATTTTCTTACGTATTTTCGTTACAACACCAGCATTTTTTCCAACCATGGCTGGTGCACCATCAGTCGTAATACTGCATAATTTTCCACAATCAAGTTCATTATTTTGAATTAATTGTTCAATCGCCTGGTAAATATCTTGAGCTGTAGTAGTATCCTTCAAAGGTACACATTTCAATAGTTCTTCAGTAATGAAAAAGTTTTTATCGATTCCGCGAATAAACACAGCAAGCTGCGCTGTATCTTTGATATCGGTACTTTCATCGACAGCAAAGGAATAAAAAATAACTTCTTTCACTTTTTCTCTAAGTTGCTTATGCAAATTATCCGCCAACTCATTTACTCTGCCAGCAATTGTATTTCTGGACAGGGGTATATCTTGAATAGATTGTTTCTGGGATGGGAATGAAATCTCAGCCACATCTAACATACATTCCTTAACAAATTCGCCGTCACTAAAAGGTTTCGATTTCTTTGCAATTTTTAGTGCAATTACATAACTCGCTCTCATAGCATTCTCACTATCAACTTTGGCATTTGTAAAGAACGATTGCTGTCCCTTCAATTTACTTCTAAAACATTCTAGTTTTTCTAGTCTGATCTCGTCAGAGAATTTGTCAAACTTCTCTTTATGATGGGTTTCATAGTGTCTTTTCAAGTTGAATTCTTTGCAAACAGCAATAGTTTGATTACAAATCAAGCAAAGTGGTTTGCCTTTCCATTCAAAGAAAAAATACAATAGTTCCCACTTACTTTGAAAAACTCGACACTCGCTATCAACTTTCCGTCGTTTATTAGAAGACATTGCAACAGACGCAAGGCGCACTCAAATAAATTACACACAACAAGCACAATCAACGCAAACGAATAAATATTCTTGTGAACAACGTTTGTCTGGCTACTGACTGAGCTGACTGCTGCACTGTTCACAGCACACTCCCCCGCCCTGTTGTTCGTCTCTGGCATTGCATCGGCGACGTTGCCGTAGAGTACAGTAAAATGCTCGGGTTGGCCATGATTGGTTAGACACGTTTGGTTAATACACCCGTGGAGGATGTTCAATTATATCAATTAATTATAATATTTATAGAATATAAATATAAAATTACAAGATTTAAAAACATAATAACATTAATTTCTAACTATTGTTGGCATATTTTCAACCATTAACAGCAGGCCTATGTGATTGGTTGACTCCAGCAAAGCGGGCCGGATTAGAATGTCTTGAGGGCCGGTCGTGGCCCGCGGGCCGTATCTTTGACACCACTGTTCTAATATTTACATTATGGACATCTGAACGATACGTAATTTTGCGGTGTAAAGAGGAAGGGTTCCTGTCAAGAATTATTTTATGGCATAATGTAATAAAATGAAACTTTCTTCTATTCTCCATATGCAACCATCCTATCTCGTTCAATTTATGAGATACTCGTTGTCGTCTCCTCATTCCAAAAATCACGTAGGCATGAGTGTTGAACCTTTTGAATCTTATGTTTATATAGGTGAATTAGATTAGGTCCGTACAAAGCAACTGCATAATTGAATACTGACAGCACAAGTGCTTCACAGAGATATGTTTTTACATGTATAGGAAAAAGGTGTCGATTACCATATATCATTTTATTATTACAATAAGCGCCTTGTAACAACCCATTCATATGCCTTTCAAATATCAATTTAGAATCTAATATAACTCCCTAATTTTTTGCTTCACTTACCATTTCCAATTCTTCATTATCAATAGTAATATTCACTACATTTGATAATTGTTGTCTGTTCCGCTTACTGCCAAACAACATGACTTTGGACCACTAACACAGAACTAGAAGTACTACATATTTGTGATAAGAAACAAGAACTGGATTTCCTTGAAGAATTGGAAATTAGAAGACACTTAAGAAACCCACAATATGAAGTCGTCAATGAACAGATAAATCTAGGGAGTTCTCCACTTTTAAACTGTCTTCTTAAGTGATAATTGTAAAGATCAGCAGATATAGTTTTCCTGGTTTTCTATATCATTGCACAGTGATACTGATCTTAATTGGGAAAAATGGTATCCAGGATATCCCCATAGGGCTAATAATAGCTAAGCTTTAATATTTGTAATATCATATCTTCTTTTTTCTATTAACATATCTTAAGTCAATCACAAGATAAGTCACTTCTTGGACTAGCCAAAAATAATTTGTAACGACACAGTCGTCTAAACATGAAATAACTCGGATAAATAATCAGAAAACAGAACTATACACGAGCCAAAACTAGACAGAGTTGGGTACCCAGCACCGAGAGGGCAGCACCTTCGCCTTTCCGCTAATAACTTGACCGATACTACCAAAGCAGACGTTCTGCGATATACCAGGCAAGATGTACCTTACGTAGAATAACGATAGGAAGCTTCAACTGAAAATAACAGAAGTGTTGCACTATATTCCGGAGCGTCTTAAGCCTGGAATTGTGAACACATAATATCCCGGTTGTCGTTGACCCCTCGGTGTGCGTTGAACCCGAGGTTAGACGCTAAGCAAACTCTGTATATCGGACGAAGTCCTAAAGCGTGTTGAGCTTAGGGCGGGCGCCAACTCCCCAGGTCGAGCCCTGCAGCGTGTTGAGCGCAGGACCAAGGCCTTCCCGATTAGCCGAAATTCCGGATCGCGTTGAGCGCGGGCGGAAGCACATTCCCGACCTCTGAGATCACGCTGTGCGTTGAACGCGGGATCTCGACCCTGACACACCCATTTGGTTATAGGAACCTAGCGTCCCAGTGGGGATATAAAATGAAAATTACAAAGAGCTTTGTTATTCCGTGTACAATAGCTAAACGAGAGGGCAAGACAAAATTCCTCTGTCTACCGAACCTAGAAGCCGAAGTAATTCTAGGAGTAGCAGATATGGCAGAGAGAAAAATACCAAGGGCAGACCTGTTAAAAGAAGAAACCGACTTAACCCCAGAAGAGCAAGAAATTTATAACAAACTAACACAGATAGATCACACCGTTCAAAGCCCAAAGGAATAACAGAAAAATCACAAGAAAACGGATAACAGAAAAATACAAAAAATAGAACAGGAAAAAAGGATACACGAAGATAAAGCATTCATAAAAAGATTACAGAGTATAAGATACAATAACAAAATACAACAGGCAGTAGTTAACATGGAAGAATTAAATCAAACAGAAGCCAACCACAAGTTTAATATTAATCCGGAACTACCAGCATTAGACAAGAAAAGACTAGAAAAGTTTTAAAAAACAGAAATAAAAAAAATGTAACAACAGCCGGGAAGTGAAGGTCCCTCAAGAACCATGGCACACAGTGAGCTCCGACGTCATAGGACCATTACCGTCCTCCAGTAAAGGCAATAAACCAAACCGCAGAGATGGAAGACGTACTCGATCTGTACGACGATGCCATATGGCAAATCCAAGAGAGAGAATTGGACCGACCTCCAACACCAGGAAAATCAATCGAGCAAGAATGGAACCAGTTGTTAGGAAGGAGAAACCAGTTCCTACCGGTGAATGACCACTAATCCAACGCATGCCGGAGTAAATAAGCCGAAGACAGGAAGCGGAAGGTACCGATACAGGCTAGCCAACGGAGAGAGTATTAGAATACAGTACGGAACTAAGCCAAGCAGAAAAAACCGATCACTACAGCGTTCCACACCACTGACGAGGAACCAAAATTTGATCTCAAAATTTTTACGACCTGGGAGGGGTGTAACGACACAGTCATCTGAACATAAAATAACCCCGATGAATAATCAGAAAACAGAACTCTACACGAGCCAAAACTAGACAGAGTTGGGCACCCAGCACCGAGAGGGCAGCACCTTCGCCTTTCCGCTAATAACTTGACCGATACTACCAAAGCAGACGTTCTGCGATATACCAGGCAAGCTCTACCTTACGTAGAATAACGATAGGAAGCTTCAACTGAAAATAACCGAAGTGTTGCACTATATTCCGGAGCGTGTTGAGCCTGGAATTGTGAACCCATAATATCCCGCTTGTCGTTGACCCCTCGGTGTGCGTTGAACCCGAGGCTACACGCTTAGCAAACCCTGTATATCCGACGAAGTCATAAAGCCTATTGATCTTAGGGCGGACGCCAACTACCCAGGTCAAGCCCTGCAGCGTGTTGAGCGCATGACCGAGGCCTTTCCGATTAGCCGAAATTCCGGACGCGTTGAGCCCGGGACAGAAGCAAACTCCCGACCTCCGAGATCACGCTGTGCGTTGGACGCGGGATCTCGACCCTGACACATTCCTTTGGTTACAGGAACCTAGCGTCCCAGTGAGGAATCTGGACAACCGAGAAGAATAATACGCGACCCAATCCGACGACCACCCTAGAGGGACTGCCCGCCTCCAGGACCAATAAATCTTGTATATACTTATTGTACAGAGCTTTAGATTTTAATTGAAAATATTTATTGTAGTTTAAATAAAGAAGTATATCTAACCATCCAAACCCTTTTATGCCCTACCACACTGACGAACCCTTACAAATGGCACCCTAGCAGGTGTTACAAATTAAACATCAGGTAGGCATCAATTGAAATGTAACTTCAGTCATTCTGACGATGATATTTAGGTAATATCGAAACAATTGTCAATTTTTTAGAATTTTTAACATTTTTCAGTAAACTGTGGAGTTAACTAGAAATAGGAAGTTTCATTTGAAACACTAAAATGAGTAGATTCCTCAAAGTAATGGTTGAGACAGATAACTGCTAGTGCTGTTTTACCCTTCACCGCCTTGGCTCCATCTGTACCAATATCAATGCAATCGTTCCAACTGAGATTATTTTCTTCAAAAAATATATTTATTTTATTAAAAATTTCTTCTCCTATGAATCAGCCGCTCCAGTTTTCATATATATCCCCACAAACATCAACTTATCAAAATCAAACGATGAATCAAACTACATTCTATGGTTTCAGCACCCAGGAACAACAAATGCACCCTCCTCAAACGTGTCAAAATTCAAACTACGTCGTGACAGCTCTGACGAACTCAAACTCGAATCAAACAAATTCAAGAATTACCACAAACCCAGTTCTGCCGAGCTCGAGCGACGAAGATGGAATGATTAGCGAGGATGAAGAAGTGACACCCAAACATACCTGGCAAGTTGCGACAACATGAAATTGAAGAGGCAGTACAACATATAACAACGTTGATTCAAGAAGCATCCTGGCTCGCTACACCAACGAGTGACAAAGTGGTAGATCAAACATACAATATTCCTCTTCGTATAAAAGAACTTGTCAAAGAGAAACGTAGAGCGCGTAGAAGATGGCAAAACAGCAGAAACATAGTCGACAAAACGCTCCTTAATAATCTAACCCGTAAACTATGTAGAAATATCCAAGAAACCAGAAATGATTAATTCCAAAGGTACTTATCGGAACTATCACTGGAGGACCACTCACTGTGGAAAGCAACAAAAAAAATTAAAAGGCCTATCGTGAGTGTCCCTCCGATAAGGGGATCTGATGCTACCTGGGCCCGATCGAATGCAGAAAAAGTAAACACCTCCGCTGAATACCTTGATAAAACATTCACTACTCCACATTAAGCCAATAATGAAGATGATAACATGAACCAGTTCCTAGAAGCACCTGGCCAATTATCGCCCCCATTAAAATCATTTTCTCCTACTGAAGTGCGCAAGGAAATAAGCTACCTTAACTTACACAAGGCACCGGGCTTCTATCTCATAGTCGCTGAAGTACTGAAAAACCTTCCTAGAAAAGGGATTGTATTGCTGACTACAATCTACAACAGTATGCTCAGATTAAGCCATTATCCTATCCAGTGGAAACTTGCACATATAATAATGACCAATAAACTTGGTAAGCCACCAACGGAAGCAAGTGCTTACCGACCAATAAGCCTTCTCCCCATAATGTCTAAAGTATTCGAACGCCTCATCCTAAATAGAATCGAAACTACAATTCCTATTGATGATCTCATCTCAGACTACCAATTTGGATTTAAGAAAGAACATTCAACGACCAAACAATGTCATAGAATAGTGAATGGAATAAAACATAGCCTGGAAGGCAAAGAATTATGTGTGTCTGTGTTTCTCGATATACGACAAGCATTTGATAGAGTATGGCACAGCGGCCTCCTCTACAAAGTTAAAAAACATCTACCGGACCAACTATATCTCCTCTTAAAATCATATCCAAACGATCGACACTTTCAAATAAAATTTGAAGATGAACTCTCAACTTTCCATCAAATTAAAACTGGAGTACCACAAGGCAGTGTCCTAGGCCCTTTCTTATACTTGTTATGTACGGCAAATGTACCAACTACCAATGAAACGCTTATAGCAACATTTGCTGATGATACGGCAATTATGTCATCTAATACTGATCCTAACACAGCTTCCAACCAACTTCAAAATCATCTAACTCTCCTGCAATCATGGTTAAAAAATGGAAAATTGAAGTCAACACTAATAAATGTAACCAAATCACTTTCACCACAAAACAGTGTGCCTGTCCGCAAGTTACCATTAATGATGATCCAATACCGATATGCAACGAAGTCAAATATCTTGGTCTACATTTAGACCAAAAACTGACATGGAAAACTCACATAAAAGCTAAAAGAAAACAACTCGATATAAAAATTAAAAATATGTATTGGCTAATTAACAAAAAATCTCAACTATCTACAGAAAGCAAAATCTTAATCTATAAAACCATATTAACACCTATATGGACATACGGCATTGAATTGTGGGGTTGCAGCAAACAATCTAACACCAAGATCCTGCAGTCCTTCCAATCTAAAACCCTCCGTCTATTAATAAATGCTCCTTGGTATGTTTCAAATGACACTATACACAGAGATCTAAGAATACCATATATCAAAGACATCATCACAGCGATGTACAGATCATAGCAATCATTTTATTAGTAACTTGTTCAACCTAACATCAGGAGAAAGAAGACTAAAAAGACTTTGGCCCGAAGATCTGTAAAAATATAGAGAACCGTTAATGGATGATATCTGATTCAAGCCACCAACCCACATTATTCTATTTACTTATTACTCTATATTGTAGTAGATTGTAAATTTGCAGTTAAATAAATAAAAAAAATATAGATATCTCACGATAACCAGCAACATAGCCAGACCAGCGACATCAGTCAACTCATCCATATGCAAGAAGAATCGTGTTTTTTGTAGACGTGTAACTAGTTCTTCTTTGACGTAGCTTGCCAGATCATGAATTTGCCGTGAAATAGTATCATTTGTTAGCGGCACAGTAGAAAGATGCTTTGCAGATTTTTTATCAAGCATACATTTTATTATGCTTAACACACATGGCTTTATTAAATTCTCATCGATAGTGTGTGCTTCACCTGCTTGTACAATGCGATTGTTGAATTTGGGTGGAAAAGTTGACCGATTGGGAATTAATAGTCAAAGGATTACTTCTTACCTTTTTTCTCCTGACTTCTTCCAAAAGGTTGCAACCTTCCCCTTCTAATAAAATTGACTGTATCTTGTTGTTTTAGGGTTGGTATTGGGAAATACTGGCGATCGGCACTCGCGCACAATAGAGATATGTATTCTCTTCGAACCCGTATATCGAAGTGACTGATAGTAGGTAACTATTTTCGCCTGATTCGAAGAACAGTGTGGTATACAGGGTGTCCTCGAATAAGGCAAGACAATAATCATTTGACATTATGAACATCGGTCAATTTAGAAGCATGGAAAACTTATATTAAAAAAAGAGAAATATATATATTTACATTAAAATATATCCTAAAAACTAAACAGCGATAGCTAACTAAATATGATGCCTCCGTGGCCTTTTCATTGATAGTTTGAGTTACAAGCATCATAGTTTCTTGAATTTCCAATAATTGTTCTTTTCTACGTAAAAAAATTCTTTATTCTTGTCTTAAGTTAGTACAGTTTCCAAATGTCGGCGCAGCTTGACAGGTGCCATGGAACTTTTATGAAGCAGTTTACTACATAACATGCAGAGAGATGAGCCGTTGGAATCGACAAATCCGAAACTGATATATGATTCATCATACTTCCTTTCTTTCGCCTTGGAAACCGTGGAGCTTGACGCCGTTGCATCATCGTCTGGATCGGTAATTGCTGAATACTCCGCACGTACTGCTTTTCAATATTCGACTTCAGTAGAAGATGTTGTGGCATCACGTTTGACGCCTTCAAGCCAACATTCCATTCTTCTTCATTAATATTGTTACTGCGTGCGTAGAAGAGTTTAGTCCAAGGAACAAATGTACAAAACTGATTCAATCAGAATACAGCAGTAGAATAATACCTAAACACTTCGATTAGCTAGCTTGTAACTGCGTAGGTAGTTATCGCTCCGAACGCTAATCGTCGGCAATTGAGGCGCGATCGTCACTTTTATAGTCCTAACCTCATCTCGAACATTCTCAAAAATACTCGAGTCAGCGCCTTTGATAAATAGAAAGCGGAAATAAATACAGAAATACAAAAAATGCGGTGTTAACAATTTCGACTTCATGAGCGCGCACAAGTAGATATCGGCGTTGACGGTATAGTAAAATTGTACTGTTGTGGGTGGCGACTAAGTTCGGCTGCGCCTCGTGATACGCCCGCGTCAAAACGTTCGTCCAGAGAGATGTGTTTTGATTATTTTCAGGATTCTTGCGGAACCCCTAACGGTGGTATCGCGGAATCCTAGGGTTCCGCGTAGCACACTTGGAAAATGGCTGTTCTAGAGCACATAATTAATGACTTTCTTGTAATAAGAGTACATGTCTTGTTGAATGAAGTTATGATAACTTTGCTATCAAGAATCGTTCACGTTGTCATCAAGTTCTTCCTACTACTTTACTAATCACAAAGTGAATCAGTGAAGACATTCCAATATATACGAAATATCCTTGAATTCAAACTACAATCAACGTACAAGACTAATTAGCTATTTTATGTGTCTCAATCCTTCACCAATAATTTGAACAGAATAGATCCTCCACCAGAAATTATAATTCAAGAGTAATTCTTTGAACAAATTTATTTATTAACCGTAATTGCAATCTTAAACCATAAAAATGTTCAACATTAACAAGATATCCATTGATTTGTTAAGAATATTATACAAACAAAAAAAATATCGTTGTAAGCAAACCCGCGAGTTCGCCATTTTTTGAATTAGTGTATATAAAACCCTTATGTCTACGACAATGTCATGCGAGGGGTCTAAATTAACTATGACAGGTCTACGACAGTCTATTTCAAGGTAAGGAGCAGTCAACATATATAAATGATGTTTTGCTTACTTCTTTTCTGAAAACGTACCAAACAGTACATTAATATTTTTAATAGAAAAGTAACAATATTGACAGTAAAGAGGAGTGGCAGAACTCTATTATTCAGAATTAGAATCACGATACAACTAATATATTTTAGACAATTTTATAAACTCAGTTCATGTATGTTATAGACCTAACAAAATCGCCTATGGCACCAATAATTTCAATTTTGAAAAAACGGAAACTCAACTCTACTTGAACTTGCGTCACGGCTCAAAATATAGAAATAGTCATATAGCTTCCGATCAAATTTGAACTATATAATTATTTAAATATAAAATTGTATATGCCAATCAAACTCGTTGGTGTTAGATTAAGCATTGAACAACTACATTTTATTATCAGTTCCAATCTGACAGGTGGATAAATAAACCATCAAGTTTTGAAATACAAATTGAAAATCCTTGTTTTGTCAATATAACCGACGAGCAGGGACAATTTCAATGTAATTCCAATTTTAATGTTGATACACGTTACAAATACAGGATTTTTATTTGGAAATTTTGGAATAATTTGCACCATTCGAAATAACAGGTATATGACAGAAAAATGGTATACACCGAATAACCGTTTGCTGTGAATTATTTATCAAAAATTTCGCTTCGTTTGTAGACTGACACGAATGAAGGCTACTAAATGTTTATTATAAATACGTATCTATTTTAAAAAATCGTATATACTTTACTATACTATTTTGATAAAAAACACATTAAAATTCAATCTTCAAATAAATGGTATTGCAAATAAAAAATACAATTATAAAAGGTGTTCAAACAAATAGCTTCCTACTTCAATACAAACATTTGCATGAATTATCATAAAATCATTGTAGTATGTTTTCTATAAATGTCATAGCAGCGTGAATATGGGCTATTACATATTCCAGTCTTTCAGCAGGTTCGTAGTGTACATTTTCTTCCAAGAGTCCCTCAGAAGGATTTAGATCTGGCGGCCTAGTAGGACATAATATGGATCTATTTCTTCCAATCCAACATTCAGATAATTATTGATCCAATATGCACTGAGTTGCCTATCGTAATTTGCACAAATGCACCTTCATTTTGGCATAAACCCTGGATCGATTACATTTTTATTCAATAATTCAACCCAAATGTTTTGAGACATCGTCTTTGGCCACATCCTTGACATATTAAATAATCATGCAAGTTATGAGAAATCATTATGAAGAGCTGTTACTTGATAAAGACCATGGAGTTCTAGTAGAGAGACTGGAGGATCTAAAGGCTGGCGAAGCCTGTGTCAAAAATAATTTGGAGTTTACTACTGTATCTGAGTTATCGGCAGACATTTTAATAGTTCTGTGGCTTCTTCGCATTGGTCTAAGATGTCCCAAATTATATAATTAAATACTGACAGGCAATTTATAAAGTTCATAGGAAACCTAAAACTAGTCCTGCCAGATGCCATAATATAATTACGCATTTGCCACTCCGTTCAACAATTTGAACTTATTCATAAGGGAAGGAATTGTTGAAGAAATCGTGCGAAGTATAAATGTTTATTTATAAAGTATCAATCAACGTTTGGCAGAACAGCTTGTAAAACCGAACATTGTAGCACTGTCATTTCTTCTAAGCTTTCAAATGAAACAATATTTAAACCAACTACTGACAGAAAGACCACTTTAGGTACCTGAATCCAGCCTAATATGTTTGTATTGTCCAAGAAAGAAAAACCCCAAGATCAGTTCGAAATGTGCCACGTGCTTAAAAGCAATTATTATTATTATTGCCCTGAAGGTGTACCATCAGATTCCGACTGGGTATTTGTATAAGCTACATTTTGTTTTTAATTTTAAAAGTTTGGTTAGCTTCAAAATTTTGGTACGTCCTGTTAGAATCTATTGTAATGTTTTTGTTATTTATTTAAACAATAAACGGGTGGGATAAATTTTAAACACTCGGTATGGCTATTTACTAATTTATTTACACACTAACTCACTAACACTTAATTTATATATACTTAACTAATCACTTAATTATTAATTTATATTAACTGTATATTCACTCAAACTAATTTATATAAACACTTTATATTCACTCATTTACTTATTTATTTGTCAAGATGACTTTATCAACTAAACTAACTCTTCCTGATCAGTACCTTATATATTAAAGCCGTTTTTACTAGTAAATTCTGGGCTGCGGCTTACAGAGTCACAAATAATTTTTCTGGCCTTTTCTAGATAACTCTGGTCACAAAAACAATGTTTACATAAGATAGTCTTAAACTCGTAAATAGTTTTTTATAACTGCGTTTCCGCCATAATTTTAACTTTTATACCTGGCTTGGACAGAGTCGGTTTTAGAGACTATACCAGTGTGCTGTTTCGTAACATTAACCCCTCCTTAAATGGAAGTTCCTCCTGGAACTTTTGTGTAGCCGAGACTGAATGTTTGAATCGGCAACTGGCCCCATTTCTACACTTTCCGATCTTATGGAAATAGCAGGGCACCGTCTTCATCGGATACTGATAACGGGGGTTGTAGCTGCTAATTAATATCTGGACACCGGTATCTCTAAAGATAACCTCTACCATGTTCCTGATAACTCGCCAATCCAACTGGTTACTCGCTATCTTAGGCATAGCCAGTTTCTTCACGCTGGATTCTAACACATGGTCTCGGAGGTTACGAAGTGCTTCCCACACATCGCGGTAGGTAGATCGATCTTTGAATTCATCTTTAGTTACCACGTAGACGACGTACCGCGAATTATGTTTCAGTTTCAGTGTCTTGCCAGGGGCTGGAATCTTTCGACAGACGGTTACCAACCCTCGTGCGTTCTTGATACGGGCGGGGATGTTGTATGCCAGTGAATAGTCTTCCGGGAGAGTGAACAAATCTTGATGTTGTTCCGAAGTGACTCCATATCCAGCTTTCTCGGTACCTCCAAACACGCCCATAAATTCATCGAAGGTAGGGTCATACACATCTTGAATAAGGTTTACTCCTTCCTCTAGGTCATGGTCTCCTTCGAATTAGGCTAGTCTGTTTTGGTGAACTACCTTTGGTTTTCCGTTGGGGATCTTGCTTATGCGATGATCCTTTTCTTGATTAAGTATGGACCTTCCCAGGATTTTTGTAATTTTGAAGAAAATCCTTTTCTCCTTGTCGGGTTGTGTGACCATACTTTGTCCCCTTCTTTGAAACCGCCCTCTGTGGCCTGCGTGTCGTACCGACTTTTCATTCTGTCGCTGGCAACTTGAAGATTTGTTCGAACTAATTCATGAATATCGTCCAGCCTTCTTCTCAATTGGATCACGTAGTTTTCGCCTGCTAGTTCTTCTCCAGGCCGACAGCCGAATTCCAGGTCACAAGGAAGCCTCATTTCACGTCCAAACAGGATTTTAGCCGGTGTTTCACCCGTGGACTCATTGACGGCAGATCGATAAGCCAATGCGAATAGGGAAATATACTGGTCCCAATCTCTCTGATGGCTGGATACTACTTTCGACAGGTATTTTCCAATAGTCCTGTTCATTCTCTCGACCATTTCATCTGACTGTGGATGTAATGCTGTTGTCCTGGTCTTCTTCATTCCCAGCTTCTCGCAAATCTCCTGGAAAAGATGGCTTTCAAAATTTCTTCCCTGGTCACTGTGGACTTCCAAGGGCACTCCATATTGGCTGATAAATTCTTTCACCAATACATCTGCTACAGTTGTGGCCTCTTGATTCGGAATAGCGTAAATTTACACCCACTTTGTGAAATAATCGATTACAACCAGTATATATTTGCCACCATTTTCTGTCATTGGAAATGGCCCAGCAATATCTAGAGCAATCCGTTCGAAAGGGCTTCCAGCATTGTACTGTTTCATGGGTGCCTTTCTCTTGCGATGTGGTCCATTACTCGTAGCACAAGTCGTACATTTCTTACACCAGTCCTTCACATCGTCGGAGCTGTTCATCCAATAAAACCTTTCACGAACTCGCTGAAGGGTTTTCTTCACTCCCAGATGACCTCCCGATGGACTGTCGTGTAACTTCTTTAGTACCTCAGCTACTCTTGCTCTCGGGATAACTAGCTGTCTCCTCATCTCAGAACCATCATCTTTTTCAAGGACTCTTTTCAACAGCCCTTCTTCCAGGACAAGGGAGTCCCACTGAGCCCAATATGCCTTGAGTGTCGGTGAAAATCTTAACACTTCTTGCCAGGTAGGTCGCCGATTTTCTTCCTTCCATTGCCGGATCATCTTCAGGTGAGGATCATTCTCCTGATCTTCTCTGATCCTGGTGGGTGACCATTCCTCGTTGACTACAGTAGTTCTTGAAACTGCAGCTTCCCTAGATTCCACCTTGTTGCAGTGGGAGCAGTTTGTTGGGCACGGCCGTTTGGACAGGGAGTCGGCATTTCGGTGACTCACACCAGCTCCATGTTCGATGTTGAAATCATACTCTTGAAGTCGTTCAATCCATCTAGCGATCTGGCCCTCGGAGTTCTTGAACTGCATCAACCACTTCAATGCTGCATAATCAGTCCGGATTAAAAACTTCCTACCATAAAGATACTGGTAAAAATGTTCCACGGACTTCACTACCGCCAAAAGTTCTCTTCTTGTGACGCAGTAGTTTCGTTCTGGTTTGGAGAGGACTTTACTAAAATATCCCAGCACTCTTTCTTGCCCTCGTTGGATTCGTGAGAGCACTCCACCAATTCCTACGTTGCTTGCGTCAGTGTACAGAATAAAGTCTCCCTCTGATAAAGGGTATCCTAATATCGGCGCCGTGGTTAAATGCCTCTTCAAGGTATCAAAAGCCGTTTGACAATCTTCGTCCCATTGGAAAGCTCTTGCTTCTTCTGTAAGTCGAGTTAGAGGCTTAGCAATATCTCCAAACTTCCTGATAAATCTTCTATAATATGTGCAAAGTCCAAGGAAATTCCTGCTTTGATGTTTGTCGGTTGGTTGCGGCCATTGCTGAATGGAAGCAGTTTTCTCTGGATCCACGGCCACTCCTTCATTGCTCACTATATGACCTAGATAGTTGACTCGGTTTTGGAACAGCTGACATTTCTTCGGGTTTAACATGAGCTGGGCAGCTTGGAGTCGTTTGAATACGTCTTCCAAATTCTTCAGATGCTCGTCAAATGTCTTCCCCAGTACTACGATGTCGTCCAAATAGACCAGGCATGTCTTCCAAGACAACCCTCTCAAGACATTTTCCATAAGTCTTTCAAATGTCGCAGGCGCATTACAGAGAGCCCGAATAGCATGACGTTGAATTGCCATAATCCAGATCCGGTGGTAAAAGCAATCTTCTCTTTATCTTCTGGGTCCATTTACACTTGCCAATAACCAGACTTCAGGTCCAAGGTGGAAAACAGTTTGCTGTCGGCCAAAGTGTCTAGCGTATCGTCAATTCGAGGCAGGGGATAGCTGTCTTTCTTCGTCACGTTGTTAAGCTGGCGATAATCCACGCAGAATCTCGTAGTTCCATCATTTTTCTTGACGAGCACTACTGGAGACACCCATTGACTAGTAGATGGTTCTATTACTTTTTCTTCTGACATCTCTCGAATTATTCTTTCAGCTTCCTCTCTCTTCGCTCGTGGAAGTCTTCGAGCTGATTGCCTAATTGGTTTAGCATTACCAGTATTTATTTTGTGTTTGACGGCTGATGTTCTGCCAGTCTTTCCTCCTTTTGGTACGAATAAGTCTCGATACTGCAAGAGAAATTCTCTCATTCTCTTTTTTTCAGCTCAATCCAAAGATTGACCAGCTACTGATAATATTTGTTCGAATCTGGCATTAGAATTGTCAGTGGTCGTTGTTTGACGAACTATAGACGTCACTGGTACGCAGGACCAATCGTGGTTTCCTTCTTGATGGTAATTGGGTAATCGTTCACGTTTATTACACGTACTGGGATCTCTTTCGCCGACGTGACCAATCCTTTTCCAATTAGTACTCCTTTGCCAACCTCCTCGTCGTGGTTCCTTGGTTCCATCATGACCAGTGTACCCTCCTCCATGATTTCCTGTAGCCGTGCTACTATCACGGTTTCGCTTCGTGCAGGTAGAACGGTATATTCCTGTACAGCTGCCAACACCGCGCTGCCTTGATATGGATGCAGGAATACCTCCTCGGAACCCACTTTAATGGTTCTGTTTCTAAGGTCTAATTGGAAACCATGTACATTCATTACGTCCATTCCCGGAATCACGTCTTCTTCAATTTCAGCAACGATTACCGTTTGTGTGAACTTCTCTGCGCCAATTCCCAATTGAATTTGTGTCTCACCGTAAACGTTGGCACTTTCACCTGTAGCGCTCCGCAGTCGCAGTCTCCTTGATAAAATCTTCTTCTTGGAGTTTATCATTTCTGGTCGTATGATAGTTCTAGTTGCTCCAGAGTCTACAAGCAGAGTTTATCTTTTGCCATTCACATCTCCATCTACATAAACACTGTCGTTGCGACATCTGAGAGAAGCTATCAGTATGAAAGGGTCTTTGGAACGATCATGGGTCGGTGCTGCCCCCTCGTAGCCGAACCGTTCTAGTTTTTCTGTGACTGGGGTTCTTGATTTGCAGGTGTCCTGGGGCGCTTACATGAACTGCGTACATGCCCTAGCTCGCCACAATTCCAGCATCTAATCTTTCTTGGCTTCTTGTCCATCATACTTTTTATTAAACTGACGAACTGGTCAAATCTGTCTTCGTCACCTTCTTCTTGGATGGTCCTAATTTTGTTATATCCTGAAGCCTTCGTTGCTGCTTCATATTCAAGAGCAGCTGTGAATGCGTCAACTAATGTTTTGGGATGGGCTAAACGAAGCGTCCTCTGCATATCGGGGTCACGTAAGCCATCAATAAATGCCTGGAGGCCCAGACATTCCATCATGTTCTCTGGTGCTGACGGATAAGCGAATCGAACGAGTCGGGCAATATCCACTTCATACTCTTGAAGGGCTTCGTCACGTTTTTGCCTTCGGTTCTTCAGCTGGGACTGGTACAAATGTTCTAGATGTTCGTGACCGTACCGCATGTCCAACCTCTTCTCCAGCTGCTCGAAATCGTCCGTTTCTTCCAGAGGTATCATCTGAAGTACATTTAAGGCATCTCCCCGAAGCGCGATAGTTAAGTTCACTGTTTTCTCCTTCTCGGACCAATTATTCACTCTAGCGGCTGATTCAAACTGTTTTACATAATTGGTCCACGACATCTTTCCATCGAACGTTGGGGCCTTGACTCGGGTAAAACTACCAACGTCTTCTAACTTAGGGTGTGTTTCTGGCTTGCAAGGTTTTGTTTGCTCGGTCTTCTTTTCTTCCGTTGGCGTGTCTTGAGTCCTTATATCTGCCATATTTCTTTCCAACTCCTTGATTTTCTCGTCCATCGTTGTCATCTTATTCTCAATCTTCTCGTCCATCGTTGTAATCTTATTCTCGATTTTCTCGTCCATCGTTGACATTTTATTCTCAATTTCAGATTTTAGAGACGAAATTTCATTCTCAAAGTCAGCGGCAATGTCGTTTTTCATTAATAAGATATCGGCAGATATATCGTTCTTCAATGCAGAAATCTTCTCGTCCATGTTAGCCGAAATATCATTCTTCATAGTAGAAATTTTCTCGTCCATATTAGTAGAAATCTTGTCCATGTTAGCCGAAATATCGTTTTTCACATTCGTTGAAATCTTCTCTTCCATGCCAGAAATCTTTTCTTCCATGGCAGAAATCTTCTCGTCCATGTTAGCAGAAATTGACGAGATTAAGGTGGAAGCCTCGTCATTAAATAAAACTGTTTCTGGATCAAAGCCGTCATTTGCCAGTGCAACTTTAAGTCTTTCTACTAATTCGCTTTTCCTGCCGGACGCTTCCAACTCACGATCTTTCAATTCTGCTCTTAATTCCGTGACTTTCAGATCACATAGTCTCTTGGTCATTTTTGCGTAGCAATTTATTTATATTATCCCACTTCTGACACCAATGTAATGTTTTTGTTATTTATTTAAACAATAAACGGGTGGGATAAATTTTAAACACTCGGTATGGCTATTTACTAATTTATTTAAACACTAACTCACTAACACTTAATTTATATATACTTAACTAATCACTTAATTATTAATTTATATTAACTGTATATTCACTCAAACTAATTTATATAAACACTTTATATTCACTCATTTACTTGTTTATTTGTCAAGATCACTTTATCAACTAAACTAACTCTTCCTGATCAGTCCCTTATATATTAAAGCCGTTTTTACTAGTAAATTCTGGGCTGCGGCTTACACAGTCACAAATGATTTTTCTGGCCTTTTCTGGATAACTCTGGTCACAAAAACAATGTTTACATAAGATAGTCGTAAACTCGTAAACAGTTTTTTATAACTGCGTATCCGCCATAATTTTAACTTTTATACCTGGCTTAGACAGAGTCGGTTTTAGGGACTATACCAGTGTGCTGTTTCGTAACACTATGTTAATTTTTAGTTCCATTTTAACTCCATTTTTTTCATAATATAATTTTGAATTAGCATCCAAACCTGTTTTCATTCAGGCGAGTCAGCACATGGCTCTCCAGCGAGTAATGATGTGATTTAAGACCAGCGAGTTAAATTTAATGAGTGAAAATATACTTTTTAAAAAGATTTATTTAAACTTTATGACTAGTTACAGTTGGTGATACAATTATGACTGACTTATTTTTTAGTTTGCAAAATGCTAATGCTGAATATAAAAGAAAAAATATATGATAAGAAAATTATAACAATTCTGTAAACAGGATGTCTCCACGTGTTTGCTGATTAAAGTTAAAAATGATATATACAATAATGTGGGAAACGTCCTATCAGCAATTTAACAATAATTTTATATCAGTTCAACAGGATGTCTCCATATTTCTCCTCCCCTCTTTGTTAAAGGTGCGACCTCGTGGCTTTGGCTTCAGTAGGGATTGGGATAGCTCCATTGGTTCACCCTGGGATTGTTCTGGATATATGATTTTTCTAAATTATTTTCTACACAGATACAAAAATAGTAGAATTTATAAAATGAAAATTATCATTGTTGTTATTCCTAAATGACTTTGATGAAGTTCTATAGGTAGAAAATTTGGTTCTGGAAAGTGGTAGCAGCTTGGTTGTATCGTCCAGATGTAAATTGTTGATACAGAGACTTTATATGTTTGTAGTTTCTGGGATACTGTTGGTGAGTTTCTGAATGATAATTTGAAATTAATCGGACTTGTTCTTCCTTATGAATTATGTCTTTCAGAAAAGTATTTGTTTTAATGATTTTTACGTTTGGTTCTAATATTTTTTAACATTCTTTAGAAGTTATATTAAGTAATAAATCATCGGGGCAGTATATATAATATGTTTTTGTTGGATGAATTATTTCTAAAAACATATCACTTATAACGTTATAGTGGGATCCTTTCCTAAAATTAGAAATATAGTGATTTTTGCCAAATGTCTCAGAATCTAAGTCGTTTTTGTCTCCGTATTTTAGGATTGTTTGAAAATGGGCGGAATTTAAGGATTTTTCTGAAATTAGGAAACCAAAAATTGGATTTTCTTATGCGGTATGCCTAGTTTCGCCTGAAGCGGTACTTTTGTTATCGTCGGATACTTTACTTCAAATTTCGTTAGAATCACTTAATGCTATATTTGGATCGGAATTTGCTCTTGCCATAATTGAAATGGCATCTATATCATCAGGGTTTTGTTTGAAATCTTCAGTATTTGTTTTTGAGTTTGAGGGAATAACAACTATATCACTAATTACATTAATTTTTAGATCACGTTTAAGAAGTTTTTTATCGATTGCATTGAGTTGATTTCTCGAACATGCATCAGCGACGTAATTTTCTTTGCCTTTTTTGTAATTAATTCCAAAATCGAATTCTTCCAACTTTAGTTTCCATCTTATTAGACGTTGATGGGAATCTTGGGAAAGTACGCTTCCTATAGCCATATTTGAAGCGTCGTTCGTTGAAGTAAATGTTGTTGTGAAATCGGGGCATGCTGAAATAGGAGAATTACAAAGAAATTGTTTGCATTTTTGGAAAGCATTGAGGTATTCTGGGTCGTTTAAAACTAATTTAGTTCCTTTTTCAAGACACTTATTTATTGGATAGGTTATTTTGGAGAAATTGAATTTACGATAATAGGAGAGCATGCTGAGAAATGATTTCATTAGTCTTTCGGTTTTGGGCAAAGGAAAGTTTGAGATAGACTTGATTTTATCTGGATTTGATTTAATACCATCAGGGGTTATGACATGGCCTGAGAAGACAACTTATTTTCTGAGGAATTCTGATTTGTCTATTTGGACTTTCAAATTATATTTTTCTAATTCGCTAAATATTTGTTTTATATGAAGAATATGGTCTTGGAGGTATTTTGAAAACATTACTATGTCATCCATGTATACACAACATTGTTTACAAAGAAAAGGACGGAGAATTGTGTCCATGACAAGTTGAAAAGTGCAAGGAGCGTTCTTTAGGCCAAATGGCATACTGTAAATGCAGTTTTTTTGCCGAATCTGGGTGTATTCCAATTTGGTGAAAACCGAAAACCTTGTACCAAATCTAAAGTGGAAGAATAGGTACTTCGACCAAGATTGTCGAGAATTTAATCGATACGAGGAAGGAGATATTTATCTTCGGAAGTTTTTTCATTTAGTTTTCGGTAATCGATAACAAATCGGAATTTTTCCTCTCCACTGGCGTCCATTCGTTTAGGGACCAGAAAGGTAGGGAATCTGTACAGGGATATACTTGGTTGAATTATTTTGTTGTCTAGGAGTTTTTGAATCTGATTTTGAATTTCTTGTTTTAAATAGTAAGGGTATCTATATGATTTTTGATAAATCCGTACATGGTCGACTGTTCTAATTTGATGTTTAACTACATGAGTTAACGTTAGGTCGGAGTTTTCGTTATAAAATTATTTTTTAATTTTTGACAAAGAGAAATTATCGCATCTTTCTCTTAGGGATTCAGATGATCTATTTGAAGAAGTCTGGTACTATCAATATTATTATTATAAGATGATAAAGGGATTGTTTCATCAAATTTCGATAGGTGTTAGACTGGAAGAGGTTCATGAAAATTTATAGAAATATTATTTAAAGAGATTTATTTTTCTATAGGTAATTTACAGTAACCGACTTTCGCTAGAGCTATACATTCAGGTATTATTATGTTGTTCAATTTTAATTCTAGAAGAACTACTTGTCCATTATCATTATTCACAGGAATATTTAAAATTCTTTTATCTAGAGATTCAGAATAAGGGGTAAATAAGTTGGTGTTGACTTCCAAATAGAATGGTATTTTCCTACAATTAATTTGTAATAAATGATTTTCAAAATTAATAAGTGCCTTTAATTTATCAAAGTCCTGAGTACCTATTAATGCATAGAATCTATCGTGCCAAGGTACGATAAGCATATGGAACATGTATTTAATGCCGAATTCTTTCAAAAGAGGGTATTTGCAGCTAAACTTGGTATTGTAAATAGTTTTAATCGGTTTAACGGAAAATTTTGATTCATAAGTGGAATCTGAAAATATTATATAGGCTAGTTCTAGATTTATAATGGAATTACTTGCACCAGGATCAATCAATATTTTTAAGTCTAAATTTGAGAGGTATATAAATGGAAGTTTAGGGACTGAATTCATAATATTTTTATCAATTTCAAGGCGCGTAATTAAAAATTTTGAGGTTCATCGTATGTTCGTTTTGGGGGTTAGCATATGATGATTCATCAGAATTTTCATCTGTATCTTCAATATTGACCAATTCTTCGAGAAGTTCGGAGGTCCTGTTTGTCTAAAAGAATTTTGTTGTGGAGGTCTATAAGTATTTGATGTAGATATACTCATTGGGGTAGGTTCGTAATTACTTGTGAAAGGTTAAGAGATACGATTACATTTTTTATTATTAGAAGATTACGTTTGTCTATTATTTGAGTGATTATTTGGTCTTTGTTAGTTATTTTGGTAATGGAATCTTTGATTGTTATCATCATATCTTATAAATTGTCTATTACTAGCGCTTGGAGGAGCTTGTGGTCTTTGAGACGAATTATAAGTATGAAATGAAGGTTGGTTTCTTGGTGATGATTATATGAAGTATTATGTTTTGGAGGTGGGCGATTCCTTTGACCTCTTTGAGATCTAAGAAAGTTAGGATATTTAATACTTGTTCTAGAGATGAAATTGATATATGAAGTAAATGATCTCTGTAGAAATTCAAGAGACCTGCTTTAAATGCCATGAAGGCTTGGTCAGTATACATAGTTTCCTTAGAAACTCTAACTTTGCTGTTATCAGAATTTATAGGTAGGTGTTTTTTAATGAAATGTGGAAAATGATTGAGACTGAGTTTGAATTGAAGTATTTAAATTGTATGCTAATATTTCTTCAGACCTATCATCGCCAAAACGAGTGATAAGAGCTGTTTCTAAATCAGACCATTTATCAAAAGATCTATTTATGGTTACATCTCTAGCTGGAACTAATAATTTAGATTCAACTTGCTCTAACAAAAGATTTCGATTTTTAAAAGAGTTAAATATTTTTCGAATTGTCTTAAATAATATGCCAAATCTTAACAACTACCATTATATGTTGAGACAATATTACTTGACAATGATAATTCGATATGTGAAATTGCAGTAGACATCTTGGTATTAGTATTTAAGTTACGACTGGATCGATGTACAGATAATGGATATCTGGATCGATCACGATTTTGTAACATTAAGGGATTGGCTTTGATAATATATTAATTTTATATAACAATTAAAATTGGAATGGTTAAATTGCAGTTCAAATAACACTTATATTGTGGTAAAAAATATTATAATATTCATAACAATTATTAGCCAATAAATAAAAAAATCAAAGGAAAAACTTAGAGGAGAATGTACTGAAGAATTATCTGTGAGGTCTTTCTTTAAACAACCGTCTTCTTCAATGGAGGAATTATCGGATTGGAGTCAGCCTCTTCACACACCGTAACTTGTCTCACACATTTCATTGGTTCAGATACTGTCTTAATTTCTTGGTAGAAAACGAGAACGTTTTACCACATAGAAGGGGTGTTTTTCTACTGACAGTATCCTGTTCGCAGCGCCAGTTAAATTTATTAGGTAAAAAATAAAATTTTTAAAAATATTTAATAAAACTTTATGATTAGTTACAGTTGGTGATACAATGATGACTAACTTCATTTTTAGTTTATAAAAATAAGGAAAATGTAATATAATGCTGAATACCGAAGAAAAAATAAATGATAAAGAAATTATAACAATTCTGTAAACAGGATGTCTCCACATGTTTGCTGATTAAAGTTAAAAATTATAAATCCAATAATTTGGGAAACGTCCTGTCAGCAATTGAACAATACGTTTATAAAAGTTCAACAGGATGTCTCCATATGACTCGCGGGTAAAGCAGGTTTAAAACTCATACTTATACTAATGATAATGATAGAATTCAACAGAACAAATCATAAATACTTGATTTCACCATTCATAGCAAACGCTAGTCACTTATTCGGTACTGACTTTGTTTTTAATAAAGTTGTAGCATGATAAAAATACAATGCTTTTTTTGTATTGTATTATACGAGTAACTCACGGAGGTAAGATAATTCGGTTAAGCCACCCACTGAGTATGCAACTTTATACACACTTCTGTATAGTTGGTTGCATGCATAAGGGAATTAACTATGTGTTTTAAAATTATTATTATTTATTAATATTTTTCATGTGATTTAACCAATCCATGAGTATTTTATCAATTTATGTGGGGATCTTATTTGACTGCTATTGGTAACACTGATTGTAAATGTCAATGGTAAAGGGAAGCTAAAATTATTGAAATCACTTGTCTGATACTTTTCGAATGGTTAAGTTGAGTGTCAATTAGGACAAGTCGTGAGCATAAAAAAATGGCAGGTGGTACATGGTTTAATCCATTTATTTTCGGGACTATCGTGGTTAAAAGCCCTTGGTAACAAGGTAAGCTTTCATCTTGTATACATTTTCACGGCTATAACTCCAATTTCTTTTTAGGGTTTCTCTATACACCATAGTTTTTTACATACAAGTTTTTACAATATTTTTTGCCAAATGGATATGGTTTAATAGTTTTTATAGGTGATGGTAATCAATGATAGGATGATCATGTCCATATTTTAAGAAGCCTCAAATTTCGGATGTTCCCTGTATGGGATATATTCTAGTAGGGATAGTTTCCAGTTCAAAGGACGAAGCTGGACTTACGTTTGTTGGTGACAACTGCGGATTAATTCCATTATGGACAACGATTATTAACCGCATGGCTGAATCTTGTTCCATAAGTCAGATGTTGCTTGTCAATTAAGCCAATTGACGTTTAATATTAATAGTTTGGACACTAACCGCAAGTAACATTTAAAGTTTTATTTGTTTTTATATGAACTTTGAGCAAATTATTCATTTTATCACTTCATGCTCTAACGTTTTATGACACATTAACCTTTATATTTCACTATTTAGTAACTTCACATTCTTATAAAGACAATTCACAATTTTATTATTACATTCATTCAACTTTTTAGTATTGAAATATCAACTTTGTTATTGCATATCGCCCTGAAATTATATTTCAGCTTAATCTTACTATATAAGAGATACTTTTGATCTATTTTGTTATATCTTGTTAATTATTACAGTTGTAAGGCTGTAACTGGTATACCATTTACTTGTTACTAAAGATTTAGTGTATTGTACATAATAATCTCAGTTAATTGATAACATTAGAAATTGTTAAACATTTTAAATCAACCTACCATTGATAACTGATTATCAGTTCATAATAAGAGTTGATCACCTCATATTTATTGAGACAGGTTATTACACCATCTGTTCAAGGTACCATCAATTTAATTAAACTGTTTCATTGGCAATAAAATGTGTTTTATTTGATTCACAAACGTAAAAGCAAAACGATATAAATAACGTATTTGAAAAGTTACAATAGCTAACTTATTCACTATTGGTTTCTTGGTTAATCAGTAAGAGTTTCTTGAATGTCCTACTAATCAAGTGGCGCCTTAACAAAATAATACAGGACAAGCTTTCAAATATTCCTCACTAACTCACGACCTTATGATCTCCGGCGAAAAGCGAACCTTTGGCAATGTAATGTAATGTAGTAACAACAGAAAGGTAAGGTTACAAAGTTCACGTATTGAATTTTGGATCTTTGCTTCTTATTAATAATTCAGTAACCAATGACAAAACGTAAAATTGTTATTCCTATATTAACTTGCTTTAGTCCCCGGCTTGATATGCGTCAAAGACGAGCGTTAATTTTGGGATACCCTGTATAATAAATGCAATGCACAGTATACACAAAATAAACGTATCAAGTGGTTACCATAACTTCAGAATGTCGGTATCGCTAAATCACAAGATTTTACTCGCCCAAAAAGTCAATCAGAGAATATACAATGTATCAGTGTATCCATACGTATAGTATAGCACAACCATATCGAGATCATCGGTCACGCGAACCTATAAACTACTTATTTTGCGTTCTCATCTTTAATAATGGGACAGCAAAATGCGGGAAGTCGTATTCACTTGTATGTTTAATGGGCTCTGAAGGACCAACCGTATATTACGGTAATGACTGCTCTTACATGTATATGAGTTGGTTATTATATTGAATGAAATTCGATTATCACATGCACTTTTTCTATATTTGCATCATTTTACATTTTTGTTCATATTGCGTCACAACTAAGAATACCACAACTGCTTATGGTACAATGCAATTTATATTTTTACTTTTTCGTGATTTATTCATGACAAGATGTGACATTAGATTTTTTAATGCTTTTTTGTAACTTGGTTAACGATGTTTTTTGTATGATGATGAAATCAAGTTAAAAATGGGTTGTTATGGATATTTTATATGTCGTTCAAAGTGGGTGGTAACAAGGAGAGTTATGTGAGGATGTAGCCAATGGGGAATAGGGATTTAAATAAAAACATCATACGACTGTTGAAAACTCAGCCGATGCATGTATTTTTTGTGGACAAAAGAAATTGTTATATAGTTATATGTGGTTTTTATATGGGAGGAAGTTTGAAATGGGTTAAATACATATTAAATATGTAGGAAGAATGATATTTTTATTTTATGATATATACGGAACACACAAATGACGACATACATGGTGAAGACAAAGTAAGAATTTACAATAGGAATTTGAGTGTTAATTCAAATTCGTACACTCCTCCACAAAAAATCGTTCAACGTGGCTAAAAAGGTTTTGAAATAAGTGCTAGACCCTAACGTAATACCTGGTTCCCAAATGTAATAGGTTCGACCCTGCTATACCGGGTCCGCTGTCACCACTCCAATGCCTTTTCTTTAAACAATACCTTTTTACCTTTGTATTTGTAGCCGAGCGTGGTAAGGCAACCCCCAGTCCGATTTAAGCTGGGAACGCCTGGGCTTAAAAACGATTTGATTTCCTTCGCCAGGACAGGATTGTTCTCTCGGTTCGGTCTCGTATCCAATGTTGATACACACTCGAGGGAAAATTTGGGTAGAGATGATAAATAAAGTACGGGAGAACCACAGAGGTATATCAAAAAAATATAATAAATCTTTCTCTGTATCTAAATATACATAAGTCAAAAGTCCAATGTCAACACAAATTATTAAATTCCCCCGGTATAAAAATTACCTATACACTTATTCATAAATTGAACATCCTACGTCTTTCCCTGTATAACATATGACTATCAATAAAACAATTATAATATAACCCTCACCCTGAGATAGAACAAAGAAATTCCCCCCTTATCGTTTTAGTATTTCAACGTGCGTGAGGGGCGTATGATTTAACCCTTAGCTCGATATTCACCTGTCTCGAGGCGCAAAAAAAATTATATTGATTTACTCTTAAGCACAATACTATGCGAAACTACTGTGGTTTCGTGTCATTGCCCTTGACATCAACAAAAAGTGAAAGTAAAGTCGTAACTAATTCTGCTGATCTATGAACAATAATTATTTATCGACACTCCCGTTTCAATGCGTAAGTTTCGAGTTGCAAAATTTGCAGGTCTTTGAATCCCCTACAATGTTTATTTATTTCACTTAATCTGAAAGAAATTCCTAATCACGTCTGAACAAAAAAAAAACAATTTAAAATTATTTATCGTAGCACAAGTTCGCTGAGAACAAGAGGAAAAAGAAAATCATACGCTCCGGCCCTTTGATACTAAGTACAAATTAACCTTGTTTCAACTCTTATTTATATCCTACCTACGAGGTGGAAGCGAATTATGTGGCGCAACAAAACAATAATTAAATAATTAGAAACCTAACTCTTGCCAGGTTGGCGGTACCCTGTAAAATATTATTATATCATCACACACGATAAATTCATATCCTACAGAACGAGCTGTGCCCAAATTGTGAGCCTGGACATTCAATATTTAACTGAAAGCAGCCAGGTTGTCCAGTCCCCGTGAAAGAACAGAGAATAAAAATAAATATATTTGTTATAGCTACTCCCTATGTAAAACAGTGAATTCATAAATACCAAGTTCAGAACCAGCGCAAATTGATAAAACGAATAAATGTCTCATAAAAAACACGAAAATTTAACTCTCAAATTGTTTAAAAACTTGCTGCGTTGGAAAACTTCCTGTCCGGCCTTGCTACTGCCTATCTTCACTATCTTTTTAGCAACCGCGGGTAGTGCTAGTAACCGGTATCGTGCTATGCTGAAAACTTAGCGTAGAGGGCGAGTCTTCCCTTGTGTCACGAAGGGGGACAGTGCTCACCGTCAAGGATCGCTAAGTATCCCTTTCACGCCCTGACACAACGGAGAGAACTTTTTCCTCTGAAACCGCTAACAAAAAAAAACTGATGCCTGTTACCGTGACAGGGAAAGGACTTTTCCCTTCGCGTATTCGCCCCGACACTGTCTGTCGCTCTTACTGCTCTGTACCTGGTTTTTACTATCCCCCGAATTAGGTTTGGGGTTTTTTGTTGAATTGCAAAAATCCATTTTCTGTTTTGAAGCGGCCTCGATTTTTCGTTATTAACTAGTTGTATACAAAACAATTATTTAATTTTGACCTAGTAAAATGTTTTATTTGTTTCAAAGCTGTTATGGTTTTGTATCATTTTTCTAAACAAAATGTGGGTCGCATTCTACTTTTATTTTTATTTGAAATAAAATATGTTTTACCGTGTGTTCTGAAAGTTACTAATTCAAATTTTTCTATTTGGTATTCGTATGTATTACAGTTTTAACTCCAATTAAAAATTCGTCGTGGGCATATTGGAGAATCATCACAATTAATTCGTTGTTGATGTTATCCAATAAGTTTCCGCATTGAAGGAAATTTGAGAAACAAAATAGATCTCCTCATTTTCACTTTCCATCTTATCGAAATCTTGTAAAAGCAAGTGTTTTTTGTGGAAATTGCCCTTGATAATTCCACTTCTTGACTTTCTCCCTCAGAATTCAATATTCAAATCAAAATGTGTTGTGTGGTGTATTCAAATTTCATTAACCTCATTTCACTGTTACTCAAGAAACACTAGAATAGAAAAAAATAGGAAGAAGCGATCTTTTCTAAATGAGACGCTCAAGAGAATTGGATTTCCATTCTAATATTTTAACATAAAATTACGATAATTTTCAACAATACCAGATCGCGAGATACAAAAGGGTGTTGTCAATTGATGGAAGGTCATAAGAAAAGAGAGCGACCATTATAGAGGTTTCTTTGTCCATTGTCATTTTTGTAGAATCCTTAGACAAAAGCTAATTTTAAATCGATGAGCAGCCATTGTTTTTCTCTTTTATGAATTATTTTCTCCACCGTTAATATTTAATTTCAATTCAGGACCGGATTGAATATTCCATAATTGAAAAATTTTCCTTGAAAATCAGATGAGTTTATCATTCTGTAGTGATCATATTAAGATAACTGAACTTGATAACTCTATCATATTCAGTTATAATATCACAAGAGCATAGACAATATTCGACTATTCACAGATTCACGAGACGTATTTGGCCAAACATCACGAGAGCCCAGCTCGAGTGGTGTTTCGCGAAATACGTCGAGTGAAGAGGTTAATAATCTAAAAATATTGTCTCTGCTCGAGTTGGTATTCGTTACGATTATATAACGAATATTATTCTAATTTTTTTTATTGATTAATATTAATATTGAAGGTACAATTATTATAAAACGTGTTTGATGTATTGTTGTTTTCGGAATTTGTAGTGTTGGTGTTGGTACTGTTGGTGACGCTTGAGGTGGATGGATTAGGAATGTTTCTCATTTCTTCAACTATTTTTCTATGGTGTTCTGCGGTTAGTTTCAAATATGGTTTCAGATATTCAGATGATAAGTGGCCTGTTATTTTGGTAATTTCTCGCAAGTTTGCTCCTAAGTGTGACAAGATACTCACAGCAGAGAACCGATTTGAATGATTCGTAATTTTCCTTTTTTTCGTATCTATTACGAGACTTTCGGCTGCTGTACGTGTCCATTTATTCAATTGATTCAAACCGACAGGGCAATTTTTGAACTATTTCCCTGTTTTCGGTCAATCAATATTAGGTGTTAAAAAAAGACGATTGGTTGTGATATTTGGCGTTGTTTTGCTCAACAGTTTTTCCAAGAGACGGACTGGGCACTTATTCGCAAACTCTTTATTCGGAACCAACCGTTTAGAATCAGTGGTGCGTTGTTCTCTACCTTGTGATGTTTTTGAGAACCACGCCAGGCCAATTCCACAGCACAAATTTGATAAACATTTTTTTGCAAACCATCTGGTGTATTTTCATCAAAACTTAATATAATTTGGTTATTTCTTTCCGTTAAGAGCGGCTGAGCTCTCTTTTTTTCTGTCGGGAATTGCTTGTAATTTCTTTCTCTAGGCTGCACGAGCCTTTCTTGCGTTCTCGAAAATTACATTTTTAAATGGATTTATTTCTCTTTCGAACTCTTCATGAAACTTTTTCTGTAACAGTTTAGCAGAAATATTCCGTGTGCACATTTCATATTGAATGCCCAATCCTTCATAACATCTGCTAATTTTTCATTCGTAATATCAGCAGAAAGTTTGTAATTTCGATGTTCAGAAAACACCGTGAACTGCTTCCAAACATAATTATGCGTTTTTGTAGTATTTTCTGGTGTTAAATTTTCAATTTCTTTATCAATTTCACCACTTGAAATTAAACCAAAGCGCTGCATTATGATGAATTAACTGACATTTCATGAAGCTTGCCCGTTACTATGGAAATGATCACAATATGGCAGGAGGCGAAACACCAAAACGATTATGTCACGTCGTCAAGGGGTATATTCACTTATCAATACGTCGTAACTATGGGAAATTCAAGGATTGTATTGGTTCATTAGAACATGAGTTATATAATCACGAATATTGACTAGTGTCTAAGCAATTTTCATTAGCTGGTCAAGATTCAACGAATGAACTACAAATTATGACGTGCAGCAAATCGCTGCACTTTTCATACTGGACGATCTTTCTAGGGTTCAATGGTATATAAATGAGTGGCACTATGTCATAAATTATTATTTGCATGCTATGAAAAACTGATACTTAACAGACATGTGTCTTCTTGTTTCAATAATTCTGCTTGAAATTATTTGTTATAAATATGTACAACTAATGGCAAATATTGAATTCTTCCATGCATACTAAACAACAGACTAAAATGCTGTAACATATTACAAATAGTTCTAGAAAATAAAACTGCTATGTACCTGGTATATTGGAGTTTAATTAAACAATATCTTCATTAAAATTCGTCCAGAATTAGCATAAAAACATATCAAACTAATTTTATTTCACCAAGGAAGTTACTCAATAGAACTACATACCTAAGAAAGCGCAACGCCCCATGAAATCATTGAAAAAACTAGAATTTCAAAAGCATATATTTCAAAATATCAGTGGAGATACTTAGAGAATTCAAAAATGAAACTGCTAAAATATTTGAATATGAGAATAAAAGTGTTAAAATATTTGAGTACCTTAAATGTCACTATCAGTAGCAGTTCTGAATAAGGCAGATATCAGATGCTTTCTTTCATCTTCAACGTTATTAAAACATTTCCAAGTAATACAATGATCACTCAAATATCAAGATTGTTCATCCTACCTTTCAAGAGATATTCAGAAATGTTTTGCTTAATGGATTCTTAAGCAATATGCTATAATATCTACTAATATTAATTAACCTTCAATAAAAAGTCTTATATAATATATAGTTTTAATAACTTAAATTATCACAAATTCTGAGAGTATCAAATGTCAAAATAACTTGATGTAACGGTTGGTTTTTTGGTACCTTGCATGAACGATAATTAAGCATGATCAATGATAACACGTATTTCAGCTAAACAATTGAAATAATTTCAAGATTATCAAAATAATAACATTATATTTTTTACTCCTAAGCAGCCTTACGGATATCACGAATTGTTAAGCCATAAAAATATTCTTTCAGGCTTAAAATTTGATCATCAAGCTTCTGTTCAATATCTTTATCAAAGACAGTAAGTACATCGACTTCATGTTGGCTTTGGAGCATTATACATTTCACATATCTCATTTGGACCGCACTTTACAGTACATTATTTTGTGATGTCCTCTTTAATGTCCATTTCTGACGATTTGCCATATTTGAGGTCTTTTCGGCTAATTATGCAATAAACTTGAAATAAGAATCCTATATTGGACCGGTACAAATTAAGCAACCAGCATGTTCCTAAAATTTACAAAACTATAGACATTATAACTTAACGAACACGTAAATTTTTATTCTAAATCTTTTATAAAAAACATGCGAAACTTAGTGTAAACAAACCCTGGCGATCTCTTGCAGTCTGCTTGTTTATAGATATAAATCTCCATTTTAGAGTATAGATGGCTGCGTATACACTGGGATTTCTATATATTGAAAAGGTACAATTTAGAAGGCGGCAAAATACGGGATACTTTCCCCTAACTGCTCTTTGTATTTTCTTCACAAAATTTCTCTTATTAACTGTGGCTCAGTCTATCCCTGTTCTTTGAACGTTGCCTATTCGATAAATATTGTATTAAACGAATCAAAAATAGGTAATTAGGGTCATGCCAATAAGCAAATTACCCCAATCATATATTTTGTTACAGTTTTTAAGCAGAATTTAGTAGAATAGGTATACGTGAATAATTTAGAATATTCGGAGTGCACTAAAGGTAAAAGAACTACAAGGAATATATATATATTTATATATATATATATATATATATACAGGGTGACCTGAGCCAAAATAATGTTAGTACTTCATATACACTTTTTTCTATGCAGGACCTCGTTTTGGAGTTATAGGCCTCCAAATTTTTAATTTTGAATTTGGTTTTCATTTTTATTTTTTGTACTAGTTATTTGATCTTCATAAAATTTACGGCAAAGCTATAATGTACGTGTATGTTTATTTTGGAAAGGTAAACAGATTTACAGTAGTGCCTTGAAGCCAGGGACGAACTACTCACAATGGTTAGTAATCCAAAGAATTAACAGGGATGGCACACCCTATATGGAATTATCGAAATTGACTTCCCCACACAATAACCTTCATAGGACTGGCCGGGGTCCGTTTGTACCCCATGACGTATGTTTTTGCTGTATCTTTGCAAACGCAAATTTTTAAACATTGATCTTTCATCTAGCTGCAGTTTATGAATTATTTTGATAAAATATGATGTATTTAGTAATTTTTATTGGCTGGTCTTTTACGTCCGATAAAATAATCCCGGTAACTGTTAGTAAAATCGGGGAATCCCATACATTTAATGTTTGTTTACTCACAGGGAATTTACCCATATAATTGTAAAATGTAAATTACCAGTTAAAATGGGGGATTCTCCGCACTGCGATATAATTTTTAGACTTGAATATTCGGGTTAGTATCTTGTGATATTGCGAGTAGGGTACATCGTTTTGAAAATGAGTCAGTTTTTATTTACAAACAATCGCAAGGCGCTTACTGACGATGAGATGTTACGTATACTTGAAAGTGAAAATCCAGAGTTTGATAAGTGTTATCAATGAGGAAACATCGAGTGACTTAGAAGATGAAGACATTGTCACAGAAGAAGAGGAAGAAAAAATGATGTAATAGTTGTTGATCAAAGTATAGAGAAAACGAACCCAGAGGAACCAACAGTTAGTAACAGCCAGGGCATTCCAGTATATAAATCTAAGGATGGAACTGAGTGGTCAAAAATTCCAGGAAACACAAAAGTTAGACGTTCAAAAGCTAATATTTGGAGACATACTCTAGGCCTTACAAATTACAGTTCTGATATCTCAAGTATAAAAGACGCTTTTCTTATTTTCCTATCTCCGGATATTCTGAACATAATAGTAACCGAAACAAACAGAAAGGCACAAACATATTATGATAAATGGAATATAGAAAATCCGAATAAAAATAAAGTTTTTATACCTGTTGATTCTACAGAGATTGAAGCTTATATTGGACTGTTGCTTATTCTTGGCGTACTTCCCGGATCGAAAGAGGCTATCGATATGCTCTGGTGTCAAGATATTTCTTACTGTCGTCCTATAATTCCTGCTGCAATGTCAAGAGACAGATTCAAACAAATTACTTCATTTTTACGCTTTGATAATTTTCAAACAAGACAAGAACGAAAATTAGTAGATAAGCTAGCTCCGATAAGACATATATTCGATATCTTCACTTCTAATTGTAAAAAATCACTTAATCCTGGCGACCATCTATGTGTAGATGAGCAGCTTGTACCATTTAGGGGTATGCACCATTCCGAGTCTATATGAAGAGTAAACCTGATAAGTATGGAATCAAAATATGGGCTCTTGTGGACTGCACCACTTCTTATATTGCAAACATGCAAGTTTATTTGGGTAAGTTATTTGAAAAGCAATATAGGCAAACTTTATATTCCTATGTATCTATTAATTTTCAGGAAAACGAGGTAACAAAGCGGAAAAGGGTCAAGGTCAAAGGGTTGTCCTAGATTTGACAGACCATTTGGAAGGCGGATTTGGAATAACGACCGATAACTTTTCACAAGTTTAGAACTTGCTGACAAGTTGTGGAAAACAAATATTACTTTATGTGGAACCCTCCGGAAAAATAAAACATTTATTCCCAGGGAACTTCTACCGGCATCGTACAAGAAAGAGTTTTCAAGTATGTTTGCTTTTAGAAATCAAAGAACGCTAGTATCCTATGTTCCAAATCAAAAACATGCTTTCATCTCACTTTCAAGTGAACATACTGATAGTAAAGTAGCTGGAGAAGAACAGCACTATAAACCAGAAATTATTCTTCATTACAACAAAACAAAAGATGCTGTCGACACTTCAGATAAGTTGGCCAAAGAATATACAGTGCAGAGAAAGTCAAACCGCTGACCAATGGCAATATTTTCGCATCTTATAGATATCGCATAAATGCTTATAAATTGTGGTTACTCCAAAACCCGGATTGGCGAAAAAACAGTTTGGATAAACGTAAAATGTATATTTTGGGACAAGGAAAAGAACTCATAAAGAAAAACGTTTTCCGGCGATATAATAATAAATACATTCAGACGAATAGAAAACGGCATATGACAGACGTTTTTCCCGAACTACTGGATGCAACAGAACATAGAGTTGAACAACAAAACATTACCAGGGGGCGCTGCCATATGTGTCAAAGAGGAAAATACAGAAAATCCAGAAAAATATGTATTAGGTGTAATAACTTTGTCTGCCTAGAACATTCAAAATCGGAGATAGTTTGTAAAAAATGTTAAAATGATATGTAGCTAGTAGTATTAGTGATTAGGGTATTTTGTATTTTTTCGTGATGATTTTTGACTAATAAATGGTTAATAGTTAAACTTTAATAAAACTTCTTTTCTATATATTTAATTTTAAGAAAAATACAGCATTTCTGCAATTTTACGCATGGGGTCTTCTCGGACCCCAGTTAGCCCTTTTCGTAAAATTTTGATGTCCGTCCCATGAAGGTTAAGCTAACGAAAAGGTACTCCTATTGGAATTCGATAAAATAAGCTGTTTGACTAATATTCACAGTTCTATTAATGCACTACGTACCAATTTACCTAACTTATTAATACGATGTCCAAGATTTACCTACAGTACTACAAAAAAATATTTTAACGCGAGCAGAAGATAAAAAACTTATTAATTCGAGAGTTGGTAAAAATGTTTTGAAAGTGATTTTACCGTTTATCAAGTAACCATAGTATTAGTTGTCAAACGTTGTGTAGAATAGTTCGTAGTCAGTACTTGTCAATAATTCATAAGTCCTTAATTTAACAGTTACAATGGCAGAATCCACTTTTATTGAGTACGCAAATATGCATTTAATGTATGGACTGGCTTCTCGAAACTGTTTAGAGGCCAGACGGCTTTATGCAGAACATTTTGCAAAAAGAGCATTGCCAGACAGACGAATGTTTGAGCGTATTGATCTCAGGTTACGAGAAACAGTTATGAATAAGTAAATGTAATTTTCCATGTATATAAAACAAAATATTGAATTTTAGGAAGTTTATTGCCAAATAACGGTGGAGAAGGTCCAGTACGAAGCGTACGTACTGTGGGAGTTGAACAAGACTTGTTAAATGCAGTTGATAATGAACCATCAACGAGTTTACGAAAATTATCAAGAGAACATAACGTCTCGAAATCAGTTGTTCATCTCGTCCTAAAAGAACAGCTGTTATATCTTTTCCACATGAAAAAAGTACACAGTATGACAGTGGCTGATTATCCTTCACGACTTGAGTATAGCCAGTGGTTTCTGCGACAACAACAAACAGACAATACATTTATTAGTAACGTTCTCTTTACGGACAAATCCGGTTTCACCAGAGATGGAGTCATTAATTCTCATAATATTCATTCATGGGATGATTTGAATCCACATGGCATTATCCAAACTAGGAACCAGCAGAGATTCATGGTTAATGTTTGGGAAGGAATAGTTGGCAATCATTTGATAGGGCCATACTGTATTGACGGTACTTTGAGCGTTCAAAGATATTTGGAGTTTTTGCAAAATGAGTTATGGAACCTGTTTGATGACGTGCCACTACAAACTCCTAGGAATTTATGGTTCATGCCTGATGGGGCCCTTCCTCATTTCAGTTTAGATGTACGACAGCATTTATACACAAGGTTTCCTAATAGATGGATTGGTCGTGGAGGCACTTTTCAATAGCCACCGCGATCAGGAGATGGTAATCCTATGTATTTCTTTCTCTGGGGCTATCTCAAAAGTAAGTTATACGCAACACCTGTGCAAACAAGGCAATTTAATAGACAGAATTATGTTACACTGCAATGTTTTTAGAAATAATATGGCATTGCTCTTCCAAGTGCAAAGAAACAAACTTCGTAGACTTAGAATGTGCGTGGAAGTGGAAGGAGCTCATATTGAACATTTATTAGAATAACGTTAGTTTTTGTTGTTGTTTAGGAATTAGTTATAGTCTAATGCTTTATAACTTGTATTTTTTGAGGTTTTCTTAATGGTTCAATGATGTTGAAGACAGTTGAAAACATAGAGCCAAGGCTCACCTTGCAACGAAGCTCGCAAAGAAAAATTCCTGGATTCAATATATCTCAAAAATAAATAGTTCTACTCCTATCAGTGAAGTGTGGACAAGAGCTAGAAAAATTTCGGACCCTAATTATAAGCCAGTAATAACTAGTCCAAAATTCAATAACACAGTCACAACATCTGCAAGTGAAATGGCTGACAAATTAGCCAGTATTTACAAGCAAATGTCCTCGAACGGAAACAACAACATCACTTTTCTCGATAATAAATTAGCTGCAGAAAACTCTAGTCTGCGACTGGATGGAAATGAACATACTGCTATAAACATGAGCTTCACAAAGGCAGAATTGGGTAACGCCCTTAATAATTTAAAAAACTCCAGCCCAGAACCAGATGATATCCCAGCCGTATTTTTAAAGCATCTTCCTGATATGGCGAAAACAACGCTCCAGAAACTAATTAACTGCATTTGGAAACGAAACCAGTTTCCATCAATCTGTTCAAAATCCATCGTCCTTCCGCTCCTTAAACACCAAAAATCTCGCATTGTCCTATAAGTTTAACATGCTCAACCAGCAAACTGATGGAGAAAATGGTCAATGGCAGACTTATGTGGACTTTAGAAAAGGCAATCCATTCAATATCCGAGCAAAATGGTTTCAGACAAAATCGTTCAGGGATTGATAACATCCTGGATTTAGAGAGTGACATTCATGAAGCTCTATCGACAAAACAAACCTGTATTGCCATATTCTTCGATCTCAAAAAATCTGTCAATACTTGCTGGAAACTTAATATTCTAAAGCAGCTGCTCATGTGGAACATTCGGGGAAGTTGTTTACAATTCATCAGTAATTTTATGAAGAACCGATCTTCTCGTGTAAGAGTCCATAGCTAATACTCTGCAGATCAGATAGAAGATAATGGAGCACTGCAAGGATCCATTCTCAGCCCCACATTATTCTTAGTCGCCATAAACAATATCATCAAGGGCTTATCGAAACCCATGAAAGCAAGCGTGTATGCAGATGATCTTGTTGTATACATTAAAGGAAAAAATACTTCTCTCGTGACGAATATTTTGCAAAAACTTTTAACGCAACTCGAACAATGGCCCTTGAATACAGGTTTTGAATTGTTCTCATCGAAAACAACCGCTATGTTCTTTTCAAAAAAAAGTCCGGAAGCTTATCCAACATTACAATTATATGGTAAAAATTTATCGTTCAGATCATCTGTAAAATTTCTGGGAATGTGTTTCGATGAAAAGCTTACATGGCAGGAACATGTTAAACAAACTGCCCGTACTTGTAACAAACGACTAAATCAAATGAAGACATTGGCTAATAAATGCTGGGGATCTAATTACAATACACACTTACCATTTTTAAAACATTAATCAGGTCAAAAATAGACTACGGTTACATTGCATACGCCTTTCCTTCCAAAACAACTCTAAAGTTACTGGGCACTGTGCACAACAATGGCCTCCGAATTGCACTAGGAGCTTTCAGAACAATTCCCGTTGAAGCTATATGGTGAGTCACCTCTGCATTACAGAAGAATATTCTTAACTCTCTCACACGCCACATATAGATGTGGCGTGTGAGCCACATATAGATGTGGCTCACACGCCACACGCCTAGCCTCGAATAGAAACAAACCTCTCGACACCAATGCCCCCCCCCCCAAAAAAATATACTAACTACTTCAACAACAAACCGCATACACCTAAACCTTATTATGCGATAATACGTACATATCTCCAGTATTTAGACATCCAATTTCCAGAATTATTTCCAATAGATCTAGACCACCCTCCTCCCTGGACCATCAACGTCCCCACCATTAACACTAGTTTGAGCAGATTTAATAAACGTGAAGTATACTCAGCCGTCTTTAAAACTAACCTTTAATTAATATTGGAAGAATATCAGGACTTCATCAAAATATAAACAGACGCATCTAAATGTGAAATGAGAGTCGGAGCTGCAATTGTAACAACCAATCTTAGTCTGCAATTTGAACTTTTTCCAACCCTGAGTATTTTCTCAGCCGAACTTTTTGCGCTCTATAAGACCCTCCAACACATATATTCTTACAACATACCAAAAACGTTAATTCTTACTGACTCTCTTAGTTCTTTGTTAAACTTAAAACAGATCTATCCCCAAAACCCTATTGCGAAAATGATAAAATCAGAACTGCTACAGGCTCAAGAAAACTACAGATGCGTCAACTTCATATGGATCCCATCCCACATCGGCATCGAAGGCAACGAAAAAGCAGACATTTGTGCCCGTAGTGATTTTTCTAATGACGAACCAGAATTGGAGTGTTGCTAGTGATCTAAAGGTATTTATTAAAAATAAAGTTTTGTGTAAGTGGAATCGGTACTGGAAAAGTTCTCAGTCGGAATTACGGCAAATCAAAAGTGACGTTTCTCCCAGTCAGTTTAAAAGTAGTGATCGACGTACGCAAGTGATTCTTATACACCTACGCTTGGGTCATACTAGGTATACTCACTCCTACTTTTTTTCAAACGACGATCCAACAAAATGCACTGTGTGCAATGTAATAGACAGTGTAAAACATTCTGGTTGAATTACACCGGCTTGTAATTGACTACCCAAAATCAATTAATATGTTTTACACAATATAAAAATTCGATTGTACTGTCGCTAATAACCTTCGGGAGATGCGACTCCTAAATAAAAATCAAATCAAACAAGTGTCCGCGCCACACAGCCCAACGGAGGCGACTAGCGCTGACACAGGTTGCGACCTGTTACTAAGCGGTCTCTTACAGGTTATTGTGAGAACTAATATGTCTGTGATATCAGTGAAAAGTAGGTATGCCATTTTACCCATCTATATGTACGAAATAGCTCCAATAACTTAGCTCTTCATAAGATATATTATTTGTCGAAAAGTCGTTAACAAAGAATGACAATTTGAAAATTGTCTTACTTGAGAACACCGCAAAAGTCACTCACCAGATAATTATTATATTTCCGAATTTATTGCAAAAATCCGTAGGGTTTTCATAAAATTGAGTAAAAAATGAAACAGGTTTCGAAAAACTTGAATTTAATTTAATGAGGTTTTTGAACCAGTAGGATTTTTTATTAGGAATAACGTTGTAACTAAAACTGAAAATAAAAATATAATCCAGTTGGGCCCATCCGTTTTTAACAGTATTATTAAAATGCCTCCAACTGGAAATGAGAGAATTGAAATTTTTGATGATTGGTGTTAGAGATCGGATGAGGACAAGAGGTATGCACATTATTTAATGAAATATATCCAGATCTTGAACGTATATCTCAATCTACGATAAGCAGTATAGACAAGACAATACAGAGAATAAAGATACGTTAGGGATGCACCGAAGCAAAGTAGACCTACACTTGACGCAAATATTCAACAAGATGTAATTTTGTCGGCAAAAGATGATCTACACTGTACCGTGCTAGGATTATCTAAGTATTTGGATATTGCCAATAAATCAGTATCAAATATTTTTAAAAGAGCCAAATACCATCCTTAAAAAGTAGGTCTCATCAACACTAACAGACCTAACAATATGTTTTTATTAGAGTTATTTTGTAAATAATGAATTGGCATAAACAACTTCCACCCTGTACCATTTCGAACGCATGAAATGTATCAAATATCAATATAGAGTTCGGCTCTGACAGAACAAGTGACTAGTCTAGTTTTGTGCAGTTCTCGAAATATTACAAATTTTGTTAGTTTAAACCTTTTTTAATTAGTTTTGATCAGTGAGAAGTACTTTCAGAAACTGTAAGTTCACTTAACTTATATTGTTCTTCAAATTATTTAAACTTAGTGAATTTTACATCATAAACACGGCCAATTCAAGTAATATATCACCTATAAAAAGCAACAAACTAGTTTCGCATGCTACCATTTACTAATAGCGGCCAGGGACGTATTCCAAATTCCTGCCAAATAAAATCAAATTTTAATGATGTCTTCTATCAATGATTCACACTCAAATACTCCTACAACAGTTATCAAAAGTTATTCATCAGCAGTCAACCAAGCTGGTTTTCCAAGCAAGCAACAAGCAATCGTTTTTTGCGCTATCAACAATGCCAAATTACAGGATTACCTTATCCCATTAGGATCAATCATTCAACCAAAAAATATTATTTTTTCATCAAGGCTTCCGAACAATCGTGTTTGTATGTACTTAGCAAACAAATCAGTAGTTGATAACTTCATGAACAATTATGGCTCCATAACCGTCAACGGCGAAAAACTAGTAGCTCGTCGACTCATAACTCTGGCTGATAGAATCATACTTTCCAATGTAAGTCCAACCATCCCACATCAACTGCTAACAGATGAAATATCAAAAATAGGTCTAAATCAAGTTTCTCCCATGACGTTTCTAAGAATCGGTGCAACATTACCTGAGTATAGTCACATCCTGAGTTTCAGAAGACAGATTTACGTAAGCCCTTATACTCAACAGCTTCCAGACTCCATGTTGATTGAATTCGAACAAACCAGCTACCGAGTTTTCCTCCAAAAAGACGGATTAACATGCTACAAATGCAAAGCTGATGGTCATATAGCCTCACAATGTATCAATAGCTCCAACGAATCAGAACCTAATACATATAGATCAACATCAAATAATGAACCGCTTACGACTTCCCAAACTCTTCTCACAACCCCAATCCAAACTCTCCCACCATCTTTGTCAACAAATACCATTAATGCACAAAAATTGACTTCTGATCCAATAACAGAAGACTCTCCACTTAGTCAAGAGACGTCCACAACTTCAATGAATATGGAAGCAGAAACGGAAGCAACAGATATTCCCAATATGGCCAAAATCACAAGCAAAAGACCTATGGAAGATACCCCTACACTCGATAGCGATAATAACATAACGCCAGAAAAATTATTCCCTAAACCAAAACCAACTCTAAAAAAGAATAAATTGAGCAAGAAACAATCAACCATCTCCTGCAAAGAGTACATCGAAAATCATTCGCCACCTTTCATTCTGGACTACGACCAATTAATTGTTTTATTAGATAACGTAACCGGCTCACCCCAACCTGTAAATATAGCTATAGATTTCACATCTGATCTCCTTGCGCTCACTAATATGTTAACTGAAGTATATCCCCACATAAATGACAAAGCAACAAAAACGAGAATCACCAAACTTAAAACAAAAGATATTCACTCATCTTGGCCTTAATTGACTCTGAATCGGATTCATCTACTAATAATTAATTTGTCGCCCATAACCCTCTCAAATTACTCCAAAATTCAACTCCATTCTTCAATGGAACATAGATGGATTCTACCATCGACTTGGTATGCTACAAGTTATTATTAAAGAATACTCTCCGGACATCATATGCCTTCAAGAATCCAATCTCAAACCAGATAGCAGCCATTCAAACAGTCAATTTCAATTTTTCTCCAAAACTCGTAGCAACACCAAACGTGCCAGTGGAGGAGTGGTAACTTTAATAAGTAAATCTTTTCAAGCAGATTACTTCCATGTAAACTCAGATATCGAAGCTCTTGTTGTAAAACTCACCAGCCATAAAACATTTTACATTTGTAACATATTCATTGCTCCCGATTCCACAATAGAATACAAAGACTTAGAAAACTTATTAAATCAGATACCAAGTCCAAGAATTATCATTGGAGATTTTAACGCACATAACATAATATGGGGCAGTAAATCGACAAACCCAAGAGGACACATACTAGAGAAACTCATTGCCGACATTCCACTGAATTTTCTGAACGATGGAAGCCATACTATGTTTAACATATCTACCGGAGAAACCTCTGCTATCGATTTAAGCCTCTGTGACCCAGCATTAGCTGCCAATCTATCATGGGAGGCTCTCTCGTACTCCTATGGAAGTGATCACTTTCCAATTATTATCGAGAATTGTTCCTCTCCAGGAAAATATTCACCAAAATACTCGCCTAAATGGAGAATTAAATCAGCAGATTGGACATCCTTCAGAAATCAGATTGAACTAAATATGGATAGCTTCGATATTACCAACGATATCCGGAAATGTGTATTGAACTTCAATGAAATCATCTTGGATAGTGCCAACCAGCACATTGGCCAAACAAAAGACATAAAAGGCCATACTCCAGTCCCCTGGTGGAATCAAGAGTGCGAAAAAGCTATCAGGGAAGCAAAAGCAGCGTTGAACAAGTACTGGAAACACAAAACTCTCCAAAATCGCGTAGAGCTAAAGAAATACAAGGCAAAGGCACAACTTGTAATCAAACAATCCAAGAAAAAATCTTGGCAGGAATATGTTTCTGGAATAAACTCTTCCACTCCAATAAGCCAAGTCTGGGCCAAAATAAGAAAAATGAATGGACATAGTTCAAAAAGCACTATTCGTAGCATTAAACACAATGATCACTACTACTCATCCACAATAGATATAGCCAATATTTTGGGCCAATCCTATCAAGAACAATCTTCAACTTCAAATTTCAAACGCGACTTTCTCAATTACAAGGCTCAAATCGAACAAACTCTCATCAATTTTGAAGATACACTCGATAACCCTTTAAATCATCCTATCACCATAGAAGAACTTGACAGCTCCTTAGAAAATTGAAAAATTCTAGTCCAGGTCCAGACAATATTCCAGTCATATTTCTCAAATATCTACCACCTTCAGCAAGACAGCATCTACTGAAACTTTCCAACAAGATATGGGAAGACAAAGTATTTCCTTCTTTATGGTCTGAAGCTATTATTCTATCATTTTTGAAATCTAAAAAACCCAAACAAGATGCCAACTCGTACAGACCAATATCTCTAACTTGCTCAATGGGAAAATTGCTAGAGAAAATTGTCAACCAAAGACTCATGTGGCATCTCGAAACTTCTAACCTCCTAATCAAAGAACAAACTGGATTTAGACCAAACCGCTCAACTCTGGACAATATTGTGGATTTAGAAAGTGAGATCAATGAGGCGTAGCTATTTTCTTTGATATCTCAAAAGCATTTGATACCTGCTGGACTCCAAACAACCTGATGCAACTACAAAGATGGAATATCACAGGAAATTGCCTAGCTTTTATCAACAACTTTCTTGCCAACAGACCATTCAAAGTTGGGGTTGATGACGAACTATCTGATACTTACCGCCAAGCAAATGGAACCCCACAAGGCTCAGTTATCAGCCCTACTTTATTTTTGATTGCCATTAAACATTCTTAACAACTTAAAAAAACCACTGAAAGCAAGAGTTTTCGCAGATGACCTAGTGGTTTACATAAAAGGAAAAAATATAAATACAATATCTCTAATTATGCAACAATTCATCACAAATTTGGAACTATGGTCACGCCAATCCGGCTTCAGGTTTTCTGTTACCAAAACAACAGGTGTAGTATTTAGCAGGAAACGTTCATATACTACTCCAAAATTGAAGCTTTATAACCAAGATATTAACTTTAAATCATCAGCAAAATTTCTAGGAATGATCTTTGACCATAAGCTTACCTGGAAAGATCACATAGAGAAGTTGGTCCAAACATGTATGCAGCGGCTTAATATAATGAAAAGCCTAGGAAATATAAATTGGGGATCGGAGCAAGCAACGCTACTGCTTATATATAAAACGCTTATCAGGTCAAAAATAGATTACGGCTCCATAGCTTATGCATCTGCCAGAAAAACTATACTTCGCAAACTTGATGTTATCCATAATACAGCATTAAGAATAGCTTCAGGCTCGTTTACAACATCCCCTGATACCAGCATTCGAAGTCTTCTTGGTGAACCATCATTAAGTTACAGGCGCTCTACATTGAGTTTGAATTACGCGGCTGCTATATCCACTAATGCTGAAAAACCAGTTTACAGTAACACATTCAACAACAGATATAGGGATCTTTTTGATAAAAAACCGCTCCTATCTAAGCCATTTTACGCCAGAGTTACAGAACTTTTCAGAAGTTTAATTTAGAGCTCCCAACAATGTTTTCATCCACTGTCGATCATCCAGCTCCGTGGACAATTTCCACCCCTCGCTGCCGTACTAACCTGACTGGGCTTGATAGGGATACAAATCGCCATGAAATCTTCGCAGAACTCAACAAGATACTGCATGACTACAATGACTTTAACTTAGTCTACACGGATGCTTCGAAATCGGAGACTGGAGTGGGTGCTGCAATAGTGACTACAACTGAATCTTACAGCATAAAATTCTCCCCTCACACTAGCATATTTACGGCAGAACTCTATGCTATCTTTCATGCCCTTAAAGTAATTACCTCCTTTCCAAATCCCAAAACCCTAATTTTAACTGATTCCTTAAGTAGCATTCATTCCTCGAAACATCCTTATCCCAAGCACCCAATACTACAATCAATTAAATCACAGCTTCATAATATCCAGAACAACAATAAATCTGTCGATTTCATGTGGATTCCTGCTCACATTGGCATCAGAGGCAACGAAGAAGCGGACCTATGTGCGCGTAACGCAATCGTAAACGTTAATACCGAACTCATAACAAAGTGCGTGGTGAGTGACTTGAGAACACTTATTCGGGAAAAAGTTCACAACCACTGGCAACAAGACTGGCAGCGATCGCAAGACAAACTTCGCGAGTTTAAGCCAACAGTGACGCGGTGGAAGCATCCAACCACAAGACGCAGAGCACAAGTGATTGTCACTAGACTTAGAATAGGGCATTGCAAATTTACGCATACTTATCTTTTCAATAAAGACAATGCTCCTATATGTGATCTATGTCAAGAACATTTAACAGTGAAACATGTCCTGATTAATTGCACTAAGTTTGACACGAACCGGCTAAAATATAGACTACCTACAGATTTAAATATACTCTTAGGTGTAAATTGCCCAGTTGAAAAATTGATGGGATTCTTAAAGGACATTAATTTACTGAACAAAATTTAATATTGTATATTATTATACACCGCTAATCACCCTGGGTGGAAGCGGATTAGTTTGAATAAAAAAAAATATCAATATATCAAAATATAGAGTCAAATTTGAGGTGACTGATTTATTTATGCCGTGTTGAGGTTTTTGTAGTAGTGAATTTATTTTTCAGATATAAATGTTATTACCTAAGAATAATTGATTATATTGATCGTTTCTCAATTCTACAAGAATATTCCATGAATTTTATCGTCCTTTCTTAGCCTCAAAAATATATTCCATGATCATATATTTCTTTATTTTTCGTCAAACCTGAAGTGTCTGTTTTAAATGATTCAACCCACTAAACAAGAAACATAACAAGTCTTTTTTGTGATGTTCTTTTTAGATACTTTTCGTGATGTTTATTTAAAACGTTAATAAGATATCTCCTAGATGTCTTAATTTTATTACCAACTCTATTAACATCCATGTCATGTAAATAAAACATATTTTTGATGTACACAGTAATACTTGAATTCGCAGTTACATACACATCCTATGAACTTCTTTTTAGTAACTTCCTATAGGAAACATTCATACGATGTTAATTTGTATACTTCTCACTAATGTCACATACAGAACGTGACTGTAATATTACAAATTAACATGTTTCTAAGATGATCACATGTTGCAGTTACTTTTGCATCTTTCGAAATAATTTTTATTAACATCGTACTTATTACGTCTGTACGACGTTAGTTCATAAAACTCTCAGTAATATCTCATATTAAACATCACAGTAACATAAAAAAGAAGATGAACGAAACATACAGCAGTTATCTGTGGAAACCAAAATGACAAGCCTGAAATGGCGGATGGTTTTCAGTTATGTGTAATATTTTATTTGCAGGGAGCACATATTTTGCAAGTAGTACTTGAATAAAGTGGTCTTCGTTTTCGTTAGTTCCTACTAAGCTACAATTTCTATACTTAGTTATAATTCTTGTTATAATGGACGAACAACAATTGTTATCGGTAAGTACCTATTCCAAAATCATAATTATTAAAACTTAATACTCATTCAATACTTTAATCGGCTATTATACATTTAGTTACCTAGTAAGTATATTTTGAAAACGATTCACAATATTTGAAATCCTAGATATGCATTATACCCTACAAAAAACTTGATATTGCAATAGGGTAGATATTATTATTAATAATAAAACATGCTCATATGTTGGCAGATATTTAAATCTAGAAGAAAATATTTCCAATGTTCAAGATGTTTCAGAAGCTACTTACACAAATAAAATAAAAAACAAATAGTTGGTAATTATGTAATGAAAGGGAAGTAACTATTTCAGATGTCTGATACAAACATTGTATTAAACAGTACAAAAAATATTGAATCAAGTATCTCTAGTTCTAGTTTTTTTAGTAGTAGTCTTAGCCATCAATATAAGTTTGCAGGTTTAGAAAATTTTAACATTATTACTAACAATTCTTGTGAACAATTAGAGACTGTTTAAGACTTTAAAAACAGAAACTTCTGTTGAAAAGCTCATTTCCATTTGAAAATTCACTGAATACAATAAATAATCTGTAGCTGTCCCTTACAATGGAACCTATATTAATCTAGTTGAAGAATATGTAACTTATGATACTGAATGCTCCAGTCAACAAACAGCATTCAATTATTTATTATTGTAGAAACACAGCTATTGGATACTCAATTGGATTCAATTAATTATAAACTCATTTAACTTGATAACATGTTCATATCTCTTCCTCATAAGTAGTTTTTTTTGTATACAGTGTGTTTTTGATTATATTTTAATTGAACTTCGTCAACTGGCGTGGACATTCAACTAAATAAATAATCTTAATCTGACAAAGTTAATGTCGAAATTAATAATTTATTATGTACAAATTTACAAAATGTTACAAAGTTGAGTTGTGAACGCTGAATTTCTCTGGTTTCAGACCGGAAGACACTTTATGTTACGATTAGATGAATTTTAAACTAACTATGTTATTGAGCGCTGAGCTCGATTCGATGAGTGTGTAAAACTCGCGTCGATGAATGTAAAACTCGCGTCTAGAAATGTAGAACTGACGAGTGAAAAACTAACTTGGTTGTTGAGCCTTGCGCTCGTTTCGATGAGTTTGTAGTACTGATTTCTTCACGTTGTGAGACGTGTTAAGTAGAAATCTGCGAGGGGTGTGTTTACACGTGGATTGGGTTGACCAAACGAAAATAAATATTTCCTATTGGCCAGCATCACCTGACTTGTCGGTTTTTTCCAGACAAGATTCAACTATGGGTGCCGCCAATAGTAAGTTGAGTTTCTATTGAATACAACAATAGCAATTGTAACCTATTTACTCAGAAAGGTAATTCAAAAACGTTTTTCATGTCTTCCGAACCTCGACCATAAAATACTTGCAGAATTGACACTAAAATTAAGGTTTTTACAATCCAGTATACAAATAGGGTGAAACGTGCTTTTTTCTCACTTCTTAACTATAGGACAATGTCGACTTTTAAAAAGGTGTCATTCTTCTGCCCATACAAAAGAATTTACAATCATTGTTGGAAAACGTGATATTTACAAAACATTCTGAAAATAAAAATAAAATATCCTTTGAATTTACTACAATAAAAAGATCTTATCAATTCTGCAACATATTTCTACAAAGCTATAAACTACAATGAATTTACGCCTTAAATATATACAATAAAGAAAGGAAGGCATACAAATGTCTCACACATTTTAAATGTATCTTAACAAATAAATTTCAAGATTTCACAATCTTGAACACAGTGTATTAATAATGCTTAGTTTTCATTAAGTTACAATTCCACGATTTTAATATACAATTTGTTCCAGGATCGAAATAACAAGATGAGAATAGTATATTATTTTATACAGAAAGGAAATATGAATTTTCATAGCACACCTGAATTTACCTGCCAAATGGAGTGAGGCATAGAATAGAAGGTAAATCATGAAAAGTCACTTCTCGAAATCAAATATGTTATTATTCCTTTGAAGATCCCCGCATATATCTTATGGAAAATTGGTCCCAGTCAATTGGCTGAAAATCAAGTTTGATGTAATTTATGATGATCGATCAAAGGTCTCCATGGGCACAATTTGACCTAAAGTAATTGTTTTATTAGCTGTTGTTCAGAACACCTTTAAATGTTTCACAGATAAGGATTTTGAAGTGTACGTTATGGAATGGTTGAGGTACTCGAAACAACGAATCTTGCGTGAGAAAAAGTAACCGTAAGTAAACGATAGAATTTTCTTAAATCAGATTGGATTTCTGTTGATGTAACGTGATGTTTCATTAAATCTTTATGGTGTAAAATTTTTATTAGTTTTAATATAATTAAAAAAATATTCTAATACATTTTCTGTAAACTAGCTGTAATGTATCTGTATCCGTTAAACTTTATTAATTCAGTTTCAAAGTATGTTACGTTATGGTAACTACAGATTAATATACCCTTTTTTATTTCTTGCTTTCACTGAATGCGTTCAATAGTTTCCACTTTCCAGACTTGTTATGTAATATGCTTACACAATTTTATTTCTTTTTCAGGTTGGATTCCTGGACAAGATATTTTTTTTCTAATTTTGCACCTGTTTTTTTCGAATTTACTGTACTGATCATTAATAGTGAATAAACGTTTTAAACCCTGTAATGCTTTTTTTGCTATTTTATTTTAAATGTACAGGATGAACAACTAAGAACGACTGTAGGCCACATCATAGAAAAGAATCATGGTACAACTTTCAAAAAAATTATCTTTAGGTAAGTGATCCTGAAAAATTGCTGGAAAATATTTTGCAGTCTCTAAAATATCCGCTAGGGGTGGAATGAACACTCGAAAACATAATACTCCAAAAAAACATACTAAAGGTGTCCTAAAAATACAATTTTTGAAATCTTGATGAGATTATGAATAATTTTAATTAAGGAGATTTTTTGCCATTATTCTTCAAATAATGGGTGGGGAAGGTTCAAACTTATGAACAAATGTATAACTTTTTCGTTTTTTAACCGATATTAATGATTTTAGCTGCATTTAAAAGAGTTTTTCTGTTTAATAAGATGTGTTCAATAGTTTCCACTTTCCAGACTTGTTATGTAATATGCTTACACAATTTTATTGTTTTTTAGATTGGATTGCTGGACAAGATATTTTTTTCTAATTTTGTACCTGTTTTTTTCAAACTCACTGTACTGTTCATTAATAGTGAATAAACGTTCTAAATCCTTTATTGCTTTTTTGCTATTTTATTTTAAATGTACAGGATGAACAACTAAGAACGACTGTAGGCCATATCTCAGAAAAGAATCATGGTACAACTTCCAAAAAAATTACCTTTAGGTAAGTGATCCTGAAAAATTGCTGGAAAATATTTTGCAGTCTCTAAAATATCCTCTAGGGGTGGAATGAACACTCGAAAACATAATCACTCCAGAAAAACATACAAAAGGTGTCCTAAAAATACAATTTTTGAAATCTTGATGAGATTATGAATAAACTTAATTGAGGAGATTTTTTGCCATTATTCTTCTAATAATGGGTGGGGAAGGTTTAAACTTATGAACAAATGTATCACTTTTTCGGTTCTTAACCGATATTAATGACTAGCTGCATTTAAAAGTTTTTCTGTTTAATAAGATTGATAAAATTAGATAATTTTGTATCCACTCGGAAATTTCAAATGTAAATTTAAGAATTTTTTTAATTTTCATATCTGATATTGTAAATTATATCTTGGAATAGATTCCTATTTTTTTACCCCTTTTCATCAGAATTAAAAAAATGCCTCATTACATTTGAAATTTCCGAGAAAAATGGGAAAATTATGGACTTTTTCACAAAGCGTTGACAAAATTGTCCAATTTTGTTAAGCATTTCTTATTAAAAAGGAAAAACTTTTTCAAATGAAGCCAAAAACATGGATGTCGATTAAAAAAAGTGTTACTTTTGTTGTTTGGGTTGAACCTTCCCCCACCCCTTACTTGAAGAATAAAGACAAAAAGTCCCTACATTTTTTCATAATCTCAACAATATATCAAACATTGTATTTCTAGGATACCTTTAGTATGTCTTTTTTGGAGATAATCACAGTATTATGTTTTTAAGTGTTTATTCCACCCCAAAGGAGATATTTTAGGAACTCAAAAATATTTTCCAGCGATTTTTCAGGGTCATTTTCCTGAAGGTATTTTTTTAAAGTTGTACTATGACTATTTTTTGAAATATGGCCGACGGCCGGCGTTCTTAGTTGTTCACCCTGTAATTGCTGAATGGGCACAGAAACATCTATAGGATGTCATCCAGAATGTTTGAGGTAAATTATTTAGAGGTTTAGGTAATGTCCATACAACATCTACGAGAATACACTGTATGGTTATTGAAATGTCGCATTTAGATCATTGATAAGATGTTATTTTTTAGACATTGCATTAACATCGACAAGATGTTAATAGGCATTTCAGAATATAACAGAAATGTTGTTTTTAGTTCGTTATAAAGACTTCCTTTTGAGGAAGTTCTAGTAACATCACAGTAATGTAAAAAGACAGCGCTTTAACATCGCTGAAAAGTTATGTTGAAACATCACAAAAGTTAACAGCCACAAGCTGGGCATAAGCGGTTGTATAGATGTGCATGTGATGAAAACAAGAGGAAAAAAAGGAAGAACATTATCACAATGTGATGTTGAATAAACATAACTGTAATATTTATTTGCATAGTGGGAAGTTCGTATGAGTGGAAACTGTATTTAAGGAATCGAAAAAGAGCCATCCTGTATTCTGTCTGCCACTGAAAATATTTTGTTTTTCCCGAAATCCCAATCACCATTACACAATACAACATTCTCTGTATACGCAATCGATATTAACCCGTCGGTCGGCCGTTTGAAGCACGCAGGGCCGAATGCACATTTCTAATGCATTCGCACTGCATCGAACCGAGATAAAACCAAAATCATCCATGGAACATCCAGAGGACTTGGATTGTCCACGAGTTAACCAATTGCGTCTCTCTCTCCCATCAGTCGAGTACCGGTTGTTATCTCTTTTTGATTTATTGTTAAAGGACAGTTGTCAGGGATGGTGTGCGCTTATATGTACATCGACAATGTGTTTTCGTAGAATGGTACAATGTCAGTAAATATTAACTAATATTTTCCAATCAAACGAGGACAGAAATCTTTAACTATGTATAATTTTAGGATGAAAATAACAAAAAAAAATCAATGCTCTTTACATGTTAACATTGGTAGTATAGATCTGACTAATGATAATAAACATTTCATAGCTAGCGACACGCCCTGGCTTCGCATAGAGGTGAAAATGACTAAATTTACTGTGTCGTTTCTTACAATAACGTTAAAATGACTGTTTTTGAGCATAAAATTTCTTTATAAACAATGAAATTAACTGTCTCGATCCTTACTTCGTGGAATCTGCTCATATTAGTGTTTTAAATGAAACTCACGGTTTCTAGTTAATTCCACAATAACTAGAAACCGTGAATTTCATTTCAAACACTTTTATAAACAATGGTTGCAGCTTAGTTTTCTTTACATAACACGAACAAATTTTGTTCGTGTTATGTAAAGAAAACTAAGCTGCAATTATTGTTTATAAAAGTGTTTTAAATGAAACTAACGGTTTCTAGTTAATTCCACAATAACTAGAAACCGTGAATTTCATTTCAAACACTTTTATAAACAATGGTTGCAGCTTAGTTTTCTTTACATAACACGAACAAATTTTGTTCGTGTTATGTAAAGAAAACTAAGCTGCAACCATTGTTTATAAAAGTGTTTTAAATGAAACTCACGGTTTCTAGTTAATTCCACAATAACTAGAAACCGTGAATTTCATTTCAAACACTTTTATAAACAATGGTTGCAGCTTAGTTTTCTTTACATAACACGAACAAATTTTGTTCGGGAGTATAGCTGTCCATGGAAAAGAAATCATCGCATAGGTTTAAGTCCCGAACGTTGAATATCCGATTTTGTGTTTTGTTAACAATCATACTGTTGTGAAATGTACAACTACTTTCTGGTCCAGCACGGTATCTATTTAGTAGTAGGTCTGCGCCCATGTATTAATTTTATAAATTTTGAGTTCATTACTTCATCGTTATTAGGTGACAAAACACCTCTCTCCTTGAACAAGATCAAAGTCTAAGAACTAATCAAGCACACGATCATGGAGAACCAATATTTACAATATAATAATAACGTTTGAATGAGAAGAAAAAATGCGAATATGTATAAAAATAAACGGTTTTAAGGATTAAAACTAACTTTTCCGCATCTGTGGCCCTGAACAATATTCTATCATAAAATTGTTACTTGTATACACTTCGGGGGATGTATCGTGCTAACAAACCGGAATTTCTCCAAAAATTCAGTATATCTGGATTTATAGGACCCCCTGTACTCGCTCTAGTCAACTGAAAATCAATAGGGTACATCCGTGAGACACCTTGAACAATATTCAATCATGAAATTGATCAATCGCATACTCTCTGGAGGCTGTATCGTGCTAACAAACTGAAAATTCTCCAAAAATGACGAAAGTTTGGTACTTTGAGTACCATATCACCCGTTGTACCGGCTGTACTGAGTTGAATATCAATAGGGTTCATCTTTGAGACGCTCTGAATAATATCCAATCATAAAATTGGTCACTTGTATATACTCCGGAGGCTGTATCGTGTTAACACACTGAAACTTCTCCAAAAATGACAAAAATATCGTACTTAAAGTACTGTAGCACTTGTTGTATTCGCTCCGGTGAGCTGAAAATCAATAGGGTTCATCAGTGAGATGCCCTGAATAATATTCAATCATAAAATTGGTGACTTGTTGGACTCCGGAGGCTGTATCTTGTTAACAAACTGCAATTTCTCAAAAAAATACAAAATGTTGTACTTCAAGTACCATAGCACCCGTGGAACTGGCTCTGGTGAATTGAAAATCGATAGGGATCATCTGTGACATGTCCTTAACAATATTCAATCATAAAATTGCTGACTTATTGCACTCCGGAGGCTGTATCGTGCGACGACAACGACGACGACGACATACACACAGGATTTTTTTCCTAAAAATCGTTTTTTCGGGTTGTTGTTGATGGAAAACGTAAAAATAACTCAAAAAAAAATTTCAAAATTCCAACTTTTTTTGGGGTAAACCAATACTTTCCTCGCATATAGAAAGGTTGGGCGGAAAAGTAATAATAATCAACAAAACAACAAATTTGATGGCAAAATTTAATGAGGAAACATATTTTTTAATGGACTTTATGATGTTAGTAGTAAGGATTGACCCTGATATAGGATTTATTTGTACTGCGGGGCTGTGGTTGGGAGTGTTTATTGGAATTTCGTGCAGTTTAGTGCTTGGGAATGAGTTTATTGTAGGAACTAAAGTGACCTGTTGATGGTATCTACTAAGAAAGTCATTGGAAGTGAATGGCTTAGGATTCTATTTTGTTTGGAAATTTGATTTGAGTTCACCATTATTGTGTACCCAATATTACTAGCGGGAGTTATGAATCCATAGCTCTTTCCTATAAATCCCTAAGGAGTTATGCATATGTTTGTTGTTGCAATGGCATTATTTTGAAATGAAAGATTCGTGAGAAATAAAAGTTGATTTTGATTAAGAAAAGTGAGAGTTTTGACTGTACGGATATGTTATCTCCGGGGTTAGTATTAACGTGTACATACCTACCCCAAATTTGATGGCTAGCATTAACAAGGTTATAGACTGGGTATGATAATTATAAAAAAAAGTTTCGTTCCATTTTATTACAGAATGAGAACGTATAAAAAAAGACTACAAGAGGAACTAAATCCTTAGAGGTTTACGAGTTGCCTGCGATGGAAATAATGGAGAAAAATAGAAAGTATAGAGAAGTAGCGACAGAGTTTGAGCTCTGTCACGTTTCACTCTATAATTTCGTGAAAAAAAAAGAAATCGGGTGCACAAGCAGCAGTAGATTACCAAATAACTCGCTTAGTTTTCAATGCTACACAAGAAGAAATCATAGCAGAATATTTGTTGAAGTGCTCCAATATTTATTTCGGTTTACTACCCGAAGACGTAATGCGATTAGCATATCAATGTGCTAAGTTTTACAATATTGAGAAGGTACCAGATCCCTGGCAACTTAACCAGATGGCCGGTAATGACTGGTTCACTAATTTCATGAAGAGAAATCCGAGGTTGGCGATACGAGCGACTTCATTTAATAGAACTAACTTTTTCGAGAAATACATAAGCTTACTAGAAAGATACAGCTTCCCACCATCTCGAATTTAGAATGTTGACAAAACAAGTATCTGTCTTCCTGGTTACCCTACTAATCTTATGTCAGTTTTTATTTTACACTTTTATAAATATTACAATTTTCTAGGTATCACAACCGTACAAAAGCCGAAGAAGATTGTTGCTGGAAAGGGCATAAAGCAGGTCGGTGCAGTAACATCTGCTGAATGAGGTGTACTAGTTACACTTGCAGTAGGTCTTTCCTCGTATTCGTTACAATGACATATTTGTTAGGAATGGACCACCAGAATGCATAGGAGCTGGAAATCAATCGGGCTGGATCACTAAAAAAGAGTTTGGAAAATTCATTGATCATTTTATTTATCATGTGAAGCCGTCGAAAGAAGATCCCGCCTTACTCTTACTGGACAATCACAGCTCACATGTGAATATAGGAGTGGTTAACAAAGCCAAGGCAAATAATACTATTTTATTGTCATTCCCACCTCATTGCTTCCATCACCTACAGCCTCTTGATGTTGGAGTCTATGGTCCACTTAAAAATTATCTAAATAGAGCGCATACTTTTTGGATGTGTAGTAATACCGGAAAAACTATGACCATATATGACCTCCCTGGTATTGTTACAGATGCATTTTCTCTGGCATTGAATCCGAGGAATATGATAAACGCATTCAGGAAATCTGGTATCTGGTCAATTAACGACGAAGTCTTCCAAGATTCATATGTCACGGACCGTCTGGACCCGACGAATCAAGATCTGTCATCAAATTCAATTAATTCTGAACTTCTGAACGATATGCCCAATTTGGACAGCTCAACTGTAGTTACTGCGCACGTGTTTAATAGGCCAGTAGCTGGAACATCAGGTTTGCAGAGGGATTCTAGTGATTTCTCCACCACGAGCTTCACCCAACCGTGAACAAGCTAAAAAATCTGCCATTCTCACCGATACACCAGAAAAAATGCTTTGCAAGAAGAACAACAAATCAGAGAACTGAAAAAGAGGAAAATCGAAGAATAAAAACAAAACAAAGAGAATAAAAAAGAAAAAGGGAAGGGGAAGAAAGACGAGAAAATAAAAAAGTAAAGAAAAGAATATTAAACGAAAGCAATGATTCTGATGAAGAGGATGAATGTTTTTGCATTGTTTCTGGTATGTTTTATAAGGATGATTTATCAGGTGGTGATTGGATAGAATGTATCTCTTGCAAAGAATGGGCCCAAGTTGGGTGCATCAAGGGTGATATCACATCATTCATTTGTTGGAATGGTGATTCAGATGACGATGAGTACGAATAGTTTTTCTTATTCTTAATAGAGTGTAACGAAGTTACATTTTCAAAGACCGGGCAAAAGCACAATCTTCCGTATAATATTAAATAAAGCCTTCGAACACTGTATTTCTCCGTCCGTATAATAACATCGGTATAATGTAATATAATTTCTCTAACCTGCACCGACAGTCGGCGACACTAACTTATTCGCACCGTATCTCCAACAAGCCATACCGTAAAGCAGAACGATTCTCAGAGTCGTCAGTCTATTCGTAGACTCAGCTCCTCACCCGCATACGCAGGTGAGAATTAAATCTAAGAGCCATCACTGTGCTCACAAATCCGTTCTCTCTCAGAAAGCCGATACCGTTAGATGTACCGTCTACCGAGGTGAGTGATATTTCATTTTATACCTCAGGGTATATGGTTCTCGCCCGTACAATCCGATCAGGGGAAGTAAAGGGAGACCGTGTCCGCTACTAGAAAGTTGAGTACTCACAAAACAAAGAGAATAAAAAAGAAAAAGGGAAGGGGAAGAAAGACGAGAAAATAAAAAAGTAAAGAAAAGAATATTAAACGAAAGCAATGATTCTGATGAAGAGGATGAATGTTTTTGCATTGTTTCTGGTATGTTGTATAAGGATGATTTATCAGGTGGTGATTGGATAGAATGTATCTCTTGCAAAGAATGGGCCCAAGTTGGGTGCATCAAGGGTGATATCACATCATTCATTTGCTTGAATGGTGATTCAGATGACGATGAGTACGAATAGTTTTTCTTATTCTTAATAGAGTGTAACGAAGTTACATTTTCAAAGACCGGGCAAAAGCACAATCTTCCGTATAATATTAAATAAAGCCTTCGAACACTGTATTTCTCCGTCCGTATAATAACATCGGTATAATGTAATATAATTTCTCTAACCTGCACCGACAGTCGGCGACACTTACTTATTCGCACCGTATCTCCAACAAGCCATACCGTAAAGCAGAACGATTCTCAGAGTCGTCAGTCTATTCGTAGACTCAGCTCCTCACCCGCATACGCAGGTGAGAATTAAATCTAAGAGCCATCATTGTGCTCACAAATCCGTTCTCTCTCAGAAAGCCGATACCGTTAGATGTACCGTCTACCGAGGTGAGTGATATTTCATTTTATACCTCAGGGTATATGGTTCTCGCCCGTACAATCCGATCAGGGGAAGTAAAGGGAGACCGTGTCCGCTACTAGAAAGTTGAGTACTCACAAAACAAAGAGAATAAAAAAGAAAAAGGGAAGGGGAAGAAAGACGAGAAAATAAAAAAGTAAAGAAAAGAATATTAAACGAAAGCAATGATTCTGATGAAGAGGATGAATGTTTTTGCATTGTTTCTGGTATGTTGTATAAGGATGATTTATCAGGTGGTGATTGGATAGAATGTATCTCTTGCAAAGAATGGGCCCAAGTTGGGTGCATCAAGGGTGATATCACATCATTCATTTGTTGGAATGGTGATTCAGATGACGATGAGTACGAATAGTTTTTCTTATTCTTAATAGAGTGTAACGAAGTTACATTTTCAAAGACCGGGCAAAAGCACAATCTTCCGTATAATATTAAATAAAGCCTTCGAACACTGTATTTCTCCGTCCGTATAATAACATCGGTATAATGTAATATAATTTCTCTAACCTGCACCGACAGTCGGCGACACTTACTTATTCGCACCGTATCTCCAACAAGCCATACCGTAAAGCAGAACGATTCTCAGAGTCGTCAGTCTATTCGTAGACTCAGCTCCTCACCCGCATACGCAGGTGAGAATTAAATCTAAGAGCCATCATTGTGCTCACAAATCCGTTCTCTTTCAGAAAGCCGATACCGTTAGATGTACCGTCTACCGAGGTGAGTGATATTTCATTTTATACCTCAGGGTATATGGTTCTCGCCCGTACAATCCGATCAGGGGAAGTAAAGGGAGACCGTGTCCGCTACTAGAAAGTTGAGTACTCACAAAACAAAGAGAATAAAAAAGAAAAAGGGAAGGGGAAGAAAGACGAGAAAATAAAAAAGTAAAGAAAAGAATATTAAACGAAAGCAATGATTCTGATGAAGAGGATGAATGTTTTTGCATTGTTTCTGGTATGTTGTATAAGGATGATTTATCAGGTGGTGATTGGATAGAATGTATCTCTTGCAAAGAATGGGCCCAAGTTGGGTGCATCAAGGGTGATATCACATCATTCATTTGTTGGAATGGTGATTCAGATGACGATGAGTACGAATAGTTTTTCTTATTCTTAATAGAGTGTAACGAAGTTACATTTTCAAAGACCGGGCAAAAGCACAATCTTCCGTATAATATTAAATAAAGCCTTCGAACACTGTATTTCTCCGTCCGTATAATAACATCGGTATAATGTAATATAATTTCTCTAACCTGCACCGACAGTCGGCGACACTTACTTATTCGCACCGTATCTCCAACAAGCCATACCGTAAAGCAGAACGATTCTCAGAGTCGTCAGTCTATTCGTAGACTCAGCTCCTCACCCGCATACGCAGGTGAGAATTAAATCTAAGAGCCATCATTGTGCTCACAAATCCGTTCTCTTTCAGAAAGCCGATACCGTTAGATGTACCGTCTACCGAGGTGAGTGATATTTCATTTTATACCTCAGGGTATATGGTTCTCGCCCGTACAATCCGATCAGGGGAAGTAAAGGGAGACCGTGTCCGCTACTAGAAAGTTGAGTACTCACAAAACAAAGAGAATAAAAAAGAAAAAGGGAAGGGGAAGAAAGACGAGAAAATAAAAAAGTAAAGAAAAGAATATTAAACGAAAGCAATGATTCTGATGAAGAGGATGAATGTTTTTGCATTGTTTCTGGTATGTTGTATAAGGATGATTTATCAGGTGTTGATTGGATAGAATGTATCTCTTGCAAAGAATGGGCCCAAGTTGGGTGCATCAACGGTGATATCACATCATTCATTTGTTGGAATGGTGATTCAGATGACGATGAGTACGAATAGTTTTTCTTATTCTTAATAGAGTGTAACGAAGTTACATTTTCAAAGACCGGGCAAAAGCACAATCTTCCGTATAATATTAAATAAAGCCTTCGAACACTGTATTTCTCCGTCCGTATAATAACATCGGTATAATGTAATATAATTTCTCTAACCTGCACCGACAGTGGGCGACACTTACTTATTCGCACCGTATCTCCAACAAGCCATACCGTAAAGCAGAACGATTCTCAGAGTCGTCAGTCTATTCGTAGACTCAGCTCCTCACCCGCATACGCAGGTGAGAATTAAATCTAAGAGCCATCATTGTGCTCACAAATCCGTTCTCTCTCAGAAAGCCGATACCGTTAGATGTACCGTCTACCGAGGTGAGTGATATTTCATTTTATACCTCAGGGTATATGGTTCTCGCCCGTACAATCCGATCAGGGGAAGTAAAGGGAGACCGTGTCCGCTACTAGAAAGTTGAGTACTCACAAAACAAAGAGAATAAAAAAGAAAAAGGGAAGGGGAAAAAAGACGAGAAAATAAAAAAGTAAAGAAAAGAATATTAAACGAAAGCAATGATTCTGATGAAGAGGATGAATGTTTTTGCATTGTTTCTGGTATGTTATATAAGGATGATTTATCAGGTGGTGATTGGATAGAATGTATCTCTTGCAAAGAATGGGCCCAAGTTGGGTGCATCAAGGGTGATATCACATCATTCATTTGTTGGAATGGTGATTCAGATGACGATGAGTACGAATAGTTTTTCTTATTCTTAATAGAGTGTAACGAAGTTACATTTTCAAAGACCGGGCAAAAGCACAATCTTCCGTATAATATTAAATAAAGCCTTCGAACACTGTATTTCTCCGTCCGTATAATAACATCGGTATAATGTAATATAATTTCTCTAACCTGCACCGACAGTCAACGACACTTACTTATTCGCACCGTATCTCCAACAAGCCATACCGTAAAGCAGAACGATTCTCAGAGTCGTCAGTCTATTCGTAGACTCAGCTCCTCACCCGCATACGCAGGTGAGAATTAAATCTAAGAGCCATCATTGTGCTCACAAATCCGTTCTCTTTCAGAAAGCCGATACCGTTAGATGTACCGTCTACCGAGGTGAGTGATATTTCATTTTATACCTCAGGGTATATGGTTCTCGCCCGTACAATCCGATCAGGGGCAGTAAAGGGAGACCGTGTCCGCTACTAGAAAGTTGAGTACTCACATCCTAGTAGCGGCCGTGCTTGGGCCTTAAGCCATCCAATCGAGGGAAACCGTGTCCGCTACTAGAAAGTTCAGAAGTCACAACCTAGTAGTGGCCGTCGCGACTACGAGATTTCGATACCGCGGAAACCGAGAGCCGTATCCCCGAAAGTAGAGCTTATATTAACCTAGAGGGTCGCTTGCAATCCGTATTAGTTCTGCACGCTTCCTCTAACCGTCCACCGCACCTCCTGGCTTCCGCTAACCGTCCACCGCACCCCCGCCCTATTTTTGTTTACGCTTGCATAGCTTTGTTTTACTTACCGTAGGAGAGACCGTTTGAACCGGTAGTATAGTAGTTAGCACTAATGCTTTTGCCCCGCCTACCCGAATTAGAGGACATTTAGTTCAGTTGAATAACTTTTCCGCTATTTGTGTAATAAAGACTCTTTGTAAATACGTAACTTTTGGTTTCTCTTCTCTCCAACTCCAATTACGACTAAACCTCCGCAAATAGGTAAGAACGTTAAGCAGCTAATACCCAGGTAACGAAGCCGGGGAGGCAAGTAAAGTCTGCCCGACCGGCCGCAACACTCTTGTCACCACCATAAGTGAGCCCTGGAGTATTTTAATTTGTCACTGACGCTGCGCGGAGCGAGTGGAGCATACCACTTTAATAAACTGGCGCCCGAGGCAACCCGTTGTTCTGTCAGCTGCTTGCATTATCGCACTATCTGAAATGGTAGAACAGCTGTCAGTCAGATCACTCTGTCATATATCGGGATGTTATGTTAAACGGTACTGAATAAAACATATGAGTACTTTTTGAGATGTTTAAGTGTATGAACCCTATTAACAATAATTACTAACAGAACATGGTGGCAGCTGGTGCACTTTTCATCTTAAAAGAGTGATAATCAGTGATTTAAAAGATAATTCAGTGAGTATTGTAAAAGTTATACATTGACGTGACGCGGTCGTGATAGTGTATATCGTGTTGAAATCATACACGTACATTGAGAGAAGGAAATAATAAATAAAATGTCGGACCCAGATCCACATCAAGCCGTTTCAGCTACAATTAACATGCCTGTTCATGTAAGTCCACCTGAAAAATTTACGTTTTCATCACCTAATGCATGGCCGCAATGGCGAAAAAGATTCGAGAGGTTTATGTCAGTATCTGGACAAGATACAAAACCTGAAAAAGACAAAATCAACATATTGATATATTTAATGGGAGAAGAGTCGGAGGAAATAGTTCTACAATTTCCAACAACTCCTACTACATACGATGACATGTTACAAAGTTTTGAAAACCACTTTATACCTCGTCGTAACGTTATATTTGAACGTTTTAAATTTAATTCCCGAACTCAGAAACAAGGTGAAACTGTTGAAAATTTCATCACCAGTTTGCATTCATTGGCAGAGAATTGCGAGTATGGTGCCCTTAAAGAAGAATTAATCAGAGATCGAATCGTGGTAGGAATGTTGGATACTAAAACTAGTGAACGTTTGCAGCTACAAAGTAGTTTGTCCTTGAAGGATTGCATGATATCGGCTAAGCAAGCCGAAATCCAAGCGACTCAAACACGAGAATTACGGAATCAGTATCAGCAAATAGCCAAGGTCGGAGTTCAACGAATGGACCGAAGCGACGTTGCCGGATCAGCCCAGAGAACTGAAAATACCAGGAAAAAGAATATTCAAGGAAAAAATTGTATGTTTTGCGGACAGTCACCTCATGTAAGGGAATTATGTCCAGCAAAACAATCGCAGTGTAACAAGTGCAAGAAGTTAGGGCATTGGGCCTCCGTATGCCTGTCCAGTAAAAATCCAAGGGAAAATAAGGTCAGAACATTACAGTTTGATATTTCTAACAATTTTGATTCAGATGAAAATGATTTTAATTATTTTGTTGGTCCTATTCATGTAAATAATATTGATGAATGGTTAATTTCTTTATATGTTCCTGAGCTAAATACAAATTTTGAATTTTTAATCGACTCAGGAGCGGATATTTCATGTATTCCTAGTTCTTTGGTACCTAGAAATGTATTAAAACGGTTATGTAGTACCCATAAAAAAGTTTCTGGTCCGTCTGGAATTAAATTGGAGGTGCTAGGAACATTTCCTGTCACACTTTGTCTCAATAATGATATTTCAAATACTCAATTATTTATCATAAAAAACTTAACTAAGCCTATTCTAGGTAGGAGTGCTATTTTGGACCTAAGACTCTTACAAGTTAACGGTAGAGTTTCCTTAAATAACATATGTACCGAAGAGATAGTTTTAAAAAAATTTCCAGCTATATTCGGTAATGTAGGAACATTTAAAACAGAAATGGAAATCAAATTAAGAAACGGTGTAAAACCATATGTGCAATCTACTCCTAGAGTAGTTCCTATTCCATTACTCAAACCGTTAAAAGAGGAGCTTGAACGTTTATTAAGTTTAGAAATAATTGAACCGGTCGAGTACCATACTGATTGGGTCAGTCCTATTGTAGTTGTTAGGAAAGGACCTAAAATTAGACTCTGTGTTGACTACACACAACTAAACAAAGCTGTCCTTCGCTCTTATTTTCCTATAAATAAAGTTGAAAGTATTTTAGCTAGAATAAAAGATAGTAAATATTTTTCAAAACTCGACACTACCTCTGGATTTTATCAGATTCGCCTAAACAAAGAGTCTCAACCACTTACCACCTTTATAACACCTTTCGGTAGATATTTGTTCACAAGAATTCCTTTTGGCATAACTTGCGCACCAGAATATTTTTCGATATTATTGAATAAAATATTAGCCGGTATGGACGGTGTAATTAGTCATATCGATGACATCTTAATACATGCTTCTACTCTTGAAGACCATAATAATATTTTAAATGAGGTTTTAACAAGAATTCAAACGGAAGGCATTACGCTAAATAAGGAGAAATGTGTATTTGGTGTTCAAAAACTTCAATACTTGGGTCATGAAATCTCTAATGAAGGTGTTTCCATTGCGCCGGAAAGAATTTCAGCATTTACTAAGTTTCCAGAACCGACAAATAAATTAGAGTTATTGCAATTCTTAGGAATGATAAATTTTTCAAGTCGTTTTATACACAACCGTTCTGAAATTTTAGAACCCCTTACTTCCTTATTAAAGAAAAACGTTACCTTTCTATGGGATACTCCTCAAAAACAGTCATTTGCAAAAATAAAAGAACTATTACAAAATAGCCCTTGCTTAGCTTATTTTGACCCTTCAAAGCAAATTTCGATTTCAGCTGATGCTTCATCATTTGGACTTGGAGCTTGCTTAATTCAATTAAATGAGGGTAACAAAGAAGTTGTTGCTTATGCCTCTCGCTTACTCTCTCCCACAGAAAAAAGGTATGCACAAATAGAACGGGAAGCACTAGCACTCACTTGGGCCGCGGATAAATTCCAAGAATATGTCACGGGTATACCCATAATTTTTGAAACTGATCACAAGCCGCTAGTCCAATTGTTAAAATCGAAGCCTATCGATGAACTTACACCTCGCTTACAAAGATTCAGAATCAGATTAATGAGGTATGATTATGAAATACATTATACTCCAGGGAAAGAATTAGTTGTTGCCGATGCGCTCTCACGAAATTTTTGTAAAAATAACAGCTACCCTAACGAAGACGAATTAGCAAGCGAAGTGGAAGCTCATGTCGACCTTATAATTAATTCAGTTCAGGTAAAACCTTATTTCATTGACGAAATAAAAAATGAGCAAAATAAAGATCCTATTTGCATCAAACTAAAAGACTATTGTAATTCTGGTTGGCCTGAAAAAAATAAAATTGAAGACTATTTAAGACCCTATTATACTTACCGGTTTGAGTTATCCCTTGCCCATGATTTATTAATAAGAAATGCCAGGATTTTTATTCCTAAAAGTTTACAGTTACGATGCTTGGAATTTATTCACCAAGGCCACTTGGGTATTGTGAAATGTCGCGCACGAGCAAAAGCATCCGTTTGGTGGTTAGGTTTGTCCACCCAAATAGAAAATTTGGTACGAAACTGCCCTAGATGCATCGAACATAGGACAAATCCTGTAGAACCATTTATGAAGGATATGTTTCCTGAACGTCCTTGGCAGAAAATTTCTTTAGACTTATTTAAAACCAACTCCTGGTACTTAATTGTCACCGACTATTATTCACGCTTTTTTGAAATTTTCAAGTTAACTGCTATGACGGAATCGGTAATCATATCTAGATTAAAAGAACTTTTCAGTCGATACGGGATTCCAGAGGTAGTGCGTTCGGATAATGGTCCACAATTTAGCACCCAATTTAAAATATTTGCTTCTCAATTTGATTTTAAACATGTTACGAGTAGCCCTTATTTCGCCCAATCAAATGGGTGTATAGAAGCTGCCGTTAAAATAGCGAAAAATCTTCTCAACAAAAATGAAGATCTTAGTTTAGCTTTATTAGCTTACCGAACCACACCCCTTGAGTGTGGTTTTTCTCCTTCGGAATTATTAATGTACCGCAAATTAAGGTCTCCCTTGCCTGTTATTCCAGAGTTATTGAATAAACATATTAATACTGAATCAGTTTTTGAAAAGGAGAGTAAAGCTAAAGAAAAATCGGCTCAACAATTTAATAAAAGACACCGGACCAGATCTTTACCTGATTTGTCTGTAGGAGACAGTGTTTGGGTAATTGACTTAAGGTTATATGGCAAAGTCGTTTCAATTTTAAATGAACCAAGATCATATATGATAGAAACCAATTTTGGAAACTATAGGAGAAACCGTCATGACCTTATTCCAGCACCTTATCATACAGAACCTAAAATTACTCCAACGCTGCCTTTTCCTGACAATGATTTTATTACTCATAAAAATGAAGTATCGTGTGGGGAAGATAGTGATGGGAAAAATTGTGTGGAAAATGGGGAATCGGTTGATAGGGAATTGGTTTTGGAGAAAGAGGAAAATAGGACAGTCCCTCCTACAGAAACGGAACCTTCACATTCCAAAAGAATTCCTAGACGCCCCGCATATCTAAAAGACTATGTATTATCATAAAATCTATCTTTATAACTTGCATTTGTAAAGAGGGAGATGTTCTGTCAGCTGCTTGCATTATCGCACTATCTGAAATGGTAGAACAGCTGTCAGTCAGATCACTCTGTCATATATCGAGATGTTATGTTAAACGGTACTGAATAAAACATATAAGTACTTTTTGAGATGTTTAAGTGTATGAACCCTATTAACAATAATTACTAACAGAACACCCGTCACCTGTAGTTAAGGCGCCAACCCATTAAGTGACGACGCAAGGGCGTTACAAGAGTATATAATACTTAATTAGTCTATAGTTATAGTTTAAAAAATATTTTTCAATAATAAAGAATTATGTCATTCTTATGTCCGTTTTCTTTCATAGGATTAGTTTGTATAACATCATGTTAATACTTGCCCCAAGGACGGGGTAAGAATTAACAAACGCTTTTCTCTATATAATAATGTCTGTTTGAGACATCAATAATTCAATCTTTTATTTATATTATTAACATGATACCTAAATATTTGAGGTATCAATTGACGCAAAAATCAGGTCTTAATGTTGAATAATTTCGGAATTACAAATAAATATGCAATTTTTGTTAATTGTGGCCCCGGCCTCCCCTAGTATTATTCCATTGCTTTTCCTGGGGGAGCTGCTAATAATAATTTTTAGAACGTCTGTTCTACAACTGAAGATAACTCGGTCTCAATCCAGAAGTTTCTCTTCTCAACCTTGGAGTATCGTTGCAGTGAGACTGATTCTTTAGATTCATATTACTGGCTATGTAATTGTAGTTGATATGTGTACCAACAGTCAACCTGAGAATAATATTAGTATAACAATTTATTCTCAAAAGCTCATGGAAAAGTTACTTTATTTAATTTGTTTAAATTTAGTGCATTGGAACGAACCTGAACAAAGACCAATTGTGGTGTATTCCATCCTGTAGCATTGCGTTTATATTTTTTAACTGCATCAACCCCGATGCAACTGCCGACGTGTATTCTGAAAATGCGTAGATAGTCCGTTCGAAACATTTTGTTATGTGCCAGCATCGAAATGCAATTCACAACAGAAAAGGTATATTTTATATCCCTGGACACATTTGGTACAGCTGCAACAAAATTATATATTTGTTTTATTCGTTTGGGCTTTATCTGTGAACCATCAAATATTCCCGGGGAACGAACAATTATTGAAATGGGAACGCAAAGTTCAAATTTAGAAATAAAACACGCGGAATAGTTGAAATTGGTATTGATTTTGATTGTTGTAATAATCGTTTGGTTTTGAGAAGAATAAAGCATGTTAAATTCTCCACGTAGGGTCACAAGAATATTTTAAAACTCTAGGTTATTTTAATGTTTTTGCGGCAAAAAAAATTGGAATTTTCCTGCACATTATACAATAATGATCAAAATAATGACACAAATTATTATATGTGGATATTTCGACCGTGGTTATTTATAAATTAATAGTATATTATATACCGCGGGACTGAAGTAGTACATTTAATCCTGAAGGTAAAGTTTATGGCCCGACCGCAGGGAGGGCCATAATTTACCTGAAGGATTAAATGTACTTCAGTCGCAAGGTATATACGATACTTTTCGTACTTCCGGTATGATTTTATTAATTATTTCAATAATTTCAATCAGTTTTTTCTCTCTTCAACTCATTTAATAAACTGTCTTTAAAATAAGTTACCATAGTAACATTGCGTTGTGACAGTTATAATTTAGAAACATTGTCATTACTAGTGTCATTGTAAAGAAACATTGTTATTGATAATTATTGGTATCATGAGTGAAGAAGGTGTATCTGATATTGATAAAAGAGCAGCCGAAGTAGGTGAAGAATTGTTACCACCGAAATCTAGAAAACTATACGAGCAGCAGTACGATGCTTTTAAAAAGTGGTGCCGCTTAAAAAATGTGAGACAACCTACTGAAAATGCGCTGTTAGTCTACTTCGATGATAAATCAAAAGCGGTTTGTGCCTCAACTCTCTGGGCACATTACTCAATGCTGAAATCGGTTATTAACATTAAAGAAGATATTGATATAAGTAAATTCCCAAAATTATTAGCTTTTTTGAAGAGAAGAAATGAGGGATTTAAGCCAAAGAAGTCAAGAATTCTCACGTCTGAGCAGGTAGATCAGTTCTTACGGGAGGCTCCGGATGATAAATATTTAATGCTTAAGGTAAATTTGGAAATTTGTTTATATTCAGAAATTTTAAGAAATCAATTTTTTTGTAGGTTGCACTTATTTTGGGCGTTGCGGGAGCTTGTCGTGGAAAAGAGTTGGTTGATTTAGAAATCGACGATGTGAGAGATTTGGGCGATTCCTTCCTAATTGCGATTAGAAACACCAAAAGTAAAATTGACCGAAATTTTGTGATCAAAAATTCAGAAAACAGTGCCATCAGTTTTGTGGCGATATTTCGGAAATATGTGGCATTGCGAAAGACAGGGACAACTCATTCAAAATTTTTTGTTCAATACATCAACAAAGAATGTACTACGCGAGTAGTAGGAAAAAACATGTTTGGTACATTTCCACGGCAAATAGCAGCTTTCTTGAAATTAGAAAATGCGACGTCTTATACGGGACATTGTTTTAGACGCACATCTGCGTCTTTGTTAGCTGATTCGGGAGCAACAATAGACGTGCTGAAGAGACATGGAGGATGGAAATCCTCCAACGTGGCCGAGGGATATATTGAATCGTCTATTAAAAATAAACAAAAAATTTCAGATAACATATTTGTTCAAGTCGCCGATTCGTCCACTATAGTTATGCCACAGTCCTCATTCTCGCTTCCTGTTTCCGCAGGATCTTCGAAACAAACACCAGTTCAATATGAAAAGGACCTATCTGTTACTCGTCAGTTACCTGCTGCATTAACCCAGGAAAGACTGGTCAATATGACGAACTGTCACAATATTAATTTGAATATTAACGTTAATTACCATTCTAATTAATTATATTTTTCAATAAAATATCCCTTAAATTCGTTTGTTTGTGATTTAATCGTTCCGGGAGTTTCGTCAATATTTAATCCCGGAGGGATTAAATGTGACACTTTAGTACCTGTCACAAGGGAGTGAAGTTGTCACTTTAGGCCCGGAAGTACGAAAAATATTTTAATAGTGTTTTAAATGAAACTCACGGTTTCTAGTTAATTCCACAATATAATAAAAGTTATTGAAAATTCTAAAAAATTGACAATTGTTTCGATAAATCAAATTTATTATATAGTGGAATTAACTAGAAACCGTGAGTTTCATTTAAAACACTATTATGAGCAGATTCCACGAAGTAAGGGTCGAGACAGTTAATTTCATTAAAATATTTTGTTGAATTTCGGGTTATTGCGGTCACTAGGCTAATAAAACTCTTTTTATCTATTTACTCAATATTTCGGTATATTTCATAGCTTAATCAGGAGCGAAATAAAATAACATAGAAAAATTAAAATTGCATTAGAAAACAACACAATCAAATGAAAAAAACTCTCAGATATTAGAGTACGACCTCAAATGAAACAAATATTTTTTTTTATTTCAGCTTAACGTGCCTCGACAGCGCTGGTCATTGGCATAGAAAAATAATTACAAATATTTACATGATATTTTTAAATTAGATTTTATGGTAGAGATTCGTAGCTTCCAGAAACTGTAAGACTTTCTTGATCTCGGTGGGGCAGTGGAGCATTTCCTTGAGGCTAGGCCTTAGGTCAAATCAGTGTTATTAAATGAAACTCAAGGTCTCTAGTTAATTCCACAATATAATACAAGTTATTGAAAATTCTAAAGAATTGACAATTGTTCCGATAAATCAATATCATCGTCAGAATGACAGGAGTTACATTTCATTTTATGCCTACCTGATGTTTAGTAGTTATATTTGGCTAGACCAAGAAGTAACCTAACTTGTGATTGGCTTAATATATATAGAAAACCAGGAAAACTATATCTGCTGATCTTTACAATTAACACTTAAGAAGACAGTTTATTAGTGGAGAATTCCCTAGATTTAACTGTTCATTGACAACTTCATATTGTGGGTTTCTTAAATGTCTTCTAATTTCCAGTTCTTCAAGGAAATCCAGTTCTTGTTTCTTTTCACAAATATGCAGTACTTCTAGTTTTGTGTTAGGTGTCAAGTAGATGTTTTGCGTAGTTGGATTTATCTGGTTGTTTTAATCTGTATGCTCGTAAGTGCTCACTGTATCGTATTTCAAAATTCCTAAGGGTCTGACCCAAATAGACAGCATTACATTCTGGACATTTGAGTTTATATATACCTGACTTCTTTAATAGTGGTATTTTTGTTTTTACATTTAACAATTTTGTACTAACGTTACTTTCTGTTCTAAAAGAAATTGTTGTTTTCGTTGCTGAGGATATTATCTTCGAAATATTATTAGAAATATTTCCTGCATATGTGATGGTTTTATAAGTTTTAATTTCATCAGCTTGTTTAGGATATATTAGTTGTAATGCCACTTTTTTCTCTTTTTTACAAGATAACTATAAACTCATATCGTTCGATGTAACTAATATGTTCACTAAAATTCCTCCTAAAGAATGTTTAATACTTGTGAGAAAATTACTAGAAGATAAAAATATTAATCCAGGAATAATATCAGATATACTTAATTTATTTGATGTATGCATTAATCAGAATTATTTCACTTTTGACAATAAGATATAAATTCAAAATGAAGGTTTACCAATGGGAAGCCCTATATTACCTATTTTAGGAAACATTTTTATGGACAATTTAGAAAGAAAGATCTTTGAAAGTAATATTTCGAAAAATATTTTATTTTGGTATAGATATGTAGATGACATATTAGCTTGTTTTATGGGTAGTGAACAACAATTAGATGTATTTTTCAACCACATCAATAATCTACACCCGAAAATTAAATTTACATTAGAAATTGAAGAAAATAGCTCAATCAATTTTCTTGATTTAAAAATTCAAAGAGTCGATAATGTACTTGATTATTCAATTTACCGAAAACCAACACAAACTGATGTAACAATTCCATTCAATTCTAACCACCCTGTGTCACACAGACTAGCAGCATATAATTCAATGATACATAGAGCTTTTTCAGTTCCTATGAACAAATGTAATTTTGATAGAGAGATTAATACAATTAGACAAATAGCAACATCTAACGGTTATCCATTAGATATGATAAATAAGCTAATTAGTAAAAAAGAGAAAAAAGTGGCATTACAACTAATATATCCTAAACATGAAATTAAAACTTATAAAACCATCACATATGCAGGAATTATTCCTAATAATATTTCAAAGATAATATCTTCAGCAACGAATACAACAATTTCTTTTAAAACAGAAAGTAACGTTAGTACAAAATTGTTAAATGTAAAAACAAAAATACCACTATTAAAGAAGTCAGGTATATATAAACTCAAATGTCCAGAATATAATGCTGTCTATTTGGGTCAGACCCTTAGGAATTTTGAAATACGATACAGTGAGCACTTACGAGCATACAGATTAAAACAACCAGATAAATCCTACTACGCAAAACATCTACTTGACACCAATCATTCATTGACACCTAACACAAAACTAGAAGTACTGCATATTTGTGAAAAGAAACAAGAACTGGATTTCCTTGAAGAACTGGAAATTAGAAGACATTTAAGAAACCCACAATATGAAGTTGTCAATGAACAGTTAAATCTAGGGAATTCTCCACTAATAAACTGTCTTCTTAAGTGATAATTGTAAAGATCAGCAGATATAGTTTTCCTGGTTTTCTATATCATTGCACAGTTATACTGATCTTAATTGGAAAAATGATATCCAGTATATCACCATGGGCTAATAATATCTAAGCTTCAATATTTGTAATATCACATCTTCTTCTTTTTTCTATAAACATATATTAAGCCAATCACAAGTTAGGTTACTTCTTGGTCTAGCCAAATATAACTACTAAACATCAGGTAGGCATAAAATGAAATGTAACTTCTGTCATTCTGACGATGATATTGATTTATCGAAACAATTGTCAATTCTTTAGAATTTTCAATAACTTGTATTATATTGTGGAATTAACTAGAGATCTTGAGTTTCATTTAAAAACACTAATATGAGCATATTCCACGAAGTAAGGGTCGAGGCAGTCAATTTCATTAGGTCAAATCGTTTATATGTAGCGGAAAATTGTTTGCAGTCAGTGAGTAAGTACTAAACGGCCAGTATAGCATTACAGGTATGGCAAACAGGACGATTTCCTGAAGACGTCAGATGACAGTTTTTGAAATGGAACTTGAGGTCGCTGGCGAGTTGGACTATGTGTTTTAAATTGTTGCTAGAGGCAGCTTCTTTCGCGTAGCGATCTACAGTTTCGTTACCAGCAATTCCAATGTGAGATGGTAGCCAGACGAGAGAGACTGTTATATCATGAGCAACAAGAGTTTGATATATGTCATGTATGTTCTGGACAATTGGGTGGTCAGTGAAGATTGATTTAATTGATAAAATGGAGGAAAGGTAATCAGTGCATATTGCAATATTTTTTTGGGGGAGGGAGATATATTTAAAAGCCTGAAGAATGCTGTGAAGCTCACCTGTATGGACGCTACACACTGAAGGTAAAGTAAAGGAACCTATGAGTTCATGTTTCGAGGTAACTGCACAACCAACTCCGGAGTCAGTTTTGGAAGCATAGTAATTCAAGGAATGCTTACTTTACAAGTGCAGTGGGTGACTCATGCTTATTAAAAATGGTGAGTGAGGTATCGATTGTAGGAATATTTTGGTCCAAGGAGGAGAAGAAGGTAGTGGGAGCAGGGATGTCAGAGAGAGGTCAGTATCTTTGAGTAAAGGAGTGAGCAATTGGGGAAGAATAATTGTTCGAGGGTTTGTAGGGAGATTATTCGTTGAAGTGAAAAGTGAGTGAACAGGATTGGAAGGATTGGAGGATACTGAGGCAGCATATGTAAGGAGTAGGGATTGTCGTCTTAAGGGGAGAGGTGATTCATTAGCTTCAATATGGAAACTATCAGCAGGGCTAGAGCGGAGGGCTGGTGCAAGGCAGAAAATGGAGAGCGGTATTGTGAACAGAGTTCAGCAAATCTGTGACAGATTTGAGGGCAGACATGTAAATAAAGCAACCATAGTCAAGCTTCGAACGGATGAGAGCTCTGTAAACTCTTAATAATACGATTTCGTCGGAACCCCAGTGAAAGTGACTGAGTGCTTTAATTATGTTTAATCTCTTTAGACAAATGCCTTTGAGTTCATGGATATGGTGTTTCCAGTTAAGTCGAGAGTCGAAGGTTATTCCGAGAATTTTACATTGATTGACAGTGGGTGAGAGTGAATTATTAAAGAAAATGTGAGGTAGAGGAGAAGATGTTCTTCTTGAAAACTTGATAAGTTTGGATTTATTCTGAGATAAGGATAATCCCAGGTAAGAAGATCTATCTTGTAGAAGGTTTGCTGCAGTTTGAAGGAGTTTGCAAGTGGATGAGATCGATTAACCATGACAATAAACAATTAGGTCATCAGCATATTGGACATATTTTATGGGAGCAGGAAACTTGCAACAGAGCTCGTTTATTGTGAGGATGAATAGAGTAGAACTTAATACTGATCCTTGAGGGACATCAGCATTTTGTGGGTGAGGCAAGGAGAGTTTGTCATTAGCGGAAACCCTGAAGGTTCTACAAGTTAGGAAATTATGATTAAACGATCGAAGGTTGCCCTGAAGATTATATTGGGAAAGTTTATTTAGTATTGCCATTCTAGATATCGATTCAAAGGCACCTTCAATATCAAAGATGGTTGCAACGACGTCCTGGTGATTGTTTATTGCTGAAGAGATATGTGTTTGGAGAAGAACAAGGTTGTCGCGAGTGGATCGATGACGTCGGAAGCCGGATTGGGCATTAGGAATGATTTTGTAGTTTTCAAGGAACCAAAATAGTCTTCTATTGATCATTTTCTCCAGGAGTTTGCAGGTAGTGCAAGTGACTGAAATTGGTCGGAAGGAATTGGGCGATAAGGTGGATTGCTCTGCTTTGTTTATTGGAATAATTATGGATTTGCGCCATGCGTCAGGGAACTGATTAGTATTCCAGAATAGGTTATAGATTTCGAGAAGCTGAGAGAGAGACGGATTGGGTAGTTTTTTTAGAAAGATGTAAGGAACATTATCAGGGCCGGCGGCAGAATTTCTACAAGTAAACAAGGCAGATTTAAGTTCGTTTAGGCTGAAAGGGGCGTTGACGGTAGCAACGCCATAAGGGTTTGACTGAAAAGTGGAGGAAGGCTGAATATGAGAATTGTGATAAACAGAATTGGGGTTACGATTATTAAATTTGTCATCAAAATTTTGTGCGAGTGAATCGGCAATTGTTTGGTTGTCGGAGATAACAGTGTCATTCAATATTAAAGAAGGAATTTTAGTATTGGTTTCCTTGCCTTTTTCCAGACTTGACTGGAATTTGTATTATGATTCAGCAAGGAGGTATAGCTTTGCCATGAGGATTTTTTGCTTTGCTTGACTAAGAATTTAGCTTAAGCTTGAGCTGTTTGTGTAGGAGAAGGTTTTCTTGTGTTCTATTTCGTCTAAACCTGTTAAGAGCATGTTTGGACTCTCGGATGGCATTTTCGTAAGCTGAATTCAACCAAGGCACAATTTTTTGTGCAGAGGAAGTGAGTGATTTACCGATGTGAGTCTCTGCAGCGACAAGTATGTTGTCAATAAACATTTTTAGAAACATTTGCAGAAATAGCTGAAGAGGATCAATAAGGTTGGGAGAGAGAAGTGCCAGAAGCTTCTAGCTATAATTTCCTTATTATAATGATTGGATATAATGATAGGAAAAAGGTTGCTATCATGGAGGTCATCTGAAACTTGCCAGGAAAGGGAAGGTGCAGTTTCAGGATCACATAAGCTGAGGTCAAGGGCAGAAAAGGAGCCGGAGGAAATATTGAAGTGAGTGTTGAGTCCAGTATTCAACAAGCAGGTTCCGGAGGAGTTTATGACGTTTTCTATAACTTTGCCTCTAGTGCAACCACGAGGAGTTGAGCCCCACATGGTGTGATGTGCATTAAAGTCACCAACAAGGATGTATGAGTGGGGGAGCTGAAATACTAGGTCGGTTAAGTCTTCTTCATTGAGGGGGTGATCAGGTGGAATGTAAATACTGCAAATGGTAAGCTTATTAGGGCACCAAGCAGTTACAGCAATTGCCTCTAGATTTGAGGTTAGTGGGAGATGAGTATACATCGCTAGATACAAATATTGAAGTATCACCACTGGCTCTCATACAGTTGGTACGGATGTAATGATAGCCTTCAAAGTTTTTTAGCTTGCATTGTTGGTCAATTTTGAAGTTGGTTTCCTGGAGGCAGGAAAAGTCAGGGGTATGGAGAGATACGATTTTCTGAATTCTTTCTAAGCGAGGATAAAATCCATCGCAGTTCCATTGAATTAGAGAGAATTGTACTAATTAAAGGGGGACAGAGGTTAATTACTGAGATAGTGTAGAGGAATCAGTGGTGGTGCCATAATCAGAAAAAGGATCGTCAGTTAGATTGTTTTGGTCGGGGTGAAGTTTAAATTTAATTTTATTGGTCAGACGTGTAATGCTACATGTTACGCATTTATCCATACTTGCTTCATATCATCTTGATTCTTATCCATTTTTCCCATACTCGCCTTCATCGCCTTTAACATTTGCATTATGTCGTCCATCTCTGCTACTTTCAATCTGGTATGCACGGGCATGCACTTCGTAAAACTCTTTCTCTTCCCAAAATTTCCCTTCTGACACCAAATGTTACAAATTTACTATTGGTTTTTCTTCACAACTATTCATTCACTCTGGTTAACAACTAACTATCTGCCGTGACTGTCTGGCCTATTTATAATCTAAAAATTAATCTTGAAAACTCAAAAACGTTTACAATTGCGCATTTAGAGAAGTCCATAGAAAAATCGTGACAGTTCTAGAATTTTTAAAATCAGTTAACCTAACCTACAACCAAACTTCAGTATGACAAATATGACAAGTATGACAGAAAACTGATAAAATATGAATACAGAATGTGTGTGTTCATTAATAGAATATTCGTGACAATATTTCATTTAGTTTTTGACATAACGTTCTAACGTCAACATAGTTCCAAACATTTATATTGAAATATGTATTATAACCAGTTATTAAATGTTTTTAGAGATCAAAAGCTTTCCACTCGACCATACTACAAATAACATCATGATACAACCTGCTTATAAGCTACTTCACAGTTTGGTATAATTTCATTGAGCTTGTACATCTAACAACTAGTCTCATGAAAATATTAGGTATTATCCAATTTGATAATTTTTAAGAGTAGGAAATAAGAACATACTTTATTATATTGTCAATCATGGAATATAACTATTTTAATATTGGTAATTCATAAGAAATGTATGGACTAATATCGAAAATACTTCAGTGCATATTTAATATCTTTATCCAAACCACTTTAATTTCCATGAATTGTTTATGACATTGACAGAGACCAAACTACAATATTGTGTAATATTCCAATGAAATGGAAACGTTGTAGATAAATATTCAGAAATTTACAATAACATAATATTAAAATAATTACGACGTGAATAATAAACGATTATTCATTAAAATTTGAGTTTGGTGGTTGTCAAGAAATTGTGGAATCATAAAATATAAGTTATAAATATAAATTCTAGAATACTCTGGCCTCGGTTTTTGAGGTTCTTGCTTATTACCCATCCTGTAGATGATCTTTACTCTTTCTGTTGATGTGTTTTCATTGTTCTTCAATTCTCTGATACATCAATTCCCCAATCTATTTAATATGGAAAAACCTTCAACTTTCCGCACGAATTTCATTTATTGTGTATATATTTACTGTTTTTCTGTTTTGTTATTCCCCATGCCTCACTTCCATAACTGATTAGTGGTATGGCTAATGGATTAAACATCACTTAATAAACTGAGATTTGAGTTCTTTAATTGCTGTTGAATCCATTAGCTGTGTGTGTTGTTTTTATTGCTTTTCACTTCTACATTTGTGCTTTACAAATTTATTTTATATATTTTTACACCGTTGTGACCTGTTTAGTACGTATTCTTAGCCCTGAAGAAGGTGACGAATTGGACCGAAACGTTGGCTTAAAATAAAAGAGTAAAACTAGTGGTTATTAACAGCTTACTAAAAATAAATACCGTCAACCGTCACCGTATACCGTGAAGGTGGACAAATTTCAACGTTTTTTTGAGATAACATTGTTAGAAGCGCCTCAAAAATTTTGAAGAAAATTATGAAAATTGCCTTAGGTTTACCCCTTAATATGAGCTAAATACGAGTTTTGCAAAAATTATGGAATCGCTAATATTTTTCTTAAGTAGTGTCCAACTCTACCCAGAAAAAGGGGGGAAGTTGGACATGGCTTCAAAACCAAGTAAAATCAACTTTTAATGAGAACTGGGTGTAGTTGGACAACTCTAATTTTTTTTAAAAAAAAGTGCACCCTTGCTGGGCCTATGGAAAACGTTAGTAGGTATAAAATAACAGTTTATTTCCTAAATCACAAAACATCAACTTAAACTAGTTTCTAGAAAAAAAATGTAACGTAAGAAACAAAAAATATTTTACAAAATACCAGTAAAAAGATGAATAAAATATTTTCTGGAACAAAAAAAAGGAACACAATACCTAAAAAATATATAAAATCATTAACCTATGGTATCATAAGTTAAATTATCTCGAAACTGAAAACGGTTTCGTCTTAATTCTACAGGTTGGTGTAAAACACAAATAACATCTTCCTTTGACACCATCGATTGGTCTTCAACATCTGGATAGACGAAAAAATGCCCCATTTTTTCTCAAAATTTTTTCCTAAGGAACTTAACTGTTGAAAACATCTCATCAATGTCTTCAACGTGACCTACAAAATTTAGATTTATTTTAGTTGATTCAAATTTCACCAGGATGTATTGGTTTTTTTCAAAATATCCGATGCTAGTAGGAACTAATTCAGTCTTATCATTGGTTGGAGCAGGGTTGCTTGTACTTGGCTCAGCCTCGTCATAGTATAGTTCGTGTAACTCATCTTCTATTATTTCTATTTCAGATTGATCCGACTTAGCTTGATTGTAGTTTTCTTTTTCGACTTCACTGTCATCTTCAATAATGGCCATTTTCTTACGTCATGGCTTTCTCGTTTGAATCACAGGAGAAAGGGTCTCTTCATTGTCGCTTTCATGTTAGATGTCACTATTGTCTTCAGTAAATGTCACACTTCGGCCAGGTTGAATGGCCATTTTTTAACTCTTGGTTTTCTTGTTTGAGTTGGAGGAGCAAGGTTCTCTTTGAAAAAGCTAACGAAACTGTCAGTCCAATGTTTCTCAACATTAACTTCTTGATAATCCGCCAGTTTTTTCAACACTCGCTGAGGATCATAAGGAACTATTCCACATGCTGCAAATCCTGATTTGACATTATTCGCAGATCGCATGTCAATTCTCTGAAAAGTCTGGGATAGCAAGTTTGGAAAATCGCTCTTCTGAAAGACTCCCCGATTTTTCATTTTCCACTGTCTTAAGTCAAATCTCCACGCTTCCTTCATTGGTCTAAAATAAGCCACATCGAGTGGCTGGCAGATGTGGGTGGAGTTTGGGGGAAGCAATATGAAACTGATGTCATGTTCAAGACATTTGTTGATAACCGTTACGGATATGTGACTGGACAAATTGTCACCGATGATCACTTTTTTGCCTTAAAACTTTGATAAGTATGGAAGAGCAATTTTATAGAGCCAGTCTTCGAAACAAAATTGATTGAACCAACCACTTTTACTCCGGTTATAAGCCGTGCCAGGAGGACCGTTCTCTATCCATGTCGGATAAATATGTTGGGCCTTGTACACTACGTAAGGTGGAAGAACAAAGCCGGAAGCTGCTGCAGCAATCATAACCGAAATGCTTGTTTTTGAGATATCCATAACGCGATCACAGTGTTTTGCTCCTTTTTTGGCGAGAACTTTAAGTTTTCCTGTGTCGTCGGAAAAATTGGTTTCGTCGTAGTTGACGATATTTTCCGCAGGAACATTTTCTATAGATTTTTGCAATTCCGTAAAATATGCGGTCATAATAGCAGAGCTGACTTGGGCTCTAGCCCTTTTCATATTCTGGGATAGCCCTACAGATAATTCTCTGTGCCTGTTGAGGAAATTTTTTACCCATTCATCTCCAGGAACATTATCATGGAAAATTGTAATGGTTTTTCCCAGCCGATCCAGATATGATTTCACTAGAGTTTTCACGTCTTTTATGGTTAATGGAAAATTCCACTTAGCGGCACTCATTATCCCTTCTGCTAGATATATCTCTTCATCGGAAGTTAGTACGGTTTGACCTCCGCATTTCTTTTTATTTTTTATTCCTTTAACGTGATTAAATAAAGTCGATTTCGGAATTTAATACTTTTCTGCAGCTTCCCTAAAACTAAGTTTCTTTAATTTAACTTCTTCCTCCGCCTTCTTTATTGTAGAAAGCAAATAGTTACAGTTGGGTTTCTTACCCACTTTTCTATTATATACACGCGGCATCTTGGTGTCCAACTGTACCCTGGAATAAGAAAATGTGACGCCACTGGACTCAATAACCTGTGGCAAATTAGTTTAAAATTTTATCGGTTAGTTACTTATACTGTAGTCTACATTGTGGCCAAAAATGGACATTCTAGGAACATCAGTATAATACATACAATAGTTATAAAAACCAAATTGCCAAAATAGCACTTTTTAAATCAATTGTTTACATAATTAAAAAATCAACTTACCGTTAAAAAACTGCGCCAAATGTAACACACTTTCTTACTACATTCACACATAAACTACGTCTTGTCCAACTTCACCCCGACAGACCACCTTCACCTCAGTTGACGGTACTAAGGGAAATATAATAAGATTCGTTGATGATACTGTAATAACTTACTCAGCCCGAAAATGGAATGTCAAGTCGATTCAACTGACATTTAATATCAAATATTAACTATATATTAAATAAAATTTCCAACTTCTATCATCATCATCATTTAAATTATTTTCAATTATTTTCAGGATTATGACATGGTACTTGGAAAATTTCTGGAAATTTTTAATAATATGTGATGGGCGAAAAATCGATGATTCAACAATTCTCTCTTCCAACATCTTAGGTATGTATATTTCTGTAATTGTATATTGTAGTAGAATTCATGATATATTAATGTGAACTTTAGCATATTCAATGAAATTGACTGTCTCGACCCTTACTTCGTGGAATATGCTCATATTAGTGTTTTTAAATGAAACTCAAGGTCTCTAGTTAATTCCACAATATAGTACAAGTTATTGATAATTCTAAAAAATTGACAATTGTTTCGATAAATCAATATCATCGTCAGAATGACAGAAGTTACATTTCATTTTATGCCTACCTGATGTTAAGTAGTTATTTTTGGCTAGACCAAGAAGTAACCTAACTTGTGATTGGCTTAATATATGTTTATAGAAAAAAGAAGATGTGAGCACTTACGAGCATACAGATTAAAACAACCAGATAAATCCCACTACGCAAAATATCTACTTGACACCAATCATTCAATGACACCTAACACAGAACTAGAAGTACTGCATATTAGTGAAAAGAAACAAGAACTGGATTTCCTCGAAGAACTGGGAATTAGAAGACATTTAAGAAACCCACAATATGAAGTTGTCAATGAACAGTTAAATCTAGGGAATTCTCCACTAATAAACTGTCGTCTTAAGTGATAATTGTAAAGATCAGCAGATATAGTTTTCCTGGTTTTCTATATCATTGCACAGTTATACTGATCTTAATGGGAAAAATGATATCCAGGATATCACCATAGGGCTAATAATATCTAAGCTTCAATATTTGTAATATCACATCTTCTTCTTTTTCCTATAAACATATATTAAGCCAATCACAAGTTAGGTTACTTCTTGGTCTAGCCAAAAATAACTACTAAACATCAGGTAGGCATAAAATGAAATGTAACTTCTGTCATTCTGACGATGATATTGCTTTATCGAAACAATTGTCAATTTTTTAGAATTTTCAATAACTTGTATTATATTGTGGAATTAACTAGAGACCTTGAGTTTCATTTAAAAACACTAATTTAGCATATTCTTTTATTATTGCTGTTATATCATAAAATAGGCACATAAACATATTGAGAGAATCAAAATGGCACAATTTCATCCGTTTGGATCAAAACTAACAATGACTGATAATATTTCAATAGCCAAAAACGGCGTATCTGTCTTCGAAATGACGAACATAAATAGGTTATTGTTAAGCATAGAATTGAAGATAAGCTATTGGCGATCCTAGCAGATTGATCGCATATTAATAATTGGTGTAGAGATATTAGGAACAAAGATCCACCCGGTCTTGTGAATGTTTTACCAGTAGGTATTACCGAAGGTTTTTGATACAGTTCTCAATTTATAATTTTCTCTGTTCTTAGGATAATAATTATGTATTCAGTTTCACAGATACAAAATCATAGAATTACAAATCGAGATATTTTTCTAAATATTCATGCAGGGCCTTTCATCTGTTTTCATGATTCTTTTTACATATAAGTTGGAAGATTATCTCCTGTTGGTAGGTACATAACTGACGTTATCTCGCTCCAGCCTAGTGTCTGGTATTATGACACGCAATAAGATCGTGCCACTATATTTTATAATCTTCTTTATAATTAGTTCCCTTTGAGTATAAAACCCATCATACTCAACGTCTTCTCGGACTCTACAGACATAACGTGTTGAAAGTAGAACCTTTAAAATTTCACATAATTTGGTAACATTGTTTTTAGTGGTATCTGGTTATCAGTACAAGAGAAAAGAATAGCATTTTTCAAGCGGTTCTTTTTTTCACTTTCTAATAGCTGAACTATGCTAATAATAATTAGCACCACTTAATTGACGGTGCGAGCTGAATCTACCTTCTAAAATATCATTTTCAAATTTGCCTCATAGGATATAATATACTGTATATGTATTAAATAAATATGGAATAAGAGCCACAAAGGCATTGATAGTATTTATTAATGATGTAAAAATTTCATTTGATAAAGATGAGTGTAAAGGAACTAACGACTTCCAAAGTGTTAGCCATTTTGACATTGTTGTAAGAAAATCTATTACTTTTTTGCTGTCACGCTTTATCGCTCCTCTGTCCTTATCATTAAATCTTTCACTTTCAAAGACATTCTTAACATTCACAATTTTCCAAAACTTACAAAAATCTCTAAAAACTTACATGTACCATCAATATTTCTAAATTTGTTTGCATTGTCACGTGAAAACATTTAAGATCTGCTATATTTTTTTCATTTAATATAATTAGTGCTAACTGAACGTTTTGGTTTTGAATACTTGTTGGATACAATGTTTTATACGAGAATGTATGAGCATATTTTATTAGAGAATTTTTCTCTAGTTCATACAAAATTTGGAAGCTTTTAAACTCTGCTACAAACAGACATTCAGCATTTATTTCCAAGGTGTGAATATCAAAATTTGGAAAATGTAGTAAGTAGTCATTAGTTCTTTCACTAATCCAGTTATTTTTAATAGATTTTATAATGTGGCCACATCGAATATAATAAAAAGTAATCTAGAATTATCTAAAGAATGTTGTGTAAAAGGTTTCAAAATGTTATCTTCTGTAAACATTGAAAAGGCTGTTCTGTTTATACTATGATTGTCTGATATTAGGGCAATATTTTTAAAACCTTTTTTCTAACTCTTGCAAGATTTTCCGTAGAAGCTCATTCAACTGAACTCCAGTTAAATTGTTGACGCGTACTAAACTTACCACATCCCGATACTTTGATAGTATGCTCGATATCATAAAGGCTTGTACCGTTTTAGCCATTTTTGATGTATCCTTGTCAATGCCACCAAAAACTGTTTTATCTTTAAAACTGAACTGTGAATTAAAATAAATTTCATTTAGATGTATATTTATGAGAAATTCATGTTCTTTTAGGAAACCGAGTTTGGATTTTAAATACAAAGAAAATTTGCAGATAAGTTTATTGAGATTTGGGTGGTAAATACAGACAGTGGCAATAATATAATGTCATGTAAATAGATGAGGAGTGAATATATAAATTTGCCGCAAACATTAGTGTTTTACCGTAGTACTTACTGTGGGTTATTGGGAGTTTGCTGGTAAAGCTGTAACTGTTCAATAAAAAAGTAAAAAAAACTTGAAACCTCTTCTGCTGCAGACATTTCGGATAACACATCACAAATTTTAGCTATTTTAGTGTCATCACGCACTTTCTGGTTTCTAGCACAAGATTAAATAAGCACGAAAAGATTTTCTAAAATACTAAAATTATTCAAAACATGTAGTTTCTTGGGATTTTTCCATGGGAAATGGATGATTTTCAATTTTAATTGCATTGTCCAAATTTTCACTCGCTAGAAGTGTCCTATTATTTTCTGTACATTCTCAGATAAAGTGAGCAGACATAAATATACTTAACTGTTTTCTCTTACTAAAATATAATCTTTACTTATATTAGATTTCTCATAAAAAGACATAACATCACCTAAATGTTTAATTTTTTGCGAGTCAACAAACTGCTTATGTGTTTCGAAGCTGTCGGCTACAGCGTTTTCAGGTTGATCGTCTACATTACATAGCCTTTTGGAAGAACTGGGCACATGACAGATATTTGTGGGAACATTAGCACAGGTAGAGCAGAATCTTTTAATTTTGGTATCTTCTTAGGGTATTCCTTTCGTTCTCCTTGAACGATACCAGTTCTAATAATATCATATTCAGGGAAATACTTAATGTAAACTTGAGGATTTTTTATGTTGCTAAGCTCTGTTGCAGCAGCTAGGTATTGTTTTGAGTTATGCCTAGCTATATTTAGGACGATGTTCTCTAGGCCACCAAACCGCTTACACGCATTCAACAAGATTAGTTGTGTTTTACCCATAGCCTGAGTTCTACCAGTTTTTGACAAATTTATATATCCACCCCATTTTCGGATAAACGTTATGATCTCTGAATGGTGTCCCGTCGAAGCAGTGCGGCCCACAACGAACATTTCTGCGGTATAGCCAATATATCGGCATACAATACACCGACGCAGAAAAAATAATATAGATAGAATTCGCTAAACTTTGTTTTAATAATACTCTTTTCTATGTTATTAAACAAAATGCGTACCTACATTTAGTTTGAATATAACACGGATAAGGTTGCAGAAGCAAATTATGAGATAGCAGAAGAAGAGGTAGAAGAAAATCTCACAGACAGATAAAAAACTTCTGTGAAATTTTAAGGTTAAGTGGTCACCCCTAATTAACCCCCCAGAATGGTTCGATCGCCTTCTCCTTACGATTACTTAATGCCCTTAACAGTCCCATACAGTGTACCAAATTTGGTATTTTTAAGTTAAAAGGTTGCAAAGAAAGTAATTTTTTTCGAAATTTTGAGCCCTACTTTGAGGCCCTGTTACTCCTCAGGAAAGCAACTTGATACAGAGGTAAATTTCTCCTAATCGTCAAATTTTCGGCTCCCCTAAAAGCCTCTGCTCTCTACCGGTTCTTATGCGGGACACCCTGCATGTATTTCACAGTATTTAAGCATAAATATTATCTAAAATAAGGTAGGTTACTGACTGTTTTCCACTGAAATTTTCAACAGTTAAACAAGTAACAGCATTTTATTTTTGAACGAGAAGGAAAAATTTTAAAACTTACAACAGAATTTGAAACAATATTTAAATATTTGATTTCTTCGATTTTCTCAATACCCAGTCATATACGAAATAAGGTGATCGAAATTCAGTGTGACTCAAATTTGAGGGCAAAATTCATTGGAGTGGGTATGCCGGAATTTTATAAATATTTACCAGCCTGCAAAATTCTAGAAATTATTTTCATGTTAACTTATTGACGCGAGCAGCTATTTTCAGTAATGAAAGTTAATAAGTCTCCTGTTAGAAAGCGTAAGAATGACGCTCACTTTAGGTCAGTGTCGAAAGTCCTCACTGCGAACAAAATATCTTCCGAAACAGGAAAGATTAGATTAGATTTTAACGGGGCTACAATGCACTGAAACCTAAGGTGTATTGTGCCCCCGTATCAGAGCTGTTCTCGTTACTACTACAGCTCGCCTTCCAGCTCCAGGGTTCTAATGAACTCTAGTATTTGGGACGGCTTCAACGAGGTCAGATCCTCAATCTTACAAGTTTCCTGTCCGAAGCATTTCTTGCGTTGACTTGCTATGGCGAAGCATTCTAGAACTAGGGGATCCGGAGTTTCATCCTCCTTCCCACAGAATCTATACTCGTCAATTTCTGCTAGACCTGTTCTCATTAGGTACTTCCCAAGGCGGCAGTATCCTGTAAGAAAACCCGTGAGGAAATGTTGCTTATTTTTACTGAGATCCTAATATTTTTTGGATCTAGCAGTGTCAAAGTTTCGCAAGAACTTTTTGGAATGTTCCAGCCGGGAAGGCACCGCCAGAGTGCATCTCTTTCGGTTTTCTCATTCTTCCGAAACTCTTTCTTTTAGAAGCATTTTTCTACACCACAGAAAGGCTCTGCGCCAATAAAGGGCGTTTGTGCTCCTTTCCAGGCAGGTGATTCCCGTGATTCACAAGTAGCCAGGAACCCAGACTAAAGAGACCTGTTATTCTTGCCAAACTCATCAAGTTTTCTTCGGCACTCCCATGCTAAACTTGACTCAATGACATGGGAGCTCAATGTTTTGATAGCTACTTGACTATCAGAATGGATCGATATGTCACATTTCTAATAGTTTCTTTGTAGATTCATATCCACGCATCTTTCAATCGCAAGTATTTCTGCCCAAAAGACGCTCGAGAAGGAGCCTAACGATAACGAGTATCTGGTGCCAGGTCCAAAATCTCCAGCGCCTGCTCCAGTGGTGTTTTTTGAACCATCTGTATACCATCTAATGGTGTTTTCTTTGAGAGTTTGGATGGTGGATTTCCTTTCCCAGTCTCTCCTCTTATTTAGCATCCTAGTGAAATTCTTTTCGATCCTTACTTTTTTGATCATTTCGTCACTGGGAAGATTCGCTGATGAGATATATTTTGTTAGAAAGGATCAGGCTCCCTGATTTTTAATACTCTCATTGCCTGAACCTTTTTTAGATATTCTAAGAATTGCCTCTTGGGCAAATCGTTCTATCACCAGATGTAGAGGTGTGATATCTGCAATGATTTCAAGTGCCCTAGTTGGAGACATTCTCATAGCTCCAGTGATCCACATACAGGCAAGCCTTTGAACTTTGTCTAGGGCCTTCCTCGTGCTGTACAGACTTGCTTTTGTATGCCAAACTATTGCCCCATACGTAATTGCTGGACTTACAATCATGACGTACATCCATCGCAGTATTTTTGGGTTACAGCCCTCTCCTACCAGCTAGATTTATTCACGCCTTCAAAGCTCTTATTGCTTTACTAGCAATTATTTCAACATGCTTTCTGTCTTGAGTTATTAGATATTTAACTCCAGATTTCCATTCTATGGTTTCCCCGTTTGAAGATAGGGGTTTCGTGGCTGGAAGGGTTATTTTCCGGGTAAATTGAATTACTATGGTCTTGTTTGGGTTAATGTTTAGCCCCACTGATAAGCTCCATTGCTCAATAATTCTGAGGCCCTTTTGTGATAAATCCCACAAGGTGCTCTCGAACTTGCGACTATTAGAACTATGTCATCAGCATAGCCCATACATTCGAAGCCAAGCTCCGTTAGCCTGTAGAGCAACTCGTCTACTACGAGGCTCCATATACAGGAAAGTAGCACAGAAAAGATGTGAAGTGTCAGGACACTAATATTAAATTTTACATGTTCTTTTATGTAAATATGTATTATTGAGTATTATCCGAAATAAACCTACGTTTCTATAAATATTTTCGCAGTCTAAAGTTAAACCTTGCTTATTTGGCCCAAGTTACCCACTATGCAAATAAATATTACATTTATGTTAATTCAACATCACATTGTGATAATGTACTTCCTTTTTTTCCTCTTGTTTTCATCACATGCACATCTATACAACCGCTTATGACCAGCTTGTGGCTGTTAACTTTTGTGATGTTTCAACTTAACTTCTCAGCGATGTTAAAGCGCTGCCTTTTTACATTACTGTGATGTTACTAGAACTTCCTTAAAAGGAAGCCTTTATAACGGACTAAAAACAACATTTCTGTTACATTCTGAAATGCCTTTTAACATCTTGTCGATGTTGATGCAATGTCTAAAAAATAACATCTTATCAATGATATAAATGCGACATTTCAAATACAATACAGTGTATTCTCGTAGATGTTGTATGGACATTGCTTAAACCTCTAAATAATATACCTCAAACCTTCTAGATGATATCCTATAGATGCGTCTGTGCCTCATCAGCAAATACAGGGTGAACAACTAAGAACGCCGGCTGTCGGCCATATTTCAAAAAATAGTCATGGTACAACTTTAAAAAAATACCTTCAGGAAAATGACCCTGAAAATCGCTGGAAAATGTTTTTTAGTTCCTAAAATATCTGCTATGGGGTGGAATCAGCAGTTCAAAAAATAATACTGTGATTATCTCCAAAAAAGACATACTAAGGTATCCTAGAAATACAATTTTTGATATATTGTTGAGATTATGAAAAATGTAGTTAGGGACTTTTTGTCCTTATTCTTCATGTAAGGGGTGGGAAAAGGTTCAACCCAAAAAACAAATGTAACACTTTTTTTTAATCGATATCCATGTTTTTGGCGTCATTTAAAAGAGTTTTTCCTCTTTAAAAAGATATGCTTAACAAAAATAACAAAATTAAACAGTTTTGCCAACGCTATGTGAAAAAGTTGACAATATTCCCAATTTTCTCGGAAATTTCAAAGGTAATGAGGCATTTTTTAAATTGTGATGAAAAGGGGTTAAAAAAATAGGAATCTATTCAAAGATATAAGATTTAAGATATAAAAATTAGAAAAATGCTTCAATTTACATTTGAAATTTCTGAGTGGATACAAAATTATCTATTTTTGTTATCAATCTTATTAAACAGAAAAACTCTTTTAAATGCAGCTAAAATCATTAATATCGGTTAAAAAACGAAAAAGTTATACATTTGTTCATAAGTTTGAAACTTCCCCGCTCATTATTTGAAGAATAATGGTAAAAAATCTCCTCAATTAAATTTATTCATAATCTCATCAAGATTTCAAAGATTGTATTTTTAGGACACCTTTAGTATGTTTTTTTGGAGTATTACGTTTTCGAGTGTTCATTCCACCCCTAGCGGATATTTTAGAGACTGCAAGATATTTTCCAGCAATTTTTCAGGATCACTTACCTAAAGATAATTTTTTTGAAAGTTGTACCATGATTCTTTTCTGAGATGTGGCCTACAGTCGTTCTTAGTTGTTCATTCTGTACATTTAAAATAAAATAGCAAAAAAGCAATACAGGATTTAAAACGTTTATTCACTATTAATGATCAGTACAGTAAATTCGAAAAAAACAGGTGCAAAATTAGAAAAAAAAATATCGTGTCCAGGAATCCAACCAAAAAAAAATAAAATTGTGTAAGCTTATTACATAACAAGTCTGGAAAGTGGAAACTATCTAACGCATGGAGTGAAAGCAAGAAATAAAAAAGGGTATATTAATCCGTAGTTACCATAACGTAACATACTTTGAAACTGAATTAATAAAGTTTAACGGATACACATACATTACTACTAGTTTACAGAAAATTTATTAGAATAGTTTTTTAATTATATTAAAACTAATAAAAATTTTACACCATAAAGTTTCAATGAAACATTATGTTACATCAACAGAAATCCAATCTGATTAAATAAAATTCTATCGTTTACTTACGGTTACTTTTTCTCACGCAAGAGTGGCTGTTTCGAGTGCCTCAACCATTCCATAACGTACACTTTAAAATCCTTATTTGTGAAACATTTACAGGTGTTCTGAACAGCAGCTAATAAAACAATTACTTTAGATAAAATTGTGCCCATGAAGACCTTTGATCGATCATCATAAACTACATCAAACTTGATTTTCAGCCAATTGACTGGGACCCATTTTCCATAAGATACATGCGGGGTTCTTCAAAGGAATAATAACATATTTTATTTCGAGAAGTGACTTTTCTTGATTTACCTTCTATTACATGCCTCACTCCATTTGGCAGGTAAATTCAGGTGTGCTATGAAAATTCATACTTCTTTTCTGTATAAAATAATATACTATTCTCATCTTGTTATTTGCATCCTGGAACAAATTGTATATTAACATTGTGGAATTGTAACTTAATGAAAACTAAGCATTATTAATACACTGTATACAAAAAAAAACTATATATGAAATAGATATATGAACACATTATCAAGTTAAATGAGTTTATAATCAATTGTATCCAATTGAGTATCCAATAGCTGTGTTTTACACTAATAAATAATTGAATGCTGTTTGTTGACTGGAGCATTCAGTGCCATAAGTTACATATTCTTCAACTAGATTAATATAGGTACCATTGTAAGGGACACCTACAGCTTTTTTATTGTATTCAGTGAATTTGCAAATGGAAATGAGCTCTTTAACAGATATTTCTGTTTTTGAAGTCTTAAACAGTCTCTAATTGTTCACAAGAATTGTTAGTAATAATGTTAAAATTTCCTAAACCTGCAAAACTATATTGATGTCTAAGACTACTACTAAAAAAACTAGAGCTAGAGATACTTGATTCAATATTTTTTGTACTGTTTAATACAATGTTTGTATCAGACTATCTGAAATAGTTACTCCCCTTTCTTTACATAATTACCAACTATTTGTTGTTTATTTTATTTATGTAAGTAGCTTCTGAAACATCTTGAACATTGAAAATATTTTCTTCTAGATTCAAATCTCTGCCAACATATGAGCATATTTTATTATTAATAATAATATCTACCCTATTGCAATATTCAGTTTTTAGTAGGGTATAATGCATATCTAGGATTTGAAATATTGTCAATCGTTTTTAAAATATACTTACTAACTGAAATATTCCGCTACCTGGAATTTCAATGTATAATAGCCGATTAAAGTATTGAATGAGTATTGTTTTAATAATTATGATTTTGGAATAGGTACTTACCGATAACAATTGTTGTTCGTCCATTATAACTAAGTATAGAAACTGTAGCTAAGTAGGAACTAATGAAAACGAAGACCACTTTATTCAAGTACTACTTGCAAAATATGTGCTTCCTGCAAAAAAAATATAACACAAAACTGAAAACCATCCGCCATTCCATGCTTGTCATTTTTGTTTCCACAGACTGTATGTTTCGTTCACCAGTTCCTCTTCTGTTTTCTTCTTTTTTTTATGTTACTGTGATGTTTAATATGAGATATTATTGAGAGTTTTATGAACTAACATCGTACAGACGTAATAGTGGGATGTTACTAACAATTATTTCGAAAGATGTAAAAGTAACTGCAACATGTGATCAGCTTAGAAACATGTTAATTTGTAATATTACAGTAACGTTCTGTATGTGACATTAGTGAGAAGTATACAAATTAAGATCGTATGAATGTTTCCTATAGGAAGTTACTAAAAAGAAGTTCATAGGATGTGTATGTAACTACGAATTCAAGTATTACCGTCTACATCAAAAATTTAATTTATATACATGACATGGAAGTTAATAGAGTTGGTAATAAAATTAAGACATCTAGGAGATATCTTATTAACGTTTTAAATAAACATCACGAAAAGTCTCTAAAAAGAACATCAGAAAAAAGACTTGTTATGTTTCTTGTTTAGTGGGTAGTAATTCCTTCTCATTTGTTAAATTGCGATTCGTATTTTCTGTGTACCATTTATCATAATTAGTATAGGCTAACTCGTACTTCGTCTTGGATTTTTCTGGTAACAAGCCGGAAAAATCTTTTTAATCCTGTGTCTCAATATCGGAAGGAATTATATATATTATGTTCCGAGTTTACAGCTCATCGTGCCTGCATTTGAATATCAAATAGATAGTAGCTACATTCAATTCGCATATCATCAACAGATGTTCACCTAATAATCATGTACAATCACAATCAATTTTATAAACATTTGAAACCTTCAAAATATATTCAATAAACTATAAACGATTGAAATTTCGCCATTTGCTTTCGAATGTATGCAACCAAATTCACTTCCCAGAACGCACTTAAGTATACTAGATGCAACTGTTATTCTACAAATAATGAATTTTCATTTTGCACAAAATACGTTAAAGCTGCTATCATGTCAATTTTTACCTGCTAACTAAAAATACATGGATTCACAGAAACTATGCAAATTATTAAATTTGAGTTGTATAATGCAATCCTGGATTTTTTGTATTAAACAGTCTGTGTTCCGGAATAGAAGGTAGACACTTCACCTTATAAATAAAAATTTGGCAGTTGCTAAATGCAATTGCTGATTAGCAAAAGCAAAAGCCTCAAGAACAATTAATTACTTGAATTTCCTCAGAATAAAAACTTAAGCATTTGCTAGCATTCTGGTATATTTTAAGCGAGTGCTTTGATTTAATTATAATTTTCTCTTAAGAAGAAACGATTATCAACAATTGATAATGCATATAATGGATCGTGTTTCAATATTAGGGGAGACCGGGGATGGTTTGGACACGGGGATACAGTGGACAGGTTCAAATTTCCCGCCCTAAAGTGAATTCTACTGCCGCGATCGATTGTACATATTGGTAACACTGCGAGAGACCAGTTGACAGAAACAAATAACCGTCGTTATAAAATTGTGACTTTTACAGTGCTTGTTTACTTTTAGACACCTATGATATAACTTTTTAAGGTAAGAACGTAAGGTTTTTCTGTAACTTAGTTTAATGTTTTCTGTTTGGCGTTCAATTTGCATGCAATGGAGACTAGTAGGAATATATTCAAGTATGTTTCGTGAAGATGCAATTTTTGGTTCAGATTTCACAGCCAGAAATGTGTGATTACACCTGTTGGGGATACATTGGACAACTGGACACGTTGTCCAATGTATCCCCGATGTATCTGTTGATGTGAACTGTTTTATCTTTTCCAGATGCCACGGGAATTCAAAAGAAAAACTCAACGAACCTTTCCTGAAGGTGATCTACAGCAGGCGGTTGAAGATGTTTTAAACAATCGTGGAAGTTTGCGCCATGTGGCAGCTATTCGAAACGTGACGAAGTCTCGTCTTGCACTTTATGTAAAGAAGGCCAGAGAAATGGGCATAGACACTCTGTCGTTCAAACCAAATTTCCATAGAAGACAGGTGTTCTCAGACCAAATGGAGAAAGCATTGGCGGGGTATTTACTACAATGCTCCAAAATATTTTACGGAGTGACACCGAAAAAATGCAGACAAATAGCTTTACAATTCGCTGACGTAAACAATCTAAAATTTCCTGAATCCTGGAAAAGAAAAGGGCAAGCTGGTAGTGACTGGTTTACTGGGTTTATGAAGAGAAATCCTACGTTATCCATTAGAAAACCTGAGGCAACCTCACTTGCCAGAATGACTGCATTCAATAAAACCACGGTCGGCGACTTTTTTGACAAAGTGGACAATGTTATGCAAAGGAAGAAGTTCCGACCTTCAGATATATTTAATCTTGATGAAACGGGAGTCACCACAGTGCCTCCAGTGGCCAAAGTAATTGGACAAAAGGGTGAAAAGCAAGTTGGCCAAGTGACTTCGAGAGAGCGAGGAGAACTGATGACTCAAGTGGGTATAATTTGTGCCAATGGCAATTCTTTACCTCCCGTGTTCATATTCCCACGTGTCCGCTTCGACAAACAGCGAATGATAGCTAGAGCAGCACCTGGAGCTTTAGGATTGGTCCACAAATCTGGTTGGATGACCACCGATAACTTCGTGTTAGTATTGAAATTTTTTAAAGACAATGTGAGGTGTGATAAAGAACATCCTGTGTTGATATTGATGGATAATCACGAGTCTCATATAAGCTTGGAAGGTGTTAATTTCTGCCGAGATAATGGAATTACAATTTTGACACTTCCGCCGCACACTTCCAACCACTTACAACCCCTGGACCGTTGCGTGTTTGGCCCGTTTAAGAAATACTACAGTGAAGCAGTCCACTCATGGATGTTGGCCCATCCCAATGAAACTCTATCAATCTACGCACTTCCTGAGCTATGTTCCAAAGCTTGGGATCGTTCCTGAAATGTGGTATCTCGCCATTTGATAGAAACATTTTCCAAGACCACGATTTTCTCTGCTCTGCGGTCTCGGATCGTCCATTTCCGGACCCTCTTGTTCCCAGTACTTCTTCGGAACCTATCGTGTCAACATCTAAAGGAGCAGGCAGAGACACTGCTGCTGTGGATCCTTCTATTACAATCAACTGTTCTACAGAGGCTCATACACCAGTTCCCACATCGAGTCATCAGTTTCCCACATCGAGTCATCAGTTTCCCACACCAGTTGCTTCTACATCGGCACAATCGGAGTTCGTTTCTCCAGAACAATTGAATCCGTACCCAAAAGCTAAGCCAAGGAAATTGGGTAAGGGTGGCAGAAAACGTGGGAGAAGTATGATCGCAACAGACACACCAGAAAAAGAAGAACTCGAACTAAAAGAGAGAGTGAAAATGGCAAAGAAAGCCAAGGTAGTGAAGAAGAAGGTATTTGAAAAAAAGAAGACTGTTTTCGAAGAAGATTCTTCAGATGAAGACATGGGAGAAGTCATCATGAAAGATTCTTCTTCTGAATGGGAAGAGGAGGCAGAAAGTGACGAGTGCCTTAGAAGTGGCAACGATGCCGTTGAAGATGACTTTCTAATTGTAAAAGTTCCATCGAAGAAAGGCAAGTTTGCGATGAATTATGTGGCAAAAGTAAAAAGTAAGTTGCGAGACGGACTTGAAGTAAAGTTCTACAGGCGACTGCTTCCGTCTAATCGCTTTCAACCTACAGCCGAAGAAACTTCATTTGTGGATTTTTCACAAGTGATTTTGATCCTTCCGAAAGCGATAGAAGACAAGCGTCCCAGATTCAAAGGCATGCTTTATTTCAACACTGACCTATCGGGATTCTGCCTGCAGTGACTTATTTTGATATACCTACTTTTCTACTTTTATATTTAGACAAAATATGAATTAAAAATGTTTCTGTTGCTGTACCTATCACTGTTTGTGTTCTGTCCATACCATCCCCAGATGCCGTCCAAAGTATCCCCAAACACGGGGATAGTTTGGACAGATGTAGTGCCTCTAATTTCTGGCCTTTTTCTGAAAATATATCAATCTTGGAAAGTTTATATTATGAGTATATAAACCTAAAGGACAAGTCTACACATTAGCCTAAAAACCATAAAGGTAACATTTTTAGACAAATAAATAAAAAATAAAACCCAAAAAGTGTCCAAACCATCCCCGGTTTCCCCTACTTGCAGTACAATTATTATAATCGTATAATATGATCTAGTATTTCGTTACGTTAATCTCTGGTATTTCTGATTTATTGCTGCCCTCATTCGTATTTTTATTGCGTTAAACTATATTTTATTATTTCTCAAACCTGATTTCGTACTGTTTGTGATTTTATAAGTTTTTATCTAACAAAAATTAATAATTAGTTTATGCTGCATATTGTTATTATTGTAATCCAATAATAAATACTTATTGAAAATTCCTTTAAACAATGATCTATTGATATTACAAAAGTTTTACTTTAATTCAATACAGTAATTGTTCATAATACTGGAGGTCCCAAACTTCATTCAATAAAATAATATGCTTATCACAATGTCTTCCATTTTTGCATATTTCTGTCCCATATGTGAGCACTGGGACAATGCACTGCTCTATCACTCTTGCCTTCATCCTTAGTTCGACTTGACTATTTTTGTTTCGTAGGATAAGACTTGATTTATCGAATTCTGTCCATGCTATCCTTATTCGTCTATTAATATTTGCGTATTGTATGTCTTGGGCAATTCCTATTGTTTGACCTAGTTATACTCATCCACAATTTCTATTATTGTTTCGTTTTAGCTTTTTTTATGTTCAAAGTCAAACCTACTACATCGGATGTTTGTTGTAGATCTTTCAACATATCTTGAACTTCTTGTGGATTTTCTTTCTTCGCCATTCATGCCTCTATCCCCTATTGCAGTTCATCGAAAATATTTACCATGGCTAATATAAAGTGCTTAATACATATTGTATATACTTGTCTCATGCCTCGATTCAGGTGTATAGGTTTTGAGGTTGTATGTAATTTTACTTCACTTGCCGCTTCATGGTATATGTTTTTCAGCAGTTGTATGTATCTGCAATCTAACCTGCAATGCTCTAATGAACGACCAATTTCCCAGGTTACCAGTGAATCGAAAGCTTTATTCTAGTCAACAAATGCTATACATATATGTCCTTATTATATGCAGATGTTTTTTCTATGATGATTCATAATTCTAGTGTGGAAATGCAGAACGTCTATGTGCCAAAAATAAAATTCGGAGTAAATACAAAAAACGTTTATTAACTGGCTAAATCACAAAAAAATTATCCTCTATAGATATTTACCTAAACATCTGAACTTAATGAACACAAATATAAACAAATAAACAAAATCAAAAATTTTAACCGGCTACAACATCAAAAACAAAAACCTCTGGAATGTTCTAAGTCCTTCAGACTGTGGCAAGTCAAAATGGTCTAACTCCAAAGACATATTCTATACTATAGTTAAGCACTACTTCCGAGATGTTCTTTAGTAGCCGCAATAAGATTTTCGTAATAGGCATGATGTTGTAAAGGAATGTAGTCAATCATTGCTTCTATATTTCTAAGTTTTTCGGCCGTAACCCTATTTTGGCACTGTAGCGGAAGTAAGATATGCTCTGTAATTTGATTTAGCTTTTTGCCTTTTTTTAAAACGTTACATGTAACCCATGATTCAATGTCGCTGAATGTTTTTTTTTGTTTTTATGAGTGTTGGGTTGTCCCTGTCGATTCGCAGCCACGAAACTTGTGATATTTGTAATTTGGTCGTGTTAATAAATTCGTTCGATGCTTGTGCAAAATCTTTAAAATCATTTTTTTCCAGAAGTACAGTCTTAAGAGGATTTTTGTGACGGGCTGCAGCAATCATTTTTTCCAAATCATTGAGGATGAAGCATTTTGATACCCTTTTCCGGTTTTCTATCTGAGCGAAATCGCGGTCACATGATAGATAGCTGTGACCGCTTACCAAAAATTTGTGATCTATTTGCTCAAAAACTCCTGTAGCAAGAAGGTAAATAAGGAACATTAAAAAGATCCTATTTTTATGTTGGCCAGTGCAGTTGTCGCTCCAAAATACAACCTTTTGCTTTTTGGCAAACATTTCGGTATGCTGGGAGAGAACTCTATATAAAGCCGATGCAATTTCATTACCGCCCCTTTCTGTAACAGTTTCATCCCACAGACACATTATACCAGTTTCTGTATCAGATATGTGTATACCAAAATTGAAGCAAGAAATTTGGCGACTGTAAAACATATCAGAGTGGGTAAGAGTGGGTATAAATAGTACTTGTTCTAGGTCTAATGAGATCACATTGCGGTCGTAAGTAATAGACTGAGACACATACGATTTGAATTTAAATCAGGGCTCAGAAATTTTCTGATCGATTTGCTGCGACTGTAATGATTGCTCTCTCTGGGGAAACTATTTATATGATCTTTGATCTGCTGATTTAAATCTGTTGTAAATTTCATGCGTTTACTGTTTTTACCACGTCCATCTGTAAATGACACCTTTCCGCGTTTTTTTCTATCAATAAGCTCCTGAACTTTTCTGTGACTAAGTGAAAAAATGTTTGGAAATGTTTTACCACATACTTGCTTGTGCTTGTCTTTACCATCCGGGAATGTATAATAAACAGTACACTGTCTATGGCTGGCTTCTGGACTCTCGTATGCTCCGTGACGTCTTCTGTTCACCTTACCTACTTGGATTAGTCCCAAAAGAAACGTACCCTGTTTCTCGTAATCAGCGGTTGCATACAAATCTCGAAAAAGCGACGTTTTCTGCTCAAAAGATATCGAGTTGCAATGGTATCGGCAGGAACAGACCGCCTAAAACAAACACCGCGTTTTAGTCAAAGAGGTTAAGAAAATTTTATTTATCTCAGCTGTTGGTGCTTTTTTTGCTGAAACCTCGACGCCCTTGTAGTTTTTGTATGATAATCCAACTAATTTTAACTTTTTTCTTCTTTGTTTTTTATTCACATTTGTTGATATTACATTGCCCGTAACATCTGCAGTGGCATCCATCTTGTATCAAACTAACGTGTAATAACTGGCACATAGACCGTTTCAACCGAAAATGGGCTGGCGGACTTAGACCTACCCCCACTTTCGAACTAATATTTCCTACCTTTAACTCTCGTTTTGGCACATAGACCGTTTCGTAGGTTATTGGCCATGGCACGTAGACCCTAAAATTGATAAAATATAAAATTTCGAGTATGTGGCACTTAGACCGTTTTGCATTTCCACTCTAGAATTATTATCACAAAGGTAACATTATTTAGGTACCTATAGTTAATTAAGCTATTTCTGGTGATGTAGCTAAATTATAGTGATTCACATGTCTCTATTTAAAGCAACAGCGTTACAGAAATTAGACACCACAATGCAGTTGAAGCGTAACTGTACATAACGAAGGATTGAAACATGACATTATTGCGTAATGTCTCCGAAGAATCGTCTGTGAGACATGGTAGCTCGAAATACATCTTCGAATGTTCCATCTGTAGCCCAAAATTTTTTGCAATTCCTTCAACCAGATTTAAAAATTCCGGATAGAAATAATCGACCCACTAGCGCCTTCATTTCAATAATATTTCTAGGCCTAACCTCAAAAGGATCAGCAAAATTATTTTTGAAATGAATCTGTTTGTGTTATGAACAATATTTTCAATGAATATTATGAATATAACATCTCAAACACTCTAAAGGATCAACAGCTTAACGAGCTTCTCCTTTCATACTTGCTGTTTTGCAGACGCTTCAAAGTATTGCTAATTAGCATGTTCAAAGTTCTGGTTCACTACTTCCTCTACTTCTTCCTTAGTTTCTGTATTGTGGTAGCTTTCTTCGCTTTTCAAATTAAATACCTCTTCATCTACCTCATCACACAGTTGTTGCAACATTTGAATGTCCTCCAAATAAGGATCCATTTTAACAATCCTGAAAAATTAAAAAAAAATGGTAAAACAAAAATATCATTTATTTCAAAATGCAATTATTTAATTAAATAGTTCATATTGACAAAATAAATTTTATTTCAAATTACGAAAAAAATTTCATCGGGTAGAACTTAATTGATTATAGTTTAACGAATTTTCTAGCACTGAAGCGTATAAATGTAATCAGGAACTCGTGGTCGTCCTACCGAAAGATATTTGACATGGCGATAGATAGATAGATAGACATGGCCTTAGAATAAGAGTGGGATAGCAAACACAAAAAGTCGTTTGTCTAACAGACCCAACCCGGCTAAAACATAGATTAGCCACCACAACGCATAGACTTGAATCCAATAGAACACATATGGGATCATCTAAAGCACTGTTTCCCAACCGGTGGCCCGCGGACCAAAGGTGGTCCGTGAGAGTTTCGGGGGTGGTCCGCGGGAAAGTCCGGTGACTACTTATACAAAAGTAATATTTTTTCATGATTAAATCATAATTACACACGACGAATAAACCAAACACGATTGGAGACACCAATAAAGTCATGTTTGATCAAAGCAGCTGAACAGGTTTTAAGACTTGAATATTCTAAGAAAATGCCATATATTCCTTTATCCAACAATACAGTGAAGGCACGAATAGATACACTGATATTCAAGACCAGCTGGTTTGTGAAACTAAAAAAATCTCCGTATTTTGGTTTGCAGGTTGATGAAAGTATAGACGTACATCAATGCTGCCAGTTGATGGTATTTGCTCGATATTTGGGAAAATAGAACAAAATAAAAGGAGAACTTTTAATATCACAAGAATTGGCAACACCATCGAAAGGAGATCACGTCATAAAAATAAATTTAATTAACTTCATAAGAGTACAATGTATATATGAATAATATATAAATAAATTTTGCAGAAAAAATAAATAAGACATTAGTTCACAATGAAAATATACAATTTAAAAAGTAATAAATAAAAAAAAATATTAAACTTAAAGGTGGGACTTTGTCATCTTGTTCATAGAAGAGAACATATGCTTTTCCACTAACTAAAGATTTCCACGATATTATTAGCACCCTAGAATCGTTATATTCGTGCCAATGTCCCGTGTAGGGATGTCGGCTATATGCTGTGTAGTGACCATTGTAAGTGGTTCCACAGTGATTTGATATAGCATAGAGGTTGTACATACAAGATGCCACATTATCAGCGGCGTAATGGCTCATATCAAGCCCTTCTATTGGAAAATCTATTGCAACATTAAGTTTTCCACTAAATCTTTCTGTTTGAGAAAAGCGCTTCAGGTGAATAACCAATATTTACGGAAATTTATGAATTGAGAATGATTTAGTGCATCGTCTTCGTTCCTTACGTTTCTAACATGTTGGTTTCTCATCACCGTCGACTGTTTCTTCTTTTGTAAACGAATCTAATCATTGTGAAAGTCGTAGTTGACCTGTTCTTTGGGGTATCGAAGGGGATAAAACCCAAAAGGGATCGTAGGTAACTGAACAGTGACCACAGTGTGTGCACTTGATTGTTGATTTTAATTGACCGACAAAGTTACCCACAATCTTGGAGTTATCCATTCTCGGAAAGCTCAACCAAGATTCTTGTGCTTTCTCAATTTCACTAAGTTTGTCGTCAATTTCTGTTAATATGGGCTTTGGTTTTTCATATACCTTGTTGACATCTTCGTGAAGTCTTGCTAATAGGTAACGAAGAAACTCCTGTGCATCATGTTGAGTGTATCCCATGAACCTTGAAGTAAATCGCTGAATCTGAATTTTCAATGATACTGTATAAACCACTCTGTCTGAACCGTCTTCAGACCAAAGCTCTTGAATAACTTCAGCAAATGCTTTAATTTGTGCTCCTTTCATGCTAGATGTTTATGTTAATATCTCTTATATATGCGTCTTTCTTTAGATATTCTAATAGCCACCTTGTGTTTGATAGGCATTGGATAATACTATTCATGAAACGTGTGTTACCAATATTTTTGAGGCCATTGAGACCCAAAGTTTTTTGGGAAGACCCTCCAAGGACCTGATTGTGGAGTAATTGTTAAGAGCTCTTTCGCAACTACTACCATTGTACGGATAATCTCGGATTCTATTATTGTCTTTATCACTTGATCGGCGTGATAAGGAATTTGAATTGATGTTGCTTGCTATTAAATTGGATGTAGATATTGCGGTTTTGGAAAGTTCGGTTGATGCCTATAGATCATTGGTCTGTTTCACTTTGTTAATATATTCCTTGTTATCTACATCATTTTTAGACGTGTCCTTTTGTTCCTGTTGAGTTTCATGCCCTTTCTGAAAATATTTAATCGAAAATGGAATGTATGAAGAGAAGTTGTTAACTCAAGGATTATTTTTAGAAAGGGAATTGATGTTTATTGATTCCTCAGTTACTACGACCCTTTGACCCTATCGACTTCTGACCCATTATTTTTTTCTACGTCTTCATTCTGTTCCAATTTTGAATTTGACTGCAAAACATCGAGGTTATTTTGACACTTGTTGGAGGCAATGTCATTTTTTTTGGTCACCGAAAAATTATTACTAGATTTTTTAACTCTGGTTGATATTGATTTTGTATTTAGTGGTTTCACTCCATTGGTCACATCAGATATTTTGGATCTAACCTAAGTTGTTTTATTGGCGATCTTAGTACCATTTTTTACTGTTCTGGAGAGTTTGTCATTAAACTTTTTACTCAAATCGGCTACTGATGCGTTATTTCCATATCATCTTCATCAGACAAATTGTCTATATTAGTATTGTTAGAGTATGCCACACTGTTAGTATAAATAACTTCCGTTTGGTCGTTTACCTGTTTATTTGATATGTTCAACTCTATTGGGGGACATCAGTTTTATATTTTGTTTTGGACAAAGATAATTTATTGCGTATAGGAATCACATCATTCTCTAGTATAGTCAACTTCTTCAGTATTCCTATGAATTGATTATCTATATTTTTTAGTACACTGTGGCCCAAAAGCTGGTTGGAGGCATAATTTATAAAATTGTCAACGCATGTATTATCAGAAGGCATGGGACGGAGCCCAAGTGTCAGTGCAAGTGAAATCTCATATAACCGGTCTTCCGCGTTGCCATGGAATGAGGGTCATACCATCTGGACGGTTACCGTCGTCGCGGGAAGTACCTAACGGTTCCAACGGACAAAGAATCTTTGCAGATGACAGGCCTCGTTTGATTAGGTCATTTACTGCAGAATGACGTGAAAAACGGCCGGTACTTAATTTGCAGCTTAGGCCGTGTCTACCATATTCATCAACATCAGCTCCGCAACGACAGCGATATTTTACACAAATTTGACAACCTTAACGGAGACCAATAGAAATACGGAAACTTTCGTCATATAAAAGCGTACCTAATGGGCCCGACGGCTAGCGTTCAACCATACTCCTGATTCCTTTGAAAATGCTGCATTCAAACGAGCCTTGTCTGGTAAATTGATAGCTTTCTAAAGCAGATTTTCTTTTTTCAATGTTCAATAAAGGTATATCCCAGGATTCATATTCATCGGGTACAACTTTGTTAGACTTTAATTACCAAATATTTTCTGCCTCCATTAATAAAGGGTCTTGTGTGTGGAAAAATACAGGCAGAATGTAATTATTGAATTTTTTTAATTATGTAATGATGACAAAAAAGAAGGAAGAGCTCCTGAAACGATTGAGCGAATTCCTAAACCACCATATGAAACAGGTAGTGAAGCTTGTTGCCAAGAAAGGTTCTCTAATTTAATGTTAATTAATGACTCAAATGAATGACGAATGGTATTGTCAAAATTGATTAAGATATCATTATGTAACCAGGTCGGACTGCATCTTAAGATATATGTTAATTTTGGAATTAAAAGGCAATTCTTGAGAAGGTAATAAGCAATATGTATCGGTAACCAGGATAAACGAGATGAAATTTTTTTGAAAAAGGTTAGTTTTTCATTGAAAGCTGATAGAAAGTATTCGTTTAATGAAGGAGCACCCAATAGAAATAAATTTTTTCTGTTGGTAATTGTTATGCCTGCTGCTACAGAATTAAATTTATCAATGGTTAGATTATTTGGTGATTATAAGAAAAATAACTCGCATTTGCTGAAATTGAGTTGAAGACCAATATCCTTGGAATTGTTTATAATATAGACAAGAGACTTGAACACTGAATTAGTATCACCACCTAAAAAACCATCATCAAGGTACCAAGCATTGAATTCTGTGTCAATGTTGCTTATAAGTTTGTGTATCGATATGCAAAAAAGGAGAGGTGCCAAAGGGTCCCCTTGTTGGACGTCTCTTTCCGAATAAATGATGTTTTCGCCAAATAAAAGATATGAAGGGAATCGATAACATTGATTGATGAAAGGAAAAATTTCAGGTAGAATATCTGCTACAAGTTTTAATAAATGATTACTTTGAGAAGTATGGCCTTGAATGGGAGAAGCTAGCAGGACTTTGTACCAATGGAGCGCCTGAGTCACTGAGATCACGTTCAGGCCTAGCAACATTAGTGAAGAAGAATAACCCTAAACAGTAACTATATAATTCACCTTCCAGCATTAACATCGAAAACCATGCCTGAAGACCTATTGAAGTCATGACATTGGTGATAAAGATGGTAAACATTGTTAAAGGTAGTACAAAACACGTATTTTCAAAAAGTTATGCGCAGAATTAGACTTCGAACACAACAAACAATTTTATCATACTAATGTGTATTGGCTGTCAAAAGGCAATATGTTGCCGGTTTATATTAGTTGAGGGAGGAGTCAAAAGCATGTTTTATTGAAACTACAATGCAACATTTTTGGACCAACTGAGTGAACCAAGGTTAGAAATGTGGATGTTATTGGTCACTTGAAAAAGTTAAACTTACAACTTCAAGAATATGGAAAAGAAAATTTGGAAGGTCTATGGACAGGCAAAGTTGAATAAAAAATTCTCAATCGTTCGCGACTCTAAAAGCTCTTTCTGACAACGAAGATTATGCTACTGTTACAAACCAGGTGCAGCATAATATACTCAGCCACTTAGTCATCCCCAAAACTGAATTTGCTCGTTATTTCCCAGAATATGGAAACAGTGAGACACAAGCCTACAGAACTTACAATACTCAAGAGGAGACTATAGAACTTCAAAATGACAGTGGCTTCAAGGACTCGTTTAAATCTGGAGTAAAGCTACAAGGGTCGTGGTGTAACAAAGCCCTGTCTTCTCTAAGATTCGAGAACTCAATCTTCGGACTCTCATGATATTTTTAATTAATTTTTGTGCAAGCAGGGGTTCTCTACTTTATTGTTAATTAAAAACAAATAACGAAATTATCTAATTGGAAGCAGTGACTTGAAAGAAGCTCTTAGCAAGAGCCTACGACCTAGGATTACTCATATCGTCAAAAAATGCATGTAAAAAAGTCAAATTGAATATATAAGGTGAATTGTCACTTATAATCTCCCTAGTGCTTGAATTATTTCCTGATAATTTTCCGAAGGAACGCATTTTTTAAAAATTTTCTTAAAAAATGCGTGACTGAAGAAAAATTTCCGGACACTTATTCAAAGACGTGGAGGACTCGGTAAGAAAATTTTACACCCAAAATTTATTTTAAAAATCTGACAAGTTTCATTTCAAAACTTACTTCGCCAAATTAAAGTAGGCTAGACAGGTAGACATAATTTTATTATAATAATAATTATTGTATCCTCAAATGCTATCCATAGGTCATCAATATCATTGTTGTTTATCACTTTAAAAATAGTATCCATCTCGGTTTCAACTGCTTCTTTATATAATTTTGCAGTCTTACTTTCGTTTAGTTTATATGATCTAATTTTATCCATCGTACTATATTTGTTATTTTCTATTACATTTTCTGAATTAATTACTAATTTTGAGACTACCAAATACAATATCTACTTTTAAGTAATCGAAGAAGAATGTAAGCAGCAATAGGAGCTAGAGGACGAAATACTAGTTAGTAATTTTGCCATTAATTCAATGAAAAGCATAGTATTTGTCCTCCTAGTTGTATCAAAGTTTAGAGTATATATCCTGAATTTTGTTGCCATTTTGCAATATTCTTCTCAATACGTTTCACTTTTTATATTTTATAAAATAAACTGTTCTTCCATGTTTGTTGACTAAATTTTTTAGATTTTGTATTTAAAAAAAATAAAACAATTCTGAAATATAATTTTGTTCATGAGTGTATGATGTATGATCTATGAGGTATGTTTCGTAGTGTACTTTTACATTTTCGATCCCGTTACGCTAAAGTGAGAAAGCTTTTCTGGCGTCCATATAAACGTAACAAAGATGTCGCTTGTTTGTTCCAATTAATTAATAGCAAAATTTTTCGGTTGATTTTTGCTGGAAACTTTTAACACTTCCACTATGAGTTTTCATTCCGAATCGATACCTAAAGTCTAATAATTATTTTCACACTTATCGAACACCATCACAGGAGGTCAGCTAACACGTTTTCCGTGTGATTTCGTACACACATCAAGCGTGATATCTACTCGTTCGTCTCTCTCTACCTTCATAGCGTTCGCTAGTGCACGGAGGCGAAATTTACGGCCCAAATTACCCCTGTACATAGCAATACTACGAATAGGCTGGACCACCAAGTCCGTCTATGTACTGAAACGCGCTTATGTATCAGTGCCTATATACTTGGCACATAGATGATTTTCAGGGACTGAAATTTTCAGTTTATAGCTGACTGCGAAACCCCTCTCACAATACCCCTAAACCTGTCTATACCTACAGTTACAATAATAATAATATTACAAAACCAATTATCTGTAAGTTGAAATTTTTCATTAAGTTTACGTAATTTGAATGTGCCGGCTTAAGTATGGCGTGATGTGAATATTTCTTAGGTTGGCCGCGCTGCTTGGACTTCAAGACAAGTTTTCTATTTGTGTTTTATTTCTCTTCCAGTTTTAGACGCATGCTTATTATATGCTTATGTTTTAGAGTTTGCTTAGCTACGGCTCAAATTTTCCGCGTTTTTTAGTTCATTATATGTTACGTCGGTTTCCTACTCCAACGGAAAACACGTAGCAATAAAAAATAATAAATTTTTCTCGAATAATAATGAATATTCATTAACATTTCACTAACAAATGTAATTTTTTGAAAGGTCTAGAAATTTATTCAGTAGTTAGTATTTGATCAAGAATACTTGGCTATTTGTGATATGTTTGTTCTAAATGCATGTTAAAAGATTTCATAAAATAGTTGTATTTTTCTTATTGCACTTTGTTCTATTTTAAAGATTCTTCCGCAGACAAAAACAAAAGTTATTTTCCATTATTTCGTTAGGTTCTTCCCATACTTCAACGAAATCTGCTCAAAAATTATTTTTCACCTTTGCTATCTACGAGTGTATTGTAGTGTTTTTCAGACAATTTTTGGTTTTTAAAGAACAAATTCCAATATTCAGCACTTTTCAAACTTTTTCTAGATATTTATTTTGAAATTTTCCGTTCAATACTATTTGAAGACTTTTTTTGAAATTTTATGCAGAAGAATTAGTTTCATCCAAATTACTATCTCAAATATGACACAATAGACCGAAATTACGGAATGCATGTTTTTCATTAATTCTTAGTCTGCAGGCGAGTACTAAACTTTTGAGGTTTTTCTATCCCATCACCTCCTTTTCCCTCTTATTTCTCTCTGCCTCTTCCATATTAAATTCTTAAAAGGACCCTTTGCTCTTCGTCCACCACCAGCTAAACAGTCAGTTTTCAAAGAGCTCATGTGTTTATATTTTTTCTGTAATTTCTTATTTTTGAACTTCATCTTTTGTCCGATGTGATTCTCTCGACTCTTCTGATGTATGTGTATCATTTGGATCTCTCTTTTGTCACAGTGTAAGCTCAAAGGACTCGCATACCAATTGGTTCGAAAACAATTTTGAATACATTTACTCTGTTTTTCATCCAATTGAAAGTATTTACCTTTTGCGTGATACAATTTTAACCTTTTGCAAATCCTATTTTGTATAAATATAATCAATGTTCTTGAATGTTCGATTCCAAATATTTGAAGCATTTTTTCTATTAAGTTGTACTTTCTGACCCTCTTTTTCTTCTATATATGCATACATTTTTTACTTTTGTTTAATATCAGTCCACAATCGTCCAGAGTTTTGTGGGTCTCTGAATTCTACAAAGGATTCTTCAGAGATATTTAGTCATCACAAATGCATATGTCCAATATATAGTTTCTCGCCCCCTGGTGAACACTGCTCCTCTATTATTTCATAAAAAATTACAGGGATGTCAATTGTCCAGAGTTTTGTGGGTCTCTGAGTTCTACTAAGGATTCTTCAGAGATATTTGGTCATCACAAATGAATATGTCCAATGTTTAGTTTCTCGCTTCTGGTGAATACTGCTCTATTATTTTGAAGAAAACTACAGGGGAGCCAATCGTCCAGAGTTTTGTGGGTCTCTGAACTCTACTAAGGATTCTTCAGAGATATTTGGTCATCACAAATGAATATGTCCAATGTTTAGTTTCTCGCTTCTGGTGAATACTGCTCTATTATTTTAAAGAAAACTACAGGGGAGCCAATCGTCCAGAGTTTTTTGGGTCGGTGAATTCTACAAAAGTTTCTTCAGAGATATTTGGTCATTACAAATGCATATATCCAATATATAGTTTCTCGTACCCTGGTGAACACTGCTCCTTTATTATTTCATAGAAAAATTACAGGGGTGTCAATTGTCCAGAGTTTTGTGGGTCTCTGAATTCTACTAAGAATTCTTCAGAGATATTTGGTCATCACAAATTCATATGTCCAATGTTTAGTTACTCGCTTCTGGTGAATACTGCTCTATTATTTTAAAGAAAACTACAGGGGAGTCAATCGTCCAGAGTTTTGTGGATCTCTGAATTCTACAAAGGTTTCTTCAGAGATATTTGGTCATCACAAATGCATATATCCAATGTTCAGATTCTCGCTTCCTGTTGAACCTACTCTATTATTTCATGAAAAACTACAGGGGTGTCAATGCCCCTACCCGTCTCAATATTATGATCCAAAATAAGAGATTTCATTCCAGCGTTTGGCAGCATTTAATATCTTCAAGTATTTTGTGTCGTGGAACTTTACCCAATGTCATCTCCAAAAATATGAAATCTCTTGTATTTCTTAATGTGTTTATTTTTTACCTGAGTTAAATGATTTCTTAGTTATAATTATTTGAATTTTTTTCGTCCCTGATTTATCGATATGAAATAAATCATTGAAATTTCCGAATCATCTGGTATTTTTTCATCCTCATTTGCCATGGTAATTATTAGAAGTAAGATTTGGTTTGGACCCAAATTAGAAGACCTGAAAGTTTAGTTAATAATACTGATTCAATTTAATTCACCATTTATGGGAAACCATGATTTAATTTATTATTAAAAATATCAAAAATTGGGTCCCAAGTTATCTCTTATCTTGAAATTGAGAGCTAAGCACATATCCAGGAATATTTGTGTTGTAAGCTCGGTGAAAATGTCATGTATTAAATTATCTTCGGTTGATGACTTTTTTGACAGCTTTTCATTTCAATAAAGGCGAATAAACTCGAAAATAGTGTCATCTGTTTAATATCTATGTTGGTAAAAAGTCGAGCTGACCATTTGGACTCTATTAGGTGTATTCAGACTTTGTAGATTTGTGGATAATCTGGACTCAAGAAGTTGGTGTCAGAGAGCCAGATAGAAGGCTCATACTCTATTGTATTAGAGCATGTCTAAATGTTTTTTCAATCATTATTACATGCATGCGCTTTTAATTGTGATTAAAAAAGGATATTTTGGTGGGGAAGTAGCAATAAAGCATCAGAGTACACTCTTTTAGATATTTAATCCGAGCTTTCGAATAAATTGAAATTCATTTTCGAGGAACGAAAATTAATGGTCAATGTTATCAATATTGAAAATAAAGTGTTAACTATTTACAATAAATCTATCAAAAATTTGGGATAATACGTAAATTTCTATAATATATCTATATTTAACATAATTCAAAGAAATACCCAACAAACAATATGACATCAAATATACTATTTGATCTTAAACTACTATAATTTAGATTTTTTTGTATTCAAATTAAGGGTTGTTTTGAATGGCGTGTTGTTGTTCTAACTCTAAAAGATAAGTATAGATTACAGTAGGGTTTTTTATGTCTGTTTTTTTATTTATGCAATCATTTTGTTTTGCGATATACGCTGTACCTTTTTTATAATAACTTTGTATGGTCAAAACTTTGGCAGATTGATAATCCCTAGAATGGCCATCATAAAAGACGTGTTTGGTTACAGCACATCTGTCAGAGCATAATTAACTGTCACTTTTATGAGAGGCGATTCGATTGATTAGCGATCTTTTGCAGTATTTCTTATTACAGTTATTGCAAGGAATTTCATAAACTATATTAGTTAACTTATTAGTAGGTGTTTTGTCTTTGATCTTACTTAAAATTGAATTTATTCTAAGGTACTGTTTATTTGCAATTTTTATATCATGTTGTTTAATAACTCCGGAAAGTTTAGGTCTAACAGATTTTCTATGTTGTGAAGAAATATAAATTGGAGAGGCTGTAATGTCACTGTTTTGTTCGTCTCGTGTTATGTTATTAGTAATGTCATTTTTATTGTCAGAAATATTAAAAAAAACTGTTTCAACAGATATGAAGGATACGAGTTATAATAGAAAAGTTTGTATGTAATGTAATTCTAGATTTTTATGTTGAAATATTGGATTATAAATTTGTAGGACTCTATTTCTCATATGTTTAATCAAGTCGAGCTTTGTATTACGTGGATGATATGAATGGTGATTTATATATCTCCCAGAACTTATGGGTTTTCTATACCAGTCTATCAAAATTCTATTATAATTGTCTCCAATAAATTTGGTGTCAAGAAAACGTAAAGATTGTTCTATATTTTCCCTTCCTATTGTAAATTGGATAAGAGGATCGAATCTATTAAATTAAAAGAGTATATTATTTATTTCTTGAAAGTGACTGATAATATTATATCATCTACATATTTTTTTCATGAAGAACAACTTAAAAGATAAAGCAGATATAACATAGTCTAAAATATAATTCATGATATAGTCTGCTAATATAGGAGATATTGAAGAGCCCCTAGGTGTTCCAAAGATTTATTGGTAATTATTCTTGTTAGAAGAAACAAATGTGTTATTATTAATTCTAAAAAGTTTCTTTTCCAAGTTTGCAATACTTATATCATTTCCATTTATGATGAAGAGATGTTGAACATGTTTTTAAGTGATTATTACTAAAAATTGATGCAATGTCTAAACTTAAAAGAACTTGATTTGGTGGGAAAATTAAGATATCGAATATTTTGTTCTTAAACACAATATTCATTGTCATAGTTGTAAGACTTTGTCAATATTTCAGTTAACCAAAGAGTATGAGGTTAAATTGGAATGATAATCGATGCTACAATTCGTCTAGCTGATAATGTGGGTTTATGAATTTTTGGTGAACAATAAATTTTGCGGAAATACTGTTATAGTTGGTTAATTCTTTACGTGAATTTTCATCAATTTGTTTTTTATTAAAATAAAATTTCTTCATTAATTTGTTACAATTATTAGTTATTTTGGGAGTAGGATCATTAGTGAGCTCTTTATATGATGTATTATTATCAATTAGTTCTTTACACAAATGTAAATAATTTTGTTTTTTCATTATAACTGTAACATTACCTTTGTCAGATGGTATGACTATTAAATTTGGTTTTCTCTCAGAATTTTTTTTGTAATATAGAAGATTTTTTGGGTTCATAAATATGGTTAGTTAGAATATTTGTTGTTTTAGCTATAATGATATTTTTTTCTAGTTCGTTTTGTATAAACGATGATATGTAATCAGCATTAGCTAACATAGTTTTTAATGAAATGACTTTTGTAATAATAGGTTCAATGCTAAAAATGTAGGGCCTATTGATAAAAACTGTAATATATCCTTAGGTATTTCAGTACCTGATAGGTTTTTAAACCATCTGTGTTGTGTTGTAGGAACTGATTTTTTTCCTCTTAATTAAAATATTAAGTTTGTTCTTTTGCCTTTTTTTTAATATTAAAGAATAGTTTGTTTTAAATAACCTAGTACGTATTAGAGAAATTTTCAAAAACTAATTATCTGGATGTGTAAATTAATTCAATTAGATTATTTTCAAGTCTAAATATTGTTTTTTGATTACAAATAATTTCATTATATAGAAGCTTATTTACTAACCTATTATAGATATAATAACTCTTCCTTGTTTCTTGTTCTTGGCGTATGAGTATTTTTCCTATATGTTTGATGATGTTCTGTGAGAAGGTAGGAAGAATGTTCTTTTTCTCTTCAACATAAATGGAATTATATAAGTAAAAATTGCAAACTTGAAGAAGAAACTTTTTTAGAATTAATAACACTAATTTTTAATAATATATTTTCTTCTTATAACCACGAAAGTTACCAACAAACCTTACATCTTAACCAAAATTCTCGATAGATTTAATGTAAGTAGTTAACATTTGATTTTATTTTCAATTTTGACAACATTGACCATCAATTTTCAGTCCTTGAAAATGAATAATAATTTATTCGAAAGCTCGGATTAAATGTCTAAAAGAGTGTACTCTGGTATTTTATTGCCTTATCCCCACTTAAATATCTTTTTTAAATAAGTTGGCAAATATTTCTCTTCGAATTATATATATTTATCTATGACTGTTTAATAATGTGCTCATTATCGAATAATTTGTGAGTTATGGACATGAGTAATGATAATTCAGACTCAGCCATTTTCATGAATGAAAATTAATTTGGTCCAGAAAATATGCAATATAATGAGCATAAATTATCATATTTTGGGTAGTTTTAAAATTAGTTCGATAAGACTAGAAAAGCAGTCCTAGATAAAGTATTTACGTAATTACTCACATATCACTATCTAGACTAAAATTCATTGGATAATATGATATCTTCATTATATTTGTTATATGGACTAAATGAATGTTTCCTTTTTTTTCAGAAATTATTCATTAGACTACAGTACAAAAACAACCTCGTGATACACAAAAATTTCGGCTATAATGTTCCTACAATTTACCCTAAATCGCAGTTTGCTATCGACGAAGTTTTACAAGAGGATCAACAACAATCTTTGAAGTTAACTTAATATAATTTTTTAAACCATAATTTTACTAACTAAATCAACGGGCACATTGACTTTTTTCGTTAATCGCTTTCATAATATTTAAATCGGGAGTTAAATGTATTGACAACCTGCATCGGGCAAAACGAAACATCTAAAGCAGACTCAATAATTTAACTTCGCAACCATACCTCGATTATTTTAAACATAGGGCAACAATCCATCCAAGTTTTCTTTTGAATAACTAGTTTTGCAATAAACTGGGCATATATAATATACAACGGGCTAAGTTTTGTGAACTTTAAATACAACATAATATACAGATACAGTGAACTTTTCGTTGGTTATTACATCATTGACTTTTGGTTCGACTTCGAGAACTTTTATTTCGCCAAACCGTTCGACTAATAAAAAATCTGTGATCTAGATAAACTTTAATTTGATAACTTTGAGTGTATCTAAAAAAAATTAAATATTTATTTAAAAAAGAAGACAAAAAAGAAGCTAAATCGTATTTTTCCAAAATCTCGACTAGAGTGCCTTATAACGTCGGCCTTATATCCAAAAAATACTTCCTATTAGAAAATTTGTATATTAATAAAAAATAAAAAAAAACAAAAAAATAAGAAACTAAAACATACATTGTGGCTTATATTTGGTACAAGTACAAAATTGTTGAAAATTAATACGTTTTTAAGAAAAAAATTATCTAAAATTATCCTAAACGTGACTGTAAACCCGCCTTCGACTTAATATATAAATATAAACAAATCGCGACCGTATTTAACTCGATTGTGACTACATCTACCAGGACAAGGGTAAGTTAATTGCATTATCTGACGTAAGATACATGATTAAGCAACTAGAGAAATTTATGAATATACAGTTGAAAAAAAAAACAATACAATGAAACTGAAACTGCTACGCAAATGATTTTCCAAAGCATTTCCTTAAATTGCCTAGCCATATCTCTTCCTTTGGATTCTAATACTAATTCCTCATGATGTGGTCAAAACACTCAAACTTTTGGGTTTCCTTTCGTATTTCTACTCCTTTGTCTTCTCCTATTTTCTTTACAATAACCTGATCAAAGGCTCTGTTGTCTGTAATAACTTCCATCATCTTCATATTAAACGTATTGAGATAGTTCATCGATTCCTCTGATTGTGTCGATTCCTCCGTCCCGTATTGAGATGATGAAACATTTGCTATGTCTCACTCTTAATTCAATTTGAAGTCTCTATTGTATACTATCTCACTCACGTCATCACAAATGCTGACCATTCTATGCGGCACCTTATTCTCTGAGTATGATCCATTCTATAGTCCACGAAACTTCCTAGGGTATTAAATGTATCTGCATTCTAGCTGTACTTACATTATCGACGCACAGGTTAGAGTTATGTGCCTTTCTGAGATCACCATGTATTTTGTTTTTGTCAGTGTTTATGTTCAGTTCCTATTGTTCGCAAATACACTGCTGAGTATAAAAGCGTAGTCAACATGTCATTTGCAAATTTTCTTTGTTTGTATCATAGTATACCAACTCGTTGCTTGAATAATTAATTAATTTTATGTTTCGTCTAGAATTCCAATACAAAGACAGATCTTTTTAAAAACTTGAGGAGATTATGTGTATATGTGCATAATTTCATATGATACTTTAAATAGAACAACTCATAATAGCTCCCTGGATGATCTTGCCAGTAGTCATATGCTTGTCTCAAAGATTATTTTTGGGGTTTAATCTGTCTATTCGAAATTGTTCGTCTAGAATTGTCATTGTTAGTACAAATATTGTTGTTACTGTACAAATTGTGTTGGACATAGAAGTTTCTCGCAGTCAAAAGATATGATACGGGGATATTCTGGATATCTTCTTCTCATTCATTTAAGATCAGTATAATTGTGCAATGATATACAAAACTATGTCTGTTGATCTTTACAATTATCACCTAATAAGACAGTTTGAAAGTGGAGAACTCCCTTGATTTATCTGTTCATTGACGACTTCATTCTGTGGATTTCTTAAGTGTCTTTTAATTTATAATTCTTCAAGGAAATCCAGTTCTTGTTTCTTATCAAAAATATGTAGTCCTCCTAGTTCTGTGTTAGGTGTCAATGAATGTTTAGTGTCAAGTAGAGGTTTTGCGTGGTGGAATTTTCTGGTTGTTATAATATGTATGCACGTGAGTGTTCACTGCATCTGATTTCAAAATTTCTAAGGGTTTCACCCAAATAGACAGCATTACATGCTATTTATATGATAAAGTGAAAGGGTAGTCACGGCTGACTAGTTGAAAAAACCATCTTGTAAATTTTATGGGATACAGCCAAATGTATGGGTGGTTAATAAGACTATTTTCACAACACCAAGCTTTCGATAATTTATTTTTATCTTTTTCAAGGCTAAAACTACAATTTTGTTAAACTTTTTAACAAGGTTTACGTTATGAATAAATAAAACTTACTAGTAAAGTGAGTAATTTCTTAAAGAATTTCAAAATTGATAACATTATTTGGATTTCAGCTTTATATAATTACCAAACATTAATATCAATTGCTGTTATATCTCCAAAGCTATTCACTTCAGTTCTCGAGGATATTTTTGAGAAGCTACAGTGAGAAAACAAAGGATTGAACGTGCATTGAGAACACTTACACAATCTGAGATTTGCTGACGATGTTGTACTGTTTGCAAAAGATAAACAGGAATTGATAGACATGTTGGAAGAAATACAAAATGAGGCTGCAAAAGTAGGATTACACATGAACAACACAAAGACCCAGTTTATGACAAATATACCAGATGCAGACGTTACAATACCGATTCATGACAGCACAATAAAAAGGACGGAAACATACATATACCTGGGCCAAGCTATAACACCAGGCAAACAAAATTAAGAGATGGAGATTGATAGAACAATTAGACTGGGATGGGCAGCCTATGGCAAATTGGAGTACATCTTCAGCATGAATATTCCAATGAATTTGACAACAAAATTCTATAACGAGTGTATACTGCTTGTTGTCACGTATGGTTGTGAGACCTGGGTAATAACAAAGAAGATAAAACATAAATTGGAAGTACATCAGAGAGCCATAGAAAGACGTTTTCTGGGAATTTCCCTGAGAGACCATAAAACAAATACTTGGATACGAGAAAAAACCAAAGTCTTCGATATAATAAAAAGAATTGGTTCCCTAAAATGGCAATGGGCAGGGCACGTAGCCAGGCATACGGAAAACTGGAGCGGGTATGTCACCAGATGGAGACCTTGGGCAGAGAGGAGGAGTGTTGGAAGACCCCAGCAAAGATGGTACGACGAGATAAAGAAGGTCGCTGGCCTGAACTGGTATCGAGTTGCGCAAGATCGAAGCCGATGAACGAATTTGAAAGAGACCTATATCCTAAGGATAGAAAATGGCTAAAAATAGAAATATCAATCGCTGAGAACGTGGTCTGTCGTAAGAAAGAATAAAAATTCAAAATAATGGTTTTTTGACTTTTTTTATTTTAAATAACAGTGACAACTAACAACGTTAAGGTTGAAGGTTAAATACCCTAACTTACACTAACTGTTTGATCTAGCGTGAAATTTCATCTTATTATTTGTATAATAATGACAACTGTCAATATTAAGGTTAAAGGATGAATACCCTAAATAACACTAACACATAGATGTAGCGTGAACTTAGATTAAATGATTTGAAATTTATTTAATTTTATTTCAAAATGAAAATTACCAAAAAACCCTGTGCCATGACAAGTTAAATTTCTTTAAAAAGAAAAGGATGTGCCAACTATTGAAATCTTCTATTTATTCTTTGTAAAACGTTAGTTTATGACTTGAAATAAACTCCTTTAACTATGTGACATCAGTCTCTCACGAATTTTTGTTGTTACATTTTAAGAGTTATAAAAACTTTAGTTATTAGCATTTATTAGTTACTATATTATATTACTGTTAAATATCTGGAAACATGAGACTGTGAGTCAGGCCATTAGGTTCTCAGTCTTAAAAGAAATTGTTGTATTTATTGCTAAAGATACTTACTATCTTTGATATATTATTACAAATATTACCTTCATATATGATAAATTTATAATTTTTTGTTTTAGACTGAGAACCTCTTTTCTAATGGCCTGACTCACAGTCTCATATGTTTCTAGATATTTAACAGTAATATATAGTAACAAATAAATGCTAATAACTAAAGTTTTTATAACTCTTAAAATGTAACAACAAAAATTCATGTGAGACTGATGTCACATAGTTAGAGGAGTTTATTTCAAGTCATAAACTAAAGTTCTACAAAGAATATATAAAAGATTTTAATAGTTGGCACATCCTTTTCTTTTTAAAGAAATTTAACTTGTCATGGCACATGGTTTTATGGTAATTTTCAATTTGAAATAAAATTAAATAAATTTCAAATTATTAAATCAAAGTTTACGCTACATCTATGTGTTAGTGTTAATCAGGGTATTCAACATTTAACCTATTGACAGTTGTCACTAATATACAAAGAATAAGATGAAATTTCACGCTAGATCAACCTTAACGTTTTCAGTTGTTACTGTTATTTAAAATCAAAAAAGTCAAAAAACTATGACTGATTAATTATTTTGAATTTTTATTCTTTCTTACGACAGACCACGCTCTTAGCAATTGATATTAATGTTCTATAATTATATAAAACTGAAATCCAAATATTGTTATCAATTTTGAAATCCTTCAAGAGATTACTCACTTTACTAGTGATTTTTATTTATTTATAACGTAAACCTTGTTTAAAAGTTTAACAAAAATGTAATTTTAGCCTTGAAAAAGATAAAAATAAATTATCGAAAGCTTGGTATTGTGAAAATAGAGTCTTCTTAACCACCCATACATTTGGCTGTACCTCATAAAATTTACAAAAATTGATTTTATTTCTGAAGATACTATCTTTGATATATTATTAGAAATATTACCTTCATATATGATAGTTTTATAATATGTTATTACATTAGTTTGTTTAGGAAATATTAGTTGTAATACCTCTTTTTCTTCTTTTTTATTAATGAATTTATTTGTCATATGTAATGGATAGCTAGAAGTTGAAAATATTAATCCTGGAATAATATCAGATATACTCAATTCATTTGATGTATGTATTAATCTGAATTATTTTACTTTTGACAATAGGGTATATATTCAAAATGATGGTTTAGCAATAGGAAGCCCTATACCTATCACCAATTTTGATAAACATTTTATGGACAGATTAGGAAGAAAAATCTTTGATAGTAATATTTCCAAAAATATCTCATTTTGGTATAGATATGTAGTTGACATATTAGCTTGTTTTATAGGTAGTGAACGACAATTAGATGTATTTTTCAACCATATTAATAATTTACAGCCAAAAATTGAATTTACACTAGAATTTGAAGATGATAACTCAATAAATTTTCTTGATTTTAAAATTCAAAAAGTTAATAATGTACTGGATTATTCATTTCACAGAAAATCGACACACACTGATGTGACTATTCCATATAGTTCCAATCATCCCATGTCATATAAATTAGCAGCATGTAATTCAATGATACATAGAACATTTTTAGTTCCTATGAACAAATGGAATTTTGATAGAGAAATTAATACAATTAATCAAATAGCATTATCAAACGGTTATCCATTACATATGATAAATACATTAATTAATAAAAAAGAGGAACAAGTGGCATTACAACTAATATTTCCTAAACAAACTAATGAAACAAAAAATTATAAAACCATCACATATGCAGGTAATATTTCTAATAATATTTTAAAGATGATATCTTTAGAAACAAATACAACAATTTCTTTCAAAACAGAAAGTAATGTGAGTACAAAATTGTTAAATGTAAAAACAAAATTACCGTCAATAAAGAAGTCTGGTATATATTTTCCAGAATGTAACGCTGTCTATTTGGGCCAAACCCTTAAATATTTTGAAATCAGATATACTGAACACTTACGAGCATATATATTGAAACAACCAGATAAATCACACTACGCAAAACATCTACTTGACACCAAACATTCTTTGGCACCTAACATATAACTAGAAGTACTATATATATATATATATATATATATATATATATATATATATATATATATATATATGAAGCAAAATGGTATTCTTGACGGTAGATAAATCAAAAATCTCTGAATATCTTAGGGATTCCGTCGTAAGTAGGGCTGAATGAAACTCTTATTTACTACCCAACGTTTCGAAAAATTTTATTTTCTTTTTCAAGGCTGAAATATGGACATGTTGGTACATTTCATTAATTAACAATTTTTTTTTTATTTTTTTTTTATACTTACGTGTAAAGTGAGTTAATAAATATTAAAATAGTTCATACTTGGAACAACAACAAAAAATATATTTTATGTATAGATACTTTTCAAGTACTAATTCAAAAGGATCTTTTTGATTTGAAGGAACATTATATGTCACAGTTTGAGTGACAGTTTTTTGGTTGAGACATAACCTAGTTGATGTGTTCAACTTTATGACTTAAGAGACAGTCTTCATTATTAGTAGCATGACTTGTCACTTAATCATGATCCTATGAACAAAGGAAGTCCTATATATCATATATTCTCCCTTGTCAACGAGCGAAAGTTGTAAGGTATAATACTCTCACTAATTACCCCACTCAATCTCACGATAACAAGAGTGAATGTAGTATATACACAACAACTCCGTTATAACTCATTAGTTATATAGATGTTTATATTTATAAGTTAGAAATATCTACAATTTGATTGTTCTTATGTTGTTGGTTAAATGAAAGAAGATACGCATAAGTGTGATTAACATGGTTGCTTTCTCTCTTTTTATTCAGTGACTTTTCATCTAAGGCAGTCTCAAACATTTCTAGGCAGGATCTTTTGTGATAGTGGGATTCCGAATGTATAACCATGATGTTATTAAAATTTGGATGATGCCCAGTTTCTATGCTATGTTCAGCCAAAGCGCATGATTGTTTATTAAGTTTTATGTCACTTTTATGTTGGGTCACCCTGTCTTTTAATACTCTAGATGTCTGTCCATAATATAAATAACTCTTATCCACCTCAACTATTAAAAAAAAAATTAATTTTCAACACCAGAGAACAAGAAGAAAGAATCACAAATAATGATAATGAGAATAACCAAGAAACTGAACCTAAAAAATATATAGCGATTCCATATATACAGGATATCTCAACGAATATTTTGAACATTTTTAAGCATGAAAATCAAATCAAACTAACTTATAAGTATAAATTCACAATTAATAATATTTTAACGAAAACAATATATAAGGATGAGGTATTGAAAAAATCTAATGTAGTATATAAGATCTCTTGTAACAATTGTGACAAAGTGTATTATATATATATTTTCTCATGTTTCATTCAACACCTTTGCTCTCATGTTTCACATCTTTTCTTGGTTGTACCGTACCGATGACGGCTAATGAGCTAGAAACATGCATGTCTGCGGTTACCACTCTTTTCAGTAGCCCCTTCTTCTATTTGCGTGCAATACCCACTAATCTATTCGTTGCTTATTATATATATATATATATATATATATATATATATATATATATATAGCGAATCACCACAGATGTCCGTATCGGCAAAATGGCCGATCGACGTCACGGTTTTCGAAGGGGATGTAATTCAATATTCTGCGTGGTATTAGCCAGGAATGTAGTAGTTTTGCCCTTCGAAGAACGGTCAGGCCAATAAGTCGAAATTATTGAAATTTCGACTGAAACAGGTGTAGTAGAAAATCGAAATTTATATTTCATATAGCACCTCGTATTTTATGAAATTATATTCATTTTATATATATATATATATATATATATATGTGATAAGAAACAAGAACTGGATTTCCTTGATGAGTTGTAAATAAGAAGAAACTCACAATATGAAGTCGTAAATAAACAGATACATTATTTAGGGAATTCTCCATTTTTAAACTGTCTTCTTAAGTGATGATTGTAAAGATCAGCAGATATAGTTTTCCTGATTTTCAACATCATTGCACAGTTATACTGATCTTAAGTATATCCAGGATATCACCATCAGGCTAATATTACCTAAGCTTTAATATTTGTAATATCATATCTTCTACTTTTTTCAATTAATATATATCTTTTTGGTCTAGCCAAAAATAATTATGATACATCAGGTACGCATCAAATGAAATGTAACTTCTCTCGTTCCGACGATGAAATTTAAAATCGAACCAATTGTCAATTTCTTAGAATTTTTAACATTTATCCAATATATAGTGAGAGTATATAGAAACAGTTAGTTTCATTTGAAATAGTAATACATATTTAGTGCTTATGCACACAAAATTCCATTAAAATTACCAAATTTCAGTGCCGATTCCATGTTTTATATTCAGATCCATTGTAAGAATAGTTAAAATGAACTTGAGATGAACTGCCGAAACCACTGTCAACAAACTTAATGCCTGTGACAGTTTAAGTATGGAGAACAGATTTGCCAGATTAACGACAAACAGAATCCACTATAAGTGAACTCCCTCTCGATGGTATATTTCTGCAAATAGGAAATTATACTCTGACCCAATCGCATTACCTGATGTTCCAAATATTTGATTTTTCTCTATTTTCCTAGTAATTTTGTGGCTAATAATTGTAAACTGGTGAGCCATTTTTATAACTCAAACTTATTGCAACAACAAGTTCCAAGTGTAGGGTATACTCGTTAAGGTGCAATCAGAACAAATAAAGTATTCAATTTCATTTCTTTATTATCTATACTGTTCATATAACCCCAATTCTTGATAAAAGTAACTTCCCAATGTTCATTCCATTCCTATAACATACTATTCAAATTCGATCAGACTGGTAGCCATTAATCAGTGTATATAAAATGTACAGCAAAATCAATGAAACTTAACAATATAAACCATTCAAATCTGTGCAAATCAACCTAAAATAACATTTATAAGTTTCTCTGGTTGTAAAGCCACTCAACAGAAAAATTTTGCATGTATATTCAAATTTTCCGCATTTTTTTCTCCATTTGTTTGAAAAAAGTGTTAAAAGCGCATGCGTACTAAATTGAACAAATGCAACTTTTACTCTGGAATTGACAACTACAATAATTTATTTAAAGTGAGCATCGACTGCAGTAACTACATAGACAAATATCCAAAATGGCCGTTATATACTGTGACGTCACGTTATCCCTACTCCGGATTGTCCAATCGAAGCGCGTAGAATTGTAGGAATATTTTTCAAAATATAGATAATTTATCCAGGGATGACCACGCCCTGGACAAAATAATTATATTGATATTTTCTATTGAAAAATGCTACAATTCTATATACTGCGTGTATATATCTATATATGCACATTATGCTTTTCCTATACATATATACATTTTGAGAGAAATGCATTTATTCGACATTCGAACATAAATTTTCCATTATTAGTGAACTTTGCTCGCTTTTGTTCTATAATTACCTACATTTTAATATTTGAAATGTTCTCATTAACAATCGTAATGGTGATCTCAAATTGTATACGTAATATAATGTTAGATTTCTTTGAAACAAAAGTCGTATTTAGTAGCAAATCTACAGGTTCAATGATTACTAATTCTACCAAGTCAATTTTTAAGGATTTAAATGAGAATAATGGTGGATGATAACTTAAAGCAACTGAAATTATTTTGAAAAAAATTAATAAACAATACTTACTCAATAATTAATTACATCCAGTATCTTCACAGGTGTCGGTTATTTGATGGTGTTAAGTGAGTTGTAATTCTTCTACAGCTTTCTCTTCACATATTTATGTCATGGGTTACCATTATTATCTCTTTTTATTCTTTGTTTCTCTTACTCTGTGACATTTTCTAGACTGCTTATTGTATGCTCTAGCTTAAAATATTTGCCTTATTACTAAAGGGCGGATTATATGCACCAAAAAATGGAATATATGCGCATATATACAGTGACAGGAATAAAGTTGGATACAAATGGAAAAAAATGTATTGTTCATTTCTCAGAAAATTTTATTCCAGATAAAAATGCTTTTTTGATCGCAAACATGGCATGGACTTACAAAAGATTGAATATCTCGCTTCTTATACGAGGGAGATTCGAAAATTTGAATACGGCTCAAGAGTAAAGTACTCTTATTTTGCAAAATACACAAAATTGTTTAGAATTGTAAAAATAAGTCGAATATGTAATTTAAACCAGCTCCGCAGAAAAAAATATTAACGTGTGGGAAACAGAATGCCGGTAAGGCGAGATTCACTTCCGTTAAAATATCTTGTAACCCTATAAAACTGAATACACGTAAAGCCGAGTTTTCACTAGACTATTAATAAGGCCAAGTTCACAATGGACATAAATACGCAATATGACTACAGATCGACCTTTCCTGACAATCAGGTCGGCCTCGATCTGGGGCATATTCGCGGCTAAACAAAAATGCATAACTCTTTTTGAACAAAATAATCACATAAAACTAAATGTTACATAATCTCTTGCATAATCTTAGCAAAAATTCATGAAACAGTATTCACATATACCAAATATTCTCACTCACTTGAAAATTGCTCGAAAATTAAAAGAAATTCTCATAATATAAGATATAATAACTCAAAATAAGCCATAAAGTAGGTAAATAAATATAGCGTAGTTCGTAAATCATAAACATAAATCATCAGTAAGTTTAGAGAGTCAGAAATAAAACATCAATCAGACTCTAACCACATGCGCATGTTCACAGGAGAGTAAATGCCCTCAACTATTCACTTATACTTAATTTATGTAGGCATTTAACTTTCAAGTTATATTAAATACAATATTCACTATTTAACTAAGTAATTTGTTCTACTCACGACTTGATTGAAATATAGACAGAACTCACGGATCACAGGTAGTCGCTTATATATTAATGCCCTTTCTGGAACATTAGGATTCCTGAAATTTCTAGATTGCGGTTCCCAAAAAACGATCGACCTTTTTAGAAATGCCAAATTATTATGTGGACACTAGTATCTTGGAACAGCACCTCTACCATGTTCCTGATGACTCGCCAGTCCAACTGATTGCTCGCTATCTTAAGCAGAGCCAGTTTCTTCACGTTAGGCTTCAACACATGGTCTCGGTCGGTTTTGGTGGACTACTCTCAGTGTTCCTTTGAATATGACGTTATTGATCCTCTTCTTGATTAATAACTGAGTCTTCCAAGACTTTTGGAGAAAATCCTTTTCTCCTCGTCGGGTTGTGTAACCATACTTTGCCCCCTTCTTTAAAATTGCGTTCTGTGGCCTGAGTGCCATATCATTTTTTAATTCAGTCGCAGGCCACTTGTAGATTCGTTCGAAACAATTCGTGCATATTGTACATCTTTCTTCTCAATTGGATCACTTAAAATTCTCCCGTTAGAACTTCTCCATTAGATCTTCTCCCCGCCGACAAACAAATTCTAAGTCAGAAAGTAGACTCATTGCGCGTTCAAACAGGATTTTTGATGGTACTTCACTCGTGAGCTCATTGATGGCAGATCGATAAGCCAATGTAGATAGGGAGAGATATTAGTCTCAATTTTTCTGGTGGCTGGAAACTACTTTGGACAGGTATTCTCCAATGGTCCTGTTCATTCTATCGACCATTCCATCTGACTGTAGATGCAACGCTGATTCTGATCTTCTTAATTCTCAGCTAGTTTCGAATTTCCTGGAATAGATGGCTCTCGAAATTTTTTCTCTGATCCCTGTGGACCTCCAAGGGCACTCCATATCAATTGTTGAATTATTTCACCACAACATCAGCGACAGAGGTCACCTCTTCATTCGGGATTGCGTAAATTTCCACCCACTTTGTGGAATAATCCATTGTAACCAGAATGTATTTACTACAATTTTCTATCGACGGAAATGGTCCAGCGATATCTAAACCTTTCAGAAGGGCTTCCAACATTATTATATTGTTTCATGGTTGCCTTTCTCTTGCGATGTGGTCCATTACTCGTAGCACAAGTGGTACATTTCTTAAATCAGACACCAATCCTTCAAATCGTCGGAGTTGTTCATCCAATGAAACCTTTCTCGCACTCGCTGAAGGGTTTTCTTAGATGATCTCCCTATGGACTATCATGGAACTTCCTCATTATATCAGCTACTCTCGTTCTCGGGATAACTAGTTACCTTCTCGAAACCATCATCGTTTTCAAAGGTTCTTTTCAACAGGCCTTCTTAACAAAGGAGTCACACTGAGCTCAATATGCCTTAAGTGTCAGTGAAAATCTTGACACTTCTTGCCAGCTAGGTTGCCGATTTTCTTCCTACCATTGCCGAATCATCTTTAGTTAAAGATAATTCTCCTGATCGATCTTTTCTGATCTTGGATTGTGAATATTCTTCGTCGACTACTGTAATTATTGAAACTGCAAATTCCTTAGATACCGCCTTGTTGAAGCAAGAATAGTCTGCTGGGCATAACCGTCTAGATAGGGAGTCGGAATTTCGGTGACTCATACCACCTTAACCTTCATAGGACTGGACGGGGACCGTTTGTACCCCATGACGTATGTTTTTGCTGTATCTTTGCAAACGCAAATTTTTAAACATTGATCTTTCATCTAGCTGCAGTTTATGAATTATTTTGATAAAATATGATGTATTTAGTAGTTTTTATTGGCTGGTATAAACAAAAAATAGTTTTATATTCCAGGGGTCTCTTCAGACCCCGGTCAGCCTTTTACGTCCGATAAAATAATCCCGGTAACTGTTAGTAAAATCGGGTAATCCCATACATTTAACGTTTGTTTACTCACAGGGAATTTACCCATATAATTGTAAAATGTAAATTACCAGTTCAAATGGTGCATTCCTCGCACTGCGATATAATTTTTAGACTTGGATATTCGGGTTAGTCTCTTGTGATATTTCGAGTAGGGTACATCGTTTTGAAAATGAGTCAGTTTTTATTTACAAACAATCGCAACGGGCTTACTGACGATGAGATGTTACGTATACTTGAAAGTGATGATCCAGAGTTTGATAGTGTTATCAATGAGGAAACATCGAGTGACTTAGAAGATGAAGACATTGTCACAGAAATAGAGGAAGAAAATGATGTAATAGTTGTTGATCAAAGTATAGAGAAAACGAACCCAGAGGAACCAATAGTTAGTAACAGCCAGGGCATACCAGTATATAAATCTAAAGATGGAACTGAGTGGTAAAAAATTCCAGGAAACACAAAAGTTAGACGTTCAAAAGCTCATATTCGGAGACATGCTCTAGGCCTTACAAATTACAGTTCTGATATCTCAAGTATAAAAGACGCTTTTCTTCTTTTCCTATCTCCGGATATTTTGAGCATAATAGTAACCGAAACAAACAGAAAGGAACAAACATATTATGATAAATGGAATATAGAAAATCCGAATGAAATTAAAGTTTTTGTACCTGTTGATTCTACAGAGATTGAAGCTTATATTGGACTGTTGCTTATTTTTGGCGCACTTCACGGATCGAAAGAGGCTATCGATATGCTCTGGTGTCAAGATATTTCTTACTGTCGTCCTATAATTCCTGCTGCAATGTCAAGAGACAGATTCAAATAAATTACTTCATTTTTACGCTTTGATAATTTTCAAACAAGACAAGAACGAAAATTAGTAGATAAGCTAGCTCCGATAAGAGATATTCTCGATATTTTCACTTCTAATTGTTAAAAATCACTAAATCCTGGCGACCATCTATGTGTAGATGAGCAGCTTGTACCATTTAGGGCTAAGGCACCATTCTGAGTCTATATGAAGAGTAAACCTGATAAGTATGGAATCAAAATATGGGCTCTTGTGGACTGTACCACTTCTTATATTGCAAACATGCAAGTTTATTTGGGTAAGTTATTTGAAAAGCAATATAGGCAAACTTTATATTCCTATGTATCTATTAATTTTTAGGAAAACAAGGTAACAAAGCGGAAAAGGGTCAAGGGCAAAGGGTTGTCCTAGATTTGACAGACCATTTGGAAGGCGGATTTGGAATAACGACCGATAAGTTTTTTAGAACTTGCTGACAAGTTGTGGAAAAAAAATATTACTTTATGTGAAACCCTCCGGAAAAATAAAACATTTATTCCCAGGGAACTTCTACCGGCATCGTACAAGAAAGAGTTTTCAAGTATGTTTGCTTTTAGAAATCAAAGAACGCTAGTATCCTATGTTTCAAAACAAAAACATGCTGTCATCTTACTTTCAAGTGAACATACTGATAGTAAAGTAGCTGGAGAAGAACAGCACTATAAACCAGAAATTATTCTTCATTACAACAAAACAAAAGGTGCTGTCGACACTTCAGATAAGTTGGCCAAAGAATAAACAATGCAGAGAAAGTCAAACCGCTGGCCAATGGCAATATTGTCGCATCTTATAGATATCGCAGGAATAAATGCTTATAAATTGTGGTTACTGCAAAAGCCGGATTGGCGAAAAAACAGTTTGGATAAACGTAAAATGTATATTTTGGGACTAGGAAAAGACCTCATAAAGAAAAACGTTTTCCGGCGATATAATAATAAATGCATTCAGACGAATAGAAAACGGCAAATGGCAGACGTTTTTCCCGAACTACTGGATGCAACAGAACATAGAGTTGAACAACAAAACATTACCAGGGGCGCTGCCATATGTGTCAAAGAGGAAAAGACAGAACATCCAGAAAAATATGTATTAGGTGTAATTACTTTGTATGCCTAGAACATTCAATATCGGAGATGGTTTGTAAAAAATGTTAAAATGATATGTAGCTAGTAGTATTAGTGATTAGGGTATTTTGTATTTTTTCGTGATGATTTTTGACCAATAAATGATTAATAGTAAAACTTTAATAAAACTTCTTTTCTATATATTTAATTTAAATAAAAATACAGCATTTCTGCAATTTTACGCATGGGGTCTTCTCGGACCCCAGTTAGTCCTTTTCGTTAAATTTTGATGTCCGTCCCATGAAGGTTAAAGTCGCCCCTGTTTAGTTTCCACTGTGACTTGTAAACTTGCCGCTTCACGCTCACCTTTATATATTAAAACTATCTTCCAGAAAAAATTCGGTCCTGTATTAAAAAACTATCGTCCTTCTTAGAAGTGCCCCGTTAAAAACAATCACAAAAATCGTCCTACTGAGAAATCAGTGCGCAATCTATAAAATTTCCAATTTCGATACCGTTAAACTAGACAGGGCCGGCTTCGACCACGACAGTGTGTAATTTGGTAACAATACTGCGACCGTAGGCAACTTTATTCCAATGAACTGGAAATAAGGGTACCTCGCCTTCTAAAGATTATTAGGATTTAGTATGAGGTACCTATTCCTCTAGCGACGTAACTACTTAATATACTATTTGGGTCTGGGATCAATTAAGGTGCTACTCTCTTAAAATACCGAATTTATATTAAATGGTTTCAGACAACAACTAATAAACACTCAACTTTACTACATTACACACAATAAAAATATAATAAGCACTTTACTCACAATAACATCCTTCACGGGCACGTCTTCCTCACTAGACAGGGCACTTTGTCTGGCCAGCGCTAAGCACCCCTCGGATAGACTTTTCTGACTTGAACTCTAACTCACTCAACCGTTCCTTGGCTAGTACGAAAATGAACTTCCCGAAAAATTATAATCTCCCACCCAAAAAAGTGTTTTCTCCTCGTCTCATTTTTCTTATGTTTATTCTACGCTATATTTTGTAAATAATTATGAAAATTTTATCTAAAACAGTTACCTACTTTTGTTTAGCGTACCAGATACTGGGTGTTATTTCCAAACGTGGCAATATCTACTTGGAATCAGCTCGTGTAGAATGATCCGTACAGGAAAGTTATATATAAAAAGAAAGCCGATGACCTTCTCACATTAATGTTTATTACCCTGTCTAATGAAATTGTGTTATTCTGCTTTGCGAAATATCGAATTTATTCCATACTTTACAGGCACAAATTACAAGAGTCCCCGGCTAATTACCAGAAACGGAGATTGCCTTGTAATTTTTGTAAGGTTAAAATTCGCCATGAGTACATTCGACTTTTGTGCTGGAATTTCCTTGACCTAACTTTATTCAAAACTGGTAGTATACAAAATTAGTTGTGAATTATTATTTGGGTACTTGTAGATTACTGTACAGTTGTTTTAATGTATTGAACCTTGAACTTGTTCCAATTATTGGTTTCTATAAAATTTGGAATAATAAAAATAAGAACGTTTATAAGAGACCTTAAAAATTCATTTAACCTTGAAAAAGAAAGGATCGCTCATTCGCCTTGCAGTTTATTTATCACACGTTAGTATTATTCTGGCAGACTGAAAAATAGGTTAAAATTCTAAGAATATACTTCAATGCAATTATACGATCGTCTGCGTTGCGTACACTGATTTTCATAATAAATAAAAGAATGTAACGATTTTTTATGATCTTTTGGCACTTTCTACCGATAAGTTTTCTTTTGTATCTCTCTTTCCTTTCAGCATACAGAGTGGTTAAATATTTTTGAACTGGTAACAGCTTAAAACTCAATCAAACACAAATTAATTTACGAACTTACCTCGGGGTCTTTAGGAAGGAGATAATATCCTCACTTGTATTCTTACAAGTAAGAACAACACAGTATTGACCCATGACGGCCAACCGTAAACTACTTTAAAGGAGCATGTCGTTTATCGTAATATTGCTTTTGCCGAGACTTAAGCGACGTTATCTTTCAATGACTCGAGGTCCAACCGTTTATTGCTTACGATCTCGGACGTAGTAGAAGCATCGCTGACACCTCTGAGGCGATACCCAAGGAATACCTCGTAAGGTGTCTTACCAGTAGTAGAATTAACCGCTCAGTTAATTTCCCACTTAACTTTAATCACCGTTTCGTCTCACCGAGTCTCATCTTCCGTTGAAGCCGTTATAGATGATAGGATGGAACGGTTCATTCGCTCGAATTGTCCGTTTGCTCGAGGATTGGCGCTGGCGCAGAGTACCTGTTTAATGTTTAGACAAAAGTCTGTGAAAGCCTTGCTGGTGGAAGCCGTTCGACGATCACATATTAGTCGACAAGGTACACCAATCGTCTCCATCTTCCAGATATCTTATAACAGGCTCAGTTTTGGTGTTTGGTACTGCTTTCATGAATAAAAATGTCGTAAAACTGTCGACCACTACTAATAAGTATGCGTTTCTTTTAACACTCGTACCAAATGGACCCAAATGATCGATGTCCATAGGAACCTTTTGTTTTTCTATTGGATTCAGCCGTCCTGGTTGCTTTCCTGAAGGTGCTGAATTTCTTAAATCTTATTTTCTCTGAAAAGTAATTTGAATACATATGTTTTGTAATTCGGGAAAAGTAAATTACGTGAAATATACTTACACCATGGGATGATATGATATGAGTGAATTTGTTGAGGTATCAAATATTGCATTGATGATATTACTGACTTACTTTACAAGACAGTACCTGGCTTCTTGTCCCAGACTTTACAGTTGAACATTCCTCTAGACAAGGGATCTGCTGCATTATTCTGAGAGGAAATGTGACGCCACTGGAATATTTGCGAAAGAGAATGTATTTGGGATACGCGGTTGGACACAAACGTGGTCTACCTACTTGAATGGCTTCCGATCCAGCAAAGAGCAATCGAGGAGTCGGTCCAAACGTTAGTAGAATTGAACGAAATTTTATTTTCAAAAATTTGTGAGATTTTTACAACTAATTTCGAGATTAGAAGCATAGCACAGAGTTCTAACCGGGGTATTGTGATAGTTTTCTCAAGAGGGGCCACACGAGACTTTGAGCAAGAAATAGTGAAATATGAATATTGAACCATTCTCCAGTTTTACGTATATTACATAAGAATAAATTTAAACCATACAAAATTCACTTATTGCAAGAATTTACTGAAGATGACTTCGATCGTAGATTACAGTTTACTGAGGTAATGTTGGATAAAATTGAAAATCATGAAAATTTGGTTAACAGATTATGTTTTTCCGATGAAGCAACCTTTACATTATGTGGGAGTGTAAATCGACATCATTTAAGGTACTGGAATGACGTAAATCATCACTGGGTACGTGAAAACCATAAAGACCACAAGAATTAAAATATGGTCAGCTATAGTAGGTTCTCAGTTAATTGGGCTATTTTTTATCGAAGGAAATTCAACGTCAGATAGTTACGAAATGCTACTTAGAAATGAAATTGTACCTACACTGAGAGACTTGTTTGGAGCCAATTTTAATCAGATATTGTTTCAGCAAGATGGAGCTCGAGCTCATTTTGGTATGAATGTTCGGCGTTACCTAGATGATATATTTCCCGGACGATGGATTGGTAGACCTCCGCGTTCACCTTATTTCAATCTTAAAGATTATTTTTATTGGGGATACTTGAATTATTCAGTTTACACAACTAAACCAGCAAATTTTGCAGAGCTAAGGCAACCAATTATCGATGAATCTCGATTATTATCTAGACAATAATGGAGAAATGTGGTAGACGCATTCTACCATCGATTAGAATACTGTCAACTCACTAATGCAGCACATTTTGAGCACTTGATAACAGCGCCAGGCCACAAGGTCGTTTGTGTCATTGTCAACCAATAATAGTAGAGTGCCTTTATGGTATATCTTTGTCGACACCCTGTACATCGAGTGTCGTAGTAACGTCACCATACCACACGACACCAGCGCACCATACCCACCAACGACTTATTTTTGTCGACACCCTGTATATTGATCGAACGTGCAGTGTGCCCTCATGACATATTTATGCCGACATCCTTTATATCGAACGTTGTAGTTGTCTAACACCGTTTGTTCGCCTTTAATCCGACCAAAACCAGAGTGTCCTTATGACATCGTTGACATCCTGTATATCGAACGTCATAGTGACCTAACAACGTTTGTTCGACTTCAATCCGACCAATAATAACAGAGTGCCTTTTTGATATCGTCGACACCCTGTATATTCATCGTGATCTTTATGACGACACCCTTTATATTGATCGAACGCCATAGTGACCTATTTATGCCGACATCCTGTATATCGAACGTTGTAGTGAACTAACACCGATTGTTCGACTTTAATCCGACCAATAACAGAGTGTCCTTATGGCATCGTTGACATCCTGTATATCGAGCGTCATAGTGACCTAATACCGTTTATTGACTTCAATCCGACCAATAATAACAGAGTGCCTTTTTGACATCGTCGACACCCTGTATATTCATCATAATCTTTATGTCGACACCCTGTATATTGATACTCCGTAATCTTTATGGCCTCGTATCGTCACCCTTCCCAGCGCCCCGCTATGACAGATCGCACATATGACAGATGGCACATACGGCACATATAACGGATGGCGCATGTGACGAATGACGCAGGTGACGTCACAGAAAGCAATATGTCCGACTTCCGCCCCTCCCCTTATGACGTCACACCCCCTCCACATGACATGACCATTATGTTAAAAATGTAATGTTTCAATTGTTACGTTTTAATGTAGTAGACAAGTTTCAGTTCTTTTTGAGACTATATTCCATTGATATCCTTAGCTTTCTTCCATTTTTTTCTCTGTCTCGTTATTATTATATTTATGTTAAATAGACCCTCTTATAATAAATTCCACAAAACAATCATCATTCATAAGTTATTTTTTCTCCGATCGTGGAAAAAGTGACACTATTTTGATCTGTATTCTATGCGCAAAGCTCAACATTCCAGAATAGTGGGCAGCTGCTAAGCAATTAGAAAATAACAGTGCGGTAATATTCTTATCGCACTGCTGTAGCGTGCGGTAATGTTACGAATGGATTATTACAATAAAATAAAACAAAGTATGGTTTCAATTTTTATAGATATTGATAAAGTTGTTATAAAAGAATTAAAAGAAACACAAATTAATTGTTGGTTATATTTACATTTATTGTACAGTCTGTACAATTTGTAAATTGTACTGGGGGGCAACGTGAATTTATAGACGTAGAAGCTGCGTATCCAATGTTTTAGTTTATCTCGTTTCGATCATTTTCATTTGAAGTCGAGGCAGGGGTGTTGAATATTTTATTAGCCACTTCTACATTATTATTGAGTGTTTCGTCAATATATTCTTCCGCCACATTAGAAGATTTCCATCCTCCGTGGCGCTTTAAAGAAAGAATATCAGCTCCAGCATCTACCAAATGTGTTGCCGATGATCTTCGGAAACAATGTCCTGTATATTCTGTCGGATTTGGCAACTGTAAATAACTTTTTCCAAATTGATTTCTTCCAATGACTGTCTTCCATCCTTTTCCCTTGTTGAATTTAAAAAAAAATTTACGATTTTCAAAATCATTAGGCCTAAATGATACGTACTTTCTTTAAACATTTAAATAGGTTTCGTTAATGATAAATGATCTAGGCTTATTTGTTTCTGGTATTTTTACCAGTATTTTTGAACCGAAATCTTCTATATCCTGAACTTTCATTCAGACAAGCTCATCTCGTCGACAGGCTCCTGCTATTCCAAATATTAAAGCTACCTAAAAAGTAATCAAAAACTGTATATTTCGTATTTTGTGAATATTAAGTAATACTATTTTATCGATATCTACTTACTTTCGTCGATAAAAATATGTCATCTGGGGCCTTTAAAATGAATTTCTGAACTTGTTCCGGGGTTAAAATTTTGGATTCTTTTGGTTTGTATCCTGTAGCTTGACGTTTTAAAAATGCTCTCAGTTTTTGGTACTGGGCAATATTAATATTATTTTTAACAGACAAAGTTGATCTAAGCATGGAATAATGTGACCACAAAGTCGAATATTCCATTGTTTTAGCCAATTCAGTAACATACGCCATCAGTACATTCTCAGAAAAGGATACACTGTTGTTTTTTCTGCAAAAATCCATGAAGCGTTGGTACGCAAGTTCGTACTTCTCTCTGGATTTCGCCGGAAGTAAATTAAGTGAAGCCGCGTTCGCGGCTTCTACTAGTTCAGGAGGCGTACAAGGTAACAAATAATCACTATCAGTGTTCATGTTTACTAATTCTTTGTTAATTCCTTATAAAATACGAGTCAAACAAAACCGGCTTGAAAATTATTTTACTTTTGTCATAATAAAGTAATTTCCATGGTTATCACTTCTATATTTCAATATGAACATAGAGAAACCTATCTAAACTTACTTGATTACATCTTGAATTAAATATTTTTTAATTAATTTTTTAAATGTTAATCAACGATCGAAGAAAAAATAGTATGTATAATTCGTGGGAAAAGTATATTCCCAAAGTCCTGTGTTACTAGACTCGTCGCTACGCTCCTCGTCTGGTAATTATCACAGTTGGGAATATTATGCTTTTCCCACTAATTATACAATATACTATTGTAGATACATGAGCAATTGAAAAAATTTATGTCTCGTACAAAAATCTTTATTTTTAGCTCGGTATAAATTGAATTACTATACTAATAAATGTGTTGTGCACTTTAGCTATTTATTGGATATACAAAAAAAATATTATTCAATCTAGAATTTATATTGAGAATATCGTAACCTTAATTCAATTGAAAATATGCTGGTAGTTTTTATAATGAATTTGTTAATTCCAAATATCAATATTCAATAAAAATTTTGAAGAAAGCTTATTCTGCACTTATATAAACGAGAAAAGTATTGAAAATTTGTGGCTAAGTATAACGACTATTTTTAATTTCTATTGTTGTTCAAGATAATAAACTATCAACGGTTTGATATTAATGGGTCGCGCAATAAATTTGCTCTCAAATGATATTTCAAGCGTGGAAATAAAACTCAACAAGATTTGTATGTGTGAGAATAGCTTTATTTAGGTTAAACTTATTAATTTCTCTCTTGGCTCTCTTTATTCTCAACTAAATTTCAAAGAATTTGTAACAGACAAAAAATTGTTGGTAATATAAGAACAAACTACGAGTACAACTAATAATTTTTCATTGCGAGATTTGTTTTATTTAGGTTAAACTTATTAATTTTTTTTTGGCTTTCTTTATTCACAACTATATTTCAAAAAATTTGATATGTGTGTGCCAGCATTAAATGATTGTACCATATTGCTTAGGACGATTTCTCAGTATTTTCAACGAGTATTTCTTTATCTTATGAAAATTTTAAAAAATATGGCGAATGCGCTGGTTTGTACATGTCGCGATTTAATAATATAAATATTGCTTATAGTTGATTTGGCAGACGTTTTTATTAGCGACTGGCTACAAAAATTGATTTTTGAGATTTATAGATTATACAGGATGTCTTTGTATGTATTGCAGATGGGGAACACTGGTTTTCTGTGGATAGTATATAGTATAGATTTATTTATACCCTCAAATAAAGAATCTACCCATGACATTTTATAGGAACAATACAGGGTGTCCCGCATATGAACCGACACAGAGCAGAGGCGTATAGGGAAGCCCAAATTATGACGATTGGGGGCAATTTACCTCTATACGAATTTACCTCCCTTATAGGGCCTCAAAGTAGAGCCTAAAATTTCGAAAAAAATCAATTTCTTTGTAAATCTTTAACTTAATAATACCAAATTTGGTACACTGTATAAGACTGTTGAGGGCATTAAGTAAGGGTAAGTAGAAGGCATTCGAACTATTCTGGGGGGTTAATTGAGGGTGACCTAACCTTAAGATTCCACAGTTTTCTATATGTCAGTTGATTTAAAAAATGTTATTTTCATACTATGGATACTTTAATTCTAAAACTTTTTTTACTCTTGTAATTTTGCATAAAACTTTGTAATTTTCAAGGAAAAGTGGAATAATTATTAGACGTAATTTACTACATCCATATCATGAATTTTATTTCAGATTTAACAAATTGATAGACACATTTCAATAGAAACAATTCAATGGAAAAACAAATTTATAATATTGTATAAAGAACATGAACATTTTAATTTAAAGAAATTGCTGAAAATGATTACCATTTTCTATTAGACACAAAACTCTGGCCAGTAGCTGGTGATCATTTTTTATTATATTGCATTTGTCTGCAATGCAATTCCACAATTCTTCTTGTAAATCAACTGGAAAAGAATAAACTCCTTTGACACCCTCCAAAGAAAGTAATCACATTTATTGAGGCCCGGTGAGCGGGGATGCCAATCTGGAGGACAATTATTTATTTTTGGTTATTCGACGTGTCCTTGAAAATGACAAAGTTTTATGCAAAGTAACGAGAGTAAGAAAAGTTTTAGAACTAAATTTTCCATGGTATGAAAATTATTTTTTCCAAATCAAGTGACAGATCAAAAACTTCTGTGAAATTTTAAGGTTAGGTCACCCCTAATTAACCCCCCAGAATGGTTCGATCGCCTTCTACTTACAATTACTTAATGCCCTAAACAGTCTTATACAGTGTATCAAATTTCGTATTATTAAGTTAAAGATTTACAAAGAAATTAATTTTTTTCGAAATTTTGGGCCCAATTTTGAGGCTCCTCAGGAATGCAACTTGGTATAGAGGTAAATTGCCCCCAATCGTCAAATTTTGGGCTCACCTATACGCCTCTGCTCTGTGTCTGTTCTTATGCGGGACACCCTGTACATTGAAATATATTTCCATTTATTGAATTTACTTATCTCAGATAGATGCACAAAACATAACAGCGTTTTGAATTGTAGATTAAAAATTATTCTATTCACAAAATCTTAAAGTTTTATTGGAAGAATGTGTAGCAATCCAACTGTGTACATTATTATTACTTATGAAGAGACCGGACCTTTAATCGGACACTGCTTTCTTTATTGAGAAAATGACGCAGGGTACCTCTCATTACATTTACCTACGTCCACCCATGTAAGTAGTCAAAAACACACAGTCGGCAATCAATGTAAGACGTCTATTACGCACGGTAAAACAAAACGCACGGCTGTAAAGTAAATCGCACGGCTTCCATAGCAACCACTTAGCAACTGTCAATAGTCGTAGCCATTTTATTCAAAATGTATTACTTAGATATTTGACGTTGAATTTTATTCTAAGTATAAATGGTAGATAACATTTATTAGATATGAGATTGCATTTAATACTAAGAGTTATATGATAATTGGTTCCGTTTCAAAATAAATACTACTTAGGACGGACTTTTACGAAATTTTTGCTGGGCATTGAGGGTGAACTTCTAAGATGATTGGCTGGGCATCGAGGAGCGACTTTTATAAAACTTGGCTGGGCATCGAGGATGAACGTTTTCACTTGTACTTTAAATACCTTAATAAGGATATAAACACAAGTACAAGTGGGTCGTAGGTAAAGTATAGTACGTAACTCGTGTTGTAACGCATTTTACGCACTCACGGAATTACGCACTCGCCGCTACGCGGCTTCGTACGTAAATTTTCCGTTCGTGCGTAACTTTTCCGTTCGTGCGTAAAATGCTTCTTACAGCACACGTTACGTAATATACTATTACCGTATCAACCCTTACTTTGTGGTATAATAAGAGTAGCTTTATCAAAAAATGTATTCATATATTCGGTTTTGTATTCAATATAAACAAGTTTCAGGAAATATTAGGAGATCCTGAATATTTTAGATGAATTGAGCATGTCTCTAAACCCCATAGCCAAAATTCCAGATTTTATTTGTTTCACATCTATGCTTCTCTAAAACCACCATATATACAGGGTGCGGCAGATAAACGATCAATTAGAAATATCTCGAGAACTAAAGGTATCTGAATTAAGGAATTTGGCATGGAGGGGTTTTGAATAATGAGCTATTCAATGGAAATATTGCCGTCGCCATTCTACATCCGGTTATACCGGAAGTTGCACATACCTTTGTATTTTTGATGAAAGACTCAGTATATTTTTCAATTTTAGAGATATATACGTTATTCCGAACATTTTTTGTTAAGACTTCCCTATACCTATTTTGAACCGTTTTTGAGTTGTAATGTTTTTTATATGTAAATAACACTATTAGTGTTTTAAATGAAACTCACGGTTTCTAGTTAATTCCACAATATAATAAAAGTTATTGAAAATTCTAAAAAATTGACAATTGTTTCGATAAATCAATATCATCGTCAGAATGACAGAAGTTACATTTTATTTGATGCCTACCTGATGTTTAGTAGTTATTTTTGGCTAGACCAACAAGTGACCTAACTTGTGATTGATTTAATATATGTTTATAGAAAAAAGAAGAAGATGTGATATTACAAATATTGAAGCTTAGATATTATTAGCCCTATGGTGATATCCTGGATATCATTTTTCCAATTAAGATCAGTATAACTGTGCAATGATATAGAAAACCAGGAAAACTATATCTGTTGATCTTTCTAATTATCACTTAAGAAGACAGTTTATTTGTGGAGAACTCCCTAGATTTTACTGTTCATGGACTTCTTCATATTGTGGGTTTCTCAAATGTCTTCTAATTTCCAATTCTTCAAGGAAATCCAATTCTTGTTTCTTTTCACAAATATGCAGCACTTCTAGTTTTGTGTTAGGTGTCAATGAATGATTGGTATCAAGTAGATGTTTCGCGTAGTGGGATTTATCTGGTTGTTTTGACCTGTATGCTCGTAAGTGTTCACTGTATCGGATTTCAACATTCCTGAGGGTCTGACCCAAATAGACAGCATTACATTCTGGACATTTGAGTTTATATATACCTGACTTCTTTAATAGTGGTATTTTTGTTTTTACATTTAACAATTTTGTACTAACGTTACTTTCTGCTTTAAAAGAAATTGTTGTATTCGTTGCTGAAGGTATTATCTTTGAAATATTATTGAAATACTTCCTGCATATGTGATGGTTTCATAAGTTTTTATTTCATCAGCTTGTTTAGGAAATATTAGTTGTAATGCCACTTTTTCCTGTTTTTTACTAATATTTCCTAAACAAGCTGATGAAATAAAAACTTATAAAACCATCATATATGCTGGAAGTATTCCGAATAATATTTCAAAGATAATATCTTCAGCAACGGATACAACAATTTCTTTTAAAAGAGAAAGTAACGTTAGTACAAAATTGTTAAATGTAAAAACAAAAATACCACTATTAAAGAAGTCAGGTATATATAAACTCAAATGTCCAGAATGTAATGCTGTCTATTTGGGTCACCCTTAGGAATTTTGAAATCCGATACAGTGAACACTTCCGAGCATACAGGTTAAAACAACCAGATAAATCACACTACGCAAAACATCTACTTGATACCAATCATTCATTGACACCTAACACAAAACTAGAAGTGCTGCATATTTGTGAGAAGAAAAAAGAATTGGATTTCCTTGAAGAATTGGAAATTAGAACACATTTAAGAAACCCACAATATGAAGTTGTCAATGAACAGTTAAATCTAGGGAGTTCACCACTAATAAACTGTCTTCTTAAGTGATAATTGTAAAGATCAGCAGATATAGTTTTCCTGGTTTTCTATATCATTGCACAGTTATACTGATCTTAATTGGAAAAATGATATCCAGGATATCACCATAGGGCTAATAATATCTATGCTCCAATATTTGTAATATCACATCTTCTTCTTTTTTCTATAAACATATATTAAGTCAATCACAAGTTAGGTCACTTCTTGGTCTAGCCAAAAATAACTACTAAACATCAGGTAGGCATCAAATAAAATGTAACTTCTGTCATTCTTACGATGATATTGATTTATCAAAACAATTGTCAATTTTTTAGAATTTTCAATAACTTTTATTATATTGTGGAATTAACTAGAAACCGTGAGTTTCATTTAAAACACTAATATGAGCAGATTCCACGAAGTAAGGGTTGAGACAGTTAATTTCATTAAATTACACTTTTCTACCATGTACATAAAATTCAATATCCTCTAATTTAATTTGAATAAAAGTTTGAATTCATTAGGAACTATTTACCACATACCGCCTTATCGTTTACCATTTTTTATTATACAGGGTGCTGTCAAAATTGGAATAAAAACGGAATCCACAATCTTCGCGTAATTCCTTTTTATCAAATTGGACACTCTGTATGTGATTATTTATTTTAGAAGAATACGTTGTCCGCTATCAATATGTATCACTATTCCCTATACCTTACTCCTGCAGTTTTCAATTAAATCAGCTTTATACATTTTTGTCACAAATTTTTTTTTTAGGCTACGTGGTATTAATTAATTAAGTTAAACATTTAACAAGTATACAGATACTATCAAAGATAATAAGGCACTAGCTTGTTAATGCAACAAATGTTCAAAATGTTGCCCATTAACTTCCAAACATTTATGGACTCTTTTAATCAGATTCTCATAAGTAGCTCTTGATATTGATTGTCCATCTATTTCGTTAAAAACGTGAATGACTTTGTTTATAATATTTTTCTTAGTAGTGACAGGTTCAGAGAATACCTTATTTTTAACATGTCCCCAAATACAGTAATCTAATGGTGACAATTGTGGGGATCTTGGTGGCAAGAGAAACGGACCTTTATTAGCTATACATCTATCGTTAAATATTTCATCAAGTAATGTGCCTACTCCTCGAAGATAGTGAGCCGGCGCACCATCTTGTTGAAACCAAGCTTCGTTAGCCTCATTATTAGGTAAAGCGTGCATTGCTGGTACAATTACTTGCCGTAAGATGTTGCAGTAACGCTCTCCGTTTAAATTTTCGTCTTAAATCATGAGAGCGAATATCTTATTATTTTCCATAGCACAAAAAACTCTAAACGAAAAGGACACTTGAAATTTACTGTCCCATGTGACTCCAGAAGTGACTGTTATGGCGGTTAAACAAATAATTTTCAGTAAACTTCGATTCATCACACCAAATAATTTTTTCTTATATTCATATTTTTGGCATTTAATTAGAATCCGTTCACAAAATTCTACACGTCTTACATAATCTCCAGGATATAAATACTGAGCTAGTGTATACGAATAAGGGGTCCTGTTGATCAGTATTCATTATTACCTATAACACAATCTGGATTTCGAAAAAATTATAGTTGTACAATGGCTCTTCTTCATATTATTGACGATGTTGTAAGAGCTTTGGAAAAGGTGAATGCACTGTTCTGGTCTTGCTAGACTTTAACAGAGCCTTCGATACCATTAACCACAATTTAATGCTGGAAATTCTACATTATATAGGACTTTCCAATAATGCCAGAAACCTTATAGCATCTTACCTTCGAGGACGTAAACAGATGGTTGTGGTTGACGGACACTCTTCTGGGTATATGCATTTACGGCGCCATTGCTCTTTGCTTTATGTACTACCTGTCTAGTGAAAAATTTTAAGTTGTGTAATGTACACCTGTATGCGGATGATACTCAACTTTATCATTGTTTCCACCCCAGTACTGTAGAGGAGTCATGTGGGTATATAAATAAGGAACTTAATAGTTTTATTAAAGCTGCAGAGGATCACTGCCTAAGCATTAGTTGTAGTAAGTCTAATGTTATACTTTTTGGCAACAAAAATAAAAAAGATGAGGTTTCTGATAGTGTACGTATTGTAATAAAAAATGAAACTCTTCAGAATGTAAGCGAAGCTAAAAGTTTAGGTATAATGTTGGACTTCGATCTAAAATTTGAAAAACACATAAATCAACTTATACAACGAGCATACCTCACACTTAAAAATATATATGGCAACCGGCATTTTCTCCCACAACATGTGAAATCAAATCTCTGTGAGTCACTGATACTGTCTATATTTAATTATGCTGATGTACCATATGGACCGTTTTTATCCAACCAATATCAAAGAAAAATACAAAAAGTGCAAAATTCATGTTTACGACTCATATTCGGTATACGCAGAAGAGAACATATTTCACACAAAACGAAAGATAATGGTTGGCTAAATATGGCTAATAGAAGGATTCTACATGTAGCTGTTCCTTTTCAAAAAATAATTTATGATAAAACACCCTCATACTTGCACAGAAAAATTACCTATCGATCTGATCTACATAATTTAAATATCCGATACAAAGGAACCCTTTCACCCCCAATCTTCAGACTAGAAATTTTCAGGCGCAGTTACTTCTATCAAATATGTTCGATTCATAATCAGGTACCTGCCATGTTTAAAATTTACAGATTGCAAATATTTAAGAAGACCTACAAGAAACATTTAGTTTCAATACAACACTGATATCCTTACGATTGAGTTTAGTTTTAACTGTAATTTATTTTGTTGTCACACCAGCGTAGCGATGTATTTAAGGTTAAGTGGAAGAACAGTTTATAAGCTGATGTTATATCAGCTTATAAGCTGAACTTCGTCTTTTGCTTTCAACCTTATGTGTATTTTCTTTTTTGTTTCTTGTAATACTATATGGAAGCAATAAAGTCTTTTATTATTATTAATAATGGTGTTTTTTCAAAATTCTGTGAATTGTTCTAGTCGACGACACCTCCAACAGTTTCTCACATTCCCTTAAGGATCAATTTGGATGAGCTGCAAAATTTCCAGGATGTCTGTTTGTAAATCCTCATTATCGACATGGGTTTTGGGCTCATTTCATCTCCTTTGAAACTGACCTAACTGGGAACAGCTGTCCAGCAAACATTTTACAGTTTTATGATTTGGTCGAGGCTTTTCAGGATATCTCTCAGCAAACACACGGCAAGTTCTGGATACTATTCTGTTATACTCACCGTGAACCAGAATTAAATTTAAAAAATCATTATTTGTATATCCTAAATGTGCCATTATTATTTTGTCAAGAAAATTAAAGGCAAACTATTATTATACCTTTCACACAACGGCATACAACAAGGTGACTACTAAACATTAACAATAGCTGACATTTGTCAGAATATTCCATAGGCGACTTGATAAATAATTTTTTTGTTACAAAAATGTATAAAGCTGATTTATTTGAAAACTGCAGGAGATAGGTATAGGGTATAGTAATACATATCTATAGTGACCAACATATTCTTCTAAAATAAATAATTCCATACAGGGTGTCCCATTTGAAAAAAAGGAATTACGCGAAGATTGTGGATTCCGTTTTCATTCCAATTTTGACAGCACTCTGTATAATAAAAAAGGTAACTTCACAGTGTAAACGATAAAGCGGTACGTGGTGAATAGATCCTAAGAAATTTAAACTTTTATTCAAATTACGTTAGAGGATATTGAATTTTATGTACATGGTAAAAAAGTGTAATTCACATATAAAAACATTACAACTCAAAAACGGTTCAAAATAGATATAGGGAAGTATTATCAAAAAATGTTCAGAATAACGTAAATATTTCTAAAATTGAAAAATATACAGGGTCTCTCATTAAAAATTACAAAGTTATGTGCAACTTCCGGTATACTCGGAAGTAGAATGGTGACGGCAATATTTTCATTAAATAGCTCATTATTTAAAACCCTTTCATGCCAATTTTCATAATTCAGATACTTTTAGTTTTCAAGATATTTCTAATTGACCGTTTATCTACCGCACCCTGTATAGACAGGTACTAACTTTTGTCTGCTAGAACTGGGTATAAAATGACAGACAACAGAGTGATATTCTTGTAATCACAATGAAATACTTGAGCGAAGTCGAGGAGATTACAAGTAGGGACATAGATGAGCTACAAGCTATACTGACATTTGTGAAATATGGAGAGAATGAACAATAGAGGAACAGTAAAACAAATGTGACAGATCGGTACAACTGAGAATCATAAAAATTAAGGGCCAGTGCAAACAGATATAATAGAAAAGGAGAAATTCCAGGAATATCCTGGAAACAAGCCGCAGTCAAGGCAAGAAACAAAAAAAAATATGACTTTTCTGATCCTATTTCTATGAAGACTATTCGATGGATCCAGATTGATTTACATTTTATATGCAGAACAGCGTAGTTTGAAATACGAGTATGTGTATAGGTAACTTCATGCCCATTCTACTTTTAATGTTAAATCTCATCGCGTTTAAATGTTCATTTAGCTTGCAGTGACCAGTGGCCTGGTTAATTGTAATGTTTCTTTGGTCTACATAATTCTAAATTGATAAAATAATATTTGCATATAAAACTCAGATTCTAATGATCGTTTCATTAAGTTTTTTTCATTGAAGTTATTTGCTTGAAGTCATTTTTACAGTTACAAGCTTTTATATCTTTGAGAAATATTCCAAGTATTTTTCTACTAAGTGACATTAATTATCCAAATTCAATTTACACAAGAGATTTCACTGAGAAGAAGTTAAAAAAGTCAATTAAATGAAAGAAGAGCATTCATCAGACTTTTATTATCTGTAGTAAATACTTGATGACCGTGTACAAAATAAAGAGGTAATTCTAGTGTGAGAACATTTTCCATTAACTTTTATTAGTTTTTTCTATTAAATAACCTAATAGATAATATACAGTGTGGACAATGGAATAAGTCATTTTAATTATACTATTTTTTTCCTATTAGCGTCAATTTCATATTAAGAAATAATACATTATTGACGTTGACACTATATTGTTACGAAACAGCACACTGGTATAGTCCCTAAATCCGACTCTGTCTAAGTCAGGTATAAAAGTTAAAATTATGGCGGACGCGCAGGGATTATTTACGATTGCGACTATCTTATCTAGACATTGTTTTTGTGACCAGTCTTATCTAGAAAATGCCAGGAAGCCAATTGTTTTTGAGTAAGCCGCAATCTAGAATTATCTAGTGAAAAAGGCATTAATATATAAGGGACCGACCAGGAAGAGTTAGTTTAGTTGATAATTTGACATCGTGACATAAATAAGTAAATAAGTGCATATAAATTAGTGAAATGTTTATATAAATTAGTTTGAGTGAATATACTGTGTATATGATTAGTGAATAAATAAATTATGTAAGTGAACCTACCGTGCGTTTGAAGTTTATCCCACCCATTTACCGTTTAAATAAATAAGAAAAACAATACATTGGTGTCAGAAGTGGGATAATATACAAAAATTGCTACGTAAAAATGGCCAAGAGACTATTTAACCTGAAAGTGGCGGAATTAAGAGCAGAATGGTATGATCTTGAGTTGGGAATGACCGGTAAGAAAAGTGAATTAGTAGAAAGACTTAAGATGGCACTGGAACATGACGGCATTAATCCAGAAACAGTTTCATTTAATGACGAGGCTTCTACCTTAATCTCGTCAATTTCTGCTAACATGGACGAGAAGATTTCTGCCATGGAGGAGAACATGGACGAGAAGATTTCCGCTATGGAAGAGAACATGGACGAGAAGATTTCTAGATTTCTACTTTGAAGAACGATATATCTACCGATATCTTATTAATGAAAAACGACATTGCCGCTGACGTTGAAAACGAAATTTCGTCTCTAAAATCTGAAATAGAGAATAAAATGTCAACGATGGACGAGAAAACCGAAAATAAGATTACAACGATAGACGAGAAAATTATGGAGTTAGAGGAAAAGATTGCCGATTCAAGAACGCGAGGCACGCCAGAGGAAAAAAAGAAGACCGAGCAAACCAAACCTTGCAAGCCAGAAACACTACCTAAGTTTGAAAACATTAACAGTTTTACCCGAGTCAAGGCCCCAAGTTCGATGGAAAGATGTCGTGAACCAATTACGTAAAACAGTTTGAAGCCGCCGCTAGAGGGAATAATTGGTCCGACAAGAAGAAAGAAGTGAACTTAACTATCGCGCTTCGGGGAGATGCCTTAGATTTACTTCAGACGATACCTCTGGACGAAACGGATGATTCCGAGCAGCTGAAGAAAAGATTGGACATGCGATATGGTCACGAGCATTTGGAACATTTGTACAGATTCCAGCTGAAGAACCGAAGGCGGAAACGTGACGAAACTCTCCAAGAGTATGAAGTGGGTATTGCCCGACTCGTTCGATTTGCTTATCCGTCAGCACCAGAGAACATGATGGAATGTCTGGGCATCCAAGCCTTTCTTGATGGCTTACGTGACCCCGATATGCAGAGGACGCTTCGTTTAGCCCATCCGAAAACATTAGTCGACGCATTGACAGCTGTTCTTGAATATGAAGCAGCCACTATGGCTTCGGGATACAGCAAAGGTAGGACCCCGCAGGCAAAAGGTGACAATAACAGACTTGACCAGATCGTCAACCTGTTGAAAGGTATGGTAGACGTGAAGCCGAAGAAGATCAGGTGCTGTAATTGTGGTGAGCTAGAGCATGCACGCAGTTCGTGTAAGCGTCCTACGACTCCTGCAAACCAAGAATCTCTTAAATGTAAAGCAGCCACGAAGGGCTCGCGGTACAACGAAGGTAAGACCATGCAGGAAGAAGATGACGATGACAAACTTCACCAGATCGTCAAACTGGTTGAAAGGTATGGCAGACAAGAAGCCGAACAAGATCAAATGCTGGAAGTGTGGCGAGATTCAGCACGTACGCAGTCCGTCTAAGAGCCCCAAGACTCCTGTAATCCAAGAACTACAGTCACAGCGGAAATCAGACAGGGATGAACGTCCAGCTGATGTGAATCACCGAAAAGCCAACTCTTTGCCTAGACGATCATGCCCTGTAGACTATTCACATTGCAACAAGTCGAAATCTATGGAAGTAGCAGTTACAAGAATTACAGTAGTCAATGAAGAATGGTCACATACCAGGATCAGAGAAGATCAGGAGAATGATTCTCACCTGAAGATGGAAGGAAGATAATCGGTGACCTACATGGCAAGAAGTGTCAAGATTTTCACCGACAGTCAAGGCATATTGGGCTCAGTGGGACTCCCTTGTCCTGGAAAAAGGGCTGTTGAAGAGAGTCCTTGAAAACGATGATGGTTCCGAGATGAGGAGGCAGCTAATTATCCCTAGAACGGGAGTTGCTGAGGTATTGAAGAAGTTACACGACAGTCCATCGGAAGGTCATCTGGGAGTGAAGAAAACTCTTCAGCGAATCCGTGAAAGGTTTTATTGGATGAACAGCTCCGACGATGTGAAAGACTGGTGTAAGAAATGTACGACTTATGCTACTAGTAATGGACCACATCGCAAGAGAAAGGCACCTATGAAACAGTATAATGTTGGAAGCCCTTTCGAAAGGATTGCTTTAGATATCGCTGGACCATTTCCGACGACAGAAAATGGTAGCAAATACATACTGGTTGTAATGGATTATTTCACAAAGTGGGTGGAAATTTACGCTATCTCGAACCAAGAGGCCACAACTGTCGCGAATGTATTGATGAAAGAATTTATCAGCCGATATGCAATGTCCTTGGAAGTCTACAGTGACCAGGGAAGAAATTTCGAAAGCCAACTATTCCAGGAAATTTGCGACAAGCTGGGAATGAAGAAGACCAGGACAACAGCATTACATCCACAGTCAGATGGAATGGTCGAGAGAATGAACAGGACTATTGGAAAGTACCTGTCCAAAGCAGTTTCCAGCCATCAGAAAGATTGGGACCAGTATCTTTCCCTATTCGCATTGGCTTATCGATCTGCTGTCAATGAGTCCACGGGTGAAACACCTGCGCAAATCCTGTTTGGACGTGAAATGAGGCTTCCTTGTGACCTGGAATTTGGCTGTCGGCCTGGAGAAGATCTAGTAGGAGAAGACTACGTGATCCAATTGAGAGGAAGGCTTGACGATATTCATCAATTAGTTCGAACAAATCTTCAAGTTGTCAGCGACAGAATGAAAAGTCGGTACGACACGCAGGCCACAGAAGGCGGTTTTGAAGAAGGGGACAAAGTATGGTTACACAACCCGACGAGGAGAAAAGGATTTTCTCCAAAATTACAGAAATCCTGGGAAGGTCCATACTTAATCACGAAAAGGATCAATGATGTTATATATCGCATAAGCAAGATCCCCAACGGAAAACCAAAAGTAGTTCACCAAAACCGACTAGCAACATTCGAAGGAGACCATGACTTAGAGAAAGGAGTAAACCATATTCGAGATGTGTCTGACTCTACCTTCGATGAATTTATGGGCGCGTATGGAGGTACCGGGAAAGCTAGATATGTAGTCACTTCAGAACAACGACAAGATTTGTTCACTCTCCCAGAAGATTATTCACTGGCATACAACCTCCCCGCCCGTATCAATAACGCACGATGGTTGACAACCGTCTTTCGAAAGAAGTTCGGTCAATTAGAAAAACTTGAAGACCAGATTACAGCCCCTGACAAGACACTGAAACTGAAACATAATTCGCGGAACGCTTCTTTGTGGTAACTAAAAATCAATGTCAAGATTGATCTACTTACCGCGATGTGTGGGAAGCACTTCAAAACCTCAGAGACCATGTGTTAGAATCCAGCGTGAAGGAACTGGTTATGCCTAAGATAGCAAGTAACCAGTTGGATTGGCGAGTTATCAGGAACATGGTAGAGATTATCTTTCGAGATACCGGTGTCCAGATATTAATTTGCAGCTTCAACCCCCGTTATCTGTATCCGATGAAGACGGTGCCCTGCTATTTCCATAAGATCGGAAAGTGTAGAATCGGGGCCAGTTGCCGATTCCATTATCCAGTCTCGGCTACACAAAAGTTCCAGGAGGAACTTCCATTTAAGGAGGAGGTGATGTAACGAAACAGCATACTGGTATAGTCCCTAAATCCGACTTTGTCTAAGCCAGGTATGAAAGTTAAAATTATGGCGGACGCGCAGGGATTGCTTACGATTGCGACTATCTTATCTAGACATTGTTTTTGTGACCAGTCTTATCTAGAAATTGACAGAAAGCCAATTGTTTTTGAGTAAATCGCAATCTAGAATTATCTAGTGAAAAAGGCACTAATATATAAGGGACCGACCAGTAAGAGTTAGTTTAGTTGTTAATTTGATATCGTGAGATAAACAAGTAAATAAGTGAATATAAATTAGTGAACTGTCTATATAAATTAGTTTAAGTGAATCTACTGTGTATATAATTAGTGAATAAATAAATTATGTAAGTGAACCTATCGTGTGTTTAAAGTTCATCCCACCCATTCACCGTATAAATAAATAAGAAAATCATCACAATATTTAGGTTAACGATATTTCGTTTTCTCCCCATTATCTATTCAAAATTTCTTTAAATTTCGAAGTTTCGCAAAATGGGCCATTCATAAATTACGTCACACGTCAAGTCGGAGGAATCAACGTAATGTGACATTGTATAACAAGGGGTAGGGGGTCAAAAACTGTGATATCACATGTCAAAATTTCGATTAATAAAACGTGAAATTTAAAGTCAATTGACACAAGATGATTAAGTTTTGTATTTATGATTACGTAATTAAGCATTTCGTAATTAGACCTTTGTTTCGCCTATCAAATTTTTGACTTTATGTTTATTTTAATAAAGATTATTAAAAGAAATAGAAAAAATGATGTTTAATTTCAATATAAAGTTGAAAAATATCTAACGTCACACCAAGATGAAGGAGGTTTCCAAAATGTGGGTCCCTGTGATAAAGAACGGGGATTACAATATCGTAATTTTTGTGAGACGTAATTTATGGACGAACCAAAAGTTCACCTTTTGATAATGAACAAATAAATAAACACGAATCATCATCATCATTCCGCCCTGAAACGTCCATTGCTGAACATAGGCTTCCCCAAGACATTTCCATCTTTCTCTGTCCTGTGCGGTTGCCATCCATCACAGTTGGTATGAATTTTTTTCAGGTCATCTGGTTGGAGGTCGGCCTCGCTCATCTGCTCTTGGCCGCCATTCCAGAATTCTCCTCGTCTACCTGGCGTCGTTCGATCTTGCAATAGGTCCTGCCACTCTCCACTCACCTCTTGTTATTCTCTCAAGAACATCATCCACACCCGTTCTTCTGCAAATCTCCTCGTTTCGAAATATGTCTCTTAGATTTATTCCCAGCATCGATCGTTCCATCCTGCGTTGCGTTTTTTGTACTTTTCATGCCGATGCTTTGGTCAGGATTGAAGTCTCTGCACCGTAGGTGAGAACGGGTAGAACACGCATGTTAAAAGCCTCTCTTTTCAGCTTGATCGGAATATCGCTCTTGAACACATCATGAAGTTTGCCATATGCTGCCCATCCCAATGTTATTCTCCTGGGCAGTTTTGCTGTTTGGTTGTCTCTATCAATCCTCACTTCATGCCCCAGATATATGCTATGCACCATTTGTATCTGATTGTTGTCTGCACTTAATGGAGACTAGATTTTTCATGTTTTTTGTTTTTCCGAAATTAATCTTCAGTATTGCATTTTTAATCTCTTGGATCATTATAGCGGCTTTTCTTAGATTGTCAGAAATAAGTACGATATCATCGGCGAATCTAAGATGGTTGAGTCTTTCCCCATCGATACTGATGCCCTTGTTTTCCCATTCTATAGCATACTCTAAGACAGTGATGAATAGTTTAGGTGATAGACTATCACCTGTCCTTACGCCTCTTTCTATTTTAATTTTCTTTGTCTGGGAGTGGAGGTTGATCGTTGTTGTGGCATTGTTGTATATATTTTGGATCACATTTGTGTATCGATGGTCGATTCGGCAGTGAGGTTGGGATTCTCTGGTCATGTAAGCATATATTAAAAAGTTCTACGATCCCTTGTATCAAATGGGTCCTCCAAGATTCATAGCCTCCGTTTCTACCTCATCCCGTCCAGGAGCCCTGTTATTTTCCATTTTATGTAGTGCGTGGTATAGCTCGTCACGGGATATGTCGGGTATTTCTTTAGAGCCTTGATTTTGTATCTTATGTATTGTTTCTTCTCTTGTCTGATCTATTTGAGACTTATATAGGACTCTAGAATTTTTCTACTGTTTTTATTAATTTCTCTCTATCTGTTACTATGTTACCGTTCTCGTCTCTGAGCTGAAATATTTCTTTTCTGCCATTTGTGAATTTTCTTCTTATAACCTTCATACTTTTGTTCTCCTCAATAGTTCGGAGTATTTGTTTATTTTTGTAGTGTCTTATGTCCTTCCGAATAGCTTTCGATATTTAGTTATTGATGGCCTTCATCTCGTGTGGTTTTGTGTCAACATCACTAGTCTTGCTTCTCCGTTCTTCATTTTTGTCTTTATTTGTGGGCTTATTCTCCGCTATTTTTCAGTTTTCGGACAGAATTTGTTTTTTCCTGTCTGATGATGTTCACTATTTTGTCATTTATGATGCTAATGGAAAAACGGAGAATTTGCGTCTAGTGTCAATTTAGAGAACCTTTTTGGGGCGATACATTTGTGAGAGAATAATGTCTTATGATATTTGAGAGATAAAAATTCATATTATTCTTACATCAGTGATAGAGCAACGTAATAGTGGAGAGAAGGTTGTGAATTTCCTGACGAAGATTGATTGATCTTTGATTATTAGGGATGCATCCTCATGTTTGTGATCTACCTTCTCAAGAGTGGTTTCCCAACCTGTAATAATTTTATGAAATTCTGTCATTATGTCAATTTGATTTCACTCAACAGCCTCGTATGACAATGACGAATACTTTAGATAGCTGTAATTATGGCTACACAACTTTTTTTCCGATTTTCCATGTTTGCGAAACACAACGCGACGAAAATTCACTTAAAAAGTCACAATTTCACTTTTCCGAATGGTGGAAACAAAAGTTCTGAGCACATTTATTGACAATAATATTGACGTGTAGGGTATGACGATATTGACGGTAGTACCCTCAAGGAGTGAAATACTGTTTTGACAATACTGATATTGTCAATAATATTGATCGTGTAGAGCCCCCTTAATATTGTTCTTTAAAACGTTCGATAATTGAAAAGAAAAATATAATAATAGAATTTGAATTAATATAAAGATTCCAAATCAAGTTTGTTTGTCCAATGTTATGCAAATTTCTTCGAAAACGTATCCAACTCTTATTGTGCTACAGGACGCATTTTATATTGATTTGAAATGATTTTAAACAGATTTGAAGAACAACAAAATTCCAAAATTCGAGAAAGTTATTAGTGCTGAAAAATTATGAAAAATACTAACGCAAAAACGCTGATTTATTTGATCAAGTAAAAAGTCATAAGAAGTGTTGGCGATAGAAAAATTTAGATTTTTGGATGCAATTAGCAGTTACATTAAGTAATCTGTGAAATAAGAAGCAAGGAATTTTCATATATAATACCACGAGAGTGAAAATTTTGTCGGCAAAATTTTTCGATTGTCATGAAAGTTTGTTGCTTGGCAATTTTGCGAATGACATTTTTAACAAAACCACAAGCCGTTAGGCGAGTGGTTTTGGATTAAATGTCATGAGCAAAATTACCTAAAAGCAACAAACTTGAATACGACAAGAGAAAAAATTTACCTTGCAAAATTTTTAATTGAGTGGTATTCGACATGACTATTTCACGAGAGAAAAACTAAAAAATCATATGTTTAAACGTTTTATTCATTGCAAACTTCAATTATACAATGCCAAAAAAATAATAACATTATGAAAAAAAAATTACTTATTTATGTACCTAAATATACAATTATTATAATTGTACGTTGTAGCATTATTTTGGGGATTGTTTTGCATCATAACCTGTGATGAATTTAAGTTAGAAACTGAGGATTCCTTTTCTTTATTTTTATTTTCTCGATGGTTCTCTATAAGTTGGAAATGGTGTTCTTCATTTAATTGTAAATATGGTTTCAAAGAATGGGCAGAAGAATGTCCTGTAAGCTTAATTACTTCTTGTTCACCAACTCCTTCTTTTGCTAATGCAGATATTGCAGAAGCTCTATGTGAATGATTGGTTATTTTTATTTTTTTGTGTCTATACTAATTGATTATGCCGATATTTTCGTCCACTTTGAAATTGTATTAATTCCCAATGGTGAATTTTTGTACCATATTCCTTTCTCCAAATTTGGATGTACTGTTAAAAATAATCTTGTTGTTGTTAGATAAGGATTGGATTCTCTTTTTCCAATAATTTTCAAAAATAAACGAACGGGACACAAATTGTTGTTAGCATTATTTCTTACCAGCCACTTACTGCTAGATAAAGCTTTTGATCCTCCTTGTGTAGTTTTGGAAATGATTGGATTATATTCTACCCTGCCAGTAAAATTACCTTGATTATCATATTCTTTTTTAAAGTAATTAATATCACAATTAGCAGCTTAATTTCCACGCCATGCTAATTCGAACGAACATAAATGAAAAAACTTTTTTTGTAACCCATCAGGATTATCTTCAGAATAGCTTTCTACCATTTCCATTAATTCTTCTTTGGTAAACGCGTTAGAACTTCTTTTTCTAGTTTCAGGTTCAGCCTGAAGCTTTTTACGTTTTGTATCCCTGGCCAATCTAGCAAATTTATAGGTAATATCTTTGAATGGATCAATTTTGATGTTAAATTCTAGAAAATATTTTTCCTGAACCATTTGAGCAGTCGCATTCCAAAGTGTTTTCACACTAGCTTCAGTATAATCAGTTCCATCTCTTTTTTTATGTTAAAACCATAATCTTCAAGAATTTTTGCTATTACTTGTTCAGAAGTATCATTTTCTAACGTATAATTACGTGCGTCCAGAAACATTCTAAACTGTTCCCACGCAGACTTTTTTGTCTTCATTGTATTTCGCGGTATACTTTGCTTAATTGTACTCTCTATTTCATTTATTGAATTATTTCCAAATCTTGTATTATTCATGTTAATAATACTTATTTAAATTTTTGAAACAGTTATAATAATTTTTAGACAGTTAAATAAATAAATAAACAACTTAGTTTCCTTAGAAACCACTAACAAAGATTTTATATTGAATTTTATAACAGAGTGATAGAATTTTATACTGTAATGATTTTCTTATTTATTAAGAGTTTTTATTACGGGTGGGATAAATTTCAAACACTCGGTATGGCTACTTACTAATTTATTTAAACACTAAACTAATTACTAACACTTAATTTATATATACTCAGTATATTCACTTAAACTAATTAATATGAACACTTAACTAATTTATATTTACTGTTTGCTATTTTGGTGTATTTATTTCCCGAGATCACTTTATCAACTCCCCAACTCTTCCTGATCAGTCCCCTTATATATTAAAGCCATTTTTACTAGTAAATTCCGGACTGCGGCTTAAATAAAAACAATTGATTCTGGCCTTTTCTAGATAACTCTGGTCACAAAAACAATGTTTACATAAGATAGTCGTATACTCGTAAACAGTTTTTTTACAACTGCGTATCCGCCATAATTTTAACTTTTATACCTGGCTTAGACAGAGTCGGATTTAGGGTCTATACCAGTGTGCTGTTTCGTAACAATACACATAGATTTGATATATTAAACGTCAAAAAATTGCCGCGACAAGACAAAAAATTGCCAGTTCAAAACCTTCAAATTTTGACAGTTATCAATTTACTCTAGTGAAATAGTCAATGTAAATATTTTCGTAGCATGATATTCCATTTAGTAATTTTAATCACAAACCTTGACGTCTTTCCCAAGCAGACATTGGATGACTATGAAAACCACATGAAAATTAAAAACAAACAATTGTTTTCTTTCTTCAGTTATTGCATAAATAAAAAATAATCTAACACTTTCCATCGCTGTAATGTATTTTTACAATATACAACGATTCATTTTCAGTTATCTATTTGGAATATTTTGTTATACGTACAATTAGAGATTAAAAATATATACAGTTAGGTATATGGTATACTTTGAAATGAAAAGTAGTCAAAATGGGAACAAGTAACCTGAATACGATTCTGTCAAATTGGGTTGTCCCCAATAACTGATAATAAAAAACATCAACGACTTCAAGAATGTTGGTTCAATTATCTCCAAAGTATAACTTATTATATACTGTATTATTTTGCACAATAGACCCATGCTTTAGCATAATATTCACTTTAAACTTTTATGATTTATGTGTGGAAATGTTATATTTTCCTTATTATACATCCATATAATTACAATATATCTATTAGAACAAATAAATCATTCGGTCATGGTTGTCAGACATTCAATTTTATGTCGCTTTTATCTATACGATTTCTATCCACACTGGAAGTGTTTTTTAGAGTTTATTCACATTAGTGGTTATTTTTACTTTAATTGTAAATATTATTATCATTCTCGAATGAACGCTGTTTTCCATTTATGTCATGGATGGTTATAATTCTTTAGAGGTATTGTTTAGTATAATGTTACTACGAAATGGGTGACATCAGAAATATAGTTGACTACCTATGGAAAAAACCGAATAAAAACATTTTTGAAATTGTTTTGGTTTACAAGTTAGCGGATCTATGTTGAGAAGTTTGAACTGAATACTGTCGGTTGTTTGCCATTGCCTGCCGACAGCTGGCACGACTAATTTTTATTTTTCCGGATCCGGGTTGGAGTTATTTAGAGATGCTTCGGGGAATATCAGATGTCTCTGAAAAATATTAGGAGTGATCGCCTGTTCTTCTTTGTTCATAGACTCACTGGCTTCTTTATTTTCACATATTACATCTTCGGTTTTTTCTTTATTTCTAGCATTTTTGTCCATACTGTTACTATTTATACTATCATGTATATTATAGTGTAATACCACACCATTTCTTAAATAAGTTTCTTTTTCAGTTCCAGTCTCAGTTTCTTGTTGGTTTGCTTGTTCATTATCTTTGTTATTCTCTTCTTCATTTATTTTTCATTTGCATCTTCGGTTCTTTTGAAATTTTCAATAATCGTTTAATTTTTTTTGTTATTTTCTTTGTCATTTTCTTTTTCATTACCCGCTTCGTGTTCATACCCTGCTTCTTTTCCATTACGTACGTCATTATCTCCCCAGTTTTCTCTTTCATTTCAATTTTCTTTTTAATTTTCCTTCAAAGTTCCAATTTTATTATGCCAAAAGTCATCTCTTCCAAAAATTTCAATGTGATCTGTTTTTTCTGGTACAATATTACTCTTGTTTAGGGGTACGCTGGTAGATACGTCCAGTTCTGAGTTTTCATTGTTCCCCAAGATCAAAAACATACCCTTCTCATGTTCCATTATATCAACGGGTAGCAAGGCTACTTGATCCATAGGAACAGTACTTCCTACAACAATATTTACAGCCTGATCTGCTGACATCGTGCAAAAGATCAGAGCCAATATTATTCTCTCAAAATACCATCATGGATGATCTTTAAATTACTAATATCACTTCTATTGTTAATGCTATTAGGATCTTTTTTAATGTTGATCATTCCTAAAAACGTTCTTAATTTTTAATTTTTTTCTCTGGCCAATATCTTCACATCTTTAAAATTAAAACTAGTAACCAGTATTTTTGCTGAGATTGGATAAAACAGTGACATCGGTTTTTGAATATTTGTGTGCTTGAATTATTTTTTGAAGGTATTGTTATCTTTGACCAACATAGGTGCAATTATTGCAGTCATTGCATGGAATTTGATAGACTGTATGCGTTTGATTGTTTATAGGAATTTTTGGTTTCATTTTTGAAAATAATTGTTGGTTGTGCTTTTTAGCTTATGAGATACTGAATTTTTTTGTTTTTTTACACATTTACCAATTTTTTCTGATAGACCATGAACATATGGTAATGACATATATATTTCTTGTTGATTTATTTGTTGACTAGAATTAAAAAATAGCATGAACTCTCTTTTTAATATATTTATTAATAAAAGTTAACGGATAATTATTTCCTAATATTTTGCCAATTTTCTTTAAATTTCCTTTTCTAAATTTAGGATGCGATAACTTAACTGCTCTGTCAGTTATATTTTTAATAACATTTTTCATATATCTTAGTGGATATATATATATATATATATTTATATATATATATATATATATATATATATATATATATATATAACCAAAAACCAAAAGTTGGCAGTTAGTCACGGCTGACTAGTGATCTATTGTTGTTTTTTCTTTGAAGTTTTCACCAAAGCAACCAAAAGAACATAACAGTATTGCTGAGAAATTTTTATTAAATATTTTTACTTCAACCTTTCAATTGCCCCCCGTAACTCTACCTTTCGACAGCAGTCGATTTCATATTGAAATATATATTCAACAAAATCAGTTCGTTTCTTGTTGTACGTCTTTTGGTTTAAAAAAACAGGAAAAAAATCCTGGCTCTCATTACTATATGTAGGAGAGAAATTAGAGGTAGTCGACATTTTTGTCTTTAGTGGATGAAGGTTTTCCTGCAATTTGTGAAATGTGAGTTTAATTTTAAATCAACACTACAAGTAAGTCGTAATGATTTCAAAAATTATTTTCTTTATTAAATTAACCGGTTTTTCCTTCTAGTTTATTATAGCCTTTGAAAATGAAGACAATGCTCTTCGAAAGCTTAGGTAATGTACTAATTGATTCACTTTATCTCTAACCTGTGAAGTTTTTTTTTGGCTGCTATCCCCACGAGTTTGAGGGTTTTTTAACAAAGACCACTCTTTGAGGTTTTATTATATATATATATATATATATATATATATATATATATATATATATAAATATATTTGGTTGTTTCCCTGTTGCTGCATGATTGCAACCTGCTTTGCTCCATGGTGGCCAACAATAAGAAATAAAAATACCAAATTGAAATAAACTTCTAGTTGTCGGCTGAATTTTTATATGGTGTTAGAAAACGTATTTTGTTTCGCCAATCTTAGTGCCCAGTGCATGGCCACGTCTACTACCACTTATAATGAACAAGAAAGGAGATTCAACGCATCAGAACACGTTGTCGCAGATTGGGTTGATGCGTATTCTCACTATGAGTGTCCCAGTAGATTTTCTCGACTTTTAAAAAGAAAAAAGGCAGAGCAGACAAAATCCAGAGAGCATATGTAACAGGCAGGATAAGTGAGAGTGAATAGATGCCGGTTTTTCGTGGGTAATAACATAAATTCTCTATTGTTTTTTCTTCTGCGTCGATCCAAGATATGACAATTCATGTTTCAAATCATGTATTGACTCAAAAATATCTTCTTGGCATTTACAAAATTTGATCACGTAAGACATTGCTTAATAGAACTTCAATCTTTGTCTTGCTAGATCTTTTCAATTGGTTACTTTTGTTCTTTTCAGATTCATTTATCAATGTTATTCCATCCTATCTAGATGATCTGATTATTGTTATCTTCTTTCTTGATTTACGATTTTGAACGACGTTTAAAACAGGGAATTGAGGATTGAGATAAAAATTAAAATACACAATATATGGTAATAATGAGAAGATAATGAAACATTGTCATTTGGGCCGCCCTGGGTCACCTTGTTGGATGTGAATATACCGAGAATGAAGTGGTTACTCGCTTGAAGTTGAGTAATATCCATCCACATAAAATGATAGGTATTTTGTTCCTCGCAAATAGCTATGATTCGTAGGATTTTTTCAATTTGTGTCTTACTAGAAATCAGCGCCGGAACATACTGGCTACAAAAATTCGTAGGCAGTTGCTTGGCAGTAGTGATCTGTAGATAATAAAATGAGGAAAGGTAATTGTAAATCGATGTCCTCTAGTGGACATCGTCTCGAGACAACATCCCCATATAAAAGAACTTACATTGTGACTAAAGTATTTTGATTTGACTATAACCACAATTCTATATATTATATATCAACACATAGGGATTTCAAAAAGATCTCACTATTACTATAACATTTTAGTTTTTGTATTTACTTCTTAATAGATTTGACGAAGCTTGTTTCTGATTGGCTGTCACAAAACGTCTTCCGCTCTAGCAATGGCCCACTATACGGGTGTTTATTTGCATGAAGGACTCTCATTTTGTGGCTAAGTGCTGAGAGGAGACAGTGTTTAAACATTTTGAAACAAATTCTTCAATAGTGATCATATTAATTTAAAAATGTAATAAGTTTTTTTGGGAAGATGAGACCCACTGGCGTTACAACATCTGCAATCTGCGAAACTTATCCGTAAACTTTATTGTATAATCAAAATAGTAGGTCTGCTCAGTTTGTAAATTTTCATTACATACTCTTAAGTTTGCAGATTAAAAGGTGTAAACCTGCTTATAGCAATCTTTTGATCATTGATTAGTGCTCGAATCCGAGCGTATTCAGTAACATAGTCATGTTTTACCGAGTTCTAATTATTGACCTTTCACAGTGAGACTGAATTACAATGGGGATATTTACCAGAATGACATTGTTGAGACAATTTGGATTTCAATGTGTTTAGGGACAGCTTGTTGTTATGAAAGTAAGGAGGTTTCTAGGCATAATAATGACTACAATACATGACTTATTATTGGGTGTTTCATTGAACAAGTGACAAATAATACTATTATAGACTTATATTTTGGCGAGGTTCAAAGGAAGTTGATATGTTTATATGCAGAGAAGCAATATTAATTTATAACGTACCTCGGTATTATTCCATACTTTTCATTAATGTTAAAATTTCAATTATTTGTTTGAACTGGTAGACGTTTTTAAACATACAGTTATGTTCCTTTTTCCATTCTCCCCAACTATAACAACATTAATATTTACAATTGGTGTAAAAATAACTCACGATGTTAACAAACTCAAACAAAATGCAAAAAACCAATTGAAATGAAAAAACTTGGAGATAAAAATGACATAAAAATAAATTCTTAACAACCATAACCTATCTCAAGTTGAGTTATTTCAGTTAAAGTAGGCTGTAAAAGAACGCAATAAGATAGAAAAAACACATGCAAATAAAGTACTGGAGAAAGAAACGCTAGGTCAACGAACTGAGATATGTAGCCGTCTCTGTCCCACGCATTGGTCGGCTTAGTTTTATTCAGCGGCGTTGGTGTGGGAGAATAAGTGACAAAATTAATATATTTAATTCATATATAATTAAACCTATATAATACTAAATTTATATTAAACCATTGGGAATTACGAAACTCATATTGACAAAAATCACAAAAAATATCTACAGATTTATCCATTATGCTGATACCCTCAAGTTTCTATTAGGTATATTGAAAATTGAGTTATAATGTTCATTTCAAAATCAAGTAGAATTGGGGCTCCAGACAAAAATCCCTCCAAAAAATGTTTCCTAACTAAGCATTAGATTTAAATTAGATTTGTTTGAACGGAGATGGCGCCGAAACTTCCTCCATCATTGCAACCCTATCAAATTTATTGTGATTTCTTCTACGTGACCATATACTGTGCTGTTTAGACCCGATCTTTTGAATAGACTCCACTGCCGTTAGACTCCATATAGTTTGCTTATTTGGATTTTGCCTCTCCCAGTCTTGCAAAACCAACCCTCCATAGTGCTTTGCACTGGCACCACACATGTATAGCAGTTTCTTCCGCCTCCTAACACTACCTGCACAGGCTATCTTCTGCCAAGCTCATTCTTTCCAGGTGTCTGTTGAATCTACAATACCTCGTCAGCTGATCTACCGTTATCTTCAGAACCTTGCGGATTGGTAGATCTGATGTGAACTTGAATGAGCAGTGTTTAATGAACTGCTTTACCTGACGTTGTCCTTGTGTTTGCAGCCACCAACTCTGAAACTTCATATCTATAAAGTTCTTGCTAGCTGTTTTATAGAAGCCTGCTAAGATTCCACATAATGGTTTTGGGCCTATCATCCCTGTGGCTGAGCCTGCTTTGGCGAAGTCATCAGCCCCCTCGTTTCCTAGGTGGTATTAACGGTCCGGTATCTAGGCTATGGTATGTCCACTTCATCTAGCGAGTGTATACAATCCCTGATCAGTTTGAAACTGACAGCTGATTGCCTTTAGGTCCGCTTGGCTGTTCAAGTAAATATCACATTTTTGTTCTTGACTACTTTTTTTTATCAGTTTGACACAGTGCATTATTGTAGCGATTTCCATATGAAACACCGTGATGTGCTGTCAGAGGCTTAAAGATAGCTTCACCCTCGGTCTGTCTTCGTAGATATCAGGTCCGATTCCCTTGTGGATGTTGGAGCCGTCAGTGTTACCATGTTTGGTCTGGAGGGCCTCTATTCCAGTTTCTCCTTTCTGGTATGGCCTGCTGAAGATGAAAACAACCGTTGTTTTTTCTGAGGGCATCTCAAACAAGGTGGTCACCTCATGATCCGCCTCTCATCTAAGCGTTACTATGAGATGAAGTTGGTTGGGTCCCAGTGGAGGAGACACTTTTTGATCGATCCATTGATAAGCAACATTTTTTTTTATTCTTACAAAAAAGTATATTGGTTTCACAAATGGAAGAAATTTTTCGATTTTTATCACTTGAAAATAATTACACTCTCAAAATTATAGTCATATTGCTTCTAAATCATACGCAATTAATATCTTTAGAACATTGAGAACCTTTTTAAGTCTCATGTCCATATATAAATTTCTTTTTGATAGTCGAATTGGATGAATTTATTTGTTTGAAGGAAGTGTTTCATTTGAATAAACCAAATATTATATTTTCAAGTGAATTATACATTCTATATGTGAAAAGTCAATTTCTATTGTTCTATTAGGGGAGTAATTAATTGTTCTAAGGCAAAATTTACTTGAGATATACTTTTTAGTATACTATTCATAAAAAATCTGGGTTTGAAACGTATCGAATTTGAACAAATCGTTGAAAATAATAAATTTAGTACATATTAGTATAATAAGCAAACTAGAAAACGCATTACCGACACTAATTTGTGCGGCTAGATACAAGACTAGAAATTAGCAAGGTGAAGATACTTTACTAGATCTGGAAGAGTAACAACAAATATACAAGGCATGAAAATTGGACAATATAACTTAGAAAAGGTATCGAATTTTAGTTTTTTGGGTGTAAACTTCAATGGAAAAATGGCTGGGGTACAAAATTAACCCAGAGAATACTAATGGGGCATAAGGCATACTGGAAAAACAACAGACTACTAAAAGACAAAAACATCCGTTGCAAAATTAAATTGAGAATATACAAAGTAGTGATACATCCACTTACAACTTACGCAGTTGAAACAATGTGTTTTTCAACTAATGACAGAGAACGGCTGAGAATATTTGAGGGGAAAGTTATACACAGAGAAGCTAGAAAATGAAAAAATGATGGATTGAACAGCAAGGAAATAGAGAAGACCCTGGAAGAAAAAGACATTGTTAGAGTAATGAAGGCTCAGATGTTGAGGTAGTGGAGACATGTACAAAGCAGAAATACTGATTCTTTTATTAAAGAGGTTACAAAATGGACACCCGCTACAAACAGACCGAGAGGAAGATCAAAAGAAAAACTAATAAATACATAAATACTGAACGACATTAGAGTAAAGGATTGAAGGAAGACATGCAGGAACAGGAAGAAATTGAGAGAAGTGGTCAACGAAACGAAAAGACACCTGAAATTCGGATAGAACCGTGTTACGAAATCCAGCAGAGTGATTAACCGCGACGATCGAATCAGAAGGGCTCCAAATACGGAGCGCCAACCATTCCTTGATGAAAAGGCATCATATTTTTAATAAGCTAGTTTGAATATTCGCGATTTATGATTCAGGATCCTAACGGAGCTTAACCTAAGCCAGCGGTACTCAAACTTATTTGGTCACCGAACCCTTTTGAAAGCGAAATTCTTGACGGAAGCCTATATTAAAACAATTGATTTTAAAACTGTATTATTTTTAATAAGCATAATAAACCTAACCATAGAGGAAGTTGAAGAATTCTACAGCGAAATAACAAATGTATACAGTAGTCTTCCCAAACACCACCTAACGGTGATAATGGGCGATTTCAATGCGAAGATAGGCAACGGAGGTGAGGGAGAATATGTTGGACCTCATGGATTAGGTGAAAGGAACGAGCGTGGCGATCGATTGGCAATATTCGCAGCAGACAAAAAAGCGGCAATACTTAATACGTTTTTTAAACTACCACCAAGAAGGTTATACACATGGAGATCACCACTAGACTCTAAAGAACATATAGTCAGAAATCAAATTGATTATATGTTAGTAAATAAGAGATTCCAGAACGCATTCACATCTGTTAAAACATATCCTGGGGCAGATATAATGTCAGACCATAACCCATTAGTTGGCACCTTAAAGCTAAAACTAAAAGCTGTGAAGAAGACAACAAAGAAAGACCGTTATGACATGCGAAAATTAAAAAACCCGGACACGAAGGAAAAAGTAAGACATCACTTAGCAGAACAACTGCAAGAAACAAATATCAATAATGATGTGAAATTTGAATTAGACAGAATAAAAAACATTGCTACAAGCGTCAGTGAAAAATATTTAAAATCAGATCAAAACATCAAAAGAAAAACATGGATGACAGACGAAATTCTACATATGATGGAACAAAGACGACTTATGAAAGATACACCCGCATATTCAGCAATTCACAAGCAAATACAAAGAAAAATCAAGGATGCCAAAGAAAAGAAATTACAAGAAGATTGCCAGGAAATAGAAGCCCTACAGGAAAAGTATGATAGTTTTAACATGTATAAAAAGGTTAAAGAAACGGCTGGGTTGATCAAGCCCAGAACAATATGTAAACTGACCGACAAACAAGGAAATCTAGTAATAGACAAACAAGACAAGATAAAGGTATGGAGCAACTACATCTCAGAACTATTTAAAGATGCAAGACCGCAGCGGCCACAGATAATAGATAAATCAGGTCCTGCCATCACCGTCGATGAAGTGCAATCAGCGGTGCAACAAATGAAAGATGGAAGAGCTCCTGGACCAGACAACTTTAGATCTGAAATTCTCAAACTTTTCGACGAATCTGGAATCACACAACTAACAGAGATGTTCAATCTCATCTATGAAAAAGGCGAACTACCGAAAGATTGGCTACTGTCGGAATTTGTTATAATACCAAAGAAACCAGGAGCAAAGAGATGCGAAGATCATAGAACTATCAGTCTCATGAGTCATCTATTGAAACTATTCCTGAAAATTATTCACAGAAGAATATACAAAAAGTGTGAAGAGTATATGTCGGAAACTCAATTCGGTTTCCGAGATGCGGTAGGTACTAGAGAGGCACTATTCAGTGTACAGGTATTATTCCAGAGATGTAGAGACGTCAACTGCGACGTATATGCTTGTTTTGTAGACTACAGTAAAGCTTTTGATCGAGTACAACATCACAAACTAGTGGAAATATTAAATACTGTTGGGATCGATGGAAGAGACTTGGAAATAATATCGAGACTATATTGGGATCAGTCAGCGTATGTGTCCGTAGAAGGAGAAAAATCAGATGCCATAAAGATCGCACGAGGTGTAAGGCAAGGATGCGTATTGTCCCCTCTATTATTTAATGTTTATTCAGAATACATATTTAGAGAGGCTCTCGAGGACGTAGATGAAGGAATATTACTAAATGGTAAAAGATTAAACAACATCAGATACGCTGACGATACAGTGATTATGGCTGGAGACCTCAATGGATTACAACAACTAATGAACAGAGTGTATTCAGTTAGTCTAGAATGCGGTCTCGATATAAATGTCAACAAAACGAAGTACATGGTAATCAGCAAAAGTCAGATTCCACAGGAGCACCTCACCCTAAATCAGCTACAAATTGAGAGGGTCGGTAAATACACATATTTAGGAACTACACTCAATGACCAATGGGACCACTCACAAGAAATCCGCTGTAGAATAGAGAAAGCAAGGGCCGTATTTCTCAAAATGGCATCAGTTTTTAAAAGTCGATATCTGACGTTAACTACCAAAATAAGACTCCTTCGCTGCTACGTTTTCTCCGTCTTACTGTACGGGGTCGAATCATGGACCTTGACCGACGCAACAACAAAAAAACTCGAAAGCTTTGAAATGTGGCTCTATCGTAGAATATTAAGAATCTCATGGACAGACCATGTGTCCAACGTAGAGGTCTGCAGAAAAATGCAGAAAGACACCGAATTAATAAAAACGATAAAGATCCGCAAGCTAGAATATTTCGGTCATATAATGCGAAATGAGAAAAGGTTCACTCTATTACAAAATATCTTGCAAGGGAAGATCCCTAGTAAACGTGGCCCAGGACGACGGAGAAATTCATGGCTCAAAAATCTCAGGACATGGTTTTCAACAACTACTACAGGACTATTCCGTGCAGCAGCAAATAAAATCATAATAGCCAGAATGATCGCCAACATCCGGACCGGATAGGCACTAGAAGAAGAAGATAATAAAAGTACAATATACTAGGATGTATTGATATCTAGTTAGTCTAGACCAGAACCATGCATAAACAAAATATTGCGTTACCATAGCAACGAACTATAACTTATTAGAAGTGTCAGTGTAAAGTTTGACGTCAAAAAAGTAAACCAGAGTTACGCAATAAATTAAAAGAAAAAATACGTTCACCAAAATTGTGAAAATTGAAAAATCGAGTATCGAGCCAACAACAAGTACCTGTATTTAAAAGGTATAAGGGGTAAGCAGATTTATCAAGATATGCTTAATACCCTTGATGATTAATGTCCTTCGTATGCGACCGTGAAAAATTGGACTGCAAGCTTCAAAAGAGGTGCATTTTCCATTGAAGATGATGAATGATCGGAAAGGCCAGTATCTGTGTCAGTCCCCGAAAATATCGATGCAGTTCATAACATGATTGTATCAGACCGTCGAAATTTTGTTTGGTTCTATAGTAGGCTAAGAATTTTTCAATATATCCTTGTAACAGTTACTACTTATTTCTTACTTTACTTAGTAAATTACTATGTAACAAGTATGATAATAGAAAATATTAAAGAAGAAAATAATCTAACTACGGGTTGATGTCAAGTTTGATGAAAGTCCCATATCAGGTTCGGCGTCCATTCTATTGTGGTATTTTGTTTCCGTGGCTGCATAGGTTGAGAATCCTGTTTCGCACAAATATGTTATTGGCAACGGGAGAAGAATATTCAGAGCCATATTGGCAAACATTGGATATTCATCACGAATTCTGCACCAAAATCGTTGAGAGGCGTGGTTTTGAACAATGACTCCATACTTGTATCTGACGACATTTCTAAAAGAGATTCACATATTTCGTTTGATATACTTTCGGGCTTTTGCAAGTTGTGTAAAAAAAGATTATGAATCCATGAATTCAGTTTCCTTTTTGCTTTCTGTTTTTCGGGAAAATACTTCTCAAAAGATGCGCGCGTCGAAGTGAGATATTGGACCTATTCTTCTAATACATCATCTTGATACATTTCTGAGTCGTTATCGCTAACAAATTAACTGAGTGACGTAAAGCTTTCTATTTTTCTCTTACCAACGCAAATAATCCAAAAATCCAATTTTCTTTTGAAGGCAGTTATTTTGTTACAGGCCTGGTACACTGTTGTCTATTCACCTTGCAATGATAAATTTAATCCGTTCAATTTTTGAAAGAAATCCGCCTTAAAAGACAGTCGGGGCAACCAAGTTTTATCATACAAACGATCTTTCAAATTAAAAGAAAAATCTGAAAGAAACATTTGTAACTCGGCTCTAAGAGTAGATAAGCAGCACGGGTTCTCGATAATTCCTTATGTAAAATAACATGGGACATCGCTAAGGTTCATTCTGAACTTTTTTGACCAAACCAAGGTCATTATGGCTGTGACGTCATCAACCCCCAAGTTAACCTAACCTAACCTAACCACTTCGATGGACCCGTTCAGCAGATTTAACCTATTCATGCTGAGTATGCCTCTTTCTTCCTCATACTTCCAAAATGAAAGACTTTTGATATCCTAGATTCAATTGTGTCCACAATTCTTAGAAAAATAAAAAATATATTTTGCGAACGCGTAGCTGGTACTTACTTTATTTTAAGAAATAGTAACGCCACATTAAATCTCATCTTTTGATTTGATTCAACAGCGTATTAGATGGACTTCATTCGCGAAGACTAGTAGTTTTCACAGTGTCTATGAAGGTTCAGAAAATGGTAATAATTTGTGAGTATTCTGGATGGATATCTTGACGAATTCCGATATTTGGTCACATCATAGTACCAAGATTTGATAAGATATTGCATAAACAGTAAAATATAAACGATGAGTCTTGATGGAAGAGATTATGTCGATTGAAGCATCCTGTTTATTAGAAAGTATATAGTACAAAATTTATATAGATGAAGAATTCAGTATTTATGCGAATGAGCTTCACCAATCCTCTGTACTTCCCAGCAAAAACATATACTACTATTATTTTTTGGGCATGAAGCATTTCAAAGCAAACGATCTCCTCCAAGTAGAAACTAACCTATATCCGGATAGTAATTCGTGCGGATCACGTTTGAAATATACAGGGTAAAATGTAAAATATACTGGATAAAATGTCGCCAAGCAAATCGGCTACGTCTACTACCACCTATGCTGGACGAGAAAAGATGTTGCCCCATAACTAATTAATATCATTGGTGTTTGTAGAATGGCAAACTTCAATAAAGATAAAAATTCCTAATTATTATAGTCTACAGCATTCATAATTAGTTCGTATATATCAATAAAGACATAATTTTGTTCGCATTATGACCAAACTGGGTTCTCAATATTGTATTCAAACTTTTTAACTTTCATATCAACCGCACAAAATCATGTGTGCATTATAATCCCACTATGCATATAAATATTACAGTTATGTTAATTCAACATCACATTGTGATAATGTTCTTCCTTTTTTTCCTCTTGGTTTCATCACATGCACATCTATACAATCGCTTATGCCCAGCTTGTGGCTGTTAACTTTTGTGATGTTTCAACTTAACTTCTCAGCGATATTAAAGCGCTTCCTTTTTACATTAATGTGATGTTACTAGAACTTCCTCAAAAGGAAGTCTTTATAACGAACTAAAAACAACATTTCTGTTACATTCTGAAATGCCTTTTAACATCTTGTCGATGTTAATGCAATGTCTAAAAAATAACATCTTATCAATGATCTAAATGCGACATTTCAAAAACAATAGTGTATTCTCTTAGATGTGTGGACATTACATAAACCTCTAAATAATATACCTCAAAACATTCTGTATAACATCCTATAGATGTTTCTGTGCCTAATCAGTAAAACAGGGTGAACAACTAAGAACGCCGGCTGTCGGCCATATTTCAAAAAATAGTCATAGTACAACTTTAAAAAAATACCTTCAGGAAAATGACCCTGAAAAATCGCTGGAAAATATTTTTGAGTTCCTAAAATATCTCCTATGGGGTGGAATGAACACTTAAAAACATAATACTGTGATTATCTCCAAAAAAGACATACTAAACGTATCCTAGAAATACAATGTTTGATATATTGTTGAGATTATGAAAAAATGTAGTTAGAGACTTTTTGTCTTTATTGTTCAATTAAGGGGTGGGGGAAGGTTCAACCCAAACAACAAATGTCGTAACACTTTTTTTGTTAATCGACATCCATGTTTTTGGCTTCATTTGAAAGAGTTTTCTCTTTTTAATAAGAAATGCTTAACAAAAATAACAAAATTGCACAATTTTGTCAACGCTTTGATAAAAGTCCACAATTTTCCCATTTTTCTCAGAAATTTCAAATGTAATGAAGCGTTTTTCAAAAGGGGTTAAAAAAATAGGAATCTATTCCAAGATTTAAGATTTACAATATCAGATATAAAAATTAAAAAAATGCTTCAATTTACATTTGACATTTCCAAGTGGGTACAAAATTATCTAATTTTGTTATCAATCTTATTAAACAGAAAAACTTCTAAATGCAGCTAAAATCATTAATATCGGTTAAAAAACGAAAAAGTTATACATTTGTTCATAAGTTTGAACCTTTCCCACCCATTATTCTTCAAATAATGGCAAAAAATCTCCTTAATTAAATTTATTCATAATCTCATCAAGATTTCAAAAATTGTATTTTTAGGACACCGTTAGTATGTTCTTTTGGAGTATTATGTTTTCGAGTGTTCATTCCACCCCTAGCGAATATTTTAGAAGCTGCAAAATATTTTCCAGCAATTTTTCAGGATTTCTTACCTAAAGGTAATTTTTTTGAAAGTTGTGCCATGATTCTTTTCTGAGATGTGGCCTACAGTCGTTCTTAGTTGTTCATCCTGTACATTCAAAATAAAATTGCAAAAAAGCAATAAAGGATTTAAAACGTCTATTCACTATTAATGAACAGTACAGTAAATTTGAAAAAAACAGGTACAAAATTAGAAAAAAAAAATATCTTGTCCAGCAATCCACCCTAAAAAAATAGAATTGTGTAAGCATATTACGTAACAAGTCTGGGAAGTGGAAACTATTGAACACATTCAGTGAAAGCAAGAAATAAAAAAGGGTATATTAATCCGAAGTTACCATAACGTAACATACTTTGAAACTGAATTAATAAAGTTTAACGGATACAGATACATTACAGCTATATTAGTGTTTTTAAATGAAACTCAAGGTCTCTAGTTAATTCCACAATATAATACAAGTTATTGAAAATTCTAAAAAATTGACAATTGTTTCGATAAATCAATATCATCGTCAATTGTCAATTGTTTAGAATTTTCAATAACTTGTATTATATTGTGGAATTAACTAGAGACCTTGAGTTTCATTTAAAAACACTAATATGAGCATATTCCACGAAGTAAGGGTCGAGACAGTCAATTACATTACAGCTAGTTTACAGAATTTATAAGAATAGTTTTTTAATTATATTAAAACTAATAAAAATTTTACACCATAAAGTTTTAATGAAACATTACGTTACATCAACAGAAATCCAATCTGATTAAAGAAAATTCTATCGTTTACTTACGGTTACTTTTTTCGAGTACCTCAACCATTCCATAACGTACACTTCAAAATCCTTATCTGTGAAATATTTGAAGGTGTTCTGCACAACAGCTAATACAACAATTACTTTAGATCAAATTGAGCCCATGGAGACCTTTGATCGATCATCATGAACTACATCATACTTGATTTTCAGCCAATTGACTGGGACCCATTTTCCATAAGATACATGCGGGGTTCTTCAAAGGAATAATAACATATTTTATTTCGAGAAGTGACTTTTCATGATTTACCTTCTATTCCATGCCTCACTCCATTTGGCAGGCAAATTCAGGTGTGCTATGAAAATTCATCCTTCTTTTCTGTATAAAATAATGTACTATTCTCATCTTGTTATTTTCATCCTGGAACAAATTGTATATTAACATCGTGGAATTGTAACTTAATGAAAACTAAGCATTACTAATACACTGTATGCAAAAAAACTACTTATGAAGAAAAGATATGAACACATTATCAAGTTAAATGAGTTCATAATTAATTGTATCAAATAGCTGTGTTTCTACAATAATAAATAATTGAATGCTGTTTGTTGACTGGAGCATTCAGTATCATAAGTTACATATTCTTCAACTAGATTAATATAGGTAACATTGTAAGGGACAGCTACAGCTTATTTATTGTATGTGAATTTTCAAATGGAAATGAGCTCTTTAACAGATATTTCTGTTTTGGAAGTCTTAAACAATCTCTAATTGTTCACAAGAATTGTTAGTAATAATGTTAAAATTTCCTAAACCTGCAAAACTATATTGATGTCTAAGACTACTACTAAAAAAACTAGAACTAGAGATACTTGATTCAATATTTTTTGTACTGTTTAATACAATGTTTGTATCAGACTATCTGAAATAGTTACTCCCCTTTCATTACATAATTACCAACTATTTGTTGTTTATTTTATTTGTGTAAGTAGCTTCTGAAACATCTTGAACATTGAAAATATTTTCTTCTAGATTTAAATATCTGCCAACATATGAGCATGTTTTATTATTAATAATAATATCTACCCTATTGAATATCAAGTTTTTTGTAGGGTATAATGCATATCTAGGATTTGAAATATTGTAAATATACTTACTAGGTAATATCAATGTATAATAGCCGATTAAAGTATTGAATGAGTATTGTTTTAATAATTATGATTTTGGAATAGGTACTTACCGATAACAATTGCTGTTCGTCCATTATAACAAGAATTATAACTAAGTATAAAAACTGTAGCTTAGTAGGAACTAACGAAAACGAAGACCACTTTATTCATGTACTACTTGCAAAATATGTGCTTCCTGTAAATAAAATATATAACACATAACTGAAAACCATCCGCCATTTCATACTTGTCATTTTTGTTTCCACAGATAACTACTGTATGTTTCGTTCATCAGTTCTTTTTCTGTTTTCTTCTTTTTTATGTCACTGTGATGTTTAATATGAGATATTACCAAAGAATACACACATGGTGTATTCTTTGATATTACTGAGAGTTTTATGAACTAACGTCGTACAGACGTAATAAGTACGATGTTAATAAAAATTATTTCGAAGCATGTAAAAGTAACTGCAACATGTGATCATCTTAGAAACATGTTAATTTGTAATATTACAGTAACGTTCTGTATGTGACATTAGTGAGAAGTATACAAATTAACATCGTATGTATGTTTCCTAAAGGAAGTTACTAAAAAGAAGTTCATAGGATGTGTATGTAACTGCGAATTCAAGTATTACTGTGTACATCAAAAATATGTTTTATTTACATGACATGGGTGTTAATAGAGTTGGTAATAAAATTAAGACATCTAGGAGATATCTTATTAACGTTTTAAATAAACATCACGAAAAGTCTCTAAAAAGAACATCACAAAAAAGACTTGTTATGTTTCTTGTTTAGTGGGATATTCAGATTTTGCCGAAGTCCAAAAACGAGTCATAATAACTTCTCCCTCTGGTGGTGTTGTGTCGCGTTTTGCCCATTTCCTGCAGTTTTTGTTGTTCTATGAATGTTTCCATACAACAATTTTTCCTTTTTGGCGTTTTCAGGTTTTCTCGTGTTGATATATCAATTATTTCTGTGATTGGGATTCGGTATGAGAGCAAAAAATCTTTGAAGTGTAAAGCTGCAACATTTTTTTGAGACGTCCGCTGCTAAGTTGTCGAGAAATTCTTGTTGTCTTTCAGATTTTGGTATATAAGGTCTGCTTAGTTTCGGTAGTCCATTTAGATTTACACTTTTTTGATGGGTGGCATTATGAATCAAGAGAAATAGTGTGACTAAACTGAATTTGCATCATTTTTTAACAATAATTCACAGGTTTCGAGATTATATGGTATATATTTTTTATTTTCTATGCCAAAAGAGATAATTTTACTACAATACATTTTTTCTAATTAGAACTAATTTATTGTTATTGAACACGGTAATTTATAGCAATAAATCATCAAAAACAATTGTATATATAGACGTTTATTAAATAGATTATTAAAATCCACTTCTATATATTCTTGACTACTTGAGATTAATTACGATTTAAACTTTTTTCTAAACTTTCCTTTCGGAATTTAATCAGTTACGACTCTGTTTTATATGTATACATGCACACAGCCTCCTATACTTAACAGAATCTGTGTAGGGTAGGTCAATGCATTTTATACTTGTTTTCTTTTTCGAGTTGAAACACTCTTTCGCTTCTTTTATACACTTTTTAGTTTAACGTTTGAAAGTATATACGGAGATCTATCTTTATATACATATAAATTTGTTATTTATATTTTAACAGCAAACAGATTTTGAGATTCCTTTCTTGGTAATTTTTTATATTGAAATGGTAACAATTGTATCTAGTGTACATTGAAACATATTGTATGAAAATATTGCATCGATGATGTGAAAAACAAATACAAATGTATTATCAGCAGGACATCAGTTAAAACATAATTTTTCAATCAAATTTCAATCGTCATCCAAAGGAAAATTAAATATTTTCGCGGTAAATTTTTAAAGGCGTAGTCAGTAGTTTCTTTGGTAATATTTTGATCGCATTTTAACTCAGTAATAATAATAAAGTAAGAATATCTAAAATATTTTTCACATAAACGGATGTCTCAAAAGATTATAGTATGATGAAATATGGAAAAATTATCAACAGCTACACATTCTCAAAGTAGGCGAATGAAGTCATTAGGTTTATCTCTGTGATGTATCGCTTGGATTGAAATGCATAATTTTTAGCTGAAAATTGGCGATCATATTATCGAAATCAGAAAATATTTCTTCCATCGACAGTGAACATTAATTTTTTTTAATCACTTTTATTGTAGAAGAAGAGAACCAATGAGGGTAATTTTTATAATAGATGGGATATTGAGGTACATGTAAGGGAACGATCTGGTCAATAATATTGTAAAACAGATTAATTGCTTTATTTATGTCAATTGAATGAAATTCAGCTGCCCAGTTAACACTACCTAAAAGTCGGTTAATTTCGTGATAATTTGCCAACTTAAAATTCCAACGATATTGATTAACAACTCTAGTACAAATATTGAAAGGAATATCCATATAGAATTCCAAGGTACAGTGGTACTGATCCTCGGGAACTAATGGATTAGATGAAAGACGTACATAGAGTGTTGCCAGATATATTCACATTTGGGATATACTGAACCATATCAACCAGAGACATAGTGTCTACTAATAAGCTAGATCTAGGATTGATATAATTATTTGGCTTACAATAATCTCCCTCGTTCAATAACCATTTAATTTCAGGAATACTGAAATCTCCACATATGATAAAAGTATCGTTAATATTATTTAAGTAAATATCAATAAGCTTAGTACAGAAGAAGTTTAATGCAGCCATGTATCTGGGAGGGATGTAAACACACACTATATGCACCTTTCGAAGTCCACCAAGAGGAAATATGGTGACCCATACATCCTCTGCTTCGGACCGCCAAGAATCCTTCGGAGACGACTATGAGGACACCACCTCCTGTACGTTTTGTGGAAGAACTCGTTTCCCTGTTTCGTCGATACACTTTGTATGATAAAAACATTTCTTCACTTAATATGGATGCATTTAGCCACGTTTCCGTGAGACAGATGACATTTTGTTCACAATTTAGTATATTTTGAAATATAGTGGTAATTTTTGAATTTAGTCCACGGACATTTTGATATTAGAAAGACAGCGTAGAATCATCCGCCATACCAGTGATTGAAAATATATAAATTAGGGTGTGAGTACAAAGTTATTTGACGTTTAAGCTAATCGATCAATATCGTCATCACAAGATATTTTTATTATTCGAGACCTGTCATCTTTGCGTACAAATATGACTCCATTTCTTGTCCAACCATATTTAAATTGTTTGGATCTAGCAACTATTTTGGTTTGTCGAAGTAGTTTTTTATTTTTTGAGCTCAAGTGTTCATTGATATATACTTTTTCAGAGATATTTGCTACTTTCAATCCTGCAACGCTTCCATATTTACGACGCTTAGCTTTTGCTGCATCCAAAAATGCATCTCTTTTCATTTTCTTAGAGAATTTCAGAATAATTGGTCTGGGTGATCTGTTCTAGGAGTAGAGGAACGGTAAAAAGAATCAATATCAACGTCAGAGGTTGGAAGATCGATTGTCTATCGCGGAAACGATATCTAAGATATTCTCATTATCTCTAAAAGGGACTCCACATATCTCAACCTCATCAGCCCTTAGCTGTTGCTCCAATGTATCCACTCGAGAATTTAAAAATTTTACGTCGTTCTTCAAGTCTAGATTTTCTCTTATCAATCTCTCGACTTCTTTAATCTTTGTAGTGAAAGCCGATACAGTATTTTCAAAAGTTGTGATAGCATCACTACAAAAGTTGACAGACTGCAACAAATTTCAATATTTCGTATTCATTGATGCCATATCTTTCTGGATATCTTGTAAAATATTTATTTAACGTTTGTGACGAAGAGGTTTCTTCTAATGGAAAGTCATCAGAATCCTCCTCAGTGACGATGACTGAACGCCTTCTAAGAAAATCAGTCGAACTTCTGCAATTAGTACAGGTCCAGGATAAACCCGGTGCCTGATATCGTGACACGTCCGCCTTAGTTAAACCTACACATTTAGCGTGATAGAATTTCTGATAGTTACCATAACAATTCAGACCGGGCGATTTACCGGTAATTCCTTGGGTGCAAAGTTCACAGACTGGCATCGTTTGACCAAAACAAATTAAAATTCCATTATCTATTCAACAAAAACTATAAGAACTGTCTATAGTAATTAATGTGTTCGAAATCTGAATTTAAGCCGAACTCTGACTATGAATGTTTATAAAATTACTCACTTCAAGTCTCAGTCCAATTGACAAAAGAAACAAACTATAGAAGACAATGCACGACAACCATATTATTGCATAGTCAAATTTTAAACAATATCACACATGAAATGACCGAGAATATTGCTATAAATCGAGAGCGAAAATAAACATGTCCACAGCTTATTTGATTTTAAATCATCTCTTAGTTTAAACCATTGACTTTCTAATCCTAAAGGCGATGATTCTTCCCATCCTATTTCTTTCCAACCAGAGCTTTTGGAGTAAAATTTTTGTCAATATGACACAAGGTCAAATTACTCTTTTGCGGTCAATGGAAAGTTTAGTAGAAAACTTTAAGATATCCTGTTTAAATTCCCAATACAATCCAAGTGTCTTATTTTCAGTTTTAATTCCAAAACAAACTTTATTCCTAACCTCTATTCCATCCAATACATTAAGTACATTTGAATCATTTGGTACCCACTTACGAAGTTCCATCCCTCCAGCCTTCAAAATTCGAGAAATTTGGCAGCTTTATAGCAATAATTACCAAAACCAACCGTAAATGGTAGAGGGGGATTCACACAATTAGGTCTTCGGAAGTAATTCCTGAATTAATAATAATTGGAAAATATTTCTGGAGTAGGTCCGGTAACTCCTGGTGCAGAGTCCAGGCCCTATTCCCTGAGCCACCCACAGCTGCTGACCAGCGGAAGCAGACACCCTTCCATAGTCAGTTTATTTGTTGTACAATAATAATAATATATGTTTATTTCCAAATTTCAAATATTACAATGAATTTTTCATAATGATTACAATAGAATATTGATTAGGATTGTAAACATTGAGAAGACCCATTAGAACCCGTAGGTTGCGCATGGCCTATTACTTCTTGTCTAATAAACCAATATACAGTTACATCATCATCATGAAACAATATTACAAGCATACTGTGCATAGACAATTGAAATTTAAAAGATTTTTTTAATTTTTTTTTTACTTTGTGAAACAACCAGTGGAATATAAATATCACTCTTTCGATGAATTGTATAACAATATCTATCTCCAAATTCAGAAGATACTCTTTGAATATATTTTTTATCATTGAAACTGAATTTATGTGCAGTATATAATTCTTGTACGTTTCGTCTAGAAAATTGAATAATCTGCTTGCTAAGTAAGTAAAACAGCGTTGACCTACTCCTTTTTTTTTCGATGTAGCAACCTGTACAAATAAATTTGTTTCATTTCTTGTAAGATAATCATGTGATAATTCTTGAAGATATGTTCTGTTTTTATAAATGAAGATGACAACACTGTGTGTCAGACTGAGGACACCTGCGTCCACGAATATTTTTTTACAGGAGTAAACATATTCCTTTCTGTAAATTATTTTTTTCTGGAGAATATCCAACTTCCTGAGATAGGTGTATAATGCACCACCCCAACTAAGGATACCGTACCTTAGTCTGGACTCCACAAGAGCGCAGTACAAAGCTTTGAAGTGTGCGGTATCTAATATTTTGTTCAGGCATTTAAATTTGTATGTCCATAATCTGAGGCTTTTGGTATTTTCATTAATTTGTTGGTCCCACCTGAGATTAGCGTCAATAATAACACCCAAATATTTTCTCAGTGTGTCTTATTGTTTTCCTTAAATAATCCAAAGTTAGCTCTCGGAATGGGGGTAGGATTACATTGTAACTCGAAAAAGGTACGTAAAATGTTTTTTCAAAATTCATTGTAAGTAATTTGTGATTGAGACAGTTTACGATACGTTTCAAATCAGTTTCCATTTTCCTTTTTAGCTCGTCCCAATTTTCGGCACTATACAGAAGGGCAGTGTCATCTGCGAAACTAATCATCTGTCCCGTATTTTTGTGAGAAGTGAGTAGATTATTAATATATAGGGAGAATAATAGTGGTCCAAGTACTGTCCCCTGTGCCACCCCAAATTTGATATTTTTTTCTTCACTGAGCACTCTGCCTATTTTCACACGTTGTTTACGACAATTTAGATAACTTGCCATAAGCCCCAATGCTACACCTCGTATACCTGCGTCCCGCAAGGCATCCAACAACTGTGCATGACTGACAGTGTCAAACGCCTTTGCAAGATCCAGAAACACACAAGCTGTTGGTTTACTCTCATCCAATAGTTTGTAAATACCTCCGACTAGCTTCGAAATTGCATCATTAGTAGACAAATTTTCTCTAAAACCAAATTGTAAGGGCGAAATTATAGTATTTTTAATAAAGAAGTTGCTTAATCTACTTTTTAATGTCTTTTCAAACACTTTAGCAATTGATGTAATCAAAGAAATTGGGCGGTAGTTGGATGTTTTACAGTTATCCCCTTTTTTGAACACTGGAGTTACTATCGACATTTTGAACTCTGCAGGACGTGTACCAGTTCTATATATTTGATTTATTAAATGTTGTAGTTGTTTAGATATTTCTACTGATACTGCTTGCAAAGTCTCTGCAGTGATATTGTCTATGCCTGGGGATTTATTTATTTTCAATGAATTTATTATGTTTAGTATTCATTTCTTATGACTCACCTTGTATAAAATGCGTCACTTAAGTTCGGTAATAAATTTTAAAAAAAGTCCAACAATATTTTATTATAGTTTAAAAACCCGAACATTTAATCACGACTTAAATGAGCAACTTTTCATTTTAAGTATACAAAATAACACAGCTATAAATTTTAAGCGTAAGCAGCTTTTTCTTTTGCGTTAAAACTGGAAACTTTTATCTTGATACTTGTAACGGAAGTAGTGTAGTAAAAGCGGTGAGAACTAAGAGTTATGTCAGTTACACGGTTACATCAAGAAGTGACAAACTGATAGTTGTCCATATTTATGAATTATGAAGTATTGTATGGGAAATGGCAGTAGTATTTCAACCGGATTATGTACGTTACCCATACCAATCAACATACTGAAAGGTGTTTTTGAAATTAAAAAAAATACTTAATTTTTATCACAAGAAATATAACAAAATCTAATTATATAATATGACTAGCTGATGCGACAGACGTAGCCTGTTCAAACGTTTTAAATCAGTTTCAACTGTTTTAATACATTTTAATTCTTCGGACCATTTGATTAATTCATTCATTATACGTAATGGATAAGCGTTGGATGTGGCTATGTGTCTAATTATATTAATTTCTCTATCAAAATTTGTTCATAGGCACTGAAAATGCTCAACATATCATTGAATTGTATGCTGATAATTTATGTGACATGGGATGATTGGAATTATATGGCATAGTCACATCAGTGTGTATTGGTTTTCTGTAAATTGAATAGTCAAGTACATTATCAACTCTTCGAATTTTTAAATCAAGAAAATTGATGGAGGTATTTTCTTCAACTTCTAATGTAATTTTAATTTTTGGGTGTAAATTATTAATCTGATAGAAAAATATGCTCTGATGATAAAGTTAAGTGGCTTAAAGCGCTAAATGATGAAACATGGACTCTCTAATAAATAGAGAAGAAGCTCATGGTAAGAAAATGGGTTTTTAGATTAAAATATAATAGCAAATATAAGGCCAGGCTTGTAATAAGAGGACGTGAACAAAAATTTGGGATTGACTATAAAGAAACCTTCAGTCCAGTAGTCAATATATCTTCATTAATAACTTTGCTTGCATTGGCTGCCCATCACAATAATCATAGTAAAAAATTTAATATAAAAACATCATTTTTATATAGAGAAACAACAGAAGATTTATATATGAATCTACCCGAAGGCTTTGATCATGAAGGTAAGGATTGTAAACTGAAGAAATGCTTGTGTAGCCTGAAACAAGCTCCATAAGAAACGAGTGAAACATTCACAAAATTTCTGAAAAATAACGGACTCTATAAATTAAAAACCGAAAACTGTATTTTTGAAATTGAAGATGATTCGCTTATACTTGGAATATATGTAGATGATGGAATCTTAATTGGAAGGAGTGAATTTGTAATTAATAATCTTTTACAAAAATTAGCAAGAGCACTCGAAATGATTCAGAACGATAATCCAGATTCCTTTCTTGAAATTAAAATTATAAAAAAAACTGATGGTTTCAAAATAAGTCAAGAGCTTAATACTGAAAAAAGATTAGAAACGTTCAAAATGGAACACGCCAAACCTACATCAACACCATTATCCAGCAATAGTAATAACGAAGAAGACCAAGAGATAAATAAAAACCTTCCCCTATCGAGATCTTACTTATGCTGTATGCTTTGCTGGCATACGTATGGATATCCTTTGAAACAAGATGTAATAAATAAAAAAACTTATGGTCTTAAATTTATGAAAAATTTTGATCCCTCAGCGATGATAGCATATATTGATACGAAAACAAGAAAAAGTACTACTGGTTATGTGATTATATACTGTGGAGGACCCATTATGTGGTGTAGTAGAAGAGAACCAATAGTAGGTATCCTTCTCAAGCACCGAAGCAGAATACATTATTGCGACTTATTGTCTAAAAGAATTAATATATCTAAAAGCTTGAGTTGAATAACTCATGAGTTTTATATATAAAATTAGCATCAACCTTAAAATAGACAACCAAAGTGCCATTAAATTAGTAAAAAATAATCAAATAAAAGATCAAAACACATAGACGTGAAGTATCAGTAGACAAATGAAAAAGTTGAAGAAGGTGCTATGAATTTACAGTATTTTCTAAGAGAAGATCATATCGCTGACGTCTTAACGAAACCATTAGGTTTAAATAAGCTCGGGAAGTTTAAAAACAATTTGATATGTTAATTTTTGTGTATTCAAAAATGTTGTTAAGATTCAGTGATTACGAGGTGTTATGATATCTATGATAATTACTAAATACTTTAGTTTGTAGTGTATTAGTATTTTTGACTGATGTGTTATATAATAAAAAATCGTAACAGTGTGATATTTTATTTATAAGAACATTAAAATAAAACTAATACTCTTCAATAATGTTAGTAGTAGTCAGTAATAATAATTTCATTACCAGCTTCATTTTCAAAAAAGTATCATGCAATGATGTATAGTATTAAATTTGGACAAATGTATCGGTTTTCCGACAATCACATGTGACCTCTGCAATTTTAACGATACAATTTTTTATCAAAGTGGTATTGCGATTAATCGTTGAAAATTATTTGGTTTAGTAAATCAACATCCATTTGTTGATATTCAGCAAACTATCATCGCTATGCAAACTCAGTTCTTGTGGCAATTAAACTTAGTACCTTAATTTGGAGACGCAGATACTTCATGATTATATGGTGTTGAGGGTAATTTGTAATTTTTGATGTTAGTTCACAACATGGAATTGATTCTCCTAAACTCTCACAAACACCATAGTAGACTGCTACGATATTCGTCTAGTCGGCCTGAATTTTTTAATTACTCTCTGTATATTTGTCGGAATTAAAGTACTATTCCGACCAAATTTTGTAGAACACTTTCGAATTGTAGTGGACAGACTGTTGAAATATGTTTAACAAAAAAATACGTTGCTCTATTATGTGACATTCCATTATAACTGAGGGGGTCAGAAGCCAAGGGGTCCAAGTACCAAAAAGTAAATATGAGTAAATTTGAAATATTATTACTTAAAAAAAAACTAGTACCCTAAAATGCATGAGTTATGCATCAGACATTATTTGTGTAGCGTATGCCTTAAAATTTATGATGGAATTTGAACATTTTTTACCTTTATTTTATTACAGGACCGTACTTAGCATAGGCTTGTAAAAATTTTGCAAAAATTCCTCATATTAATTTCTTTTTATAAGTAGGTAACTCTATAAAGCCTATTTATTTCCAAGATAAATAAGATCAAAACAAAGTCAAGCCATGTACATGTCAACAATACCCACTCTGACGGCGAAGCAGCCGCACGAAAGACAACCCACCCTCGGAACGACCAATAAGATGGGTCGATCTGTACTAACACGTGTTCGCAATGTATAAATAGAGTATAGGTATTAAAAATTCTCAAAAAATATTAAATACTTTGATAGAAAATAGGTATAGGTTTTTTATTGACAATAATCATCATCCGATTCAACCATATTATTATCGAGAGTATAATCTTCATTCAATGACTATCCTGGATTCAACGACTGTCCTGGATTTAACGACTTATAAAAATCATGGTGTATTGGTGGTATATACGGAAGAAGCTGCATCAAGTTGTGAATTTGGGTAATTTTATTTTTGGAAGATTGTCATATAGTACTGGGAGAAGTATTTTTGTAGGTCTACCACGCAAAGCCATTTTTTTACTATCCATTTCTTCGAAAGGAAAATTTCTATTATACACTTCCTTAAAAAAAACTTAAATGAGTACTCTTTTTTGAAATGTGGCCATTGCATTTTACTCATTCCTGTAAGATTTGATTTTATTATGTTGTCCATGGGAGATATAGACTTGAAATCCTCAGGCTGCATTTTTACTACAATAAATTTTCTACCGACTCTTGCTATGAAGTTAATCCAATCATCGGGAGTAAAAACGTGAGTTAGCCGTCTCATTACTTTTTCAATAATGATGAAATCTTGATCGCATTCCATAAAAGAATGTCCCGAAACCAAAAACGGTGGTCAACACTTTCAATATGTGTAAATTGCACAATATACATCCAAAATTTTATTATGTTTTTGATGTTGTTTTGCCCACCACAGTTATCACTAAATGCAACAATGTGGGTCACTGTTTTAGGCAAACTTTCAATATACTTTAGCAAACATGACATCACTTCTTGAGAACCTTTCGACCCTTCACCTTCATGCCACATGTACATATTACCAATTCCTGATGATAAATCGTGGATTCCTAAATTGTACGTCCATAGCTGGCGCATATAATATACCTTGCTACATGAAAGGTGTGGAGTGGGCAATGTTTTTTGTGAATCAAAACAAATGGCACGTCTTTCTGGCACTGACCTATAAACAACAAATGGAATGATAATACAATTTGTCAGTATTACGCTAAATTGAATTCGCGCATACCACGTGATCTCTCGGAAAAATTGGATCCGGAGCATGCGCAGTCAATCAACCGTACAGGACCGGCCTTGCAAATAAATAATACTATCGAACTGGCACAGTACATACTTATGTTTCATTTAAATCAACTGAGAAAGTCTTATTTGTAAGGACTGAATTAAAATTATAAACTTGTTTATATAAAAATAACATAAAATAATTACAGAATGAATTTAGACAGATTGTGATTTATATTTTATCAACACTTTTTGTGGAAAATTTTTAATTGTTATATACTTGATATACCTACATAATCAGAGATTAGTAACCTTTTATACATCATAATTGAGTGGGTATATTTAACTCTACTTACAGAAATTTTCATTTCTATTTTATAAATGAACATTTGGTCAGACAGAAGAGCTCAAAAGTGATAAATGTTACTTTTTTACCCATTTTTTCTGTATACATATAAGTTAATGTTGAATGATACACACCTTTTTCAAAACGAAATATTCATTCGGCAGCAATTAATTCCTGATAAATATATTTTACAAAAATCCCAATGGCACAGGACCAATTGGACAGGCTTATTTCAGTAACATTTTTGCATAAAACCCAAAATAAAAAATTAGATACAAAAGTAATAGAATGTTTTGAGATGTATAAAAAACCAAAGTAACAATTTGGCATCAAATGAAAAACGAAAAAAAATTTCTGGTAAATTTGTGAATTTTCTTAAATAAAGGTTTTAATGTACGATTAAGAGAAAAATTTTGAATACAAAAGTTGTAGAACGTATCAAGGTCTATGAAAAAGCTCAGTAACTTTTTTGCGTCAAATGAAAAACAAAGGAAATACGTTTTTTTTTTCAATTTGACAAACCGCCATTTTGTTTTTACTGGGCCGATTTGGCTCATTAACGAACTCGTCCAAGATTTTGGCCTCACCGATTTTTGTAGCGAGTTTGGTTCCGATCCGTCAAAAAATACGCCCTCAATCGTGCTTACATCACCATGCAGTTCCCCATTATGGAAAAAACTGATGAAAAGTCTCAAAAAGTTCAGTAACGCTGATGAATGTTGGTAATAAAACACAGTTCACACACAGTAGTGAAACGATAATGACAAAACGAAAAACAAAGACAAAGTTTAATAACGTTGGTTGTAATCTAACGATTCAAACGTACGAGAACGACTAAATATGAAAATGGCTGTGCCAGCTCTGGTAAAATCTGCAATAAGAATTAACATACGTATCAACAGCACACCAGATAATTGATTTCAGACATCCACTGTGACGTAGAATACATAATGCGCATGAGGCGTATCCAATTTTCAACACTCGCATAGGGGCCGTAAAAATTCTTCGCGCATTCTAATGTATTATCATTCCATTTGTTGTTTATAGGTCAGTGCTTTCTGGACACTCCCTGGCCGCGTTTTTTAAATGTTTAGCTGCTTCAGCTTGACGTAGAGGACGATCATGTTCTCTGGCTACGCGGGAGCCCTCTTCAGATTTTGGATCGCTAGCGTTTTTTTGGGCGACGAACGTGTCATACTTCACGCATGTGTCTGAATATGGTCGGTGAAAAGCTAAGTTAAAATGGGTGTTAAAAATGTCGCTATATTTGCTCAGCTTTAACGGTCGGGCTACTTGTTCCTGACAAAATTCGTTGTATAACTTATACATTTTTGTTACATTTAACTCGGGAAACAAATACTTGCGTTTGAGATTGTATTTTCTAGTATAATGACTTACAAATTTTGGAAATGAGTTTATATGCTCTTTCGCTAACTTTAATAACTCATCGTCTATTTTATTGCTAGGGATATGTCTACCTCATTGATCCGTTTGGACGACTCCGGACTCCTTCCTTTTCTTTATGACGTTATAAAACCGTTTGCGGCTATTATCTTGCACACATGTTTGTTTTGGAGTTTTATCACAGTGCTAATATTCTTTTGTCTGTTGAGGTTTACACGGTGCATTTTTGGAGTATTATTTTGAATGCATGATGCAATAAAGGTGCTCTGTAGATCCCATCCATTGGTTTTCTTTCCAAGTTTCCAATAATCAGTAAAAATTGTGTTTCTATCTACCTCCGTAGAATTTTCTGTACATTTGTATCTGCATGTATGGTCATAAGCCTTAACTGACTTTGCGTGATGTAGTTCCCCCTTGCGGCCAACATATTCCTGGCCACTGTTGCTTCGAAATTTTGAATAATTTCTTTTCCATGTTGCAGTTTTACGTACCCTTTTTCTGGATTTCCCACCGCCAGCTTCATTTAAGGTTTGCACTTCTGCATCATCGCCACTACTGCTACTTGGAACATAGTCTCCATCCATATCAGATTTGTCGGAAAACGGCTCTAGAAAAAGGTCAATTTATTAAAAAAATATGTAGGTATTTAAATAATAATAAAAAAATCATATGCTTATATTCTTAGGGCTCTGTTATACTAGCTCTAAATGCGTTATTGCCAGTCCACGGAATCAAATGTCGTTCGTATAATTTGCTATATTGTCGGACCATTGAATCCGTGGACGTACGGTAACCCGACGTGAAACGCGACGCATTTAGTACTCGTATAACAGACCCTTTAGTATAGTTCTATATAAATTTCTAACGTTCTAATAAAATAAAACTCTACTTTTATTATCATAACCTTAAAAAATTGGCGTCATAAAATTATGCCTTAATTTTTATTTATAATATGAAATGTTTCTTCCTGTAATAAGAACTTACCTCTTTCGTCGCCTGACGTAGACATTTTGAAAATAAAAATGCACCTAAATCACTATTTTACACGAATTTAGTACAACAGCTGACACTGACAAAATCGTTAGTAATCAACTTAATAATAACAGTTTCCTTGGTTGCAAACGGATCCAAGTATACTTGGACCCATCTAGCTCTAAACATTGTTAAAATATGGTTAGTAGTACATTTTCTTGTCGATAGATGGAGCCATTAGGACTTATTTTATACTTGGATCTCTTTGCCACCAATTAAATGTATATAGATTAAATTGGGGTAATATGGCAACATAAAATTCAAATGCCCACATTCTAAGAACCAACGCGCCTAGCTGAAACACGATGGCTGCACGTTAGAGCTTACACAATATATGTATGTGTTCAGAGTCGCTCGATGCCATATTCACACACAGCGAAAGATTAGAAGTAAAAATGCATAGTGATACTCTATTGCCATTTTACCCCATACCATGGTAATATGGCATCATACGATGAGTAATATGGCAACATGCTATTCTCGTAAGAAATAAAATATTTCATGAAACTGAAAAAAAAACTTTATTTTTACAACATTACATATTATATATTACTGAATCTTATGTCTAATCTTATGTCTGATCTGGAACACAATCTGCACAATATATGTTTGATGGAGTACATATCTCGTGAACCCAATGATTACATTGCAACCAATCACATTTTGGTCCTTTTTTATCAAAATAGTATCCACGGCATTGTGCACAATATTCTGATTCATCGTATTCCAATTCTGATTCACCGCTCTCCATTGTAGGCACTTCTAATTCGCTTTCTGATGAACTAGTATCAGGATTAGCATCACGTCTTTTCTTTTGAGTGAATGTCTTCTTTTTTCCTTTGTTCTCTTTATCGGCCTCATCTTTTTCCATCTTATTTTTTTTACGTTTTAGCTTTGCTGCTTCCTTTTTGTCTTTAATTTCTCTTTTCTTTCGTTTCTCTGCAATTGTTTCTGGGCATGTAAGTAACTGAGCATGCTGCTTTCTCTTCTGACACCCACTTGGACCAGGTATAGCTGGAATAGGTACGATCGCTTCAAATGATACTTCGTTGTTATGAATATTATTGACCTCATCATTAGGATTATCTTCAACATTGTTGTCGGCATCATCAGGAATAACACCATCAGTATTTTGTTCTAAATTATTGTTCCTAGGAATTGTCGCGGGAGTATGCTGGATGAAAGCATGATCGGGAATTATGGTTGCATTAAATGGATGGATTCCGCAGGTTCTGAAACCCGAAACCCCGTTTTGAACCGTAGCTGCTTTACACCATGCATTGTTTAAGAGTGCTGGAAACTGTAGCCTATTCAATTTCCGACCAGGATGATTATGTATCCAGTTATTACAGGCTTGTGACCAATAGGTTTTTAAAGGTTTGAAAAACGATCTGTCTAGTGGCTGAAGCCAGTGTGTCGTATGGCTTGGTAGACACAACATGATGACATCGTTGCTTGCGGCTAAATCTAATAATTCTACATCCGAACAGTGCGACGAATGGCCATCTAAAATGAGCAATACTTTACCTGGCTCTTTTCTGGCAATAAAGTGCTCTCGAAGCCATATTTTAAAAATATCTGTTGTTACATATGCCGATTTTTCATTCATTATAACTTTACCCCCAGGAGGCAAACCATCTTCGAACTCTTGTTTTTTCTTCTTGCCTTTAAAGATACAAACGGGAGGAAGAAAATGACCTTCTGCATTAACACAGGCTATAACTGACACCGTCTCACCTTTCTCACCACTTGTAACGCAGTTTACGGTTTTGGTGCCTTTAGTGGCAATAACTTTTCCTGGGTTATTGTTAAGTTGTAGCCCTGATTCATCGATATTAAATATTTTTCTCGGGGTGTTCATTAAGTCATTATCTGTTAATGTTTTCTGCAACAGATCAAAATATCGTTCGCATTCATTCTTAGACATGCCTTGCGCTCGCGCTATAGACATTCCTTGAGCTTGGCGAATTGACAATTCAGGATGTCTTTTCATAAACGATACAAACCAGTCATACCCAGCTTGCTTTTTCTCGGCATTAAAGGTATTTGAAATATTATTTTGAACCGCAAAAGAAAATGCAATCTTTTTCACATCAACTGATGTAAGTGCAAATCCATGCTTTTCCATAGTTTGGATGTATTTTACCAAACTTGCTTCATGATCTGAAGTTAGACAACTTTTGCGGCCCAATTTTTCTTTGCGGAGGTTTCCAGACCGCATTCTTCTCATCAAAGTACGGGCAGGAACGTTATAAGTACAGCTAATTTGGCGAACAGATCCTCTACCATGTCTAAGATCTTCAATGGCATTGCCAAGATCTTCTTCTGACCATAAAGCTCTAAGGTTTTCTGAACAAAAGTACGAGGCATCTGAAACCAAAAAAAAGCAGGTAAGGGTAAGAGTAATACGCTCGGGGTAATACGCCGCAGTTGAAAAAATGTGACGCATAATACCCCATATTGCATCTTATGACAAATAAAATCAAAACACATATTTATCATACGTTTAACAGAGTGTTCCGCCAAAAAAGAGTAAGGTTATGAATCATTCTTTGACACACTTCTATTAAAATTGACGAAATCTGCTTAAGACTTCCTTCACCACTGTATATAACTTAACATTAGAAACTATTTTACACGGTGCTTACCTTTATATCGACGTCACTCACTAAAAAACTAATGGTTTCGATTTGCGAATGATTCACGCTTGTTTTCTGTCTGACACAAATATGGATGAACGACCATTGTTGCCAAATGTTGACTTGGAACGGAAATATCAAACTGCGGCGTATTACCCAGCGCGGCATATTCCCCCAATTTACTCTATTAAGTTTTGATTTCTGCAGTTAACTCAATATTGAAAAAAGTCGACTTGGCCCCCTTGGCTTCTGACCCCCTATACACAAACTATCATCCATAAAATGAATTTTAATAGGATTTCCAGCACAAAATATAACTTATATGCACATTTTAAAAAATCACATCCTTTTGAAAATATTCCGACAATTATAATATAAATAATAGATACTCAAAAAGTTATGCATTTATTGGATAATATTGGAAGCCTCGCACATATACACACACACATTAAGTTTTTTTTAATGTAATATATTGAAAGAATGCCGTAAATCTTCTAAGTGGGAGTGTGAAAATTAATACTCTCTCATACTCATAATAATCGTTGCACGCTTTTTCGCCGGCGCGGCTTTTTTCTTCTATACATCGTTTAATAATTTCTATAAAGTAATTTCCTTCACAGTAGTAAAAAAGTTGATTATATCACATTGTACAACGCTGAGTGTACCGTAGGCCGCGTACCACTTCCTGAAAATATGGCGGTAGAGATGCAGAAGTAGTTTGACACTAAGGTTTAAAGGTCTCGAGTTCAAATACCGTATGTTTCTTATTCGTATTCCATTTTGTTTCGTTCCGCAAGACTATGACTATGATTAATAGGGATTATCATCATTATAAATGCTCACTTATTCTTACTTTGCTCGTTATTTTTTGATATGAATGGGCAACGAGATGGCGATCATTTCATTTTGACAAGATCAACCAGAACCGTACTTCAAAGCAAGAACATTTCTTTGGTTACGTTTCTTCCTAGGATAACAGTTACACATTTTTCCTAGTATTGCATAGTGAAGTAACTGCGAAGTCGGGACCCTATATATTTCCAAGTCATTTAAATATTGTTACACAAGTCAACAAGATTTTACAAAGCTTAGAAGTATAGGGAATAGAACAGTAGGCAATTAAGTCACATTGATGCGTCACGAGCTCTACTTATGTTTTGTGGATTTCGACAGACGCTTTAGATATCCTGAAAAAAGATAATATAGACGACCATATAAAAAGCATCTCAATTGAAATCAGTCTGCCAAGATACGAATTGAGAACCAACGCTTCCAGTCTATTCACATTAAAAGGGGGATCCGAAAAGTTTGTATACTATCTCCACTACGTTTCAAAATTTATGAGACAGTATTCAAGGAAATATCGGACTGTATAGTGTTATAAACACGAAATTTGGCAAAGAGAAATTTAGGGACACCCTATAAAGATATAACTTGCTTTATAATAAAATAAGTCGAATTCAATTTAACAAAAGTTGACCTAGAACAGAAAAGAATTTAAACAATTCACACAACCGACAAGGTCGATGACAAAACACACGATGGTTTGTATATCAAAATATAGACAAATCTTGCAACTTAGTATAAAGAAATTAATTGAAAATTAACCTTCAATTACGAAAATGAAAAATAAGAGACAAGGGCAAACCGAAGGAAATTAAAAAACACAACTACAGTAGATGTTTTTAATAACAATCCTGGTCCCAAATCTTCTGAAATAAATAGCAGAAAATTTGGTAACAGGGGCAGTCAGGAAGTAACACTCATAGAGTGCTCAGGTACCGTATGGCCTGACACTCCCTCATCTTCGACGGCCCGTACGTGAACAGTGCTATTGTTTTGTTGTGATTTGTGATATTTAAGAACGTAAGTTTTTTCTCTGTCATTATATTTATTTTTTTGAACAAATATCGTGTTGACATTTATTTGATTTGTCTGGGTGTCCAAAGATACATTTCCTGGTCATATTAAGTGCACTATTGACATTTGAGCCCCTCACCTAACATATTTAGGAAATAGTACGATTTGCAATCGATTTAATAATCCAGGGGAACCCTAAATTTTAGTCAAGGGAGTTTAAAAATTATACACGGATATTCATAAGTGAGAAATACCTTATTTATATAATAACCAGGTCAGATTACTTTCAGATTTCGAAAGACTTTTTGCACTAGTCCTGATAGTTACTTTCTTATATTATACAGGGATATTCATATGTAAGAAATATCTTATTTATATCATAACCAGGTCAGATTACCTTCAGATTTCGAAAGACTTTTTGCACTAGTCCTGATAGTTACTTTCTTGTATTATACAGGTATATTCATATGTAAGAAATACCTTATTTATATCATAACCAGGTCAGATTACCTTCAGATTTCGAAAGACTTTTTGCACTAGTCCTGATAGTTACTTGCTTATATTATACAGGGATATGCATATGTAAGAAATATCTTATTTATATCATAACCAGGTCAGTTTACCTTCAGATTTCGAAAGACTTTTTGCACTAGTCCTGATAGTTACTTTCTTATATTATACAGGGATACTCATACGCCAGATATCTTTCATTTATGTCATAATCAGGAAAGACTACTTTCAGATTATGGAAGACGTTTTGCCCGAGTCATATTAATTTTTTCTCATACCTTCTACAGGGATAGTCATATGCAAGACATCTTTTACTTTTATCATAATTAGGAGAAACTACTTCTAGAACATGAAAGACGTTTTTCCCTAATTGATTTCTAATGTATTGTGCCGGGACATTCTCCCCCGATTAACTTTTATTTTGTCCCAACCAGGGTTGAATTACTGTACTTAATTATTTTGTGTTTGTAATATATATGTACATATTATCCACCCAGTCTGTTTGCTTTATCAACAACCCCTACCCTCGGACCAGCAGGATTGAACGGGTTGACGCGACCTGCCTTAGAACTCAGGTTTGGCACATTGTATAAGCCCAAGAGGCTCCACGGAGACCTTGTCCGCTCGTGCCAGGAAACCACCTCCACCGAGGTTACCCACAGGGGGATTCCTGGCTCTAATTGTGCCATACGGCACTGGTGACAGCACGCTGCAAAATTCAAGGAAATAGGGATCCAAAGGTTGTCATACACTGGTAACGGAGGGCTGTGAACTCTAAAACGACCATAGCGGTTATTACAGTGGTGACCAAATATTCATTACACTGGATTATTACAATGGATTATACAGATTTATTACAATAGGCAATGGAGAAACACTCAACTGTGATAAGTGGGGGTTTTGAAATCAAAACATGGATAACCAAATACATGACTATTACCAAATCTACAATTCTGAATACCTAGGTAAGCACCTATAAGGAATATGGATATTGAATGAGTAAATACCTATAAATACTTAGAAAATAGCATAAGTAGACAAAAAAATATAGAGCAAATCATGAAAATGAGATCTAGAGAAGTTATATGGTTTGAAGGAACACTGAAAAATAAATATGAATAAATGGGTTGTGTTTGAACTCTGGAATACAATCCTGGGACGAGGGTAGTAACAAATGAAGAAGTTCTGGAAAAAAATAGGTAAAGAGAAACAGTCACGATTATTGAGGACAAAAATATTCACTGCAACAATTGAATATGGAAGGTAAAAACCAAAGAGAAGGAATGTGGAAGACTGAAAATATCTTGGTTAAAGGGATTGAGAAAGTAATATGAGTGCAGCTGCACTAAAATATACAGAGCAGTGACAAACAAGGTTAGAATGGATTAGTTGTAGAGAATAACTAGTGAGTTCCAATAACCCAATTCACATTAGAAATGTAGCTACTAGTTCCTAGCTTACTTATTAAGAAAGAAGGAAAGGTTGATTTAAAAATGTAATTAGACCCTTCAAACTTTTTGAAAAGGGTAAGTCCGATAGAGATGCCGGTATGGGAGAGATGCCGATTGCGTATCTGTACTGGCCTACAAGGCCGAAGCCGCGATCTACGGCAGTCACGTACCAACGCTTGTCACAGCCGGTCGTCGCTATTGCGAAATCTTGAAGCATTTCGATTTAGCCTAATATTTTGATGCAGTGAAGAGTTTTTCGGAGCATAAAGTAAGTAGACCTTATATACCTAATTATTGCCCTGGGGAAAATTTTAAATGCTCGTGGTGAAAGAGCATGTAAAGAGGTTAGACGTCTTTGTTTTCGTGCACAATTTGCATCAATTTCAACTGTGATACGGCAGTCGGCATCTCACCCTGAAAATCGGGACCGATGTCGATTCAAGTATGGGTGAGATGCCTTGCTAATTTAAAACTATTTAATTGCAGCAATGCCAAGCAAATACGAAAGAAGGTGTCTCAATAGGGGTAGATGGAGCGAAGAAAGTTTGCAAGCGGCTATAAGAAGCGTGGCAGAAGGAATGGATGTAAATGAAGCTTCTAGGGTGTTTAGCAATCCACCAAGAACTTGAAAATATAGTGTTACATCCGGCAATTCCAAGAAAGTACGAATGTGACCTGACATTTTACTTGGTGGAGAAGCTGAAATAAAAATGGTTGTTCACATAAATAAATTGCAAGCAAGAGGATTTACACCAACGTGAACTGAAGTTAGGCGCATGGCTTTTCACCTGGCCGAGCAGTTGAAAATACGCCATAAATTTGATAGACAAGTCGAACTCACAGGTTACGACTGGCTTACGTCCTTTTTACGAAGACATCCTGAACTGGCCATAAAAAAAGCTGAAGCCTTATCCTGCAGTAGAAGCTTCAGCATGGCTAAAAATATAGTTACAAACTACTTTGAACTGCTGGCTTCTACAATGGGGGAACACCAGTTGTTCGACAAACACGCTTGTGTTTACAACATGGACGAGATGGGGCTCCAGCTAAACAACCGCCCAGGAGAAGTCATTGCCAGAAAAGGCTCTAAAGTTGTGTCTACTTCGACGGCTGCGGAACGGGGCGAAACAATAACAGTTATAAGCTGTTGCAACGCGAAAGGCACTTTCTTGCTGCCTGCGTGCATTCTCAAAGGTAAAAATAATAAACCAGAATTCGGGGATGGAATGCTACCTGGATTTATTGTGTTCATGAATCAGAAGTCACAGAGATTTTTCTCTAATGGCTCAAGTTTCATTTCGTACCAAGAAAAACTGCGGGAAAAGTGCTCCTAATTCTTGATGGTCACGGATCTCACTGCAGCTCAGTGGAAGCTCTGACATACGCTGATGAGAATGAGATAATCCTGCTCTGCCTTCCCCCACATACATCATTTTTCAAGTCGTTGAAGGCAGCATTTTATCCAGCTTGCGATACTTGGGTTAAATCCAATGCTGATAGAAAAATCGGAAGGCTACAGTTCGGACGACTCCTAGGTGTTGCTTGGGGAAAGGCTGCAAGTGTTCAAAATGCAACATCAGGTATTAAGGCGGCTGTAATTTACCCGTTTAATGGAGGTACCGATGTGGTAATACAAGAAACTGCGCAAATGCTGTGCCAAGAGGAGGAACGAATTACCAAACCCCAACCTTCAACTTCATGGGCTGCCGATTTAGCTGATGAGCCTATTGTTCAAACCCAAACATCTACTCCTCCAAAAATTACGGCTGGAAAAGCCTTGTATATTGTATCTCCTATTCCAACTGCTGCTGTGCTAGACGCTAAAGAAAAGGAGAGAAACACGCAGAGATTTTGAATAATGCAGAAGCCATAGAAAGGCGCAAGAGCATTCAGGAGCACAAACAAGTGAATCTCAACAAAACGAAGCGTGGCACAAAGGCAGCTAAAACACCTGTGGTATCTAACAAGGAGAAATTTGCTGCGAAAACGGTGCCAAAAAGAAAACAGAAGACAATAAAACTGCAGGCAAAGGAGTCCAGTGACGAAGATTCAAGCTTGTCTCTTTGTCATTTATAGTGTGTTAGGAGGCCTTATATTGGATTCAATGGTTATAGGAATTATTACGCAAAATCATTGAAAATCATAAATAACTTGACGTCATCGACGACCGAGGGTGGTAGTATATCTTTGGTGGTGGTTAAAGAACTATAACGGTTTTTTGGGTTCTAAGGCTGTTTAGTATTCACTTTGATCAGTAACAGAGCGCACGTTGTTATTAAAACAGTTTTTTCTCACGTGTTTTTAAAACACATATTTAATAATTAGAATTTAAAATGGATATGAATTATTCTAACAGTGACTATAGTTATGCAGAGTCAGACTCTAGCGATGCAGCATCTGATTATTCGTCAACAGACAAAGGAGAAGTAATCGATGCCGTACAAGGATGATTGGAAAAATATTTAGGATCTATTTCAAGATAAGCTTCCTAGATCTGTATCCGCATTTCAGTCTGAATATGATTTTCACCCAGATATTGACTTTGAAGATTTGGTTCCTGTTACATGTTTTGAGTCACTTGTAAGTCCAAGTATCGTAAACAAACTTTGCGAATGGACCAATAAGAGAGAATAAGAGAGCTGACAAGTATTTTGAAGATAATCTACAGAACATCGTACAGCCCTTTGCGATAATCTTACACCTGGTTCTCTAAAGTTGGTTCGCATATTATACATCTCATGCTTCTAAACTCTAATGTTATGTATAGCCAAGCACAGAACAAACAAATTTCAATATATAAATACAAAAAACTATGTTGTCAGAGTATACTTAGGAAATACGGTAAAGGGTATGTTCAAACTACAAAAGTTTGTGCCATTTGCAAACTTACAAGAAAATGTTGCATTGGATACCCGTTCTGTTCAGACTTTTCACAATTGACGTATTTTTCGTGTAAATATTTTTTATTTCTTATATTTCCGTTTAGTATTAATATATTATGTAATAAATTATGTTCTGCAACTTTTAACATTTATTTATTTGCTGCAGGTCGTAGAATGCCCTTTTCGATAATTTTTTAGAAATATCCACATATATCCATATGTGGATATTCTGGTAAATATACTAAATTGGTAAATAAATTTAAATTGTTCAAACTATATATCTGAGATAAATATTTCATATTTCTCTTATTCCAATATATATATATATATATATATATATATATATATATATATATATATATATATATATATATATATATATATATATATATATATATATATATATATAATATATATATATATGTATATATATATATATATATTTATAAAAATGAATTTTTCATTTAAAATAAAAACAAAATCGTGGTATCGGATACTATACCTTAAAAAAGAGTTCAAAGCTGTATTTCTGTTTGCCAAACTAAAAAGATAGACCTTGTATCTATCTATCTATCGTTTAACAGAGTCCTATTCCACTGTCCCCGTCCTTTATAATGTCTTTTAAATGTTTATTTTAAGTGTTCTGTTCACCCTTACATCAAGGAAACTCATTAAATGTGATATAAATGAGAAAATTCTTTGTCTGATTTTCTGTCTACTCCGTTCTTATTTTTAGCCCACTCGTGTAATCTAGTTCAAGGTTCTGTTATCTATGATATTTTTTATCTCATTTTAGCGAATGCTCTTTAACCAATTAATGTTACTATGACCATCATAACTTACTATCAATTGCATAATTACACAATGAAAATCAAAAACATCATTAAAAAATGTCTTTCGTTATGCTAAAGTACGAAATGCGAGCAGAGGAAAATCAAAATATAATAAATTATTGTAATGTTTTCTTATTTATTTACATAGTTTTTAACACAACGGTTGAGATGAATTTATACACACGCTACATCTACTGACGTAATTTATTTATACACTTAACTATAGAGTTATACTTAATTTATTTACAAACTTGATTTCTAATTCATATTAAACACTGTTCACTTTTATTCTTTATTTAATCTCAGGAGATGAAATTGTAGACTGCCCTGCGGACCGAAGATAGTCGCTTATATAATAAAATACTTTTCTGGAACATTTGGATTCCTGAAATTTCTAGATTGCGGCTCCCAACAAACAATCGATCTTCTTAGAAATTATCCTAAAAAAAATCACTAAAAATAGGCCTTCTCTAAAATTTTAACTTTGAGATATCTTATTAAACAGGGTCGGCACTAGTGTGCTATTTTATAACATTACCTCCTCCTTAGAAGGAAGTTTCTACTGGGACTTTTGTGTAACCGGGTCTGGATGTTTAAATCGGCAACCGGACCCATTTCTACGCTTTCCGGTCGTATGGAAATAACAGGGAACTGTCTCCATCGGGTATTAATAACGAGAGTTAATAATAATAATAATAACGTTTATTCATAAATTTACAAATACAGTGATAAAATACAAATAAAATTGAATAAACATCTAGACATCCACAGAAGTATTGTACATACTTGTATGTGGTGAATATAGGCAAGTGTGTCAAAATTTAAAAAAAAATTTCTAAAAAACAAAAAATGCAGTTAAAAACAATATAAATCCATTTTCACATGATTGTATTTCCGACATACATTTCGTATATGAGTTTACTCTTCTCTGTTTTTTTTTTTTTTTTTTTTTTTTATTATTCAGCATTCTATCATTTTGTGTATTTTTGTTTTGTCTGTTTCTTTAACAAATGTTACTAGTTGGGTTTTGAAGCGTTTAAAAGAAGTTTCATCGATAATTCTCTATGGTAGTTGCCCGAATAATTTAGGTGCCAAGTAGGAGTAACCTTTTTGACCTATTGTTTTAAGAGCTGTTGGTATACAGTATTGATTATTCGATCTTGTCGCGTATCTATGATTTTGAGTGGTAAGTTTGTATTTATTTTTATATTGATGGCATCCTATCTGAATAATGTATAATTGTCTAACATCTAATATTCGTGTTTCAGTATAGAGTAGTGAGCTTGAATATCTTTTAAGTTTGTTGAGAATCATTCGGAGGAATCGCCTTTGAGACACTTCGAGGGCATTTAGATAGTTCCTTGAAACTCCTCCCCAGCCAATAATGCCATAATTGAGGTGTGACTCAACCAAACTGTGGTACAGTATTGTTTTACATTTAAAGCTCAAAAATTGGCTTACTTGCTTAAATCGAAATAGGATACTCCGAAGCTTTTTAGTTAAATATAGCTGCAAATTAATATGTGGACACCGGCATCTTGGAAGATAACCCCTATCATGTTCCTGATGACTCACCAATCCAACTGTATGCTCTCTATCCTAGGCATTGCTAGTTTCTCCACGTTGGATTCCAGCACATAATCTCGTAGCGGGATAGATCGATCTTGAAATTCTATTTTGGTTACCAGGTAGACGACGTACTGCGAATTGTGTTTGAGTCTCACTGTCTCGCCAGGGTCTGGAAACTGATCTTCAAATTTTTTTAATAGCCCAAACTTCTTTCGAAAGACGGTTGCCAACCCTCGTGCGTGTTTGTTACTGGCGGAGATGTTGTGTGCTAGTGACTCCATATCTAGCTTTCCCGGTACCTACGTATGCGCCCATAAAATCTTCGAAGGCAGGGTCAAGCTCTTGATGTATGTGGTTTACTCCTTTCTGTTTGTCATAGTTTCCTTTGAATGGCGCTAGTCAGTTTTGGGGGGATTACTCTCGGTTTTCCATCGGGAATCTTGCTTATGCGACAGATGTCGCGCATTAATCCTCTTCTTGTTAAGTACGGACCTTCCCATGATTTCTGTAATTTTGGAGAAAATCCTTTTCGGATTATGCAACCATACTTTGTCCCCTGCTTTGAAAATGCCTTCTGTGGCCCACGGGTCGTACCGTTTTTTTAATTGGCTTGTCTCGGTCGACAACCAAATTCTAGGTCACAAGGTGCCCTCATTTCGGAACCAAGCAGGACTTACGCAGATGTTTCACCTGTACACTACTTTGGACAGGTATTTTCCAATGCTGCTGTTCATTCTGTCGACAATTCTCTCTAACTTTGGATGCAACGCTGTTGGCATGGTCTTCTTCATCCCCAGCTTGTCACAAATTTCCTGAAATACCTGGCTCTCAAAATTTCTTCCTTGATCGCTGTGGACTTCCAAGGGCACTCCATATCGGCATATAAATTATTTCACCAATACATCTCCCACAGTTGTGGCGTCTTGATTCAGGATCGCGTAAATTTCCATCTACTTTCTGAAATAATCCATTACAACCAGAATGATCATCTTGATATATGGTGCAGAGATACGTGCGGAGACAACACTAAACAAAAGAATACTCAGAACAACAGAGAATAAAACCCTAAGAGCGATAACAGGAAATAACCTATACTGCAGACAAAGAAACATAGATATAAGAGATGAGTGCAAAACCAACCACGTGGTGGGGTGGATTAGCAAAAGGAAGAGAGTGGAACCAGCAACTAAACAGAATGACATCTGATAGAATGGCCATCATAGTCCGCCACAATATCTCCCACGGGAGAAGACCGATCGGCAGGCCCCCCAAACGATTGAATGACAGCTTGCAGTCAACATCTCAAGAGCTGCTGCAGAGGTACCGGAATTTAACAGGCGAAACGCCTATGATGAGAAGAACCAGAATGTATTTACCACCCCTTTCTGTCATCGGGAATGGTCCAGCGATATCTAAAGCAGTCTTTTTGATTGAGTTTCCGGCATTTTATTGTTTCATGGGTACCTTTCTCTTGCGATGTGGTCCATTATTCGTACACATTTCTTACACTATTCCTTCACATTGTCGGAGCTGTTCATGCAATAAAACCTTTCACGGACTCGCTGAAAGGTTTTCTTCACTCCCAGATGACTTCCTGATGGACTGTCGTATAACTTCCTCAGTACATCAGCTACTCTCGTCCTCGGGATAACTAGCTGTCTTCTCGGAACCATCATAGTTTTCGAGGATCCTTTTCAACAGGTCTTCTTCCAAGACAAAGGAGTACCAATAAGCCCTATATGCCTTTCATCTTTAGGTGAGGATCATTCTCCTGATCTTATCTGATCCTGGTGGATGACCATTATTCGTTGACTACCATAATTCTTCAAACTGCAACTTCCTTAGATTCCGCCTTATTGCAGTGAGAATACTTTACTTGGCATGACCGTCTAGGCAGAGAGTCATCATTCCGATGACTTCTTGGGTTGCAAGAGTTTTGGGAAACTGCGTACATCCCCTAGCTTGCCACAATTACAGCAGCATTTGGTCTCCTTCAGCATCTTGTCCAATATACCTCTTATCAAGCTAACGATCTGGTCAAGTCTATCGTCGTCACCTTCCTCTTGCTGGTCCTACCTTGTATTCCGAAGCCTTCGTGGCTGCTTCATATTCAAGAGCAGCGGTCAGTACATCTATTATGGTTTTGGGATTGCCTAACTGAAACTTCCTATCCATATAGTGGTCACTTACGCCGTCAATAAATACCTGGATACCCAAACATTCCATCATGTTCTCTGGTGATGATGACTAAGCAAATAGAACTAGTCGGATTTCGTCAAGTTTCCACCTTCGGTTCTTCAGCTGGAATCGATACAAGTGTTCTAGATGTTCATGACTAAATCGCATGTCGAACCTGTTCTTCAGTTGCTCGAAGTCATTCCTTGCTTCAAGGGGTATCATTTGAAGTACATCTAAAGCGTCTCTCCGAAGCGCGATGGTTAATCTCACCACTTTCTCCTTATCGGACCAATTATTCACTATAGGGGCTGCTTCAAACTGTTTTACATAATTTATCCACGACGACTTCCGTCAAAAGTTGGGATCCTGACTCGGGCAAAAAAGCTAATATCTTTTATCTTGGGTTGTGTTTCTGGCTTGTAGGGCTTTATTTGTTGGATCTTCTTCTCTTCTGCTGGCGTGTTCTAAAATCGGCGATCTTTGTTTCTAAATCCTTGATTTTCTCGTCCATCCGATTTTCCATCGTTGTCGTCTTATTCTCCATATCCGACCAATTTTATCACAACGTGTGGAATAAATTTTTACACACGGTATATCTACTTACCTAATTTATTTATACACTTAACTATTCAGTCATGTTTAATTCATGTACATACTCAATTTCTAATTTATATTAAACTCTTTTCATTTTTATTGTTCACTTATTCTCACGGGATCAAATTGTAGACAGCCCTGCGGTTCGTAAACAGTCGCTTATATATTAAAACGAATTTCTGGAATATTTGGATTCCTGAAGTGTCTAGATTGCGGCTACTAACAAACAACTGACCATCTTAGAAATGCTTCTATGAAATCAATGACAAAAAAATAGTCCGTCCCCGAAATTAGTGCGCTCCCGCCAAAATTTTAACTTTCAGATACCTTTTTAAACAGGGTCGGCGCCCGTGTGCGATTTCGTAAAACTATGTTACTACGTATGTTTTTGAATGAATGTTGCAATTTAGACGTTTTTTTACAAAAGAATGACATATCTTCGTTAGTATTAGGCTGTATTTGTAAATGTTCTATAGATGAATTGGTAGCCGACGAGCGCTTTTCAAATATACTTTTTGGTTTTTCAAATGAAGGTCTTCTTCTTAAGGTGCCGACTTCTTGCGAAGGTTGACGACCGTCATGACTAATTTTATTTTGCTGACTGCTGCCCTGAACAGTAGGGTGGGCCGAAAAAAATTTTTATTTTTTTTTAAAGTTGTAATACCGCGGAAAACTTGCGAATCATAATTAGAAACAAAATACAAAAAAAATTTTCAGAATCGGTTAATATCTTCCGGTCCCGCATTAGCCTTAAAGTTTGACTATTTAAAAAAAAAACTTAATTTTTCTTATTTTTCGAAAAACATTTTTTCATATTTATTTTTTAACGTAATAGTTATTTATGCGTTGAGATAGACCCTAAGAACATTGTGTTTTAATTTTATTGTGATTACTGGATATCTTCCGGTCCCGCATAAGCGTTAAAATATGCCAAAATATTGAAATTTCAACATGTTTTGGTATTTTTGGAATATGATAATTAATTATTTTTTTAAAGTAATAGTCATCGTTTATATTCACACAAACCTATTGTAGGGAATTTAAGAATACTGCCAAGTTCAGTCATCATTTCCCGGTTGCGTAACAGATTAATACAACTAACCCGCCAGGGAGATTAGAGCAGCTACCCGGCGGACTGTGCTTGGTGGGTGAATCATCGTTCCCGCCATGCGTCCCCGCCCCCTCCGTCACAAGCCTTCCCCCTCTACCAGCTTCCATGAATCACGCAACCTGCCGCGACTTGAGTGTCAGTTTTGATGTGTCAGAAGTGGTCGCTAGACGTATTATTTGTTTACTCCATTTTCGTTTGCTGTAAAAGTTGACGTTTTGTGATGTGGTGTGTTTGTTGACTGTTATTGTTTGATCGAGGCGGTGATTAGATCATGGCTGTGTCAAGGAAAGCTGTAATTACTAGACAGGTATTTGATTGCCCGATTTTTGGTTCGCCTAAAGACCTTCCCAATAACAAACTGCCTACAGGCGAGGAAGTACTTAGGTCTTGCTTTCAAGAAAGATATAATTTAGCACTTGACATTAATAATATTTCCGTCAGTTTTAAGCAAGTCGCTCAAATAGTCACAAACAAATTAATCGGCTTGTATCAAAGGTCGTCAATCCCTACTGTGACGGACAAGCGAATTACACAGCTCGTAACAGCGTTGTATGATAAATACTCCAACTTTAAAAGGTCCTACAATCGTGACAAAAATAAGGAATCGTTTAAAAAGAAGGTCAATGATTTCAAGCAAAATTGCTCACTTATTTTTGATATTTCCGCTTGTAAATGCACTATAACTGTTGACTGTACTTGCCGCAAAACACCGGAATTGTGCCAGTGCGACATAAAAATTGATTGCAGCTGTGAGAGATCCAAAAAAATACCTCTTATTGAACTAAGATTTCTTTACCTAAGTAGGGTACACGGAATAGGAAAAATAGGTAGCCTTGACCGAAATGAAACAAAAAAGCGTACAAAGTCCATGGAAAGGAAGGTACGTGACAATCACTTAAATTTGCCAGACCTTTCTGTTTCTAAGCCGTCATGCTCACATTCAGGCACTATTCTAGTCGATGCAGATGATGATTACCATTGCAGTATGGATTCAGATAATAATAGTGACTCTGATTTTAACGATGGGGAAATTAAATCTGGAAAGCCTGGTTGGCAGATGAGAATGAAATTAAAATCTACTGCCCTATTAAGTGACCGCTTTGGGGTTTCCGATCGCGCTACTGCGGCGATCGCATCAAGTGTTTTGCATGACTTAGGTGTTGTTACCGATTCCGATTCCTCCCACGTTGTTGATAAGAACAAAATAAGAAGGGAGAAGCAAACTGTTAAGATCGAACTGTGTAGCAAGTCCGCTGCTACACCTCCTCTGTTGGGTCTCTATTTTGACGGAAGAAAAGACGACACACTGTTCATAGAGCAGGCTCACTCAAAGCGGTTTCGTAGAGTAATTAAAGAAGAGCATTACTCGCTAATACAAGAGCCCAGCTCAGAATACGTTGGCCACGTTACTCCTAAATCGGGAAGCTCTGAGGATATTGTTAAATCAGTAATAACGTATTTGGGAGATCGAAGCATTTATACTGAAAGTTTAACTGTCATCGGATGTGACGGCACTAATGTCAATACAGGGTTGAAAAGTGGGATAATTCGAAGAATTGAATTATTTTTAAGGAGGCCCGTCCAATGGGCAATTTGCCTGCTCCACTTTAATGAGCTGCCGTTCCGGCACCTCTTTGAACATCTAGATGGTAAAACAACCGGGCCTAGTACTTCAAGAGGACCAATCGGTGAAAAACTTGTTGCTTGTCAAAAACTCCCGGTAATTAACTTCCAGTCTATAGATTGTCAGATACCGGAGGTAGACAGAAAGGTTCTCAGCAAGGATCAACAGTACTTACTTGATATCTCCATGGCAATAAAATCTGGGACATGTAAAGGGGATTTGTCTGTACGAGATCCCGGACACTTATCACACTCGAGGTGGTTAACCAAAGCAAATAGAACTTTGCGACTTTACATAAGTGAAGAAAACCCCTCACCTGAACTTCAAGAGCTAGTTTTGTTTATCTTGAAATCGTATATGCCAATGTGGTTTGCTATCAAAAAAAGCAAAAACTTTACAGATGGTCCAAAGCTTGTTTACCAAGCAATTGAATCAACAAGATATTTGCCCGAGCCTTTGCTTGCTGTTGTAAACCCAGTGATTGAGCGAAATGGTTATTTTTCCCACCCCGAACATTTGATGTTGGCGATGATTGAGGATGACAATAAACTGATAAGACAGCTCGGACTTCGTCGAATCCTAAAGGCAAGGCAAATAGATTCAAAAAGGAAGAAAGTAAGGACATTCACACCGCCAAAAATCAACTTTGATGCTCAAGAGTACTCAGATATTGTCAACTGGATGACCTGCGACTTATCTTCTCCCCCACTTTTGGCCAAGGTCAGTGATGAAGAGATCAAATCGTACATCAACAGTGACTCCATCCCTAACTGGAACATCAATTACAAGAAATTCCCAGTTCACACACAGGCAGTTGAGCGTTGTGTGAAACTAGTGACGGAAGCTTCGGGCAGAGTTTGTGGCGCTGAAGCAAGGGACGGATTCATCAGAAGTACTCTACTGTCACGATCAGCCATGCCCGACTTCGCCAGTAAATCAAATTTCAAAGTACCTTCTTCAGCTACCAAAAAATAGAGACAATGATGCAGACAATCAACTAATAATTGTTAATTGTACTTTTTTATAATAATACAGGTATAAGTTGAAAGGTTCTATGTTCGTTGTTATTTATAATCCCTATTGTGTCACTCAGTCTTAGCTAAAAAAATTCTGCTTGTATAATCAGGCTTATTTAGCAACCAGAAGTGGTTTTAAAATAAATATCGCAAGTGGAACGATTCAAAACTAATTAAACATAAGAAAACAAATTTCGTAAAAACTGTAAATTTTCAATATTTTGGCATATTTTAGAGCTTATGCGGGACCGGAAGATATCCAGTAATCACAATAAAATTAAAACACAATGTTCTTAGGGTCTATCTCAACGCATAAATAACTATTACGTTAAAAAATAAATATGAAAAAATGTTTTTCGAAAAATAAGAAAAATTAAGTTTTTTTTTTAAATAGTCAAACTTTAAGGCTAATGCGGGACCGGAAGATATTAACCGATTCTGAAAATTTTTTTTGTATTTTGTTTCTAATTATGATTCGCAAGTTTTCCGCGGTATTACAACTTTAAAAAAAAAATAAAAATTTTTTTCGGCCCACCCTACTGAACAGGTCGTTTGATGTACAGTGGAACCATTCTCTGAGATTTCGAAGCCACGACATCCGTCTTCTTCCTATGCTTCTTTTCCCTATTATTTTACCCTGGATAATTGGTTGTAGCAGCTTGTATCTTATACCTCTCATTACGTGGCTCAGATATTGGAGTTTTCTGACCTTTACCTCTTGGGACAGTTCTAGATCCTTTGAGACTCTTCGCAAGACTTCTTCATTGGTAATTCTGTCAACGTATGATATCCGGAGTACCCTTCTGTAAAGCCACATCTCGAAGGCATCTATCTTTTTAAGCATTTCTATTTTTAGAGTGGCAGCTTCTATTCCATATTGTAAATATATAGCATCTTAGCATTCGTATTTGAAGGTGGTTACTTAATGTTTTGCAACAAAAGAATTGCTTCATTTCAATAAAGGTATTGCGTGCTATTTCAATGCTCGTTTTTAATTCTGATGTCGTTGTCGTTGATCAGGGTTCCTAGATATTTATATTTATAGACTCGCTCTGTTATCTGAGATTTGTGTGTTTTGATTTGGTTTTTTGGTAAAGATCATGAATTTTGTTTTATTAAAGTTCATATTCAAGCCATAATGGATACTTGTTTCATACACTTTTTGGACCATTCTTCGCAGGTCATTTATACTTTCTGCTAGCAGTACGGTATCATCTGCGTATCGTAAATTGTTTATAGAAACTCCGTTTACGACTACTCCAGCTGCTTCATTGTGTGATGCCTCCCTCATGATGACTTCCGAGTACATATTAAACAATAGCGGAGAAAGTATACACCCCTGTAGTACACCACGTTTGATGTTGATGTTTTCTGTGTATTTATTATTTATCTTGATGTTTGCTGTTTGGTCGTAGTATAGGTTTTCAATCATTCTGGCATCTCTGGTATCTATTTGCTTTTCTCTCAGAATTCTGATACGTTGTTCATGACGGACTTTGTCAAATGCTTTCTCATAGTCCACAAAGCAGGCGTACACATCCTTGTTAACGTCCAAACAGCGTTGAGTCAACACATTTATACCAAATAATGCTTCTCTCGTGCCAACTCCATTACGGAACCCGAACTGTGTATCGCTGAAGTCGTTATCCAGTTTTTTATACACACAGTTGTGAATTACGTTTAGAAATACTTTGAGTGTATGGCTCATTAGGCTTATGGTCCTATGATCTTCACATAATCTTGCGTTGGCTTTCTTGGGAATCACAATGAAGATCGACACCAACCAGTCATTTGGTATCGTTCCTGATCTGTAGATCGCATTGAAGAGCTCAGCAAGTGCATCCAAGCTATGTTCCTTAAGCAGTTTCCTCATTTCAATGAGTAGTTCGTCTGGACCAGGTGCTTTCCCGTTCTCCATGTTCTTCAGCGCATATTCTATTTCATCTGTTGTTATTTCTGGTCCGGTTTCTATATATCATTTTCTGGGGGTGAGGAGCTATTTCTGTCATCTTCGAACAGCGTTTCGATGTAAGTTTTCCATGTCTTAAGCTTTGATGTCAGCTCTACCACTATACTCCCATTATCATCCATCAGTATATCTGCGTTCTTCTTGTGTACTTTCTACAGTTTTTCAATTTCGGCACATTCATTCAACCATTGTTCTTTCACCTCTTTCACTTTCTTTTGTATTTCTCGATGTATACTTTTATATCTGTTGTTATCAGTGGTTTTAGCCTCTCTTCTTGTTCTGATTAATTCGATAATTTCATCGGTCATCAAATCGTTTTTCTTTTTCTCATTCGCCCCGCTCAACTCTTTGTTTCCTATTTCAAGAATCGTGTTTTTAATTTTCTCCCATTCGATGTTTACATCTCCCTTATCTCTGCTGTGTGCTGTCTGCAACTCTTCTGCAACCCTTGATCTAGTTTCGCTGTTTCTTAATCTCGTGACGTCCATTTTGATACTCCTCTTGGACCGTTTGATACGTTTTAAAGCTAGTTTGAATGTTGCAACTACAGGATTATGATCCGATGCCATGTCTGCCCCTGGGTATGTCTTGGCTGAGAGAATGCTATTTCTGTATCCTTGATTAATCATGACAAAGTCGATCTGGTTTCTCACTATTTTATCTTTTGTGTCCTGTGGTGATTTCCACGTGTATAATCTTCTTGGTGGTAGTTTGAATAAGGTGTTTGTCCCTACTATACCTTACTCTTGGACAAATTCAACCAGCCTCTCTCCTCTCTCGTTACGATGTCCCTGTCCGTGCTCTCCAATGACATCCACAACCCCTCCTCTACCGATTTTGGCATTGAAATCTCTCATTACAATTGTCGTTTCATGTTTCTTAATATTCTTCCATACTTGTTCTATTTGTCCGTAAAATTCATCAATTTCTCTGTCTTCACTTTGTACCGTTGGGGCGTACACTTGAATTATATTTGTTCGTATCTTTGATGTTTCTAATTGTATCATCATTACTCTCTCTGAGAGGGGTACAAATCCTCTAACGGAGTTACTTGCTTCTTTGTCTACCATAATTCCAACACCAGTTGGATGCTTTTCTTGATCGTCACTACCAGAGTAGTAAAATGCTCCTCCATCAGTTATGCATTTGCCACTACCGGGCCATCGGGTTTCACTAATTCCAAATATATTTACTCTCAGTCTGTTCATTTTCAGTGTTAAGTTGCCCAGTTTGCCAGCCTGGAAAAGGCTTCTAATATTCCACGTTCCAATTTTTAATTTCCTCCTGGGGATTCTTCGCACCCTTTGTCCATTGAAGGAGTGCCGGGAACTAAGGACCATTGTTTTAAGTGTATTCGTCATGACGATTATACTAGGGAAATATAATGAGGTGGTTTCCCCTTGCCTTCCTCATCGCTGTTCTGTGGTTTCCACTTTGCCGTTTGATGTCTGAATCCCAACCAATGGAGTTTTTCTTTCACTCCTTGCTTGGGGTCAGTTCTGAGCAGCCAGCTGCCGTTGCTCAGTGCTAGTTGCCTTTATACTACCCCTAAAAGCAGGGTTGTCACTCACGCCGAAACCGCCGTGTCGAAGCTTCTCTTCTTCACCTTCCCCGCCGATGTGATCTTCATCCCTAATCCTGGACAAGGGCCCTTACAAGGTACTATCAGTCGGAGCCAGCTGAACGTAGGTTTTTTAGCGAGGTGTTACTCCTCGATCCCTCCTCCTTTCTTACCTCTTGCGTGGTAAGGCCCCAGGCTTGGGATTGGCATAGCGGAGTTCAATGAAGGTAGCTGTGTTATAATCAACATTTGAAAGCGAGCACCACATTTGAGTCTTGAACTAAACAGTCACAAAAAGATCAACTTCACATTATCTTTGAATGAAATATGGTTGTATATTACAGGAGAAAAAGTGGTAGAAGCCATAAATAGAATCAAATTTAAACCCAAGAGAATGTTTAATATAACTACAGAACTGATTGAATATATAGGGGAAGGTTGCCTATATTGGACCGGTTTTTAGATTTTTTATTATAGTTTCTAATGATAACATAAAATTATTCTTTTAACTCTCTCGTAGGACCCTTTGGGATGTTGGCTACTTGCAGGAATCTTTTCAGAATTTTGTTTTGAAATAAGAACAGATGATTGATTCTGTTTTTATTTTTGAATGAATTTACATCATGTAAATTATAATTTTACACCCTTCCAATAGGGTTATTTTATTGTTTTTAATTCAATGACTTAATCATAACAGTGATTCAACTTTGAAAATTGTTCTTAATCAACTGGATGGTTTCGACACCTATTTTTTAAATGACGACAGCATTGAGAATGGCTTAATAGCCGAAAGCGCTTAGCTGGAAATTAATAAACAAATACACACTGAGTATTCGTCGTTTTCATTCACTCAATTTACATCTAGTGTGTACACCATATCCACAGATAGTACTAAGAAAATAAACACAGCATGATTGTGTTAAACACAATCAAATAAACACGATATCAAAAAGCTTAAAATTGTCAGTCTAATCACCAGCGCAAAAATCACAAAGAAACTTTTCCTTTGAAGGCATATAGGCACATAATTCATGTACCCAGTCTCCACACTTCAGACATTGGATCATGTCTTCAACGACACATTCCCTACACTCGCGTTCATTTACATTTGCCTTCTTAGTAGTACCAGAATCTAGCTGAAATTTACGTTTTACAGTTTTGTTTTTATCTGGAGATGCCTGTTGAGCAGGTAACTCATCTTTATATAGACTTGCAGTAAGTATCTGTGCCTTCTGGGCCCCTGGAGATGTTTTCATGGCTTGTTTTACAACTGGACTTCTTAGGACTTCTTCGATTAATACTGACACACTTTTGGAAGCAGAAGACGGCCTTTCTTCAGGCTCGGCCAGACGCTTAGGCTCCTTTGCTCCTAAACCGTCGGCATTAGGCGTGGACTTGATGGATCTCTTAGGTGCGGAAGTAGTTGCTGTGACTTGTAACTCTTTGTCAATGTCATTAGACGTAGGTTTACGCGAAGTCGATGCTTTAGCCTCTGATGAAGTGGACGCACTTACTTTAGAATCATTGGCTTTGGGCTGTGCCGCAGACGAAGAAGAGGATGCTTTGGCCTTTAAAGTAGATGCTTTCTCTTTCTTGATGACACTTAGACCGGAAGTCGACGCAACTACCTGAGATGTAGATTCAAATACGTTACGGTTCAAAGGGGCCACGTAGCGAGCTAGGGGCTCATCGTCGCTGTCATCAGAATCTGATTCATCTTCAGAATGGTTACTTCTCTCAATGGGTTCATTTCTAGTCAAGACATCCACAGGAGCAAAATCTACGTCTGAGAAAACATTTCGATCAACGGACCAAATTCCAGTTTTTCTGAAACCGTTCATAGCATTTGCCATAACCGCAGCTCTGGGATAGGCTTCCCCAAGAAGCTGTGCGACCTGGTATTGCGAGATAGCTAATCCCGGATGAGACCGTAGCCATTTTTCATTTTCCTCGATGTAATACAATTCTAAGGGTTAAAAAACCGCCACGTCTAATGGCTGAAGTCTGTGGGTCGTATGGTCAGGGAGTTGTAAGATGACCATTTTCGCGAGCAAGTTCAATCGATTCGAGGTGTTTTGAATGTGTGCTGTGACCGTCGAAAACAAGCAAAACCTTGCTGTTAACTGATGGTTTTACACACTTTATAAAGTTTTTAAGCCACATCACAAATATGTTTGTGTTAATGTATCCAGTATCCGAGATTTCCACAAGACAATCGGGTGGAGCCCCAGTCCTCAATTCAGGATTTGCTCGTTTTCTTTTGAAAATAATCATTGGGGCGACAAACTGTCCAGAAGCACTTGCACATACAACAAACGTAGTATTGACTCCTCTCTCACCAGTTGCAACTGTCCCGACCTGGCGCTTTCCTTTTGCTGCTAAAATCTTCTGGCACTTTTTTGCCACCGTCGAAAATCCGGACTCATCCTCGTTGAAAATTTGGGCAGGTGTCCATTGATTTTCATCTACCGTTCTTTCCAAGATATCGAAAAAATTGTTGACATTTTCGCGATTAAATCTCTTGAATCGTACTATGGATGTGGACTCCGGTTGTCTGAGTGTTAGGGTAGGATGTCGTCGCATGAATCCGTAGGACCACTTTTTTCTAGCTAAACATTTTTTTTTGTTGAAAGTATGTTTTATTTGGTTCTTTTCGGCTAGTTCGAAAGCAGCTTTGCGCACGTCCCTTATTGTCACTGCGAAGAACACTTTTTCCAAATAAAGAATATGATTAGCTAGTGCGTTCTCAAGTTCTTTGGAAAACACGGTTTTACGTCCAAAGCTTTTAACATCTTTATTGGCAAATGTATTTTTGCATTCAAGGTGCCTTTTAAATGTCGCTTTTGAAATGTTGAATACTCGGCATGTTTCATTGAATCCATATTCCTTCGCTTTATAAGCATTTATAGGTTTTTTCATATCTTGTAGACACCACTGTCCATATGGTCTTCTATCCTTCTTCTCATCGGAAGATATCCTAGACGCAAAAATTTTTGTTAGTTTCCTAAATTGAACACATATTTTTTTTTAATTTTGAAGAAATATTTCTTGTTTAGTTTTTTGTGTATTTGAATATAAAACAAGTGTTTTCTAAATTTCTATAATTGGGATCCTTAATTGGACCGGTCTAATTTCGGAAACCACATGGTGGTCCACTTTAGGCAACCACCACGTGTTTTTACAAAACTACACCGTAGAGAAAAAGAAAGAAACAATATAACTAGTTAATAGGGGGAATAAATAAAGACAAACTTACTTGATAATCAGGTAATAACAGTTTTTCCTTAGGGATTGGCAGTGACTCTGTATTTGCTTAGGGACGCAGTGCAATTCTTACATTAAAATGGAGAAATTAAGATTTTTCGCTGCACACGCCAAGCGCTGGCCGCCAACTAGTTGAGTTCGGTATCAATCAATGTCTCTAGGCGGTAGTAAGATACCATGTTGCCAAGTGAATTTTCGTAGTTTCGGAGAAAAGTATGGTGGTCCAATATAGGTGGCGGTTCAATTTAGGCAACCTTCCCCTACGACAAAAGGATTAACATTTTCCACTAGATTTACGAATAGAGTAAATTATACAACAATTTCGGAATTTGAGAGCCACATTACCTTTTTTATAAATGGTGACGGTAAAGCAGCAACTTTGGAGGTATAACTGTCATACGTATAATAGATAGAATAACAACTACAAAATACATCAAGAACCACGTATAGAGGATTAAGGAGTTGGAGAAGCAAACAAGATTTTAAATTTATATCCAGAATAGCGAAAATATATTAAAAGTTTGTAGAGGGTCAGTCTATCGATCTCATCTCGGGCTAGAATCGTTGAAAAAGTACAATATGATTTATTATCTTCTGCCCATGTGTAATTATGCCCACTGAATCTACATACTCCAGACTAACCTCAATTCTGTGAGTATTGGATAAACTTTTTTTGAGATGACTTGTTACTCCACATCGTAAGAAAACTATCCTATGTGATCACTTATGTCGTTTCCATTAAACAGTAATATGAAATAAAATTGCTACTCGATGTGATGATTTAAAAACATTAAATTTTTTATCTTCCTTGGCAACAAAAACCATTGATTATAAATATTGAATTGTTTTGATAATATTATATACTTTTATCTTGAAAAATGTACAAAATAACTACATTGACCTAAAAGTTATTGCATGATACTCTGAACTAACAAAAAAACATCTACTTATCAGTTGTTGACAAATGAACATAAACACAAGTAATTTTTAATTCTAGCCCATAAAATCAAAACAAATAACGACATTATAAGTAAAATGGTGGAGAATTTAAAAACTTTTGTATCAACAAATATACCATCTATTAATGCAACACCAGTCTCTCCAACTCCATTTTATTAGAATTATATCTAATAGCACCTCGCAACAACGGGAAAACCAAAGAAATTGACATGAATTTTTCTCTCAATCTTGGAGTATCGTATTATTCTTCCTCCGGTCTGCACTTTTTTTATTATGTAGTACTATTGTAAGTGCCAAATACTTCAAACGCACTTAGAACAGAGAAACCAAGACTCCCGCGAGAAAAATTAGAAAAAGAAGTTTTCTTAACTAGCTCTGTTACTTTTGTTTTAGTTATGTTACTTTTTTTTGTGACAGGATACTTTTGTACTTAAGTGATCCATTCATTCTGTGTAGTGAATAATTATTCCAGACGTGAAATTATAAAAATATAGACGATTCGACAACATATGGTCCTTCGAGCAGGTTAGAACTTACAGGAAACTGCACACAAATGCTTTGATTCAATTAACCCTTAAAAGGCGTTACGGAGTCTTTGGGACTCTAAGAAAGTTTGATACTGTATTAACTTTCGTATTTGTTGATCAGGCGGTAGGCGCTGCTTAATACCTTCCTATGGTGGGGGGACCGTGCTCAGTCGACTTCAGTCTAATATTAAAGCAAGTACGTGTAACAAAGATCTTAGAGTCCGAGGAACTGCGCGGTGCAATTAGTGTAATATTTTCAATTTAGTGGCTATGTCTGAGAATCCAAAAACAGTTAAACCTACAGACTCCAACTTTGAGCAATGTGTACTAAGATGGTTTGAGGAATGTGATACAGAAGGTTCAGACCAAGATGGCGATCCCGAAAGCAACACTACTATCGAAAATGCTATTACAAGCGATGACGAAACAGAGAGTCAGCTTTCTGGTGATGATTCTGACGATGAAGATGGAATGCAGGTTACCGGAAGTGGAAACGACAGTAACACAAGTATTTCAAGAAAAAAATATTTTTACGGAAAAAACAGATACAAATGAGCGGCCACCGAACCAACCCGAAACGTGAGAACAGCAGCGCATAACATATTGAAGTTGCCAGGGAATAAAAATGTTGTACCAGAAATTGCACCGCTGGAAGCATGGAGGCAAATGTTCTCGCAAGATATGCTCGATATTGTAGTGCAATACACAAATTTAAAAATTCAGGGATTTCGTAATAAACCAGGCAATCAGAATCGCACAGAGTACCGAGAAACAAATTCCATTGAAATAAATGGTTTTCTTGGACTTCTGCTATTAACTGCTGCCTTTAAGTCTAATAATGAGGCCATTAAATCAATCTTTTCAACAGACGGGACTGGTCGTGAAATTTTTCGACTGGTAATGTTAGCAAAAAGATTTGCCTGAGGTTCGACACTCATGGAGTGAGAATCCTAAGAGTAAAAACTGACCCGGCTGCAGCGATATCACATATATTTGAAAAATTTAACCAAAACTCTCAATCAAGTTACGCTTTAGGAGCCAATGTAAGTGTCGATGAAATGCTGGTTGGCTTTAGAGGTAGGTGCAAATTTAAAATGTATTTACCTAGTAAACCCGTAAAATATGGCCTGAAAGTCCAATGCCTTGTTGATGCCCGGACCCACTATATATATACAATACATATATTTATTGTGGCGAGGGTACTGACTCCCTAAAAGATATTACAGATGAAGAAAAACGGTTTGCTATTCCAACGCAAGCTGTTGTTCGCCTCTCCAAACCACTATTTGGAAGGAACCGAAATATTACGGATGATAACTGGTACTCTTCAATAGAGCTCACTGATTATCTTTTGCAAAATAAGCTTACTTACGGTGGAACCATGAGAAAAAAACAAACGAAAAATACCTAAAGAATTTCTACTCTCCAAACTAAGACAGATGGGATCTACAACATATGGCTTTATAAGTAATAAAACGTTCATTTCCAGATTACCAAAGACAAATAAAGCTGTTATCCTTATTTCACCGATGCATCACTGCAAACAGGATGATGGCGATTTGCCTGAAATTAATGCATCTTATAATAACACAAAAAAAGGACTGTTAGTATCTTAACATAGAAAAATCTTCTTATATGTAAGGCTGACACATTCTATGAGATAAACTTAAAGTAAAGCATGGCCTTATTATGTGCTTTTCGTTTACATGCAAAATTTGCCATTGTCCACATTCAAACTGGTGATGTTTTTTTTTGCCAGCCAGTTCTGGTACAATGTTTTTGGAATGCATGATTTGCCAACCACAATGATGCAACTATGTTCGTGTACGATGAAACTGTTGGCAAGAAAGGCCAGAATGATGTTACTTTTTTGTTGTTGCATTATTTAACAGCGCAGATATAAGCATCAAAGACTTAGTGTTATTTAGTGATGGATGCCCGGGGCAAAACAAAAATTATATGATGATTAGACTCCTTTACGCCTTAGCTCACATTTTTAAAATTTTCAAAAACATTAAATATTATTTTCCTATTCGAGGACATTCTTGACTTCCCAACGATCAAGATTTTAGTTTAATTGAGAAAATAAAAAGGAAGAACACTGCAGAAGTGCAGTCTGACTGGGATAGATTAATATCAGCAGCAAGAGAGAAGCCTTCTCCTTTTAAGATTGTGAAAGCACAGCAAAAAGATTTTTTTAATATGGCTGAAGCTCTGAAGCCATTTTTTATGCCAAATCCAAAGCCGCCTATGAAAATAAAATCAGTAAGAGTGATTGAAATAACTGCTGAAGTAGACTATATAGAGACTAAGCAATCTTACACAGGTGCCTGGGAAACAATACATCTGAGAAACCGGAAGAAGCTTGGTACCGAACTAACATTAAAGCCCCTGTATCAAGGTGAGATTCAAATCAAACCCCAGAAGCTAGGTTTTCTATGAAATCTTGCTAAATGCCTGGAAGTTCCCGAACCCTGGAACTGCACTGTTGGATCTCAGAAACCCAGAGCGTCCTTCATTGTAATGTGACATGGGTATGAATGGTTTGTTTGCGTCGCCAGTTTATGTAAATTCAGTCTACAGTTAGCCGACTTAGAATACGGGTGTTTTGCTGAATTTGAGTGAAACAGCGAGGTACGATATTTTCAAAAATACGAGCATGGGTTCCACAGACCCAACTGTGATGTTAATGGTAATTATTTTGTTTTAACTTACGATTATTTATTTTAGTATAAATGCTTCAACTAGCAGAGAAAATCGTCGTCGATTAACCGAGGTGGAATTGCAGAGAGAAGCAGAAAATTTATGAGAGAATGAGGGCGAAAACGAGATCGTTGACGATATGTTTGGAGGAGAAGATTCTGACGAAGGTTATGCTGAAGAGCAACTCTCAGATAGCAACAGTGACCAAAGCGAAAATGATGACGAAGTATTGGATGAACCAGTTAGAAATGTCCATAGTTTACAGGGGAAAAATGGTCATCGATGGAGCAGGGTCGTACAAGACAAGAAAGCATTGTAATGCATTTACCTGGCCCTAAACGAGAAGCCAGGGCATTTCAGTCTCCTGAACAAGCTTGGAATTTGTTGTTCAACGAACAAATGATAGATATTATTGTTTTATACACAAATGAAGAAATTACTCGTAAATGCAATGATATTAGACCATGTCAGTAAATAAAGCAGATGTCAAGGCTTTTATTGGGCTGCGATTTTTAGCAGGTGCATTACGCGTATCAAACTGTAACTTAGATGAACTTTGGTCAGTGAAATTTGGAAATGGAATATTTCGGGCGACAATGTCACAGCAGCGATTTCAGTTTATTGCATTATGTCTAAGGTTTGATAGTAAAGATACTAGAGCCAAAAGAAGGTTGGATGATAAATTTGCACCCATACGGGAATTATTTGACATTTTTGTGGATAATTCTAAATCGTACTATACACCATATGAATGCTGTACTATAGATGAACGGCTCGTAGGATACAGAGGGAAATGCCCGTCGTTCCGAATTTACATGGCTAGTAAACCTGATAAGTATGGAATTAAAATAATGATGTTGAATGATTCAAAAACTTATTATATGCTCAATGCAATTCCATACGCAGCAAGAGTAACTACAGAAAACAATGAATCAGTACCGGCTTATTATATCCGAAAACTTTCAGAACCAATACATGGAACTAATCGAAACCTCACAGTTGACAATTGGTTTACGTCAATTCCCCTTGCTGAACAAAAGTTAGAACAGTATAAATTAACTCTCCTAGGAAAGTTGAGAAAGAATAGGAGAGAAATACCTACTTCCTTTCTACAAAAAAAAGAAGTAGATACATAGCTATTTGCCTTTGATAGAAATAAAACTATTGTTTCATACACTCCTAAACCAAACAAAATTGAACTTTTGTTGTCAACATTGCATTCTGATGACTCCCTAAATGCCATTACTGGGAAGCTCAATATTAAACATTCTTATAATAAAACAAAGGGAAGGACAGATACATTCGATCAGCTCTGCCATTCGTACACTACTTCACGAAAGACTAGAGTCTTATTCCACTAGCATCAAGTATATTGAAAAAAACTCGTAGCGGCCAACGTCTAGTCACTAGACGTTGGCCGCTACGAGTTTATTTCAATATACTTGATGCTAGTGGAATAAATGCAATGGTTTTGTTTTCTCTCGCAAATCAGCACTGGAAAGAAGATAGACAAAATCTTTTTTGAAGCAATTAGGAATGAGTCTAATTGAACCATGTTTACGAGAACGTTCGACAGTTACTACGTTACAAAAACCATTGCGGCAAAAAATTTCTGGAATTATCGGAACATGATGTTCATTTAGCAAAAAAAGTTAGATGCTCCTTCTGTCCAAAAGGGAAAGATAGAAAAACTAATTTTGCGTGTTCTGCGTGTCACATGTCATACTGCATGGAGTATAGAGCCCAGCTATGCTGTGAATGCGAACATCAAGATCCAAGAAACTGAAGACTTGGCTAAGAATAACTAAGACTGATAATGTCAAAAGAGTTTATTTTTTGTTACAAGGATAGATATAGAGTTTGTATTCGTAGATAATAATTTGAATTTCATGTTATTTTTTTTCTCAAAAAAATGTTTTATGTTTGGATGTTATTTTGTTTTTTTTCCACTTTCAACAAATATATCTCTTCGTGAAATAAAACACCAGGATTATATTTTTTTTCTAAGCAAACTACGAAATTTAGTTATTCTCCCGAAACCATAAAATATTTAAATTTTTTATTTTTTGCTAAAAAATAGCTTTGGGTTTCTGAGACCCGAGTGTGAAGTTCTTGTCTTAAAAAATAAGTGTGATGTACCAGGGTTAAAGCCCCTGTATCAAGGTGAGATTCAAATCAAACCCCAGAAGCTAGGTTTTCTATGAAATCTTGCTAAATGCCTGAAAGTTCCCGAGAATGTCCACTATTATCTCAATCTGAAATCAAACCTTGCTCAGCCCTGCATCAGTACTAGTACTGGACCTGAAGTTGAAATAGACAACGAAGACAATAGCACTGGCGCAGAAGATCAAACAATGATGCTGATTTTCTTTCTAGTCATTACAAATTAACATTGTTTAAAAATAAAGATTTCTTTAACCTGTTGCACATTGGAATCCTCAGTTCCATAGAAATTCCCGTAAAAACAACCATTGTCCATAAAAAAAAGGAAGAACTGTGTTGTTATTTGAACTATACCAAAATTTTGATTAATTTTTTTTGGCAGACATTCGCTAATTATAAAATAAAATATGTCTTACATAAGAAAAAACCAAATTAAGCAAAATGTTGGGCGACAATAAAGTTTTTTCCACTTTCCCAAAATAGTCAAAACTGGACTATGGTGGTTTCTGTAAAAAACGCCTTAATTCGAATTGGATATCATAACATTAACAACGCCTACACACAACCAGACGGTAAGCAGTTAAAACCGAACTCATCCAACAACAAAAAAGTTGAGAAGCTCGATTACATGGAGTTTTCGTTATTGGTTTGCTCTATTTCGGGTACTGAGTGAATAGATAGGGAGGAAAATGAGAAAATGTATAACAAAGAACCTTCCGTCATTTGCCAAATAATAACTATACTCCGTTTTTAAAAGGCATGGAGTAATAAATCACTCATTTTAGCCGGAACCATAGGCGTACCACATTTAGTCATTTAAAAAAAGTTAAGGCTTCTAAAATTATCTCATTTCCGAAAATAACCGTTTTGTAATATTATTTGAAATGAAATTTCAAATTATCTATAATATAATAAACTGTGGATTATATCACTGACATCAATTTTCCACAAAATTTATTATTATGTATAAAAGGGCGTAGACGAGTCCCTCCACTAAGCTTCAGGTAGTTATAATCCTACATAAAATAAATAATAAAATAAATGTTAATAACAATTTTATACAAATACATATATATATATATATATATATATATATATATATATATATATATATATATATCCAAGCCAACCCCATTTGCCGATTATTTCACCCAATTAGCAGGTAATTGAATAAACTTGACAAACAGGTAGCTCAAAAATAGTTTTATTATTGTGAAATATAGTCTTTTCAGTTCTAAGAAAATGCCCCCATAAAACAATGTACTTACTAGAACTTTTCAACTATAAAAGTAGCGGAGAGGTTGAATATTTTCAATTTACAGTTCATCTGTTCTGGAGAAACTGCTGTGTTGATTGAATTCCCCATTATTACTGTTATTTGTTATTATTTTTTACCGTTATTGTTAACTGGTGTTTATTTTTGTTCATCTATACAAGTTCTCTTCTCATCATACGAGACAAACACCTAACTACACCTTCCAACTATATATTGTTCCAACCAAATTCGACCAGATATGGAGGATTTATCACCATCTAAGCGACCTAAAGTTGGCCCATTGTCGCTGAACGAAAAAAATCTGATATTAAATTGCTATTCCTCGTTGAAGAAATTAGAAGAAAAAGCATGAATTTGACAGGAAGTGTTGATGAAACTGTGGAGATTACTGCAACAATGATGGGTGTTTCAAAAACAACTATGTATAATTTTAATGAAGGAGAAAAAAAATGGAAACATCACAGCCCCAGCAAAGTCCCCAGGCCGACCCAAACTTGAAATGGATGACGACTTGAAGAATGGAATAAGGCGTGAAGTGCATGCTTTTTTCTTTAGCAAAGAGATCCCAACTCTCTCCAAAATTATGGCTTCGGTTCAAGAAGATTCAGATTTTCCGAAAATGTCTCGAAGTACATTATGGAAAATTTCGAAGGAACTTGGATTTTAATATAAAAAAAATTATCGGAACGCAATGTTGATTGATAGAGACGACATTGTCATTTGGAGTTGTTTGCGCAATATTCGGAAAGCAAGACTAGATCAAAAACGAATTTATTATTTGGATAAGACTTGGTTAAATGAAGGTCATACTGTTTCAATGTTTTGGCAAGACACGAATGTCAAAAGTCGGAGGCAGGCAGCTCTTGAAGGGTGGTCAACAGGCCTCATTCCACCAGCAGGAAAAGGACATCGACTCATCATTACTCATATCGGAAGTGCCGAAGGTTTTGTTAAAGGTGGATTGTTGTGCTTTGATTCGAAGCAAACCGGAGATAATCATGAAGATATGGATGCAGACGTTTTCGAAGAATATTTCTCACAAATGTTAGATCTAATTCTAACTGGCTCAGTCATTGTTATGGATAACGCAAGTTATCACTCCAGGTTAGTGGAGAAATTACCTTCAACTGCATGGCGTAAACAAGATATCCACGATTGACTAACCTCGAAAAATATTGAATGCCCAGATAACCCGCTGAAAAATGAGCTCTTACAACTGGCCAATTTACATAAACACAAATATAGGAAATACGTTGTAGATCAAATGGCATCAGCGCGTGGTATAACGGTGCTGAGGCTTCCTTCTTATCACTGTCAACTCAATCCCATAGAATTAATATGGGCCTAAGTGAAAGGGGAATTTTCAAGAAAGAATACGACATTCAAAATGAGTGACGTAAAAGTTTTATTCGAAGACGCGTTAAGTAACGAAACCAAAGAAAACTGGAAGAAATGTGTTGAACACGTGATACAAGAAGAACTAAATATGTGGGAAATGGATCATATAATTGAACACATGATTGAACCATCTATAATCAATGTTAATAAAGGAAACTCAACAGAATCGTCTGATTCTGATATATAGACTAGTTTTTGTGTTAGTTATTACTATTATTTGTTAGACTTTTTTTATAAATATTACATTAATTCGTACTTTATTCCTGCATTTTTCTTTTTTCCTCTCCTATTGTAAACGGTATATTAGTAGTAAAGTTGATACCTACTGCAAAAAAAATTGCTATTTTTTATATAATATTTTATGTTTATTGTTTATTCATAGGAACACAAAAAAATGTGTTTTTATTGAATCGATATTTTGAATAGTTTTCGTAATTATAATTTGATAGTGCCTTCATATTCATATACCAAGTTTGTTTTGTCCTGATTGCACGCCTCTGAGGATTAAATTGTTCATTTGTTCATTCAAATACAATAGAGCGACCCTTTCAATACAATAGGCGACCCAACCGAATACAGAGTTACGGGGTGTCTACCTGAAATTCGTAACAAATGAGAAATTTTAGTACAAAATTAGATAAACTTCGGAGATATTTTATTATACACCCTGTATCGGTTTTGCATACCTAATGAGCTTTAATTACTCCATGTCTTTTAAAAACGGACTATAACGGAATTTTGCACCACCTTAGCTTATTGAACTCAACTGAAGACATTTAAAAAAGTATCATTAATGTGATTACATGTATTAACAAAACATAGCTCTTAAATACTATTAGATGTTGAGATATATAAAGATTTGGCACTATTCCTATAACGACTACATGTAGTGGAAACGATTCATATAAAATTTTCACACGACTGAACAAGGATTTCACGCAATAGAAATCAAAAACGTATAAAAAAACAACAGATCGGTAATATGAACGGTACCAAAACACTGAATACCTATGTCCCTATCATTGCACAAGTATTTTATCTAAAACTGTCTGAGAACAACATACTCAGAGGTGTTGTATCTAAGTCGTAAATCTAACGCAATAAAACGCTTTTTTGCGCAAATCGTCGTTGATTTAAAAGCAAGCTTAAAGTAAATTCACATATTACAACACACCAAAACATTATCACATATTGCTATTCAACGAATTCGATATGCAAATCTTATATAAATTAGAAGAACTTTTACTTCTACTCTTGTATGACCTAGTTAATTGTAAAGTAACTAATGTTGCTTGAAATACCCATAAAAGAATAATATACATTATTTTATACCACTGTAACGGAACCAGAAAAATATTTTATCAATATATACAGTGGGCGTATAAGATATAAGACTTATTCTTTTGTCAATGAACTTTTTATAGTGAAACACGAATGAATAGTTGAACTTTGGATATAAATGGCGAGGTATAGAAAAAAATTCAGGTGACGTTTTCTTGCAAGGTTAAAAATAGCATTGTTACATTTCCCTGAACTATTTTTTGGACGCGGAAAACATTTGTTGAATAAGGGAAATTCGTCAATTAAAATAAAAGGAATATTTTTTTTATAAAAAAAAATAGTAGGTACAAAAATAAAACTCATAACACCGAAAAACAATATTAAAACTTACCCTTCACAGAAAAGGTCACAGATGCTAGTCAGGTAGTAAAGCATAAGCGTCACAGTTCATCTAAGGATTTTATTTACTATCTAATTTTATATCCGATCTGATATATAAAGGTAATATAAATGTAAATTCGGTTAGTTAAAACAACTAACTGACCTTCATACATTTGTAGAGTGCATACAGTTAAAAAAATAAATATTGTAACACAACTATTCTGACTGAATATTTCATTAATTATCTTGAGAATTTGAAGTAGATCAATTCTTGGGAGACATATTAAGAAACCATTTATCAACTCATTCTCCAGTTAATTACTTTCTAATTTTCGAAATGTTGATAATAACATTTCCAAGAAACATTACAATAGGGTCCTACTAAGGATTGTCCCAATGACTACTTGGAAATTTTGCAGGCATATACGGTGAAACTGGGTCTCGCTCAAATTTGTATAATTTGTTTGGCTTAGAGTCGCTTATGCATAAGTGTTAACTGTGTTGTGAAAAATGTCTTCAAAGTTTTACCCCAGTAAAGTGTAAGAGCGTGATTAGCTTACAAACGAAGACTGTAGTGTTAAATGTGCATGATGCTGTTGTACATCAAATGCCGGCTGCTACTGTTAGAAATATAGTTTCGACATGTTCCAATATGACAGGAGTTAGTGAATCTACTATTTACAGGCTTCTAAAAGAGAGGAAAAATGGAAATATATCTCCACCTAAAAAGTCAACTGGAAGAAAACCATTTGACCTTGTTGAACATATGCAAAATACAATAAGACGAAAACTACATGAATTATATTTTAAAAAAGAGAATTTGCCTGACAGGGCGAAAAACTTTGTGGAAAATATTACACAAATTAAATTTTACTTGGGAGAAGCAAAGTCGCAAATCAGTGCTAATCGACAACGAAGAAATAATATGTTGGAGACGCCAGTATTTACGAGATATCCGAAAATACAGACAGGAGAGAAGACAATTCTATTATCTAGATGAGACATGGCTCAATGAAGGACATTCAGTGAAAAAAATAAGGTAGGACGAAAGTATTCAAACCAGTCGTCAGGCTTTCATAGAAGGTTTATCTACGGGACTGAAAACTCCTATCGCCGACTAATAATAACGCATATTGGATGTAATCAAGGTTTCGTTGAAGGTGGTTTACTGGAGTTTCAGTTAACATCAACCAAAGAATATCATGAAGAAATGACTGCAGATGTATTTTACACAAATGGTCGAAATAATTCCAAATAATGCTGTGATCGTTATGGACAATGCCACTTATAATTTGCGATTAACAGAAAATCTTCCATCTACCTCTTGGAGGAAAGCTGATATTAGAAACTGGTTAATCGTAATAGATATACCACTTGAAGATGATATATTGAAAAAAGGACTTTTAAAGGCTGCTTCAGATCACAAGCTACAATTTAAAATGTTTGTTATTGATGAAATAGTCAAGAATCGTGGGATAACAGTATTTCGTTTGCCGCCATACCATTGTGAATTAAATGCGATAGAGTTAATATGGGCCCAAATGGAAGGTTATGTAGCTAGACATAATAAAAGATTTAAAATGAAAGATGTTCATAAACTCATGAAGTACTCATTGACAGAATAACTGAAGAGAACTGGAGAGATGCTGTGAATCATGTAATTAAAGAGGAAGATAAATGTGGGTTCTAGATAACCTCATAGAACAAACTATAGAATCGATAGTGATCTCTCTCGACGAGTCTTCGGATGATTCTTGTATGGCCAGCGAAGAGGATGATACTATAGATTGAATTTTATATTTCCTATAAATGGTATGTTTACTTTACTTAATATACATTAATTAATTGTCAATAAATTTGAATTATGAGAATAAAACTATATTTTCTTTAATTAATTTAATTTAATAAAAATGGAAATGTAACTTGTTAATAGGCCTAAATGAATGAATTTTATTTCAACTGTAATGTTGACCGAATCTAATTAAATAAGCAAAATGAACTAATATCGTAATCTACGCCACTGCCGCACTGTTTATCCATTTGCTGGCATTGTTCAGTTTAATTACCATATTGTATTATAAGCTGAAACAGGGATGTACAGATAACCAATACAGACACCTACTTGTTTTGCATTAGAATTTTAGTATTTACTTGTAACATTCTTAGGATTACTCTGTAAGAGATAATTTTCTATTTGAATATTTAATGAGGCTACTGTGCTGCCAGACATTACGAAATAGACCATAATAATATCATCGATAACTTTATCAGCCATATTATCTAAATCCCACATTTGATTTTCTTCGTTTTGACATGAGCAATACACTTGCTCCAGTTTCTGGTGTCACTCTGTTCAATTATTTCTTAAGAAAAGGTGTTCCACATCGGCTAACTTAAACTTTCGATTTTCCCGTACCACTTCCCCTTCAACTTGTGCCCAAATTATTTCAACTCACAATGATACGGGGGTAACCTTAATATAGTAATTCCATGGTTCATTGCTAATTTGTCTACAGCAAGTTTCTTATATTTATAGACATGTATCTTCACAATTTGAAGCAATTCGTTCTTTACGTTGCTTTCATCGTAAGGAATGCTTCCAACCCGTAACCATTCTTGTATTTGAGCTTTTCTCTATGCCTGTTGTGGCGTTTTTTAGCAGTGTCGACTGTGGTAAGGAGCATTATCCATATGAACGACAAACCTTTTGAAAATATCTTCAACGATCATAAATATATTATGAATCCATTTATTTTGTCGACATGTAGTGAACAAATGATCACAAAGATAACTGGATTTGTTGTTTTACATTTGAGAAACACCTTGAAATGTGAAGCATGTGTTGGGGCAATAACTAGACTTAAGCAAGTTTGCTTAATTCTTTGATTGCCCATGAAAGTAAAAGAGGATTAATATATCGTCACATTAGAATAACAAGGTTCTAACTGCAATATTTGAAAAAAATAAGATATTGGAATATCCAAGTTCTATATGAGGAAAAGAAATACTTCTGTTGCTTGGTTCAGCCATCTGGTGCTAAATAGCACAATAGCAATGTTAGACACTTCCATCTCAACTCACCAGGCTATTCAAGTTATTCACATGGTTCTGCATTTTAGTTTAAATAGAATCATACACAATTAGAACTCGGATATTCCCATCGGTAATATATATATAACCTTAGTTTTAACTAAAATAATGTCTGGAAGGTCGTTTGAAATATTAAGTATTATTTACACTTTATTAATAAATATTATTGTTATTAGCAGTTTTACGTATTATATAGTTTATCGGACTCGATGTAATAATGTAGCATGTATAATTTGAAAATATTTAAAACCAACAAATCTATATATCTCCACAATCACTGAACTGTGATATTTTGATTGTTTATAGCGTTGTCTCGTGTACTCATTCCAAATACGGGGTGTACTGAACAGAATGTTTATCAGGAAAACCAGTTAGGCGAAATTAAAAGAACGAAAGAAAACCAAATGAGTGAAGCCAATAGAATTGAACATGTACTACTAAACAAAAAACGCAGGAAGAGAACCAAATTAATGAAGTCAATAAATTTGAAGGTGATACTAAACAAGAGCGGTACAAAGAAAACCAATTGAGTGAACATAATGTAATTGAAGACGGCAATGAAGAGAAACTGTAGAATGTAAGCCAAATGAGTGAAGCCAAAAGTAGTATCGAACAGGAAATAAAGGACGAGAGCCAAATTACTGAAGTAACTAATGAAATAAATGACATGGACAATGCAGATGACTCTGTCCCAGGTAGCACATGACGTCTAAATAAAGTCCAAAAGACGTCAAACATTCGTCCAACAGACGTCAATTGTACGTCCATAATGACGTCCAATAGACGCAGTTATGTCACATCCATGAGACGTCACTTCTATGACGTCTTTTGGACGTCATTTGAAGGTCACTTCTATGACGTCTTTTGAACGTCACTTTTCATGCGTCTTTTGGACGAGCATCTATAAGTCTTTTGGACGTCACTTCTATGATGTCTTTTGGACTCCTTACTTTTCAACCGTAAGATGTTGGTTGCACCAAATTAGGGGCAGCAACATGACGTTGAATAGAGACGTGATAAAGACGCTTCTCTTTTCCCTGATACCATCTACATATACAAGTTGCATGGTCATTCGTCTTTAGATCGACCTATATAATTTAAATTTATTTGTTCATAGGTTAAACTATACGGCAGAAATCAAAGTTTGTAATAAAAAACAAGTTATTAGTAAAATATTTATTGTAACAAAAAACGATGATGCATGGCTGTCCAAGGCATGTCATGTTTATCTAAATATATAAACACAAAAATAATTTGAAAATTTGATGTTTCCAGTATATATTATAATAAATTTAATATAAATGTATTATACAGAATCGACTGAATAATGTTAGCAGATATGGGGTGCTTAAATTTATTAACAAAACTTAAAACATAATATATATGGCATTTCTGTGTTAATTTGATATCGACAAACACAATGTTTTTTGCATTTCTTACCACCTTTGCAATTGCCATGATGATGGTACCGTAGGTAGGGAAACTACTTCTATAGGCGGCGTTGCATTAGAAGCTGATGTTGAGGGAATTTCTGATGGGGCTGAGATACCAGAAAATTTCCTTGGCGATATTTGTTTCTTTTTTATAGCATAGTGCTAAGTAACAATTTAAAAAAATTACAAAGAAAACAACATTTAGTTATAATTGCTACCTCGCTTTAGCTTGTGAAAATTGGTATTAAATACATATTTTAGTTCACATTACAGTTTATATTGCTATTATAGCTTTTTAATTTTGATTTGTAGTGGTCTAGAATATTTACTTTCCTCTTCACTATCACTATCTTCAATAATTCTCCTAATTCTTTTTCTGGGTCCACTTAGTGTAGTTTCATTATCATAAGTATCATTAATATCACTGTTGACTTGAGCTTCTTTTTCTTTTCGAATTGCTTTTTCTAAATCAACTACATAATACATTGTGTTACAAAAGAGTTGAAATATTTTATCGAGCAATTAGTTGTAAGTAAATACAAGAAAATATCTTAGTAGTCAAGAGGGTCTAGCCAAGTTCCACATGGCATTTAAAGAAAAACATGAAATTATGCCATCATGTATCACGTGATTATTTCTGGTATTCACGAAACTAAAACTGCATGTATGTAGTTGTAATATGAAACTTACCGGTCTGAAAAAATTTTTTTTTGACTACATATAATTTTCATTTCGCGCAGTCAACAGCGTGATCGTTTTCTAAAGAGCGCCGAAAGATTCTTCTATCTTTTAATGGCGGCCAGTATACCTCCTTTTTCAAAGGTGTAAGCCAATTCTGACTGACCAGTGCGACACTTCCATCGCCCGTTTCATCAAACAGAATAACACAATACATTTTCTTTTTCAAAAAAAGGTCTGTCAAGTACAAATTAAAATTTCTTAGCCCGGACTTCCACTTTCACTCACCTATTAACGTAATACCGTAATCACAAATACATAATCCACTGAGTTTTGTTAGAACTTGGCAGGTTGTTACACTACAGGGACATGGGTTATCTGTGACAGGGACCGTCAAAACTAAGTGGACAAGTAGAGTTAACGACAATTTACTGCATCTAAAGTTCTAAACTCAATTGGGCTACTGATTTGAAACGGTCAATGGAACTGTTTTCGGTTTTCAAAATGGCTTCTAATTGTATTTGTATGCGCGGTTTGGAAAAGCGCTGTTGCCAAGCCCCCATTGCCCACACGACATGAATATCTTTTATAATTTTAATATAGGTTCACTGAAACATAATTAAATTTATTTCTGTAATTCTTTACGTACGAATATTCTTAAATTAAATTCCAAGGATTATTAACAATGATTCAATGAAACTTAACTAATTAGTATATTTTATTTTGCCTATTTGACGATTGTTATAGAAAGAAATATAGAAATGTATTTGCATGTGACAACATTGTAGTATTGAACAGACTCGGACCAATGATACAAAGCGAACGCACGTGGGACAATTTAAAAACATTAGAAGTATTAGAATGATTCTAATCTCTATTTATCGTAGCAATTTTACGGTTTCTTTTTGTATAAACTGTTTAATTGAGTACAAATTTGAAAGTTAAATAAACATTGGTAAATCAAGTTCAAATTTTTGCTGTCGTAACTGCTAATAATCTAAAATACATAAGCTTAATAGAGATACAATAATAATATGTAGGCAATAAGTATATTTTTGTATTCTCCCATCATTTCAAGAAGTTATAAAATAAACACACCTGTTTTAATATTATTTTGAATTTTACTGCCTTGGATAGACGTCGAAAAGACGTCATTATCATAGCCGTCCAATTGACGTCAATTAAAATGACGTCATATAGACGTCCATTCGACGTCCATTAAAATGACGTCTCAAAGACGTCACTTTTTGGTCGCATGACGTATGGGACCAAAAATGACCAACAATTGACGTCTTCATTACGTCATTTACGTCATCTTGGCTACCTACCCAGGAAACCAGATGACGTCAGGTGACGTCGAATAAACGTAACTTTTTGGTCGAATTTCATGACGGTATGGATATCACGTGTTATATCACGTTTTTTCGACGAGTTTTTAATTACGTGATTAAAGTGACGTATAAGAGACGTCGAATAATGTCAATAATTATTGTTTTAAATAGAAGTTTAAGGGAATTTTATTATTATTTTATTTTATAAAACTACTCTGTCACAAAACGTCTACCTATACGGCCATCTTACCGATAGCGAGCTTCGCGAAGGTATACAGTATTGAAAAAAATATGATAGCCCTTTACAAATTGTTATTTTTACTAAAGTCGGATTGAGAGTTTGGAAAAAAACATAAAGCTTAGAAAAAATATTCTGGTTGAGCGTGGAATCGATCCATGGACACCTGAATTACGAGCAGAGTACTATTCCAATGCGCTATTCGACCCATAGATACATATTTCCAATACATGCTTAGAGGCGATCGCAGGACTGGTACAATGCACAGGTGCGAATTTCTACAAGATTAAGCATGCATGCGCACTGCCATCACTTTCCGAGAACAAAGAAGGTGACAGCGACTGATTGCATGGTACATTTATTATATATTTATTTATATATCTATACCTTTGGCATGGCATCACATCATATATATCACCCACAGAAATGGCATCACAAATGTTACCATATATAATAGTGGAGTTTAGCGATGGTAGTGTAAGTACAGTGCTAGATAAATGGTTTACTCCCGAGCTGTCTCAAGTGTATTGGCCTCCATATGCATCTAAGCTGCAATATAACCGCGCGTTAGCTAGAAACGAAGAGGTTATTTCAACGTGGACATTATATCCCGTCAAAAGGTGTTTGTATAAAACGGGTAAGTTCAATATATAATCCAAATACTTCAAAATGAGTTCCAGAAACTATAGTAGGATTTTATATCTTTGAAATTTTATTTTATAATCGTATTAGTTCAATGTTTCCACGTTCTAATTTCAGATAACCTTGAAAAAGCTAAACAAAAAGAAAGAAAAGCAGCGGATATATCCAATTTGGACTCTTCTGGGGATGAAAAAATCGTCAGAAAAAGGATTCGCCCAAACAGATTTTGTCATTCTGATGATTCTGATAACACTCAAAGTCAAAGTGGTCAACACGAACGTCCGCTAAAAATAAAATATAAACGGATATCCAAACAAGGTATGCATACGAATGATTGTTTTACATATATTGTCTTATTGTAATTTATGTTTATCTAAAAGATGGGAATTTTTAGGTCCAAAAGTAGTGGATCGCAGCAAACAGTGGATATAGGTATACCATATTTAGGAGATCAGGCAGAATCATGTAATAAATGTAAGTGTAACAGTATTATATAATTCTGTTTAAATAAAAAAAAATGTTACAAACATATTTGGAAGTACCACATGAGTTTTATTTATACTACTGTAATTAGAGATTACATTGAGGGGTCACTACCATGACGTCAAAGAACAAAACGTATCATATACGTGATATAGATGTCGTACACAGAACGTGATAAAGATTGCGTACAAAGTACGTGATGAAGGTTACGTACAAAGTACGTGATGAAGGTGACGTGCAAATTACGTGATGAAGGTGACGTACAAAGTACGTGATGAAGTTGACGTTTATTCGATGAGACAAATTCATGTGAATTTGGCGTCGAAAAAACGTCATAAATTGACGTGTTTTCGTAACGAACATGATGTATTTTCGACGTTTGAAAAACGTGTTTTGGTTTTCTGGGTAGGGTGATTCTTAATGAGACTCGTCGTGTAGTAAAAGGTGATTAATTGCTATCATAGCATGATGTATGTGATATTAGATATACAGATTATCCTAGACTAGCTATTCGTAATGTTCTTCCATTTACAGTGTTGAGGAAATGTGTGAAGGAAAACAAAACTGAAAATGAACCAGTTATCGAAACCGCAACAGGTAGTGAAGATGAAACATCTAAAGAAGTACATAGAAATGCGAATTAGAAACAACGAACAAATGTTGGAAAACGAATTCGACAAACTAATGAGTGGAAAGTCAATATCAGGAGCAAACCGCATCAAGCAAATGAGCAAAAACGAGACAGGCATCTTTCGAGAACGTTCTTCTTTCTTATTCTTGTGTTTGAAACGTTATCTGAATCATCTTCGAATACCTACATAGCACCACTTATTAATATACTTATTAATGATATCTCGTAGTAGGTATGAAGAACAATTCAAAGAGGGTAGAATCGACAAAGTTCTAATGTCAATAGACGGCCATCGCAAATAGAGTGAGTTGTTATGTTTGTGACCGAAATGTTATTCCTAGACTCTCAATGCGTTTAAATAGAGGAGATAATATTAATGTTTTGCAGAATGCGACATATCGAAGACAAGCTGCAGGAAATCCACCTACTGATATTCAGGATAATACAAAAATATGTTTCAATTGTAATAACACAGTGATGAATGACATTATTGCTATGGAAAATAACCCGAATTACCTTCGTCTCAATGTGTTGTTCCTCGTATCAAGTCGTGCGTGCATTATTTGTAATGCTCGTCAAAATATTCAAAGACTTTCTTTAGACTGTAGAGTGGATATTTCTATTGCTTCTAATATACATGGTGTCCCGGGACTAATGGGAAAAAAGTCAGGAGCGTATAGTCATATTTTAGGAGATATTGGCTGAAAACCTATTTTTCTGGTCTTTTGGGGCTATTTTTTCCGCCTTCGCACGCGTTTTCATGCAAAACTTTGTCTCATGTTTAATGAGGTACCAAATGCTACTTCCAACCGGAAGATGAAAATAGGGCGTCATTAATGTTAACTTTGCTCCTTCATTTACTGGACTATATATCAATTCTATGCTCTTTTATTTTCGTCCCAACACAATTTACGAATAAATGAAATAATCTTATGTGCAAATCATTGATGTTTCAAACTATTCCAATTTATATTTTTATTCCATGAACTTCATATATTTCTATTCAGTACTTCATATGGATATCACAGAGTTAACAGATTAGTTGTAATTTGATATCTTTAATTGAAAAATTACAATTTAATTCTAATGAAAGAATAGTGAAAATTTGAAAAATAATAATTTCTGTGAGAACCTCATGATTTAGAATGAAGTACTCAAAAAAACTTATCATGTTGGTACAAAATTAATCCATAATTTCTTATTTCCCACTCAAGCTCTTGCGTTGATGCTGACTGTAAAAAAAATTTTGTAATAGTGAATTTTCATTCATGATATTTTGATGAAAACATAGTTCTCTTGATTCGGAAAAAGCATTTTGAAATATGAGAAGTGCTACTGTAAGTCGACAAAAAATTTACTGACGATTTAACAACCTTTAATATAGTGAAAACTCATGTTTTTGCACTCGTAAGTAAGAATTACCCAAAAACTTGTGGAAAGAGAAATATCCTATTCGATTCAAGTTGTTTCGACAAAATTACTTTAAAAACAACTTCTCTAAATATCTCAGACTCCTTTTTTGTAGACATATATAATTATTCTGATTTATTATATAACTCAATTAAATTTAGAATAATATTAGGTGATTAAGTATCAATAAATAATCGTTTCTCTACATAAATATTCATATTATCAACAATGTTTCGTAACAAAAATGTTGATACTAATTACGTATGATAAATCATAATTAAGAACTTCGGCCATATTTTTTTCCATTTGACCTAACCAAAGTTATCGAATAACAACATAAAAATAGTTTGGGCTTTTATCTAGATGAATTTTATTGGTCGTCCCGCTATTTTTAATTCTAAACTAACGATACAAGTTATTTTTGTATATTTGAATACCCTCCCATTTTTTTAATAAGACGAAGCCGCGATTATTAAGAATTAGACGTTGTGAGTGGGATCACAAGTTTTATTGAAAATTATATATGTTCCAGTCAACCTTGACTAAAATTTATATCGAGTTACTGTGAAAAACCTAAATATATTTTCCGTCAAATTTGAATGTATGATGCTGATATACAGGGTGACTAACAAATCTTTAAACCACAAACAAGTTATAGATAGTGTTTTTAAATGAAACTCAAGGTCTCTAGTTAATTCCACAATATATTATATTGTGGAATTAACTAGAGACCTTGAGTTTCATTTAAAAACACTAAAATGAGCATATTCCACGAAGTAAGGGTCGAGACAGTCAATTTCTAGTTATAGATATGTTGCGAGATATACAAATTATACAATTATTTTCACTAATGGAACAATATTTACCAGACAGGGAATTCCTGTTTGGATTTTTACAAAGCTGCAAGATACATAACAAAAATATTTTCAGCGTGAGTTTAAGGTGATTATCTAAATGATCCGTTTGAATTGCCAAACAATTTCAATGAATATCATTATTCAAATAACATTTGAATGAATTATTGGAGGTTATACCTCTCGTCTTAAAACAAAACTTTTTTCGAAGGAAAAAAACAACTACTTTCCTGGCAATATGCCGCGAAGAATATTGAATTACATTTCCTTCGAAAACTGTAACTGTCGATTAACACTACCCCTTTTGAGCTTGCAGTAAAAAAGATGATTGCATTTGCACTTAAGTACTGGACCCGGAAAAATTGTTCGTCACTCTTTGATGCTTTCCGAAATAACAATAATATATGTATAATTAGATAAAAAATATAACTTTAGATGATTTCGCCTACTTTCTTAATATATTTAATGTTGTACAATCTAGATATCATGAAAATCCTATTATAAGTCTTACAGTTTTTAATTTCATTTTAGCAAATTGGCCGATTCCATGCATATATTACACTGGTCAACAGTGGTTTTGGTGCCGGGGAATTTTTAGCTGTTTTCCTATAAATTTGATGCCCTGATCCCAAATCTGTTGTTAGTTTTGGCTCAAAAGCTCAAATTTTTGAAATATTACATTTTAGTGAAAACCCTATAATTCACCACTTTATTAATTTGAAGAATCAAAACAAAAATGTGTGTCATTATTATATATTAGGAGAAATCCGTGTAATTTGGACCACCTAAGCAGAAATTAAGATAAGTTTGATATTTGTGATAACAGAATCTTAAAAAAAATTCTTGTTTTTACCCAATAATTACAATTGACATTCCATTTCATAATGACGGAACTAGGAACAATTCGAATGAAAAAAAAATTATTGCTAGTTGAACCGTTCGTGTAATTTGGACTGTTGGCTTGTAATTCGGTTTTATTTGTCGTGTAATTTGGTTTTAATATATTTTAGTCTTAAAGTATGTCAACACAATAAAGAAAAATAAAACAAATAAAAACAGATATTTTTATTATTCTGCCATTAACATAGACAGTTATTGCAGTAATAATAATTGACATCAGTTATGGTAGCACAATCTTCATGTGCCCAACCCTCACATGTTTTGCACTGAATCCAATCTGCATCATAGTTTTCATCGCAAACAAGGCAACAAATTTGATGGCCAGTGCGGCATTTCTCATTTGTCTTTGGATGACATTTTTCCTCGTTGATTTTCGTCTTTTTGCCCTCGTTCTCTTTCTTCTTTTTTTCCTTGTTGCTTTTCTCCTTTGTCGCTACTAACTTACGTTTATGTGTGTTTGTTTTGGGCGTTTGTTGGATTTGCAACTGTTCTTTATAAGGTGTTGCAGTTAGAACCACTCCTGAGACATTGATCCGTTTTTTCTTCCGTGGTCCCATTGATATCCCACTTGATGACGGTAGAGGATGAATTATTTCCACTGGGATATAATACTGGTTCTGTGTAGACTGTTCGGTTTCGAGGTCGCTTAAATTCGATATTGATGAGGAAAATTCAGAAATTTTTAAAGGAGTAGTTTCCAGAATAGATTGTGATGTGGATGGGGCCAATACAGAAATATTTGAGAAAGTATCTTCTTGATGCTCAGGATGGGATGTGGAAGGAGAAGATTCAAAACTTTTGATGAGAGTAGCTTTCACGACAGGTTGTGATGTAGTTGGAGCACATGCAGAAGTGTTTGCTTGATGTACAGGATCTGATGTGAATGGTACAGATGTTGTTATTGAAGAATTTTCTTGCTGCATAGGTTGTGATTTGAATGAGATACCTGTAGAAATATTTAAGGAAGTATTTTCCATCGTGATGTGGATGGCTATGTTTTATTTGTAAGCAAATTTATGTTTTCTGATGAAGGGGAAGTAGCAGAAGCAGTTACAGAAATGTTAATGTTATTTTCATCTGAATCAATTGGTCGTTCGGATACTGTCGCAGCTGCAAAATCTACATCGCTGTAGACAAAACGGTCAGGAGGCCATAATCCTGTTTTCCGAAAACTGTTCATAGCTGTCTCCATAGTAGCTGCTCCGGGAAACGATTTGCCTACTAGACCGCTAATACTATCAACACTCAAACATTTACCTGGTGTATCGTATAATTTTGAAGTTATTGCGGAAGCGAAGAAAGTATTTAATGGTTTAAAGAACCCAACATCAAGGGGTTGCATCTTATGTGTGCAATGTGCAGGAAATGAAAGCATGATAACACCATGATTATGAGCTAAACATAATGCTCTCATACTCTGAGTATGGCTACTGTGTCCATCTAATACGATTAACACCTTGTTCTCTTTAGATGGTTTGGCATACTTTATAAAATGATTCAACCAGTGATAAAATCCATCAGTATCCATCCACCCTTTGTCTTGGCACTTAAATAAAGTTCCTGGAGGTGCTCCATACGTTAAACTATCCTTCATACGCTTCCTGGCAAAAATAAGCATTGGAGGAATAAAGCTTCCAGTCGCACTCATTGCATACATGCCAGTAACATTTTGGCCTCTTTCGGATGACGTTTTGGCGCCTATCTGATGTTTCCCTTTTTGAGCAATTATTTTCTGTGGTTTCTGGACAACAGTGTGGGATGTCTCATCAGCATTGAAAATACGATCTGCGGAAATAGCGTTTTCCTTTATTATTTTTTCGTAAACGTCAAAAAATTTATAAACAACAGTTTTGTTGAATCCTACAGCTCGTGCTAATGACGTTGCTTCAGGGAGACGCAGACTTATGTTTGGAGGTCGTTTCATGAAGCCTGCGTACCATCCTTTACCAGCTGATTTTTTTTCGTCATTAAATCTCGTCTTAATATTATTCTTCTCGGCTATTTCGTACGCTAGTTTCATCAGCCTTTCACGTGTTAGTCCATAAAACATCCGCTCCAACTGAAGAATGTGATTAACAAGATCCACTGCCGGAGGTAAATCTGTTTGCCTTCCGATGATATAACTGCTTCCAGTGGAATATTTATTTCTGTTCCCCAATCTTCTTTTTAACGTTGTTTTTGGAATTGAAAATGCTTTTGCAGCTTCATTTATACCCAGTTGTTTTAAATTAACAGCTTTCATTGCAGCATCCATATTTTCTGGTTTCCATTTACCATAAACTCCTTTACTCTTTCTCTCAGATCTCGTTGACATCCTTAAAAAATAAAAAAAATATTTTGTAATTGAATACGTGTAATTCGGACCAGGACCAAATTACACAACAGAGATTGGACCAATTTACACGATAGTAATATTTTCGTCATATTTGTTTTTCTAAGTAAGCTAATAAACCTATCCACTTTTTGATCATAGTATGGCTCTCGTAAATATGTACGAATCAACCTAATATCATTGATATTATAAAATATATACTCACTTCGTAGAAATTCAGACACAAAAATAACCTAACCTTACAACACAACACGTGCTACAAATGAACTTACTGGCAATCTGTGAGTAACTAACTGATTCGATTGACATAGGTTCCTGAGTGCACCTCGGTTGGGGGAGGTTTGTAACGAATTAGTGAGATGTCGCTACATACTCCGTTTTTAGAATCATCGAATTGGTCCGTTTTACACAATGGTCCAAATTACACGGACTTCCCCTACTTAAAAATATTAAAAATTGGTATATTTCTGTACAAAAATAAAGATAAAAGGCATTATTAAAATTAGTAGTCACGCATGCATACTTTGAAAGCTTCGGTTTCGTGAAACTCTTGAGTGCATATTTTGGGAACAGTCTCTTTTTAAATTCCAGCAGTAATATGCCATCATGTTTGCGTCCCAACGTCCTTGATAGCGGTCCTCCATAGTCTTAATATCTTGGTAAAACCTTTCACGCTGTTCCTCACTGAAGTCTCCCAAATTTTCTGGAAACCGGTCCAAATGACTATGCAAATAATGTAATTTTACGCTAATGTTGCACCCAAGGGATCTCGTTGACTACTCGATTGTAGTTGTCAGCCTTGCGATTCCCCAGAAAATTTTGAACAACAGAAACAAATGAGGTCCAAGCTTTCCGTTCGACATCATTCATGAATGTTACAAATGCAGGGTCCTTTATAAGTTTCCGTATATGTGGACCGTCGAATACTCCTGCTTCAAGTTTCTCTGAACTTAACTGGAACATTTTTCTACATATGTATGCAAAGCACGGTCCAGTTATATCAAGAGCCTTCACAAACTGTTTCATTAGGCCCAGTTTAATATGAAGTGGTGGGAATATGATTTTCTCTCGTTCAACTAAGGGATCGTTAATAACGTTATGTTTTTCCACTTCCAGGTTTTCTCTCTTAGGCCACTCGTTTCTAATCCAATGGTGTGTTTTATCTCTACTATCCCAGATGCACAGGAAGCATGGATATTTGGTGAAACCACTCTGCGGACCCAGAAGGGAGTCCATACAAATGACCCATTGATGTTCAGTATACTTTATTTTTGTCAATACCAAAGCAATGGTGTCGTATGCTTCTTTCATTTTCGTTGAGTGACCAATAGGTATTGAACCATATTTGTTTCCATTGTGTAAAAGTACACATTTTAAACTTCGCTTTGAGCTATCAATATATAAGCGACATTCATTTGGAGAATTGCCACAAAGTCCCATTTTTTCTAGAAGGCCTTTAACGTCCTGGCAGTATACAAGATTGTCTTCTTGAAAAAAAGGAAGTAGAAAATCCATTTCTCTAGTGCGATAAAAAGTAATCTTAGTTTCTTGTTCGAGTAAATTCTTGTCCTAGAAGCTAGAATTTCAGAAGATTCCTTTGAAGGGTTGAGATCTCTGCTGAGGTTGTTTAACTCATTTTGATTAAAAAGTTGGGGCATTGATGTCGTCCCCAAATAATCACGTTTATCACTTTCAGAAGAGTTATCAAAGGAAAAATTCTTGTCCTGGACAAGCTCTGGTAACTGATGAAATGTGGGGATTGGTACTTCATCTGAATGAGCGACTGGGCGCCTTGCAGACTCTAAATCAGCATAATTCCACTTGGGTATGCCATCGGTACGCCAAATTTTAAACATTTTCTTTTTCCAATCGTCCACTGTCGTAAATGTTCAGTACACGTTTTACAGATCATATGTGGTGCCCAGGTTTTATTCTGATCACCAAGTTTAACACCAAAGTATCCAAGATAAGCTCTCTTTCCAAAGTCACTAACAGCTTTTCTGTTTTCTTTTAGAGCGAATTCCCCACATATGTAACAAAACACGTCAGGGTGATGTACACAACCTCTTCTACTGGAACCAGCAGTGAAACTCATTTTATGTAACACTGGGTTACTGTTAGAAAATACCTAGTATTTTTATTATTTTTTTTATTAAAGGTGTAAATAAATACATGGATTGTATAATATTTTTTTTGAATTACTAATTGAATACTACACTAATATAAATAATAAAAAAATATATAACATTTGTTAAAACAGTGAGCGGATAACAGCAAGCAGGTGCGTGTAACCTTTTTAAGTATAACTAATATCTAAAAAACTAGAGCTGATAGGGAAAACTTGACTTTATATTCAGATTCAGCGCACCAAATATAGCTTAAATCAGCTCAAAAACCTGGGCACCAAAAAAATATTTTTTTTGTTGGCCCGTGTTATATACTAATGTAATAATGTCAAAAAATTGTTTCAGCTCTTCTCAGATTTCTCAGTTTTCAGTGCTGAAGTTGTTGGCATTTATGAATCTTCAATAATTTCTCTTCTTCCGAAAAAATATACCTTAAAATGGGGCTAGTTTTTCAAGAATTTGAGAATATGTAGCGAAGTTATAAAAGAATTAGTTCCGAAAAATATGCATAATACCGACCTAATTTGTAGCTGGTTCAGTAATTCCGAAGAAATCAGTCATTCACAAAAAAATATATTATTATGAGGTTGCCCCGTATTTGGGGCTACTCAAACACCTATCCTATTGAAATATACGGTAAATTTGTTCCACATACATGTTACCCCGCTGCATGGAGCATATGTTTATAGAGACACATTTTTCGTTTTCCAACAACATTATATTAATTCGTCCAAATGAAGATTATTTCAAGGAATTGAGGTAAACTGAAACTCAATTTGCTGAACATACAATTAAAATTTAACGAAACTTTTATGGCACGAAATAAACTTAAGTAAACGTCATTCCTCGACTAATCAGTGATGACGTTATTCAGATAGTACGAACTGTTTATCGTCTTCACTGTCATCCAGAAACTGTTCATCTTCTGTATCCTAGCATCGACGGCAGTTGTAGTAAGGATCTTTGCTTGCTCCGTTCCACGCGCCGCAAATCCATCTTAGGCATTTGACACATCTGATCCATTCAACTTTGCCTGTGTAATTGTTCCAGTTTACACTACAAATCCCACACAAAGACTCATCTATATGTGTTTTTTGCGAGTTTGATGAATTAGTATCTGCTTTACGATATTCTCACGACCAGATGTAGAAGGCTCAGTTTGATGGGCACGTTATGGCGAACAAACTTTAGAAATCATATTGGTTTCAAGCTCTGCTTCTTCGACATTCAATTCTGCGTCTTCATTAATTCATTCGTTTGGGTTGTGCTCAACAGCCCGGGCACTTGACTGCCTCTTTTTTATTCAGCTCTGCCTCTTCGATTTTGAAAGCGGACTTTTTGTCCTCTCTTTCGTTTCTGCTTTCCACAACTACCTCTATGTTCTTGTATCAACTCTCTCAAAGTAGCAACGATATTTCTCCCAACTTCCTCACCATCTTCATTTAGTTCATCTGGAATTCTCTTCAGCACCCATTGCTCTAAAGATTGATATTAAATGTTGACGAATACTATCACTAATCCTGATCCACAGTCTACTTACTGGTACAGGAAATTGTTCTTCGGAAAATCACCCAGGGTATCTGCGTTCTCTCCTCCATTTGTCCAAAATTTCTGTTTACTTTTTTTCATGGGGGCAAATATAGCAACATCTAACGGTTGCATTAGATGTGTGGGATTTGCTTATAAGGTGAGAGATAAATTCTGCTACTTTTGCGTGCCTTGATTACTTTTGGAGAAAAGTAACTCGCTAGATTGTCTCCTAGTACAACCACCAAAACAATGTTTCGAATAGGTTCATGCCAAACCAACCACTGGCACTGCTGGTCTATTTTGTTCCAGCTGGACCACTCTGAGTACAGTTGTCATAGAAGTTGAATGCTTTATAGACAAGCATAGGGGCAGCAGGTCCCCATTAGCATTTCTGCACACCATAATGCTGATGGCAGCCCGAGAGAGCTCTTGTACTCTCTCTACCCTGTTGGTATTCCTAGGAACCACTATTTTCTTATCTCCAGGATCATCGGCAACGTAAGTTTCATCGTAATTATAGCGGTTCTTACTTTTAACTTTTTGAAGGGCAAGTTCGGCATTACTTGAGAGTTTCAGAATGTCATCACGATTAACCGACGACCTGGAGCGCTTTATATTTGATGCAGTTCTGATGGAGGGATTGTTCCGAACTATGAAGAAGTCAAGAGAATCGGTTTCTGAAATGTGAAGACACGCACTTTCTTCCGTTGTTAATAGAGGTATTTCTTAACAACATCCCGTATATCCATCATTTTTATAGGAAATCCCCATTTTCCAACTACACCAAAATTTCTTGTGACGGTGGCCCTTCAGCTTCACTGAGAACGGTCGGATGTCCAACAAGTTTGGTGTGTTTGCCACCGACCCTCCTTAAAAGCGATATCCGAGGTGCTTTGAATCTTACAGCAGCCACCCTTTGTAACATGCCTGCCCTAACTGCCTACATGGCTTTTTCCATATCTTCTTGTTTTAGTGAGGTTGACATATGGTTTTGACCCGAATGTATTTTGTATCACCATTTTTCACATTAGTTCAGCACCTGTACTAAAAGAGATCAAAAAATTCCCCTTCATTTTTTATCGTCTTTGGAGAAATTTCGGTTTTTTAACACGGTACAGCCTCTGGAGTGTATACAAGTTTGATAATTCGATATTGTTCAGAACGTTTCAGAGATGAACCCTATTGATTTTCTGCTCAGGAGAGCCAGTAAAACAAGTCAAATAAATCAAGATATACGGCATGTTTTATCATTTTCAGATTTTTTTAACACGGTACAGCCTCTGGAGTGTATACATGTGACCAATTTTATGATTCGATATTGTCTAGAGCCCTTCGCCAGATTTGAGGACCATGTTCCATAAATTTGACAAGTACAGAATCTGTAACATTTAGCCATTTGCAAGGTTCATCATATACTATTTCTTGTACCGTTCTCTCCGTAACGGTTCTACTTTCATCATGTTGATATTTTTGGGAATCTTCGTCATCGTAAGAAATAATCTCCTTTTCAACAGAACCTTCCATTTGTTCTTCTTCTAATTTGTTTTCACATTCATAATTTTCAACGGAATCTTTCTATACTTTTTCCAATTGTTCTTCTTCATTTGCACTGCCATCATCATTATCGATGATCTTACATGAAGACGTAGGTTTTACATACCATTTCCTCATGATAAAGACCAGTTACTTATCCCCTTCATCACTGGCTGATCCAGCTTTCCTAAATGCACTGCCAGAGAGTTTTCAAGCCTCATCCTGCAATGAACATCAACTTGTTTTTCCTTGAATTTTATCATTATCTTATTTTAGTCGAAAAAATAACAGTATGGTGATTCTCTAGAAAGTGCGTCACGTAGGTAGACAATCGTCCAGTAGACTTTTATTTATGAGAAAACAGTTTAAGAAATATTCAAATTTACTGTATTTTGAAGATTTGACAGAGTGATAAAATACATACATACAGTTAGTTACTTATGCAGATGAAAACAAGAAACGTACCTAAACACAAAATTGTGGGACGGCAATATTAGGAATTTTATACCAATATTTCTTGAAAAGGATTACCACATGGAACACCACAATCGCAATAATTTTAAAGTATAGAGTTAAAGGAAAAAAATATGTTGGATCGGCAGCACTGCAACACTGTCTGCGACAACTCTGTGGGGGCATCCGAGCACAAAGGATAAACGTCTTATAATTTAACCTCAAACAATGCAGTTTTAGCTTTGTTCAGACATAGTTTAAGTCTGTTTATGATAATTTTTCTATTAGAATTAAGTTTAAATATATTGCAAGCAAACAAGTTAAGCTTCAAGCACCCAAAATAAAATAGTTTTTTAGAAAAGAGTTGGTGCTTCTTTAGTATAAACAGAGCCGGACCTAACATAACCAATCCCTTACCTTTATATCCTTCGTTGTAGTGTAATACACTGTTGCACGTGTCAGCAATTTAAGCTATTTATCGTGTAAATTGATAGCGGAATAAATAAAATAGCGACTTCATCTTATTTGAAACAATATCTTACAAATATTATGAGCAAGAGCGCTATGGACATGGTCACCACAGCCACATGTACACTGCCGTCACTGATCTCAACTTAGGTTCAGCGCCGCCCACCAGCCAGTTAACAAAATTGAAAGTATGTATTATAACGGAATTTGTAAGCACGATAGAGGGCGCATTTTTTCAGGGATCGAAACACAAAACTCACTACAATCATTGGTTCGGCCAAAATCTTGGAATAGTTCGTTAACGGGCCAAATCGGTCCAGTAGAAACAAAATGGCGGTATTTCTTTGTTTTTGATCTGACGCAAAAAAGTTACTGAGATTTTTTTTAGAAATTAGCACGTTCTACAACTTTTGTATGAAACACTTTTTTCTAAAACGAACATGAAACCATTTATTTAAGAAAATTTAAATTTTGTTTTTTTGTCTTGAATCTGATGCAAAAACTTTACTGAAATAAGCCGTCCAATTGGTCTTGTGCCAATGGGATTTTTCATTTTTTTTCATCAACTGATTGATGTTAGGTTAGGTTAGGCAGCATATGTTGAGAATCCTGTTTCGCACAGATATGTTGTTGGGAACGGGGGGAAAATATTTAGAGCAAACATTGGATATTCATCATGAACTCTGCACCAAAAATCGTTGAAAGGTGTCGTATTAAACAGTGACTCCATACTTGTATCTGACAACATTTCTAAAAGAGATTAATATAGGTATCACGTTAGACATACTTTCGGGCTTTTGCAAGTTGGGTAAAAAAGGAGTCGTTATCGCTAACAAACTCACTGAGTGACGTAAAGCCTTTCATTTTTCTCTTACCAACGCAAATAATTTAAAAATCTAATTTTCTTTTGAAGGCAGTTGTTTTGTTACAGGCCTAGAACACTGTTGTCTGTTTACCTTGCAATGGAAAATTCAATTCGTTCAGTTTTTGAAAGATATCCGCCATAAAAGACAGTCGGAACAACCAAGTTTTATCATACAAACGATCATTCAAATTAAAAGAAGTATCTGAAAGAAACATTTGTAACTCGGCTCTAAGTTCAAATAGCCTTGTTAAAGTTCCAGTAGCATCTAATACTGTCACGAATTATAGCACCGTATAGCGTACAGTCTGCTGTTAAAGTAGAGTCGCACCACCTGGTGTAGGAAATAAGGGATTTCCATTATTTTCTCTTTTTACCCCGAAACCGCCATCGCACTTCTGTATGGAGCAGCAGTATTTTATGTTTGCTGCCAATAATGAGAACAATCGGGATTGTAGTGGTCGTGATTCGATAAAATTGCTGCTCTAGCGATATGCGAGCGCAAGCATATTCTCACTAATTCTAATGTTATTATGCATCTATTATCTCTTCTTGTGAACTTAATTAGCATACGTCATAATATTTTCTTATCGAAAAAATGAAAAAGTATTTCTCCTGCTAATCTTGCGCCCCCTCACTCTTGCGTCCTTGGCACGGGCCTTTTTTGCCAACCCCTAGATACGTCCCTTCTTGCAAATAGTCACATTGCCACGGATGAGGAGCGGGAAGTTAGTGAAGATCTTAGAAACACTTGTCTTTTTCTTTTACCCGCGACTCCCCTGAGGGTTACGACTCGCAGGTTGAAAAACACTGATTAAGACTATACGAGGTACAAAAACCATCCATAGTTAATTGAATTAGGCACTCTGATTGAGGATAATATCGTCTTTAAAATTGAATTATTAAATTTAGCGAGTAAAATTGATATTTTGATAAAAAATTTCAACAATATGCTGTGGCCAAAGTCAATTCATCACCACAAAGTATTTGTCAGCTGTCAAATTAGTTGTCAAACATAAAAGTGTTGCCAACTCAAAGATGTCTACCTTTACCATTCACAAATTATAATTAATTACAATTTTAATCGGGCATAGAATATAAAACAAACTATGAGGCGAATTTCACATTTGTTCGTTACTCGACGTACAGCAGTTTTAGTGATAAATGAAGTATGCCCCATTCTATTTAGAAACTATTTATCTACGACAAGTATGATCATTTGAAACAAAATACCCCGTATATTAGAAACGACTTGTTATCCAGCCAGCATATGTAATCAATCAAATCAAATAAATTTAATTCCAATGGAATAGAAGACTCATTTATCATTGGTTTAACGTTTTCTCGTTTGAACTCGCATTTTCAGTGTCAGTCTCAAGTGTTAGGTAGTATTGTTGATGCTTGTTCATAATTGTACGAATATATTGTGAATAAAATAAAAAGATTTCAATAAAAAAATGTGGTATTTTTGTATTTGAATTCAGCAGTAAAAAGTGCAAGTAAATTAATATACAGGTTGACATTGTAATGATCCTTCATTCAATTTTCGGACGATAAAGTATACACAAGTTTTGTCGTTAATGATATACAGGAAGTTACAAATATCGTACATGCAGTTTGACCACACGTATGTTATATTATTTAAAACTGACACTTATTGTCAGAATATTTTCCGGCTATCAATAATTTCTTTTATCGAAAGATGAATTTATTTTATTATTATTATTTTCTTTTCTCAGGGTGAGTTCAGTTAGTCATCGGAGGAAATACATAAGAGGTCATTTTTTATTGTTAAATACATGTTTAATTGTATGAAAGTTTTATTGTCATGGCAATAAATCAAGAATCAAGAGAGTGAAAAAATCACGAGTGCTTGCTCGAATGATTTTTTCTATTTCTCTTGATTCGAGAGTTTTTGCCGTGTCATTAAAATTTGAATACAATTTGTAATGTATTGTTCAAATTAAATGTCAATTGTTATTCTTATTCTGGATTATTTACCCAGTTGTATCGTATAACTGTATATTCTCAATGATACAGGGCTATTTAATCACGTTCTGACATTTACTATATTTAATAATATGTCTGTCACCACTAATCAAAAAAAGATATTACTGTCAAATTAAAAATTTTATGATTGAATTGAGCAAATTTATTCTACAAAATAATTCAAAATATTTCACAAATTACCTTTTTACAGTAATCTATATCTATGTGTCAAATTAACAAATCACAAAGCAAACCTTAGTTTCCTAATTTCAACAATTGCAACATCTTATCTATACTAATACAAATTAAAATTAAGTAAATTACGAAATAAAGTACATAATACCTTCTTGAGGAAATTGTATAAATTTATCGAAATGGAAATTTTTTTTGCGCATTGTCAATTGATTTTACAAATGTCAAACACCCGGGCTAAGTCCTAGTTTTGTTCAATATAGTCTTTTCAATTATGATTATTTAATACGTATACTTTAATTTCCTTTATTTATTTTTAATTCAAAATTGATACATCGAATATTTTGAGATGCATCTATGATTAATATTTTAAGACCTGCAGTATCTCGTAAAAATAATGCATTATTTGAGATGGTTTAAACCTAGGTACAGACTCACCAATAGTCTGTATTATAGCACTGCAGCCTAGAAGAATCCTAAATATTATTCATAATTTAGGAACTTTCACTTTTAGGATTACGAATAATTTTCTTAGAAACACGCACTGAATTTATAATGATCGGGTATCAAATAACAATTTATACTATTACTGACACTTTTTAAAATAGTAAATACAGTTTTCGAGTATATTTGAAGAACTCATCAATTTTTAGTTGTTCTCCGTTCGGGATGTGAAATCAGACTTAATATATTTTCTCAATCAACAAAAACATTATAATTTAGCAACACCTTTCTTCCTTTTTTTATAAAAAACTAAATTTGATTTCTGATCTATTATTTACTTTCCATAATTTTATTATAATAAAATATCTACAGTGACATCTGCTCTTAATTTGGAATATTTCTTTATATTATGATATGACTAGTCCATTATTCAATATACTCTGTGTAAATAATGAGTATACCAAAAGTATTGCAAAATATATAAATAAATGATTTTTTTTAAATTTTAAATAAAGGAATATTAATACAATCGATAGGATCCTCAGCGTCATATATGCAACTTCTCTGTGGTATTTGGGTACATTTTATTGAATAATTGACGTGAACATTTCGTTATGATTTTCTTATGTTTTCAAAATTCGTTCTGTTTGAATATGACTTTCACAAACAAATAAGTCGGGGAGCCCCCGTTTCGTTTTCAAAATTGTATGGCACTTCTTCGGGGCAGTAAATCACAAACGTATTACAGTTAGTCCTACCGCGACCTCCTCGTGGTAACAGGCCGCTTTGTTACTGGGTGTTGTTATTTTCACTCAATGATAATTAAAGAAGGAAAAAGATAGGTATTTTTGACTAAGTTGAAAAGTAACCCATAATTAATTAGAGTAATTTGTTTCAAATTAATACCTTTAAGAATGATGTATCAGAAGATGGTCCATAGCAAGTACAAGGTACAAGATCTTATTGATTTAAAATTACAACAAATAATTTTTTGTTCCAGAAATAAATCATCAAAAATATCTGTATGTGATACAGAATAATGTATTTGTCATCACTTTTTCCCTAAATTTCTCATTTGGAATATTTCATAGCAAATCGAACAGGAAATTCCCAAATGGTATAAAAAAAGAGCCTATTTTTTTACGGTAAACCTATTATCATTTATCCTCGCACTGAAAAAGTAATTTTCGTACCTATAAATCAAATTTGGTACAATAGTTTAATCATTGAACTATTTGCATAACATTTATTAAACATTATTTTTAAGAAATAAACATTTTACAGAATACCAAAACTATGAATTACAGTGTCTATTAATTGTTAACTTTATATAAATAAACTTTAACAATTCAGAATCTGCCTCACTGTCGCCTCTAGAGAAAGAAACGATTATCGGTTCTATGAGAACATCCACAATCCTATCTAACTTGAACACTTCTTCTTTTATGACATGTGCAACAATTTTGCCATTGAATGTTTGAAACATTTCAATAGGTTTTCATTAGAAGCTCCTTTACATCTTTTAGGGTAATAGTAGTATTTTGGCTGCGACTTCATTTTTTACTTGAGCCTAAATCAATTCTATATGGTTTAATTCACAATAATATGGTGGCAGCCTTTATACAATTTTATTATTTTGTTGTGCCATTTCCTATATATATATATATATATATATATATATATATATCGAATCATGTTCATATAAAATTGTATATTCATCGATATTAACCATTTTTACATATATTTTCTTAATGAAGATGTTCCGGGGACCTTTTCAACCCTACGGCTGTGGTAGGATGCATGTCCACTACAATTACAGCATCGTCTGGCAATTTTTTTGGAAGTTCAGAAAACCAGTTTTCAAATACCTATCCATTCATATCCTTATGATAATCTCCAGTTTTCTTACTTTCAAATGTTAGCAATTCATCTTTAACAAATCTATGCATGACGGAATATTAAACGTTTGCTTTTTCCATATGGACTTTTCAAACTTGTACCCAGTCCTTTAAGAAAAGCAACTCTTTTATCTACCCATATTTTGGAATTTGTGTGACCTTCGTTTAGCCAGGTTTCATCAAGGTAATAAATGGGTCTATCTCGCCAATACTGCTTGATGGATCTTACGTAAATTCTTCTCCATCTTACAATATCATTGCGTTCTATTAAAATACGATTTCTATTTTTTTTCAAGTACCCAAAAACATGTAATTTTCTTAGTAGGTACTTTAAGATAATTAATCTAGCTTTCAATTCACATAAAAATTAGTATTACTTGTGGCTTACTTAAAATTTATTTGTGTCATAACTGTAATGATCGACGCATTTGTGTTAAATATGGGCTTTTGGTTATTTTAGTTATTTTTTTCAAGATTTCGATTTCATTTTTTAAAGAGAAACTGTCAACAATGCGTCGAATTATATTTTTAGTTGCATTCTCGAAGGTTTCAACAATTAGTGGACGACATGCACGATGGTTAGAAGAGATAATTGTTCCAGTGTTTCTATATTCTTTGGTAATTTGATACACGCTCGATCTAGCAACTCCTAAAAAATAAAAATTTTACACACAAAAGTTCTATTTTCGATAACTTACGGAACGTTTTTACAATTTTAATCACAATAGCATTCACATTCGTCTCTGGTTCAGTATCTGATATTTGTTTATACAAATTCACAATATTTTGCTTCTCTGTAGATGATAAGTGGCCTAAAATTACAGAGTTCCTTTTTTGGGGGGCGAATGATGTCTGCTGATACTTGATATATTATCTGAGTCCATTTTCAAATTAGTCCTGACAAGAACTGTTTTTATATTTTAATAAAACAATAACAAGAACGAAATAAATACTATTTGTTTACAATTTACACAATTGTTCATCATAATATATGTCAAAAGTGCTGTGATTTGACCCATTAGAAACTTAAATTCCATTCAGTCCTCCTAGTGAAAAAATGAAAAACGTAAACCATTTTAGTTTCTATTCTTCAATTTTTGTACCTCTTCTCTTGAAGGATGGAAAGCGGAACACAAATACTTGCTTTTCTTTTTGATCTTAAGACAATCATTTTTTGCTAATATTTTTTAAGTATGTTGCCTTATAAGCAGTAATTTTATTATTCCTTGACTTATAATATTCAATAAACAGAGTAGTTTCCATAATATTCCAGTCCATGTCGCAGGATACAGGTTGGACCGAACCGATTACTATCGGATAAACGCCGATATTGTTCGACACAAACATATAGTATGCGTAATTGTAGCTTGCTGCCTGTTGTTTTATGTGGCTTCAGTTGATGAACTGAGCATACGTCATTGTTTTATGTTACATGTTGCCTTAATGTTGCCCTAACGGAAATGGGCCGTAAGGAATTCTGCCAGAAGTACAAATGCGGCTTTGCGATTTTTCACCCCGTATATTCGACTTGCGCCAACTGTCTAATGCTTAACGTCATTTGTAACCGTAGTAAATGAATGTTGTCATAATAACGTTTATTCAACTTTCAATCACCTTGATTACTATTTTAAGAAATTTGGTTTCTAATCATTGAATTTTCGAATTGAATTAATCCAATTCAATTCCATAGTTAGTCTATAAATCAAAGTATGTACTATGTACCTATATCGAAAAGATCATACTCGCCGTTGGATAAAAGTGGAAGATTTTTCATACATCAAGATGCTCCTTAGTTTCTCTGTTCCTGAATGGACAACATGTATTGAACAGAAGTACCAATCACCAGAAATTTCTTGTATCTCACACAAATATTTTGAAAAACCTTTATTTTTCAGAATATAATATATGTAAAATCTCAAAGTAGACATTACCTGTCAGTGTTATAATAAAAATATTTATCACACTTGCCATTATATCTATGACTATTGAAATGTTGTCTTCAACGTACATAATGCAATGATTCACTTCCAATATTCAGAGCTGACATAAACAGTAATTTTTCTGAAATTTCCATAGTGTAGTTTCAAGAAAACCATTTTTCTCTCGTGTATTGATTCTTTTATGTACTCCTTGAATTATGGTCATACTTAATGGCCTCAAAATGAAAATTACCTACATTCAAAAGAAATTACTGAATTATTAATGAGAGATATTAAAGTAGTGTTGAAGTGGTTTAAAACATGCAATGTGTTACTATGTTGTATAATTTGAAATTTCATAGAATATCTCCAACTACCTATTGGACTGAAAAGTTACAGTTTAAATATTTTGCCTCGTCTTGTAACCAAACAATTCAACATTAAATGATCAAAGTAAATAGATTGTGAACGTCTTTTTTGGAACGTCTTTTTGTGAACATGCTCACAATATAAATGTAGGCTCACTAATAAACACTCCATAAAATAAGGGTGTACAATAAATAATTATATAATAAGCTCACTATGCCTTACTTTTTTTTTATTAAAAATTAATCGTATCTACCAAAAGGTTATTAGCGACGGTATAATATCGAACAAAACTTAACTTTGCGTGTAAACTAATTATTTGGTAAACTGAGGCTGGCAATTATTAGTCCAGGAGGAATCGGCGCATGAGTACCGAAAACTATTCCACCTCATTTTTATATATATGCTTGTTGCCATGGGGCAACCTAGTGCCATATTGTTTAAACCGAAATTGTTTAAACAATTGGAAGAAATTGTTATTTTTCAACTGGACATTTTTTTTTATATTCTTTATTGAAATACAAATAAAAGAGGTCCTATGACGTTTCACGAGAAAGTTAATAGTTTTAGAGATATGAATTTTTAAAGGTTCGAAAAATCTCAAATTTGGGTACTTTTGACCCATGAAAAATATAATAAAATATCAAAAATAATTTTTTTAAATTCTTTATACAATAGTTAATGATATTCTTAATAGAGATTCAAGAAAATTTTATTGTTTATACCTGTTTTTTAATTGTTAATTTCGCGCACTCACAAGTATGCGTCGCTACCTTTAAGTATCGCCGTCTCTCTCTGACTCATGCGCTGCATCGACCTCTCTGTGTCCTGAATCATTATTTATCATTTTTCTAAGAAACCATTAACTTTATCAAGATTGGTAAAGAGAGCAATGTTATTAATAATTAAATTGTCTACAATTTGTTTTTAACAAAAGTAATTTAAGTATGAGTCGGAACATGTAATTAAAATTACTTTTTTGTTATTATCATAGTGATTTATGCATTTTTATCAACAATAATAAGATATAATAGTATTTGAAAGATTTTTGGAATCACAATTATATATAAATAATAAGCTTTTGCTCAAACATACATTTGGAAAAATGCATTGAATCCGGAATATAAAACATTAGATTCTGATCAGTTGGATATGGGCTTTTGTTTATAAATAAAGGTATTAGCAAAGTATCATTCTCTAGTTTGTATCGGAAATTCGTAAAATCTAATGTTTTATATTCCGGATTCAATGCATTTATCCAAATGTATGTTTTGAGCAAAAGCTTATTATTTATATATAATTGTGATTCCAAAAATTTTTCAAATACCATTATATCTTATTATTGTTGATAAAAATGCATAAATTACTATGATAATAACAAAAAAGTAATTTTAATTACATGTTCCGACTCATACTTAATTACTTTTGTTAAAAACAAATTGTAGACAATTTAATTATTAATAACATTGCTCTCTTTACCAATCTTGATGAAGTTAATGGTTTCTTAGAAAAATGATAAATAATGATTCAGGACACAGAGAGATCGATGCAACGCATGAGTCAGAGAGAGACGGCGATACTTAAAGGTAGCGACGCATACTTGTGAGCGCGCGAAATTAACAATTAACCCTGGAACTGCACTGTTGGGTCTCAGAAACCCAGAGGGTCCTTCATTGTAATGTGACATGCGCATGAGTGGTTTGTTTGCGTCGCCAGTCTATGTAAATTCAGTCTACAGTTAGCCCACTTAGAATACGGGTGTTTTGCTGCATTTGAGTGAAACAGCGAGGTACGATATTTTCAAAAATACGAGCATGGGTACCACAAACCCAAGTGTGATGTTTATGGTAATTATTTTGTTCCAACTTACGTTTATTTATTTTATTATAATGGCTTCAACTAGCAGAGAAAATCGTCGTCGATTAACCGAGGTGGAATTGCAGAGAGAGGCAGAAAATTTATGGGAGAATGAGGGCGGAAACGAGATCGTTGACGATATGTTTGGAGGAGAAGATTCTGACGAAGATTATGTTGAAGAGCAACTCTCAGATAGCAACAGTGATCAAAGCGAAAATGAAGACGAATTATTGGATGAACCAGTTAGAAATGTCCATAGTTTACAGGGGAAAAATGGTCATCGATGGAGCACACAAGCCCCAGCAAAACAGGGTCGTACAAAACAAGAAAACATTGTAATGCATCTACCTGGCCATAAACGAGAAGCCAGGACAGTTCAGTCTCCTGAACAAGCTTGGAATTTGTTGTGCAACGAACAAACGATAGATATTATTGTTTTATACACAAATGAAGAAATTACTCGTAAATGCAATGATATTAGACAACAGAGTTATACAAGGCCAGTAAATAAAGCAGATGTCAAGGCTTTTATTGGGCTGCTATTTTTAGCAGGTGCATTACGCGTATGAAACTGTAATTTAGATTAACTTTGGTCAGTAAAATTTGGAAATGGAATATTTCGGGCGACAATGTCACAGCAGCGATTTCAGTTTATTGCATTATGTCTAAGGTTTGATAGTGAAGATACTAGAGCCGAAAGAAGGTTGGTTGATAAATTTGCACCTATACGGGAATTATTTGACATTTTTGTGGATAATTGTAAATCATACTATACAGAATATGAATGCTGTACTATAGATGAACAGCTCGTATGATTCAGAGGGAAATGCCCGTTCCCGATTTACATGGCTAGTAAGCCTGATAAGTATGGAATAAAAATAATAATGTTGAATGATTCAAAAACTTATTATATTCTCAATGCAATTCCATACGCAGGAAGAGTAACTACAGAAAACAATAAACCAGTACCGGCTAATTATGTCCGAAAACTTTCAGAACCAATACATGGAACTAATCGAAACCTAACAGTTGACAACTGGTTTACGTCAATTCCCCTAGCTGAACGAATGTTAGAACAGTATCAATTAACTCTCCTAGGAACTTTGAGAAAGAATGAGAGAAATACCTACTTCCTTTCTACAAAAAAAAAGATGTAGGTACATCGCTATTCGCTTTTGATAGAAATAAAACTCTTGTTTCATACACTCCTGAACCAAACAAAATTGTACTTTTGCTGTCAACATTGCATTCTGATGACTTCCTAAATGCCATTACTGGGAAGCCCAATATTATACATTCTTATAATGAAACAAAGTGAGGGACAGATACATTCGATCAGCTCTGCCATTCGTACACTACTTCACGAAAGACTAGACGTTGGCCGCTACGAGTTTTTTTCAATATACTTGATGCAAGTGGAATAAATGCAAAGGTTTTGTTTTCTCTCGCAAATCCACACTGGAAAGAAGATAGACAAAATAATCGAAAATATTTTTTGAAGCAGTTTGGAATGAGTCTAATTGTTTACGAGAACGTTTGACAGTTACTACGTGACAAAAACCATTGCGGCAGAAAATTTCTGAAATTTTCGGAATTGATGTTCATTTAGCAAAAAAAGTTAGATGCTCCTTCTGTCCAAAAGGGAAAGATAGAAAAACTGATTTTGCGTGTTCTGCGTGTCACATGCCATACTGCATGGAGCATAGAGCCCAACTATGCTGTGAATGCGAACATCAAGATCCAAGAAACTGAAGACCTGGCTAAGAATAACTAAGACTGATAATGTCAAAAGAGTTTATTTTTTGTTATAAGGATAGATATAGAGTTTGTATTCGTAGATAATAATTTGAATTTCATGTTATTTTTTTTTTCAAAAAAATGTTTTATGTTTGGATGTTATTTTGTTTTTTTTTTTTTCACTTTCAACAAATATATCTCTTTGTGAAATAAAACACCATTATTATACTTTTTTTCTACGCAAACTACGAAATTTAGTTATTCTCCCGAAACCATAAAATATTTAAATTTTTTGTTTTTTTGCTAAAAAATAGCTTTGGGTTTCTGAGACCCGAGTGTGAAGTTCTTGTCTCAAAAAATAAGTGTGATGTACCAGGGTTAAAAAACAGGTATAAACAATGAAATTTTCTTGAATCTCTATTAAGAATATTATTAACTATTGTATGAAGAATTTAAAAAAATTATTTTTTATATTTTATTATATTTTTCATGGGTCAAAAGTACCCAAATTTGAGATTTTTCGAACCTTTAAAAATTCATATCTCTAAAACTATTAACTTTATCGGAAAAAGTCATAGGACCTTTTTTATTTGTATTTCAATAAAGAATATAAAAAAAATTTGTCCGGTTGAAAAATAACAATTCCTTTCAATTGTTTAAACAATTTCGGTTTAAACAATATGGCACTAGGTTGCCCCATGGCAACATGCATTTATATCATCAGTAGGGCAATTGAAAGAGGATCGCATAAAAAAATTGAGGTGGAATAGTTTTCGGTACTCATGCGCCGATTCCTCCTGGACTATATCACAAATGTATCTTCCAGAGCCTTCAAAAACTGAGCATTTTTCGTGACACCATTTGCAACAAACATCACATCGAATCCAATCTTCAATTGGATTCTCATCTTCTTCAATATACATTTCGCCGCAAAAAAGACACAAAATATCTTTAAAACTCTCTTTGATTTGTTAGTATCTTTAACGGTATTTGTATTGTTGGTCTTTATATTGCCTTTAGCAGTCTCCTTAAGAACTATTTTCAATTCATCATCTAGTTTTTTAGTTAGGTACGTTCTTAACTTCACTTTTCTCAAATTATTCCTTTTACTCTTCCTTGATCGGTGTCTCGTCAATATTTCTGATTTTTGATATTTCCGTTTACGAGTTGTTATTGGTTTATCTGGGCAAGGTTTAGATCTCAATACCAAAGGGCCTATAGTGAGTTTTTGAGCAGCCAGGTTACGGTTCGGGTTGATTATCTCCGTCATGGTTTATTTTTGGGGTCGCCGGTGGTATCATATCAGTTTTAAGAGCGCCTTTGTCAGAAATAACGCCAAAAGTACAAGAAACTTGAGAACATCCAGGTTTCGGTTCAGGTTGATTATCGCCGTCATCGTTTGTTCCTGCGGTCTGTGGTGGTATCTTACTGGTTTTAGGAGGTCTAACATTGCTGTGGACATTTTCTGATGTTTCTTCTTGGGAAACAACATTTGGTTCTACAGTAGAAGAATCTTGAAATTAATACTGCCGAAGAGACTGTTTTAGAATTTAGTGAAATGGATTCTTCTGTACATGTCGGCGAACGGACTGAAGATACTTCTTTATTAGATTCTGGCAAATTGGTTCTTTCTAATGGATTTGTGCCTTCTGTGCTGACATTCATATTGGATTAGCCTGAAATTACAACAACTGGTTCGAAACATTCGTCACCAAAAGCGTGTTTAATGACTGGCCAAATGCCAGGTTTCTCAAACCCATGAACTGCATTCATGGCTACTGCAGTTTTTAAATAAGATGGTGATAAAAGGCTGGCTTCGTCATATTGATTTATAATGCGTCAAGGGTGCGTATTTTGGAACATGTTAACCTCCCTTTCAAAGTATGTTTTCAGCGGGCCGTAAATGGCAACATCAATGGGTTGCATTTTGTGAGTAGTGTAAGGTTTTTTGTTATTTATTTAAACAATAAACGGGTGAGATAAATTTCAAACACTCGGTATGGCCACTTACTAATTTATTTAAACACTAACTCACTAATCACTAACACTTAATTTATATATACAGTATATTCCCTTAGACTAATTTATATAAACAGTTCACTAATTTATATTCACTAATTTATCTGTTTATCTCACGATGTCAAATTATCAACTCCACTCTTCCGCTGATTGGTCCTTATTTATATTAAAGCCATTTTTACTAGTAAATTCCAGGCTGCGGCTTATACACACAAATAATTTTTCTGCCCTTTTCTAGATAACGCTGGTCACAAAAACCAGTTCTAGATAAGATAGTTTCAATCGTAAACAGTTTTTTATAACTGCGTATCCGCCATAATTTTAACTATTATACCTGGCTTAGACAGGGTCGGTTTTAGGGACTATACCAGTGTGCTGTTTCGTAACAGTAGTATGGGGCCAAGGATAATATTACCACGTATTTCTTGCTTGCATATTCCAAAACAGGATAATGCTTATGGCTTTCATGATTGTCTAAAAATAAAAGTGCTTTTTTGTCGACGCTAAGACGGACTTGTTCCACAAAGAAATGCAACCAATGAAGGAATACGTTACCTGAAGTCCAACCATTCGGAGTGCAATTACCTTGTGTCCCAGGCGGTACGCCATCCAGAAGTCTGGGTTACATCTTCTTTTTTGCAAATATCAAGAATGGTGGGAGAAATTAACCAGCTGCACTGCAACATCCGATGACCGTCGCTAGCTGACCACGTTCTGCACTTGCAATTATGCCCATCTATTTCTTCCCTTAGGTTGAAAGTACTTTTGGAGGTTTATTAGTGGTTGTTGGAATTCCCGTTTCATCCATATTGTATAATCTGGAGGCATCAATATTGTATTTATTTATCGAAGCTTCACGATTCTCATAGAAACGACCAACTTCATGTTTGTTGAATCCTCTGGCTCGAGCAACAGACGTTATCTCTGGAGTTCTAATGGTAATAGAAATGTGTCACGACAAAAAGGATTGGAGCCAGTCATCACCGGCTTTTTTGTACTTATCCCAACTTTTTGGATAATTCAAATTGTATTTCTTAGCGTAACTGAAGGAAAGGTTACCAAACTCATCTCGAGTTAGACCAAAAAATACAGAATCCATGTCTTTAAGATAAAGCTCATTAACTATATCTCTTGATCGTAGTTAAAAACAGGACGAAATCGACCGAGTTGTGGACCATCGATGCCACTTTTGACGTGCCTGAACAAAGTTGCTTATGCTAACCATACTTTTCAGCGGTTCGTTTTACTGATTCCCCAGTCTTGCATAGATTTATGGCTTTCTGCATAACATCTTTATCCCAAAAGCCTTGACTAGTTTTTCTTTTGTATTTATTCACCATCTGCAAAAAACTATAAATATTATTAATATTGTATGTAATAATAATAATAAATGTACCTAATGTCAGATTCTGATGATAATATTTAGGTAATATCGTAACAATTGACAATTTTTAACAATTTTTCAATATATTGTGGAGTTAACTAGAAACAGTAAGTTTCATTTAAAACACTAGTATCAGTAGATTCGACAAAGTAAGGGTCGAGATAGTTAATTTCATTAAGTTTTAAGCTGTTTATATGCTTAAGGGCTTCATAAAGTGCATAGAGGAAGGTTGCCTAAATCGTACCACTTTTTACATTGTTTTTTACCTTATATGAAAAACCTGTGCAAAAGTACCATAGCCCCAAGAAGTCTTGGTTATTTAGACAAGTAAATCTAAGTATTAGTCAGTAATATAGTGATAGTTTGTGCTAGGTAAAACACTTTTTGTAAAGTGATGCAATCGGTACGATTTAGGAAACCAGCTGCCTAAATCGTACCTCCCACTTCCTAAATCGTACCACCTTGGTTAAAGTTGAAAATAAAATGAATCAATGAATAAAACGGCAAGAATGATTGAAGAAACTTTTTGTTGAATACAGTATTTTCTTATACTTCAAGATACAATACTTTTTTGTCATCTTATTGGAAGCTAAAGAGTTTCTCCTGGTCTGCGTTTGATTTAGGAACTACAATTTAAGCAAACACAACTTTTGTGAACCTATATACTGCACTGCATCATGTCCTCGGTTGAATTTTCCTTGCAAACTGATCAAAACCACTCTTCAGGTTCGATTTCAACGATGACATCACTCTGGGCAGAAGTTCCAGCTTGGTTTAGGATTGCTAGATTTGGATCCGTCGTCAAAATGTGGTTGTTTTTTCTTATCGATGTCTTGGTGGTCAAGTTCTTTGTTAGAATATGTGACAAATCAGCAACACCTTTGTCACTGAAATTTTTTCAGATAAACATCTCATTTTCTTCCGGAGCTCTTTAACCTTTTCTTTAGCCAGTTTAAGCTCCTGAGCTAGTTGACTCTCATTTTTGTATGGGCTACTGGTTAATAAAATTGCTTTTTGCACTTTTGAATTATATCCAAGTTTAGATCCATTTCTTTTTTTGGTTGGTTTTGGAAGTGGAGAGATTATTTAAGATTTGAAGTTAAACTTGTTGACCTGTTAGGTGAGGTTACTTCAACCCCAAGAGGTTGATTTTCACCCATGGTAGTTTTCTCTTGAACTAAACATTCACTGTCTTCTTGAGTCTGATCTAAAGATATGTTGAGGCATTCTGCTGGCAAAAAGTCTGACTCTTTAAAGATAGAAGAGTCAACTGGCCATACACCACTACACTTGAATCCATTACACGAATTCTCAATCGTCGCAGGCTTGCCATATGCTTCAGTCACTAATTGTGGAATCTGGTATTGAGTGACAAGCCAGGGTTTGTTCGCAACCATTTTTCTACCGCTTGGGCGAAGTAACCTTTGAAAGGCTTAAAGAATGACCTGTCTAATAGCTGCAGTCGATGCGTTGTGTGTCCTGGTAACTGAAGTATAATTACTCCAGCGTCTCGAGCGATTAACAATGCTTCTAAATTCTTGGAAAGGGTAGAATGGCCATCGTGAAGGAGAAGAACTTTTCTCTATTTATTTGGCTTTACAATATCAATGAATTGACAGAGCCACTTAACAAACAGATCTGAATTTATCCATCCGCTACAACCATCAATTCATTACACATCCTCATTCTTTTGAAAATAATCAGGGGTGAAATATACATGCCTGCAGCACTTGCACAGCACACAACAGTTGTATTTACACCTCTTGCTCCACTCGATATCGACCCTGCAGCACACTTACGCCAGTCTCGTCGATATTAAAAATAGTAGTAGCATGACTTTTATTTTCTTCAACAGTATTTTTGAAGATTTCAAAGTATTCGTTGACATTGTCTTTAGAAAACCCTTGTGCCTTTGCCAAGGATGTTGCTTGAGGTTCACGAAGGGAGATGTCCTTGTGGCGTTTTATGAAGTTGTAATACCACTTCTTACCAGCGAACTGCTTCTCCTCATTAAATACTTGAGGGATACCATTTCTAACTGCAATTTGAAATGCGAGTCTGCGCACGTCCGTTATTGCGAGCCCAAAAAAGCACACAGTTTTTTTAGATGGTCTACAAGCTGTTGCTCTACATCGGGTGGTATTGTAGGGTGATGCCCCGTTACTTAAGGGTCAGTTTTGGAATTCCGTACTGTCTAGAGCACTGGTTGAAACCCATATCTCCGTTCCTACATGCAACTAGATCTCTCTCAATATCCTCTTCATACCACGCTCCATACTTTCTTTTTGCCATTCTGAAACACAAAAATTGTGTTACAAACAAGTCCGCTATTTTATTTATTTAAAAAACAAACTAATCCCAGCAATCTAACATTATTGATACACAAAAATGACAAATATGGAACATGGAATGGAATAGGCTCCCAGATCGTACCGCTACAATTTGATAAACTATTAGGTAGAGGTACGATTTAGGCAACTGTAACTCGCGGCAAACATAGCCTTATTTCTTACCTCACACATACGTGGAAGCGCAAACCGGTCCATGAAGACACTCTATATTAATGCTAGTTTTGCAAAATAATAATAAACTACATTAGTACGTACCTTGACAGTCACTGTATTCTTAAGAAAAAGGTTCCAAAACACTATCAACTAGCTCCAAAACAGAAAATCGTTTACGACAACTTAAGAGTAACTGACATGCACCAAATTTTGTCTCGCCACTACAACCAAGCACTAGTTGCTAGTAGCGCCGCACGAGCGCTGCAGTCACTCCATTTCTTACAAAAATTAAGATGGTACGATTTACGATGCGGTACAATTTTGGCAACTCTGCAATTCTCCTCTACAGTTCAGCGGTAATAATACTGCAGGACATTGGAAGTTGAAACAGAAACTGATTTCTGGGTGTAACAAAATCACATCCCACTCTGTGGTTGGATTTAGAAGCGTCTGTATAAATGTGACAATAAGTTTCAAAACATCGATCAGTAATTTCCAGAAATTTATTTTTGATTATAGAGTTTTATTTGTGTCATTTTTGATTGCATAGGAATTGAGTATTGCAATGTAAAGGTTTTCGTGTCCAAGGAGGAGGGTAGGATACTGCATGGGAAAATCTTTCGGGAACTTTCAGGTTAAGACTTTTTAGCGTTAGTCGTAATCGTTCGTTGTATGGTTTTCTGTTTGGAGATAGATAGGTCTTGTAGCTTCTTGTGCAATGGCTGCTGCATATGCAAGGGTCAACTGCATCCAACGCTATTGAAGAGATTGTTCTCCGGATTCCACATACATACTTTGTACTGGTGTAGTTCTAAAGGCTCCCAAAGAAATGCTTAAGGCGTTGCTATGAACTACATCTAGGAGTTTTAAGGCTGATCTACTTGCAGAAGAGTAGGCTACCGATACAAAGTCATTTTTTGACCTGATTAAAAATCTGTACAAATTAAGCAGAGTAGTTTGATCCGATCTCCAGTATTATTATTAATTTTTTGTGCATTGCAAGAAATCTATTGGATATATCAATATAAAATAGTATTTCTACATTGATAAAAAGTACAAAACTTTAAACCGTGTATTCTTAGTGTCTATGTTTATATTAACAACATGAAAATGTATGGTATTAACGTAATTACTTCTCCATCTTTTCGAGCTGTATGCCTTAAAATCAATTATTTTGATCTACTCAATTCTTTCTTGAATAAACACATATCGACCAAGTATAAGTCCCATAACACCTTTGTTTTCCAATAAAGCCAAACCAAGATATGATTATTCGGTGGCTCCTGACTGTTTATTGAGCACAGAACATTGATATGAGACTCAATAACTACTCTTGAAAGTCCCCTTGTATTATTCACCTACAACGCCTTCTGAAATATTCGTAGCATCTTGGAGAAAATTGTTAATAGTGATAAAGATTTATATAAAAGCATTTAGGTATTCTATATAAATACAAGAAGATACAATCTTAAATATCACTTTGTATGAACGAAACAATATTTATAATTTGAATCAAATATTTTATTCCTCTAAATAAAAAAATTCGTTCAGCTACTGGGGACCACCGATTTATAAAAAAAAATCTAATTAATTGTATAAAAATCTGACAATGAGGCGGTACCGGAAATAGGCGTGATAAAAAAACTTGGTAGGTATGACGATGTGGGCGGAACACTATAGAAAATTTGTAAATAGTGGGAAAGATGATTTTAGTTTGAGGTTGTTGTCCATATGAAAAGATATCAGATAATTTGATGTAATATCGGTTATCATCAGGCTAATACAATAATTAAAATGTGTATATTTGATTACTTTTAATCGAGACCATATTAATTTGGCTGGGATTATTTGTTGCCGTTACCATTTGATGCAATTTTTGTTTGATATTTGGCATAACCAGGATGGTTAATCTAGAATAAAATTCAACTTTGTAGAACAACACATCATAATTATAAATTCTAGTGGATTTCATTTTTAGTGACAAAATGAAATACTTTATTAGTCCGAATAATATGATTTTCTAAGAATATTATCATAAGCCTGTCAGAAATCTATGAAGAGGTTATGTACTGTTCTATTATATTCCCAAGCCTTTTCTAGAATTTGCCTTAGTGTGAAAAGTTGGTGTATAGTTGACCTGTATTTTCTGAAGCCGGCTTGATATTCACCTAGGATGTTTTCTGCTTATGGGGTTAATATATATAGCAGGATGTTTGAGAGTGTTTTGTAAGCGGTGTTTATTAGTGAGATTCTCCTGTTGTTGGCGCATTTTGATTTATCTCCCTTTTTATGAATGGGTGCGATAATACTTTCTTTCTTTGTAGGTATTTTTTCTTCTCGCCATATGAGAATAATTAATTTGTGAATTTGCAAACGGAGTGCATTTCCACCATATTTTAGTAGTTTTGCCGGTATCTCAACCGAGCCAGGCGCGTTGGAGTTCTTTACCTTATTCAATGCCTTTTTTGTTTCTTGAAGGGAGGGTTCTTCCACTGGTAGGTCTGCTGTTATGTAGGTGTCTTCTTTGTGTACTTTTTCTGGTTTTATGCTTAGGAGGTCCTTGAAGTATCTTCTCCATTCTTCGGTCAGTTCTTCTTCTTTGAGTATTAAGTGGCCTTGGTCGTTCCTAAGTGTCGGAATGGATTTGGTCTTGAAGCCTTTCTTCTCAAAAGTAATTTCCCTGTAGAATTCTCTGGAGCCTGGTTTTGGGCGTCTCCTCATATTTGTTCATGTTTCCTTCTTTCGTACTCTTTTTTCTTTGTTCTTATTAGTTTTCTTGTCTATTTTCGGCACCTTGCATATTCTTCTATACTTTCCTCTGTTTGGAGTTGTAGCATTATCTCCCATGCCTTTTTCCTAGCTTCTAGAAGAATCTGACACTCGTCGTGTAACCATTTGTGTGCCCTTTTTACTTTATTTTTTCCGAATACTTTTTGAGCGGTTTCGGTTATTACTTTCAAATTTCTCGCCCACAACTTTTCAGGCTCATTACATTCTGTCTCAGAGTCTAGGGTTTGTTCGAGTTGTTCTCTGAACTGTCGTTGTTTTGTTTCATTTTGCAGGTCGCCCCTGTTCCATTGAGGGGTTGTCTTAGTTCTGGTGTATTTATAGGTCGATATTCTCATTTTAACTTTCGCTCGAACTTGGTAATGGTCTGTATCCCCATCTATTCCTCGTAGGCTTCTTACGTCTAGGACGTTGCTTCCGTGCCCCGCTTCCACGTCGATATGGTCTACTTGGTTTCGGATGGTGTGGTTATTTGAAATCCAGGTCTGTTTGTGGATGTAGTAACATAGTCGATTTTATCAGCATTTTGTTCGAAGTGGCCGCTTCTATAAGTTTTTGCCCATTACTATGGGATACATTATGGAGGCTGTGTTTGCCTATCGTTGGGTTGAAGCAGGGTTCTTTGCATATTTTGCTATTGAAATCTCCACAGAGTAGTCGCATCTCTTGTTTGGACATTGTGGCAATGGTTTTCTCTAAGATGTCGTAGAAGGCATCTTTGGTGGCTTCGTCCTTCTCTTCAGTTGAAGCAAGTGCTGAGATGATCGATATGTTGTACCCTTAGCGTTTTAGTCTAATTCTTTCATTTATTGATTTTAAATTTAGAACGTTTTGGACCATATCTTCTCTAATGACAAAGCCTGTTCCAAATTCATGTTTCCCCTGTTCACTGCCGCTAAAAAATATATCAGTTTTATTCATCTTTACATTTCCATCCCCAAGCCGTCTTATTTCTTTGACTGCTGTTATATCCATTCCTATATTTTCGAATTGTTGAATGGCATTTGTAGCGGCTACGGCTCTATACCAGCTCTGGACGTTTCAGGTTCCAATACTCATATTCCTTTTCCGTTGCGTTTGTCGTCTTTGTGTTGTTCCTGTTCGGGTCCGAGGCAAAATTGCAGTTTTCATAACCAGACTCCTTTTTACGAGAGTGGGTGGTTAGCCCTCTGCCCAACTAATTTCCTTCTTCCAATAAGTCTATTAATTCTTCTCCTATATCATTTGCTTCACTATTACTATCGTCTAATGAATCAATAATAAATTTATTTCCTCCATTATTATGGACTTGCCCAATATTCTTATATTCATCTTCAATTTTGATTACTTTTTTAATCTCTGTTTTAATTATGCCCTAATTAACTCGAAAAGATTGAAAATACAAAAACAAGGAGGAAGTCTCACTATAGCGTGTTCATGTTTTTCAGTAATACTCTCTAGGGCGTATAATTTCTTAAATTTCTTTGTCAGTAAAACTTCAATCATTTGTTGTTTTGTATAAGAATCTTCAAAATACAAATTATTATCCTCTAAAATATTTTGTAGTTCGGTCTTCTTGTCGCTTTCATTTGGCATTTTGATTGACTTGTCGTGAATGATAAGAAGCGTTGTCAAGAACTACAACACTATTTGGCTCTAAGTTTGAGATCAATGTAAATTCAAACCATGTTATTATGATAGTCAACGCTGCAATCCACATATTTTTGAGGCAATTGGATCCCATATTTCATTTCCACCGCAATGCACAATAAGACCGGTTTTCGTCTATATACTTAATTACTTACAACGATTGTGTATACCGCATATTCACTATTCTTCTGCTTTCCATGACTGTTTATTAATCGTTTTGAATTTGAATCCCAATTTTTTAATCCAGTTTTCAATAGTTTTCTTACATCCATTTACATTACGCCTGGCATTTGTCAATTTATTTCTTATTATTTCAATCGTAGGTAACTCAATACTTTTGTAACAGTCATATATGGTGGTTTTTAATAATTTTATTACAGATACATCTAACAGTCTGATCAAACTTTTCCCGTAGATTCTCATACACGTTGAAACATATTTCCTGAGCTTTCAATTTTAAATGTCGTGGAATCCTGTTTTCACTTCCATCGCCATTATTTAAATTTTCGTCGTTGCAACACACAACATTTTGGACCGAACTCGATATTTCCCAAGTACGCCACACTGTAAATATTTAATTTTTATCTGAAAATATAATTGCTATACTTACCCAAATTCCTTATAAAATACTACACTCTTTCTTGATATCAGAATATAACCAAATATAAAAAACGCACACACAGATATTGGTTATAGTTCAGTCAAAGATGTGCAGAATAATAACTTATTTGGAACTTATATTTCTAATTCTTCTTTATAAAACGAGATAATATATAAGGTAGTATTAATTGTCTGGTGTTATGTATAAGATGTTTTTAAATATAAATAGGTTAATATTTTTTAAAGCAATGTATTTTGTTCTATACATTTACTCTAAGTATCTTAAAAAGTAGGATGGCGCTCCATAATTGCGGGTTCAAAATAATCGTTAGACAATCGATAACTGTTTTTAATAATTACAAAACTATTAGATACATTTTAACGTTTATTAGTTGAAATTATAATATTTAATTAATTTATCATCAACTGAGCATTTTAAATTATAATATGGACTGGACTACGACGATATCCTCGTATTCCAGTCAAACGAAAAGCCGACAGCTTAAAGTTCGCACTTTATCTTTACGCAAACTATACAGATATGTTAAAGCATGGTATTACTTGATAAAAGCCGCATAATTAGCAGATACATTAATTAATAGTTGTGGATTATTATCATTATGCTACAGAAATTACCACTAAGATGAATATTTTCAGTATTTTTCAACAGTAACGATATTATGAGAAGTTTTACAAATACGACCATTTTTAGAATTATCTGTTATAACAAATTATCCATAAACGCTGTAAATATGTATTAATAAGTCTTTTTATGTGTCACTAATCGGTTTAAGTACCTAAAGTATTCATCATATAACATAGTTATTAGTTGATATTTATTTTGAAAAATATTGAAAACTTTTATATTTTAGACTACCGCAAAATATAGGCTCGCTTTTTTGTTTATCGTTTTTCTGGCCGTGATAGAATCTCGGTCTCCTCTTATTAATACAATATTTCACAAAGTTCAGTTACTCCTCTCTCGCGCGTTCCCACTTTAAAAAATGTAGATACGAGCTAGACTGCATAAGAACTATTTTATATATACTCATGCATTTATTGTGCATCTTTATCCCGAGCACTGCATTTTCAATGCATCTCCTCTATGCAATTTCGCTGTTCTTACCCCCTCTCTCGTACAGCCGCCTTCGTACATAGCTTTCTTATACATACTACTAAGATTCAACTGTTTGAAACTGAAATCATAGATATCTATGGGTTTAAAATGACCATTATAATAAGTTTTTTATTACCTCAAGAAAACATAAATTATTTATTAAGAAATTTTGTAAACAAGTGCTTATATGAAGTTTGATTAAGTTTCAGTGGATGATAACTTCGAATTTGTGAGGTTAGAAGTGTGTTTGTGATTGTTTTGCCACCCCCGATTCAGTGTGCGGAGCGCGGGCAGTGACTTTTGATGTTCAAAAATATCCCTGAGTTTTTTCTGCATATTCGATCCTTCTATACTAAATCAAAAAAAAAATGTTTTAATCTTGTTTTTACTCCAATTCAAATTTCCGCAATTTAAGGGAAACTTTATGTTTAAAATAATATTTAATATCTTTAACAATTATTAGTAATACATTTCTGGTTGCTTTTCTTCTTCATTTGTATACAGTAATCAATAAAGTATTTAAAATAATGGAACAGATGAATTTTAATATAGTAAACTCAAGTGTTTGCCGCATTATATCGAGGTTTTAGATAAAAATAGACTATTTGTACAGCCATCTTGTTTTTTATATCAACAACGAAAAAAAATTAACCAACCATTTTTACGGATAGTCTTAGTTACCTCCCATATTTTTTAAATAATTATTTATCCGACACTCATCTGTGAGCTTCTTTATAGTTATAAATACTTCAAGAGATGAAAAAAAAATGTCATACTTTTTTTTGTTTCCGTTATACAGCTGTACTAAAAATTTTTATAGATTTTTCCTTGGCAGAATACTTCAGGGTTATTTTTAGAATATTTTTGTAGTTGGTATAATTTAAAATTCCATTATTTGTCGAACTAAAATCACAGTGCTCTGGAGGAAGAAGTAATAACGGGATTTTTTGTATGGCTGCTAACACTATTCCAGTAAGTATATTTTTATCAAAACTTTTTAACACACGTGACGGCCGATTTATTATCAATCATTTCGTTAACAGCTGCTACTGAAAAAATTCTGATTCTTCAGTACAACAATCTGTATGCAGCTTAGTTGAGAGTATTATCAATAAAAATGTAAAACGTAAAAAGTTGGAAAACAAAGTTTTCACACAAACTATTCTGGAATATAAATTCAAATCAGAAATGTTTATTTGTACTATAGAAACATCTAAATAAAATAACAATCAATAGGAAAAATAAATTCTGTAAATAAAAGTTAAAGAGATTGATATGCCGGTACGTGAAAATTGCGATTAATGTTACGTGCAGCATGAAGTATTTTACAGTAGGTACCTACCCGTTTGTAAGGTTGAATAAATGAAAAGCGGAAGACGTAAAACATACAAGTTTTCTATACATAGTCTTCAAAAATGTATCTTGCATATAATTTTTTCAATATTCTAAACATCAAAACAAAAATTTGTTGTGAATCGATTCTGTAATATAAGGTTAGAATGAAGCAAGTAATAAACTATAGTCTCTCCACGATCAATTACTGTATCAATTATTATTTATATTTATTGTGTTTGTGCAATTACTACAGTTAAAAATTGGTGCGTAGAAATATTTTTCAAAACAGATTGATTTGTAGTTTTGAAGCAGAAATAATTGGAGGTTGAGGATTCGCTAACCGACGAATTAGATTCAGTAATTCGATTTTCTACTATGCTTTTGCTACTTGAGAATACTTTCAACACTTATAACTTTTTAATGTTGTGATATTTGCAGTATACTATTATAGATTTAGAAATGTGGCAATTTATTTAGGCATGCTGCCCAGTTTATTTATACTAATTATTTGTCGTTTATTTATTTTTTTTGCAAATTGTTAAACAAATTATTAGAGTGAATATTATTCGGTCTCAAAGGTCAATATTACTTTACAATAATATACAAATTATAGAGCAAGTAATATATTATAAGAGCACTCGTTCCTGTATCAACAGTTCGCATCATTGATAGGAGTGCCAGTAGGTATGGGTACAGAAACTAATTTTTACATGCGGGAAATTTGAATTTGGTGACTTGGATTAAGGATAGTTAAATTTTACAATATTCGTCTCAAAATTATATTTATTTCTTTACCAAAAATAAAATCATATTTAATTTTTTGTAATAAAATAATTATAATAAACAATTTTAAGACAAATAATTTAGATAAATAAAATAAGAAAACAGCACACATTTAAAGATATTATTAACGTGCACATAATAAATTATTAAAATAATTGTTTATTTAACTGTTATAAATTATTCTATAAACATTATTAACTTTAAAATTCCTATTCTATTTTTGGATTTTTAGTTATTAACGTTAATATAACAAAATACAAAAACATCTGATTAATTTATCACAGTTACATTATTATTAATAATTTTCACCAATATTTGAAAATTAATATATCCTAATATCACTTAAAATTGTACGTTAGCTAAATTCTTATTCTATAGTCTATTTGTTAAGACAGTTTAACATACATATTCTTAACTAGAAAATTAAAATTGGTATCATAAAATATAAAAAAAAAGTATGTCTATATGAAATTAACTATCTCGACCCTTACTTCGTGGAATCTAATCATTTTACTGTTTTAAATGAAACTTACTATTCCACAATATATTAGAAACAGTAAGATTCATTTAAAACAGTAGTATGTCTACATCATTAATTTATCGCATATTTACATCTTATTAATCATAATCATATTATTACTGGAATTACATTTAAGAAAGTTATTACAATATCACATCAAATTTCAGATTAAGTTATTTTACAAATATAGTCAACAAAAACAACAAATATTTTAATAAAAAGGAGTTAAAGACTAGATTCTCAAGTACCATGAAGACAGGAACAGATCTGAAACAAAAATATTAGAGGCAGTACCTACATTAAGGTACCAAAAAGAAATTAATTTTGTTTGTTAGTCCTGTTACCATCATTACAATATTTTTAAATTGATAAGAGGGCACAAACTTTTATGAGTTGTGAAAATGTTTATGATTTATGTTCTTGACAGCTGAATCAACCAAAATTAATATGAACTTTTACAAAGACTTTTTCAGTAATATTTTCTTTATAACCTAAAAGTGGTAAAATATGATAAACAATATCATACAGAATTTACTTGAAAGAATTATAGATAATAACAGATAAATCTAGGGAGTTCTCCACTATTAAACTGTCTTCTTAAGTGATAATTGTAACGATCAGCAGATATAGTTTTCCTGCTTTTTTATATCATTGCACAGTTATACTGATCTTAATTGGAAAAATAATATCCAGGATATCACGATAGGGCTAATAATACCTAAGCTTCCATATTTGTAATATCACATCTTCTTCTTTTTCCTATTAACATATATTAAGTCAATCACAAGGTAGATCACTTCTTGGTCTAGCCAAAAATAACTACTGAACATCAGGTAGGAATCAAATGAAATGTAACTTCTGTCATTCTGACGATGATATTCAGTTATAGAAACAATTGTCAATTTTTTAGAATTTTCAACATTTTTCATTATAATGTGGAATTAGCTAGAAACGTTGAGTTTCATTTAAAACACAAATATAACTTTATTTATAGATAGGAATTAAAAGTACCTGCTAATATTAGATTTTAATTTTCTTTGACTATACTTTTTCTACGACTGTTAAATAAAAACAAAACAACATATATTGAAAAAAAAACAATAAATGAATAAATACAACTTCATTAATAGATAGAAATTGAAAATACCTGCTAATATTAGATTTTATTTTTCTTTGTCTTCGTTAGCGTTATACATATAATTATTTATAGTTACGCCAGTAACTGAACAATTTTTAAATGTTACTTGTTTAGTTGAATCGCTTATATTTTTGGTGCGCAATGAGGCAAATATGTTTTGGTGCGCAATGAGGCAAATATGTTTTGTTGCTGCTATAGTTGGAACAAGAAGGCAAATTTTGTTGTTGAAAATTAGTTTTACCGACTAACAGTTTTTGGTTTTCATCACTTATGCTTGTCGAGATATTTAGGCGGTTCTGTAAGGAGTTATCTATATATCCTTCTACAGCTTCTCTGCATTTCCAGTCCCGTGTCGTTATAAGGTTTCTATGTTTGCCCCAGATATCCACAAGCATTATTGATGAAGTCCTGCGGAAACAATGTCCTGTGTATAATTGTGAGACAGACATTCAAAATGTCTACTTGTCTAGGTATATTCCCAAATGTATTCCTGTCTATAATTGGTTTTGTGCAGCGTCCCTTTTGAAAGTTAATAAAAAATTTGTTTGCCACAATGTCTGGAGGTCTCAAAGAAACATATTTTTTGAATAAGTAAGAAAACTTTCCGGTAAACGTGAATTTTCTGGGGATTTTGGTTTTTGTATCCGGAATATTAATAAATACTGCAGAACCTAAATCTTCAATATCCTGTATTTCCATTGAGTAGAGTTCATTTTTTCTACAGGCTCCCATAATTCCTATAATCATAGCGACCAGAGAAAATTTATATTATACTAGATTATGAATATGGTTTTAAGCTAATAATGTATTTACCTTCTTAGCAAATTATTTATCACAAGGAGGATTGCTTATAAAACAGTTAACTTCTTCTCCAGTTAATGTTTTTGAATTTTGAAAATCTGAGTTAACCAGCAAATTCCTATGTTTAACAAAATTGACAGTACTTAATGCTTTTGTAAAAGTATGAGCAATATTATTCTGAGTACAAAAATATTTTACAAAAATTGAGCCAACTTTTATTTTCTCATGAATAAAGTGAAACCTAACGTCAATATGTTTAGATCTTCTATTAAACTGTGCGTTTTTTATTATACTGATTGTCAATACTTAAAATGACATTTGAATCTTGAAAAATCAAACTTTCTAATAGTACCTTCGAAAACAATAATTATTTAATACATTCAGCGGCTGCTATGAATTCAGCTTCAATTCAATGCTACTATGGATTGTTTCCTGGAACACCAGTTGATTGGTCCACCAGCATAAAAAATAGTGAAGAGCTAAACAGCGATATTTGCATAACGCCGTTATCGGCGATCGCGACTTTTAAATAACGGCGATTTAAAAGCGTTATCACAATCGCGACTTTTCGCACTAGGCCAAACGTTTTCATCATTTCGCAACTATACTCTCGCGTGATTCACTTTGCTGCTGCCTATTAAAGTAATTTGCCTACCTCCTATTGTACTGATCATAAAATGTAAAACTGAAACTGCTGACTAGGAAACATAGTTTAAAAAAAATACTTCTTTAAATACACCTTCTCTTTGTTAACTATATGGATGGGAGTCAATTTTTTTGGCACGAAGAAATCTATTTTTATTTTTCTATTTTTAGCCGTTTTCTATCCCTAGGATATAGGCCTCTTTCAAATTCGTCCATCGGCTTCGATCTTGCGCAACTCGATACCAGTTCAGGCCAGCGACCTTCTTTATCTCGTCGTACCATCTTTGCTGGGGTCTTCCAACACTCCTCCTCTCTGCCCAAGGTCTCCATCTGGTGACATACCCGCTCCAGTTCTCCGTATGCCTGGCCACGTGCCCTGCCCATTGCCATTTTAGGGAACCAATTCTTTTTATTATATCGAAGACTTTGGTTTTTTCTCTTATCCAAGTATTTGTTTTATGGTCTCTCAGGGAAATTCCCAAAAAACGTCTTTCTATGGCTCTCTGATGTACTTCCAATTTATGTTTTATCTTCTTGGTTATTACCCAGGTCTCACAACCATACGTGACAACAGGCAGTATACACTCGTTATAGACTTTTGTTTTCAAATTCATTGGAATATTCATGCTGAAGATGTACTTCAATTTGCCGTATGCTGCCCATCCCAGTCTAATTCTTCTATCAATCTCCATCTCTTGATTTTGTTTGCCTGGTGTTATAGCTTGGCCCAGGTATATGTATGTTTCCGTCTTTTGTATTGTGCTGTCATGAATCGGTATTGTATCGTCTGCATCTGGTATATTTGTCATAAACTGGGTCTTTGTGTTGTTCATGTGTGATCCTACTTTTGCAGCCTCACGAAGAAATAATAACGTGTATTTCAATCAATTAATGTTGTATTTTAACAAAATATAAAATGAAATGAAAACAAAATAATAATAATAATACATTTTATAAAAACAAAATATAATATATTAATTGAAATAAAGAAATTTTTTGGCATTTAAAAAACAGTTGTCACCAATAAAAGACATTTATTTATAATTTTCATTAAAAAATAATAATAACATTTGAGTTTTCTTGTCACTTAATCGTGTTGTACGTTCATTCAGGACCTGACCAGCTTTAGAAAACAAACTTTCTCAAGGAACTGAAGAAACTAGAGAATATAATTTTTCTTGCGCAACTGCAGATAGATTTGGAAAATGAAATTTATTTTCCTGCCACCATCAGAATTTCGTAGGTGGGTGGCTTTAGTGGGTGAGGGGCGTGAAAATAGAGTCGAGAACGCTTGGAATAAAATACATTGCATTTCGCTATTTCACTGAACGCGATGGAATGGAAAGCGAGTAGCTGTGTTGCATGTAGTTGACGCGATTTCGCATATTCTAAAAAATCGCTGTTTCTGTCAATCGCCGTTATTTGCGATTTTAGTCAACTGTTGCTATCAACGATTTTTCAATAGCGGCGATTAAATCACCAGTAGCGATATATCGCTCATCACTAATAAAAAACAACATACCCTGTATGTAGTTTTGTCCCAGAAAAATCACTAGTTTTGCTTTTTTGTTACCTTTCTTGTAAACTATATCATTATTTTTTGTAGCTCTGAGATATCTTAAAATCCTTTTCACGTTATTTATGTCTGACATTGTTCAATTTTCCAAATTTCTGTTACAGTTTTATTGGATAAGTATAAAAGGTTCCCAACTGCCTCACGGTAAGGGAATTTTATTTCTTGTTTTGACACTGGGGATTTTTTATCATAATTTGTAATTGGTGTAAATACAGCTTTTGTATTTGTCATTTCAAATCTGCCTAGAACACTTTGAACAAAGTTTTATTGATCCAATTTAATGCAATCAATAGGGTACATCTGTGAGACACCTTGAACAATACTTATTCATAAAGTTGATCAATCGTATACTCTCTGGAGGCTGTATCGTGCTAACAAACTGAAACTTCTCCAAAAATGACAAAAATATCGTACTTAAAGTACTGTAGCACCGGTTGTATTGGCTCTGGTGAGCTGAAAATCAATAGGGTTCATCAGTGAGATACCCTGAATAATATTCAATCATAAAATTGGTGACTTGTTGAACTCCGTAGGCTGTATCGTGCTAACAAACTGAAATTTCTCGAAAAACGACAAAATGTCGTACTTCAAGTACCATAGCACCCGTTGTACTTTTTTTCTAAAAACCGTTTTTTCGTGTTGTTTTTGATTGATAACGTAAAAATAACTCAAAAAAAATTTCAAATTTCCAACTTTTTTGTGGGTGAACGAATACTTTTCTCGCATATTAGATAGGTTGGCGGAAAAGTAAAAATCCTGTGTGTATGTCGTCGTCGTCATCGTTGTCGTCGGCCACTTTTTCTTACATGTCTTGTTAGCACGATACAGCCTCCGGAGTGCAATAAGTCATCAATTTTATGATCGAATATTGTTAAGGACATGTCACAGATGAACCCTATTGATTTTCAGTTCACCAGAGCCAGTACAACGGGTGCTATGGTACTTGAAGTACGACATTTTGTCATTTTTTAAGAAATTTCAGTTTGTTAGCACGATACAACCCCCAGAGTTCACCAAGTCACCAATTATATAATTGAATATTATTCGGGACATCTCACAGATGAGCCCTGTTGATTTTCAGCTCACCACCGCGAATACAACAGGTACTACAGTATTTTAAGTACGATATTTGTGTCATTTTGGAGAAGTTTCAGTTTGTTAGCACGATACAGCCTCCGGAGTATATACAAGTGGCCAATTTAATGATTGGATATTATTCAGAGGGTCTCAAAGATTAAGTCTATTGATATTCAGCTCACTAAAGCCAGTACAACGGGTGCTATGGTACTTGAAGTACCAAAGTTTTGTCATTTTAGAAGAATTTTCAGTTTGTTAACACAATGCAGCCTCCAGAGAGTCTACGATTAATCAATTTTATGATTGAATATTGTTCAAGGTGTCTCACAGATGTACCCTATTGATTTTCAGTTGACTAGAGCGAGTACAGCGGGTCCTATAAATCCAGATATACTACATTTTTGGTTATTTTTGGATAAATTTCGGTTTGTTAGCACGATACATTCCCCGAACTGTATACAAGTAACAATTTTATGATAGAATATTGTTCAGGGCCACATACGCGGAAAAGTTAGTTTTAATCTTTAAAACCGTTTATTTTTATTTTCATTTTTAATGAGTTAGTTAATATATTATGATTTTTATAATCTTAATCAATAATAAAGGCAATATGTTTAACATTTAATGAAATTTATAATATTTTGAATCATTTTATTCAATTTTGCTCATATAAAACAGTCTTGTAGTTCGCGACTGCAGAAGCCTCATGCGCGGGTCACTGACGCAGAAACGTTTTGCCATATAACACCAATACTTCAAACCGTCTCTAGTTTGTATCGTCGTTGATACAAATCTCCTGTTATAGTTTTAACTCCCTCAGTTTATTAGTTTTTGTATTAAGAATTGTAATTTCGGATCCCAATGTTTAATATAAGACATTTTAATATTATAGTTGTCTGGCGACACGCCCCCAAACCACCAGCCTAAAAATGGAAAACTACCTTTGATTAAAATTGTTGTTTGAAAATGCCAGAATATTTTATAATATTCTGGCATTTTCTGTCTTCAAGTAAAATTTGCTGCATACTTTTTAGAAAAACGTTTTTACAAAGTTTTCAATTCAATCTTGAAATATCAACATCGCGTTTTAAACTTAGCGTTGCTTTTAGAATTGAACATATTTTCCATAAAGTCGAAATATTTAGGCGGTTCTGTAAGGAATTATCTATATATCCTCCTACAGCTTCTCTGGATTTCCAGTCCCGTGTCGTTATTAGGTTTCTATGTTTGCCCCAGATATCCACAAGCATTATTGCTGAAGTCCTGCGGAAACAATGTCCTGTGTATAATTGTGAGACAAACATATTCAAAATATATGCCACTTGTCTAGGTATATTCCCAAATGTATTTCTGCCTATAATTTGTTTTGTGCAGCGTCCCTTTTGAATGTTAATAAAAAAATTGTTTGCCACAATGTCTGGAGGTCTCAAAGAAACATATTTTTTGAATAAGTAAGAAAACTTTCCGGTAAACGTGAATTTTCTGGGGATTTTGATTTTTGTATCCGGAACATTAGTAAATCTTGCAGAACCTAAATCTTCAATATCCTGTATTTTCATTGAGTAGAGTTTATTTTTTCTACAGGTTACCATAATTCCTATAATCATAGCGACCTGAAAAAATGTATATTATACTAGACTATGAATGTGGGTTTAAGCTAATAATGTATTTACCTTCGTAGCAAATTATTTATCACAAGGAGGATTGTTTATAAAACAGTTAACTTCTTCTCCAGTTAATGTTTTTGATTTTTTCACTGGATATCCCTCAGATTGTCTTTTTAAAATTGCTCGTAACCTGGTATATTTTGTCAAATCCTTTTCATGTTTTATGTTAATAGTGGTTCTAAGCATTGAGTATATTTTCAAGAGAGTAGATGGTTTTTTGACTTTTTTAAGTCTGCAAAGTATACAAGAACTACATTCTCTGAAAATGATTGGGCTTTTTTTTAATCTACGCCATTGGATAAACAGGTCATATTGTGGAAAATAAATATGTCTATATTTTTCAAGCAACAGATTACTTGCAGTCGCCTCTGCTAACTCCTTAATTTCTGGAGGAGTTGTGATGAATCTTGGTTTTTTATGTTATTTTAAATTTAGTTTTTATTTTGTTTTTAGCAGAGTACACAGTTTTTGAACACTTGTTTTATTTTTTTATTAGAACTGACTGTTACATTAAATCTTCTTCTTTTTTTATAAACTTTCAATCTCACACATAAAGTCGAGGATCATGTTTTTATTAACTCACCAAAAAATGCAATTAAAACATTCTCCACAAATCATCCTTTTTCTTTTCTTGATGCCAATTTCAACTGTATAATATTTTTAATATTCAGGTCTCGATTTTTGCGGCAGTAGGTTTTCGTTTACGGTGCATAATTCGTATTTTCCATTTCCATATTGGATTCATTACATTTTTTCCTAATTTTGTTTAAATTTGAACTTGTCTGAATAATTGTGGTTGTCATTTATATCCGACAATGACAGTTTTGACATCCATAGTATTCCTCGTATAATCTATATTAATGTAATGTAAATAACATACGATAGTTTCTTTAACGAGCTATATTGACTATTAATAATTAAAGAATAAGTAAAATTACAGTCAACAGCTTTCAAAGAGATCTATTGTCACCCATGTTCAGCTTATCTTCTTTTTTTAAAATTTCAGTGGTCTTTGCCACATAGCAACATTTATTACAACTTTCCCTTTAACAAAACAGCTTTGAAATACAAACAAAATTAACAAAAGAATAACAAAACAAAGTAGTTCATTTTATAATCTTGAAAACGCGAAGGAACTTTTATAACCCTTTTGCTTTTGGTCTGTGTCACTGTTGGTATGCTGTGGGGCAAGGCTTCCGAAAAGTTAGTCTGCGTTTCCTTACCTTTAATTTTAGATTTGGACTGAATTCTATTTGGGGCAGGAGTTACTGGATCTTCCGAAAGAGCATATAAGCGAGTCATAGGTTCATTAACGGAGTGTCTTAAATGGAAACTGTTTCGCCTCACTTTATTACCATTTTCTTTTTCTACAATATAAGACCTTGGTTTCCTTAACGACCACATTATCCACTTCCTAAAAATCATATCTTCTAACTATAGTTCTGTCATAATAGTGTTTATATAACCTCTTTTTATTCTCTATTTTTTCTTTCTCATTTCCATAATCTATCACATCTGATTTTAAGAAACAATTTTTAATCGGAAATTTTGTGCGCATGCATCTGTTATTTAGAAGCTGTGCAGGTGACTCTTTCTGGCAAGACCATTAGATCAGATATATCTAAGCAGATATATCTGACAAATTTGGTATGTAGCTTCTAAGGCAGTGATTCTCATCCTTTTCTGGACCACCGCCCCCTATAGAAGAGAATAAAAATTACACCGCCCCCCCCCCCAGTCGCTGATTAGTCCAAAGTAGTAAATTTTATTTGAATATCATCTGTACCGTCCCAATTGATCTGTATTTAGCTTTAATTTCAGTTAATGTCTAAATTTTATTTTAGAGGAATGATGAAGAAGAAATTTATTAAACGACTACCAAATGTACAATAAAATTGTTTATTAAACTTTTAAATATAAACACAGAATCAATAAGAAATACAATCACAATAGAAATAAGAAATGCAATACAATAAGAAATACAAAATTAATAATAAAGAAAAAATCAATAAGACGGTTGAGGCTGGTGGAGTGTTACCAGTTTGTTAATATCGGGTTCCATTTTCGTTAACATCAATCGCAGATCGCCACGTTCAGTGATGTGTAGTCTGCTCCTCTTCTTTGACAGCAAATCAGTTACTGCACTGAATGCACGCTCAGCCATATAGGACGAAAAAAATTCAATTAACAACTTCTGTACTATTGTCCACAATCCAGGATAGAGAACTGGTATTGGTTTTTGAAGCCAGAACTCTTGATATCCACGTTTGAATTTTACTTTCAGTTATTCGTTAGTTCTGAGCTGGATAGTTTCTTTAACGAGCTATATTGACTATTAATAATTAAACAATATACAATAAACATTATAACTGAGTGATTTCTCATTATTTCTTAATATCAAATGCGTTCTTTTTGAAATTTCTTAACATATGAGATGGAGTCTTCGTTAGGAGACAATACACACCTACTAAGAAGTACTAGTAGTAGTTCTTAGTTATGTATGAATAAATTCAAAAACAACTTTTTCAAATAGTATATTCCAAATTGGACATGATGGATTTAAATGGACTAAATTCTTCTATAATCGGGACAGCAATATAAAGACAAACATACAGTGTGACAATTTAAAAACTTACAATGGGCTATATCTCTCGAACGAAAGATGGTATAAAAAAATGCTCAAAACTGTTCCTAGGATAGGACGGGGGAACTAAAATGACATACAAAAGAACTCGCCCCCATAAACCCCCTAGGCCCTACCTACCCCAACTGAAAAAGTTTAAATGGCAGACCCCTACTTGTGAAACATCATTGAAAAGCCTACAAAAAATGCTATCCAACGGTATGGATAATAATGGTACAGGGTGTATCAATAATTACCAAGTTATTATCTAACAATTTTAAAAACAAACGTAGGAACCCTACTTGTGATACAATGTTAAAAATCTTTAAAGGCCAATAAAACCTTATTTTCAATGATAAGTGTCCGAGGGGACTTTTTGTTGTTGAATAAAAACTTTAATTTGCCGTCTTTGCAAAAACAAGTTGTAAACATCTGTTTTTTGGTTTCTGTCGCAGTCAATAATTTTTTGTTTATTTGAGACATTTAAATGTCATTAGTGTCATCATTGTGTACGATCAGTACTGTCAATCGCTGTAGTTGTCACGAAGATTTACAGTATACCTGAACGTGTGGAGATCATTTTCATATTTGGCTCCCAGAACCAGTGTTATTTACGAGCAGCTCAAATATTTAATGAGAGGAATCCGGACAAACATGTAAGTCACGTGTACATCCGCGATTTAGTTGAAAAAATTAGAGAAACGGGATCAGTGCACAATAAAAAAAGGGATGCCCCAAGATTACTGAATGAAGCAAGCCAAGTTGAGGTCCTTGGGCAATTTGCAATAGAGCCTACTGTATCAACACGTCAGGTATCTACAATGACAGAATTATCACGGGAGTCGGCCAGGAAGGTGTTGAAATTACATAAGTTTCACCCGTACAAAACACAAATTCTTCAAGAACTATGCGATGATGATCCAGACCGACGAATTGAGTTTTGTGAACTAATGACTGAAAGAATTCGCGTTGAACCTAGACTATTGAAAAATATTTGTTTCAGTGATGAATGTACTTTTATGATGAATGGCAATGTGAATAAACAAAACTGTCGGTACTGGAGTCGTATCGATTTAGAGAAAGTCACACTCAATACCCTGAAAAACTTAATGTCTGGGCAGGGATATTAGGGGATGCTTTAATTGGCCCCTTGTTTATAACAGGCAATTTAAATGGCGACATTTATCTGGATATGCTGGAAAACACCATCCAACCTTTAAATGTGCATGAATTAGAGAATCAACGGGATGACCAAGGCACTCTAGCTCTAGAAGAAGATTTGGTTCACTACCAACAAGATGGAGCACCTCCTCACTATGCAGCTGCAGTTAGCCACTGGTTGGATACTAATTATCCGAACAAATGGATTGGAAGGAGAGGTTCTATTGAGTGGCCACCGAGGTCACCAGACTTAGCGCCACCTGATTTTTTGTATGGGGTTACCTCAGGTCAGTTATGTATAAAACTCAACCTGCGTCACTTGGGGACTTGCGGGAAAAAAGTACTCAAGCATGTCGCGCTATTACTAGAACAACATTTGTCAAAGTTCGTGAAGAATTTGAAAATAGGCTGTACTATTGTTTACAAAACAACGGAACCCACTTTGAACATTTACTTAATTGACATTTTTAACAAATTTGTAGTTCAACAAAAACTTCATTAAATTTTCTTTTTAATGCAAGGTTTTGTAATATTTATTCACCCTGTATCATTATTATTCATACCGTTAGTAGCATTTTTTGTAGGCTTTTCAATGATGTATCACAAGTAGGGGTCTACCATTTAAACTTTTTCAGTTGGGGTAGGTGGGGCCTAGGGGGTTGATGGGGGCGAGTTCTGTTTTATGTCATTTTAGTTCCCTCTTTCTATACTAGAAACAGTTTTGAGCATTTTTTGATATCATCTTTCGTTCGTGAGATATAGCCCAATGTAAGTCTTTAAATTGTCACACTGTATATGTTTGTTTGTAAACATAATTCAAGTGCGTATGTCCTTCTGAATATTTAAAACACAGTTGCTCTTGAAGACAGATAGAGGTAATCATTAAATAGTAAAATAGAAATTACGACCCTCAAACGTGATCAACATCGGTAACTAATTTAAACGAATCAAATTGTAATAATAAATTCCAGAAGCCTATATATAATGCATGATTCATGTTTTTTCATGGTTGGAACTGAAAAATGTGTTGTGGGCTGCGCAAATCAATTTGTTTTTAACGAGACCTGCAAATAATTATTTTTTTATGTCGTAATAATCAAACACTATCCTTGCAAGATGATTGTCTCTCTTGTACCCTGCGTTTCTACTGTTATCTACCTCGAACAACTTTATCAGTTATGTAAACAAAGTACCTACCTAAATAAGTTTATTCAAACATTTTTCATTTTAAAAACTTGACAGTAGCATAGCTGACAACAAAAATGGTTCATTGGTTCTACAGAATGCACTTCTGTGAATATGTTCAATTTAAATTCTTTCTCTATTGGAAATCGGAGGTAAACAAAACAACCTTTTGTCTAAAAGTGACGATAGGGCGTAACAATTTTTGGTGGAGGTGCGGGTGTTAGTAGTTGAAGGGCAGTGAGAATATTTTTCTGAGGATTTCTTGGGATAGTTTTTTCTTGACTTTTTCTTATATAACTATCGATACAATGTTTTTCTTAAAACTCATTGTACGAACTTGTGCTTGAACCTTTACCGTATGATGCCAGTAACTAGTTTTCTAATAAAATTGACAGCTTCGTAAGATGTATGGGTGTGGCGTGAAATATGTTTTTATTGCACGCGCCTCCACTTTATTTTTCGTTTTTATCGGCGAAAAAGCCTAGTATTTACAAAAGGTAACTGGTAGAAAAGGTCTCGGGTTCAAGGAGCTGTAAGTTCTTATTGAAGCAGCTGTGAATAAAGCGATAACTAATTGTAAAACTAAGAAATGCGGTTTGTGTAAGTGTAGTTAAAACCATAGGGTAGAGAAGTGTGAATGTTATATAGATATAGAAATCTTAGAGATATTAGTTTTTAAAGGAATTATTTCTGATTGCCCGTAGGCGTTCTTCTCGAAAACATGCTGCTGCTGTTTGGTTTTGTGCCCGTTCACAGCCGCGTATTCTCTAAAAATAATTGACATTTCTTCCGTACAAATTAACTGTAGCGCTGAAGCTTGATCTATGTGATTTTGTTGATCCAATTTATTGCTGGACATTTGTTGTTATGAAAATGTATACGTCAGCAACTTCTATACTTCTGCTTTGGCAATACGGCTGACTTTGACTATTACTTGGATGACTATGACTACTAGACGATTTATTTTGGCTGGCTTGGCCTGGCTTGTCTCGACTGTGACTTGTAATTCTGACTTGACTTTTTCTTGTGATATACTTTATTCAAATTATGACACCATAGCTTTAACCTGCCGCTCAACTAACTCCATACTAAAAGTGATTTTAAGGGTTGCTTCTGAGTTACGATCTTCTTCTAACAACTTGTGTTTAATATCATCAGACATAATTCCAGATATTAACCTGTCTATCAAAGCATCGTTCAAAAAGTCACCACAGTTACAAGTTTTTGGCATAGGTACTTTCAACTTTGCAACGAATGATAGTTTCTCCTGGTTCCTGGTATCTGTTGTTCATCTTGAAGCGTTCTGCTGCAACTGGAATTTTGAGACTGTACTGATATTTTAATGCTTTCAACAAATTAACGTATATAGTTTATTTACGATAAAAAGACGATGACGTTGCAAAACAAAATATTGTGATGTTGCCAAGCTGTAATTTTTTCCTTCACTTAACGAAAACTAGAAAAGTCAATCTGATGTTAGATTGACAGTTCTTCTTTTTGATTGTTCCGTGCCTCGTAGGGCTTAAGTCAAAAATATTTATTTAAAAATAAAAGGCTTGTATGCTAGGCTTGATTAATTTAATATAAATATTTAGTCATTATAAACTATGGATAAGTTACAAGAAACAGTAACCAATCATTCTATATTCGAATTAATATTTGATTATTTTACATAGAAGAGGGTTAAATGACGAACTGTAGGTCATTATACCTTATTCTATGCTCTATAGAACCATCTTCAAGAGCACTGCAAGGGTTCATGCTAAAAGGAATCAATACAAGCTGTAAACATCTTCATGCAAATTTAAATATTGTTTCTTTATACAATATCTATTATATTTATTATCATAAAAATAGAATGGAAAAGAAAAATATAGATACACAAAATAAAATTTTGTTACAAGATATAAAAATAAAAAATCTCCCATTTTATCAGTATTATTTATGTAGAGACACTGTGGTCGTTGTTTTAATTTGTGTATTATAAAATAACTGTACCTAATTAATTCAATAGTAGTTATTAGTGATTTTGGAAAGGTGGAAATGAAGCAAATTGGATGAAAATATACAAAAAATAAAACACAAGATTTCCACTACTCCACTGCAAAATCATCACTATCTTCATCGTCACTGTCAAAATTAATAATAAGTGGAGGCACTTCTTTATCCCACCCATTTTGTATAATTTTTTCAGTGTGCTCTACTGTCTTTGACCAAATATCAGGAATCACTTTTTCTAAAGACTTTTTCCATACACCTATTGCTTGTTCTGTTGAAGAACCATCAGTTCCCACATGATCTCTATAAAAATTTTTAACTATGCCCCAAATATGTTGAATTGGGTTGAACATACAGTGGTAAGGGGGAAGTCGAAGCAGTTTGTGACCATATTTTTCAGATAATATGTCAGCTTCATATACTGTTGGTGGTTTATTCCTACAAAAATGCATTATTTATATAAATAAGTATTGCCATAATATATTGAAAAATGTTTATAAAAATGTTTATATCAACTTACCGTTGTACTAAATTCAATTATTGGGTTTTGAGGGAAGTATTTTCAAAAGGAATATCATTTTGTATCAACCAGTTCTGTATATCAGCCTGTTTGGTAGCTGTTGTTGGTACATTATTGATCACTGTACTGTGATAACTTGCATTATCCATTACAATTGTGGCAGGTTCGTCCAAGTTCACTAAAAGCTGGTATTCAAACCAATTTTCTCGGTTCATTTCACGGTGGTAATCACCATCTTGTTTTTGGGAAGAAAAAACCAGACCTGCTTCAGGAATAAATCCAGAAGTGGAACCAGCATGCAGGACTATTTACCTACAATGAGAGAATAACAAATTACTACTAGGTTTCCTAGATAGACTGCATAGCTCAAAACAACTATTAATAATTATATATATATATATTCAAATAAAATAGTGTGACTAGTAAATATTTGAAAAGGTCTTAAAATGGCAGGAATGTTAGTACATCATAAATTAATTGCTAAATTGTATTATTCAATTATCTTGGACTACCAATTTTGGTTTTTTTCACGCTTCTATGATTAGAATCTTGCCAAGAACGTCCAACAGTACCATCTTTAAATATCCAGGTCTCATCCAAGAACACAAATTGATATAAGCCTTCCCTTTTCATCTTGACATATTCATGTAGAAAATGTACACTTTTTAATGCAATATGTGGCAACTCCATTAAACCACGACGAGGATCATCTTTTTGGTATTTGAATCCATTATTTTTCACTATCTTCCAGGGTGATGTTAAACAACCATTAAAGAGTTCACGCTCCTGGAGTTTGTCTCTTAAAGTTTTCAAGGTTATGTGTTCCTCTGAAAAAATATTGTGTTAGTTAAATGTGAATAAAATAAAACAGTAAATTCAATATACTCACTGTTTCCATATATTTCGTATATAACATTTCGGAAACCATTTTGATCAAAGTTATCAATTTCAACAGTAGGTTTTATGCGTTGTCTCTTTTTATGTGGGATTTTAGGCTGTTCACCTCTATTATGCTTAGTGGCAATACGGTTAACAGTGGTAACGCTAAGTTGTACAGCTTCCGCAACTCTCTACAATATAATTACTTCAATTTATGAAAGAATAATATATTATCAAGTTTAATTAACCTAACCTAACATTGAAAACATTTAATCATTTACATTTAAATATGTAACAATAATATTCATAATGATGAATACAAATAGCGAATACTATTACTTACGTCTCTTACAGCAGTAAGCGGGAGAAGCGGGCCCCCATTTCGGTATTCTCGTTCAAAATAGCTCAACAAAGATGTTACCATATCTTGACATTTTCTGTTCAGCTGCTTCGGTATTTTATTAACCGTACAAAGCAGATTTGCCTAAATAATTAGTCATTAGAATTTATTTTTTTTATCTTAAGGAAGCAATGAATTTAAAAGCACCAAAAAAACTTGTAAATAATAGACGATGATCGAATGTCAATAAACGTCAAAACAAACTGGGGTATTTTACCTGTTGATTTGACAACGTCTTGAAGTTTTGCCAACCCGTTAGCTGTAAATAAATTGCCCTGGCTGTTGAGGATAAATTGGATTCACGGTTGGTGATAAGCTTGAAAGTAACTAAAAATTACATCATCGTCTTTTTATCGTAAATAAGCTCCGTATTAGGCAATGCAGGTGACACAAGATCTTTCAACTTACTATATCCCGCTCCATCGATAAAAGTGAGTGAAAGGGGTTCTTTTTTATGTCTACAATATCAATAACATTAAAAATTTGCTCTAAACGTTCTATCCATGATGAAATGTCACCAAACTTTGTGTTCAATGGCTTGATCCTCCCAATCAACAAATTTGTTAGGTACTGACTTTCAGACAGACTTTGACTTGACTTAACCCTGACTTATGTCAAGCCGGGTTGCATTGACCGTCAATGCAGCAAAACATCACAAAAAAAAACATGAGCATCTTCGCGGAGTCGTCTCGGTTCTCGTTGTCAAAAATGTTGTGTATTTCACGAGGAATTAATACACAATTATTCAATTGCTAAACACAGATTTATTATAAAAAAAATAGAAATCAAAGACGAGACATTTTTAAACTCAAAATATTACATCACATCAGAGCCCTTTTTACTTTTCGTGTTGCCAACATAAATTGTGTTGGGTATGTTCATAATATGGAAGTGATCTCAAAATATATAGCATATCTTTCGTATCGTTACCTTGGATCACTTTAAGAACAACATTCGTCAATATGCAGCCCCTCGATGTGCTGGAAAGAGTTGAATGAAACTTGAGAAGTAGATTAACTCATTCTATTGACTATAAAAGATACCAATTGCCTGATATCGTACTTGGAATCGCGTGAACATGAACTGTACATGTTGTACTTAGTATTGCGTACAGAATGAAATAAATATCTGCATTATTTCTTCTTTGATTCAATTTCAATTCAAGCGAGCTGATTTGCTCCACCCGGTTTGAATAATCCAGTTCTTAATTCGATACATTCAAAATGGACAACAATTTGAAAATATTAATCATATTATTGATAATCACGTTGGAAAAACTGTGAATCCGATTTTTAATACATGAACATATTATTTGTAGCGTGTTGTTAAAAACATAATATATATCGTCAAGTGTTTTCTCTACAATACCGATCTTGTTATCAAAATGTTTATGTCTCTCGTATCTCAAGCGTTTTGAGTAAATAATAATAGTTTCATATTAATAACAGTCTCCAAACAAATATACGTAGAAGGTATGTCATGAAATATAATCAGTTAAATTCAGAAAATATATTGATAATAAGCTATTTGACTCATACCAAAATATATTGAAAAAATATTTAATTCAAATAATATTTGTCCAAAGGAACCCAAATAGGCTCAACTTTCGTTTAGCTGAAATCAGTTATGGAAAAACTGTTGCCATGGCAACGATTGTGGTGATTAGTGGAGTAGTAAACAAAAACCCAAATCATATGGTAAGGAAATGCGCGGTTGCCAAGTTGACCCCACTTTCTTTTAGCTGAAATCAGTTATGGAAAAACTGTTGCCATGGCTGCCATTGACATTGTAACTCGTACACAAGAACCTAAATAAAATGGTGAGGAAATTTCATTGCGCTGAGTTCATTCTACCTCAAATATGGGTTGCACGTCAATGATTATTGTTTGTGCATCACTATGATTTACAAATGTCAGAAAACTGTCAGTTCGATAATGTCTTCGTTAAGTGAACTCTCTCTTCCGAGAACTCCAATTGAAGCTATCAACATAAATTGAAAAATGCGCGCCAGGTCGATGTTTCGCAATTCGTGCGCGCGAATTGCGAAACGTCGACCCGGCGCGCTCGCTTCGCTCGCGGTATCAATCTGTTTCAGTATTTCAAACGGAAATCCAATCTTATCCAGAATTTTCATTTATAAACATACTGACTGTTCAGATTGATGAATCCAAATTTGGACAAAGGAAATACAATCGAGGACGAATTGTAGAAGGACACTGGGTTTTGGGTTTGATTGCTCAAGATTCAGACGATTTAAGATTAATTGTATGTCCCGATAATACGAGGAATGCACACAGCCTAATACCACTTATTGAGCAGCATGTTCAAAGAGGTTCTATTATCCACACGGACATGTGGAAGGGCTACTCTAAACTTTCAGAGTGTGGATATAATCATAAGACCGTCAACCATAGTGTTGAGTTTGTTGCTGCTGATGGTACGCACACTCAAAGAATAGAGTCCCAATGGAGTGCTGCCAAAAAGTTTTTGAGGGGTGAGCATATTCCGGAAAACGAGTTTGCAGACAAACTTTGTGAATATTTGTGGAGAAGGTATTGTAAAAAAAACAAACTCGATCCAATGGGAGATGGAGATGTTTTACGTAGTGGGATTTATCTGGCAAAAACATCTACTTGACACCAATCATTCATTGACACCTAACACAGAACTAGAAGTGCTGCATATTTGTGAAAAGAAACAAGAACTAGATTCCTCGAAGAATTGGAAATTAGAAGACATTTAAGAAACCCACAATATGAAGTTGTCAATGAACAGATAAATCTAGGGAGTTTTCTACCAATAAACTGTATTCTTAAGTGATAATTGTAAACATCAGCAGTGACAGTTTTCCTGATTTTCTATATCATTGCACAGTTATACTGATCTTAATTGGAAAAATGATATCCAGGATATCACCATAGGGCTAATAATATCAATATTTGTAATATCACATCTTCTTTTTTTTTTTCTATTAACATATATTAACTCAATCACAAGTTAGGTCACTTATTGGTCTAGCCAAAAATAACTACTAAACATCAGGTAGGCATCAAATGAAATCTAACTTCTGTCATTCTGACGATGATATTGATTAATCGAAACAATTGTCAACTTTTTAGAATTTTCAACAATTTTTATTATATTGTGTGATTAGCAAGAAACGTTGAGTTTCATTTAAAATACTAATATGAGTAGAATCCACGAAGTAAGGGTCGAGACAGTTAATTTCATTAGATTTTTTTTTCATATGCTTATAATTGTTTTTATTTCGTTGGTGTCGTGGATGGAATGAATTTTGCCGCATTCGATCTTGGAACCGTATGCTTTTCCAGATTTCTCTTCAAGCTATTTCGATGAAAATATTGGGCAATGCGGGCAGGCTTGACTAAACAACTCATGGGAATTTGTGAAATCATATTAATCTGCTTTATTACTTTAAGAGAAGAAACTTTTATTTAGACTTATGAATACAAAGAAGTTGTGCTCAATTATAAGAATCAATTCACTTATAGCCGCAATTTAAATTAAAAATGTTTAGTTTCAACGAAAACAACATTTGAATATTGTGTGGGTAAAGTCCATTAACCCATTCATAAACTTGAAACAAAAGAAGAAATAAGTTCGACAGTAAAACGTTCTGGTAGGCATCGTTTTAAATTAATTAACATTTTTATAGTTCCACTGAAATGTCAATTAAGACTAAACAGTAAAAATATTGCAGTAACGGATTTTAACTCTATAGCTCTTGTACAAGTTAAAGTGTTAAACTGAAAAATACTCAACATACAGGATAGTTCCTGAATAGAAGAAAGATGTGCAGAGTTGTTCATTATAGATTATCCACTTTCTGTTCTTGTTATTTTTGCTGTAGGAAAAATATATTTGTATGGTTAGGGCTTAATTTTGTTATTCAAAGGACAGTGACATGCAGATTTTAGTAGTAAGGATAACATTTGTTTGGGAAGTTTACGTAAGAATGAATAAAGTCATGAAATATATTCGGAATGACCACCATAATTTATTGCCAATCGATTTTGTAAATGTATAGTCTTCTCCTATTTACAAAAATGGATTCGTTATTGAATACATTAGTTAGATGATCAATTAGTTTGACGATTCTCTTAATGAACAATATCCCTAATAAGATATAGAAAAAAAAGTATCCGGTTTCGATAAGTTGATGACGAACCATGGAAAATTAGGAGAAAGGGTCGTGGAGAGAAAGCTCCAAGGTATATACGTCGTTTGAATATTGATATTAGAATGTATAGTCTGATATCAATTAGGAAATTTTTTAATTTTGTAACTTTCTTGTAATATAGTTGTCATTCCTTATAGTTTGATGTTGAAGATAGTTCAATAAGAATTGAGCTTTTGTGCATATCTTAATATTTTCAATTCATCACCTGGTATCATTTGATGATGAAAATATCTGTATGCATTTTTCTGAATTATTTTGTTGGATGTCATTTGAATAGGGAAATTGGAAAAAATATGCAGTAAAAGTGACCTCGGGCAGATATATATTTGTTTCGTCGGTCATAATCATCAATATTTCCATTCCAGTGATTCAATATTATTACAATACGGCAAGTGAACTTTATCTCCATTTGTTTCAATGTTACGCTTTTTCTTACCGTTTAATGAATTCCAGCTCTTTACTTGTTGAGTACTTCCATGAAGTTCTTTATATTTGCCTTACTCAACTAATTTCATCACCTCTCACTCTAGTTCTTTCATATTTGGATTCTTTTTGTGCATCAAATCCTTAGCCATTTGCATCTCATTTATCTCCTACACTCAATTAGCAATTAATTGAAGCCTTCTGAAACATAGACTATCCAAAATTTTCCAGTCACATATGGCATATTACTTGACAAATTATTCATTAATTACTGTTTAGAATGAAGAGAAGAACTTATTTAAATGGAGTTGTGATTTTGAGAGTCGAATATACTGATCTGTAGTGTACCTAGACATCATGCAAGCATTTGACAAAGTACGGTATGATAGCTCTCCATCTAATATCAGCAAATATTGCCCCTAATTTATCACCGAACCTTCGATTTCTTCCTCTAAGATAGTTAATTCTTCGTTGAATACGTTGATAAACTAACAAATGAGAATGTTCCATATAATATCAAAACATATTTCTCCTAGATTTTAACCGAACCTTCTATTTCTTTCCCAAATATCGTTAATTCTTTGTAGAATACCTTGATAAACAAACACGACTGTTTTCCTTATAATATCAAAAAAATATCGCCCCTAAATTATCACCCAACTTTTGATTTCTTTCTCAAAGATCGTCAATACTTTATAGAGTACCTTAATAAACAAACACCTGAGAATTTTCCATATAAGGTAAATTTACCAAATTCGGACATCTTAAGGAAATAAATTTACTCACTTTCTTGGTAACTTTGTTCGTATTTGTGACACTCGATTAAACCTAATAGTGACATAGGAGTGAAAATTGTTATAAAAAGTTGAAATTATTGTATATTAATGAACTTTTCAATTGCAGGTACCCTGAATATACCTCTTTTATTATTGTTTATTAGTAGAGGCTTGCTAATTATTTCCTCAATATCGTTAAATTTGTACGAAATAACATCTTTTTTAGAAGGTCACTTCAAGCTGCTTCCACTTGGCGTCATAGCACTTAAGTAAGCCTCCTCTTCGTCACTTATTTCAAGTATTATGCCTGGAAATTGTTGATCACTGTAATTAACAATAACATAATCTCCTTTCTTGAAATTTTTCTCTAGGTCTACAATAATTTTGTCTTCATGAACATTCATTTTTTCGTTGGCACTCTTTTGTTATGGATCTTTCTCATTTAAATTCGTCTCTTTTAGTTTGGATCCGTTATTATTTTTGTGTTTTCTTGGGTTTTTTGGTTTTGCTTTTCCAGGCGCAATTTCTTCCTATTTTCTTTTTCCGGTTCTATCTGCTCTTTTGCCCGTTTCTTACCATTATAAAATGCCTTCCACTGTTCTGAACTAGCAACAGCAGGTATTTTAACTAAGGTTTTTTCCTTCGCTCCCTCTTTTGATTTTTCAGGCCAATATAATATACCTTTAAACGGTGACGGTACTATCAACTAACTAGAACTAACTTCTTTTGAGCTTTGGTTATGTTAAAAACATTACGGTATAACCGTCTTTATCACGCGAAATAGTATAAATAATGTTGAAAATACTACGTTAAAATAACGGACATAAAAAGCATTTTTGTAAATACATTTGAGTTCAATTGAGTCGTTGTTTTCAAATTTAAAAAAGCGTTGTATATACAACGTGTTAAAAACATTTCTGTATGACCGTCTATATCTCGCGAAATAGTATAAATAATGTTAAGAAATACTACGTTAAAATAACGGCCATAAAAACCGTTTTCGAAAATACATGTGGGTTAAGCTAAGTCGTTGTTTTCAAATTTGAAACAACGTTTGAAATATAACGTTTCGAATTCAACCAATTTGTCAACGTTGAAAATTCAACGAGTAACGTTGAAATAACATTAAAACGTTTTTTTACCGTAGGTGTGTTTATTGGGTAGCTTACCAATTAAAAATGCCACGAGTTCGCGAGAGACACCAATTTCGGCATTCAAACGACTTGATTTCCAGGAAATTGCAAGAAGAATGAGTGTCAATTCATCAACTGTGTTAAGAGTTTGGAGACGGTGGTCCAATAATGAGTATTATAGGCATCATGTCTGGACGTCCTAGATTATTCTTGATCTCAGGTATCGACGGGACTGTATACGCCAAATAAGAAATGATCTACGGGACGAGTATTCTCAAGGATGACAGTTAATCTTGCTTGCTTGCAATGGGGTTGAGAGTCTACCCTCCGCTTTTGGTGATTCCTCTGACACGTCAGCTTGCACAGCTAGATAAAACTGGAATGACGGATGGAATATCATATGCTTCAGCGACGATTCCAGATTTTGCTTAGACAGTCACAATGGTCGTTTGAGGTGAGAGACAAAATATAGACTTCGCTGTTGAACGTGATACAGCCAGGCAGCCAAATGTGACGGTATGGGGCGCTATATGTTTGGGAAGCAGATCACCTCTAGTTCTCATCAACAACAATATGACTGTTCGGCGAAATATTGATGAAGTGCTGCGACCAGTTTTACATCCCTACCTATAAACTATCCCAAATACAGTCTTTCAACAAGATAATGCGCAACCTTATATTGCTTGTAAAATAATGGATGATTTCATATACCAATCTGGCGTAGAGACTCTGGAATAGCCATCAAGATCACCTGATTTGTCACCCATTGAACACATGTCGGATATGGAAACGCGCTTCATCACTCCACAAACTTAAACTCAACACATTGGGAGTGTATTGCATCATAACTTGCATGATGGCGATAAAGGTTAATCTCCGATCCAGATCGGTGGGTCGCAACTCATGAATCAAATGCAATATAAATGGATGGTAATGGTGGGTTTTGAAATTCTATGAACTGAACTTGAAGAAATACCAATTTCTGCAGCAATGGTTCGGATGGAAACATGGAGATTAACCGCTACATATGCTAAAACATTCACCACATTATGTTCGGTCTGCATTGGTTTGTTATGATTACTATGCTTTGAGTTTGGAAATGAACCTTGACGCATCTTCTCTTCAACAATAGCAAAAGCACTGACCTATAAACAACAAATGGAATGACAATACATTAGAATGCGCGAAGAATTTTTCGGCCATTATGCGAGTGTTGAAAATTGGATACGGCTCATGCGCATTATGTATTCTACGTCACAGTGGATGTCTGAAATCAATTATCAGGTGCGCTGTTGATACGTATGTTAATTCTTATTGCAGATTTTACCAGAGCTGGCACAGCCATTTTCAGATTTAGTCGTTCTCGCACGTTTGAATCGTTAGATTATAACCAACGTTATTAAAATTTGTGTTTGTTTTTCGTTTTGCCATTATCGTTTTACTACTGTGTGTGAACTGTGCGCATTACAGCGTTACTGAACTTTTTGAGACTTTTTCCATCAGTTTTTTCCATAATGGGAGAGAACTGCATGGTGATGTTTTGTAAGAACCAAGGAGACATTGATGGAGTGGATTATTTCTGGTACGATATATTCTTAATTATTCAAACAATGGATTATTGTTTGAATAAATTATTTTTACATCATACAAAATTATTCCAATCCATTTATGATTACAGCTTAACTTCTAAGCGCTATAGGCCATGGATGAGAGCCATTGGAAGAGATCCTACTCTGGAAAAACTCCATCCTAGTAATAGGATATGCAGTGAGCATTTTTCAGAAGACAGCTTCTATTATGTCAAAGGAAAACTATGTTTGAAATCAAGAGCCATACCTACTAAGAAGCTTGGTTCTAGGAAACCACTCATGATTTTGAACACACATGAACCTAGGTTGGTGCCTACTCATTATTTTGTTGTTTGAGGGTCATTGATAATGTAATGTTTCAGATCCCCATTGTCCGAATAAGTAACTGGAAACAATTAGTAGTAAAAATTGAGAAATAACATAAATTTCAATTTTATTAAATTTCATTTCACAGTATTTCCATTGTAATGAAAACTCTTCCACCCTTTTCTTTTCATTTCAATACATTTCACAGCATTAATCTAATCTCCTTTTTAGGTTAATTTTCATTGAATTATTCTATTTTTTCTTTCATTATTTTTCATTAAGATTGATTATCTGCCTCTATATCTATATATCAAACTTTCATTTAGACGAGTTCGTAAATGAGCCAAATCGGCCCAGTAATAACAAAATGGCGGCCTGTCAAAGTTTAAAAAAAATCGTATTTCCTTTGTTTTTCATTTGACGCAAAAAAGTGACTGAGCTTTTTCATAGACCTTAATACGTTCTACAACTTTTGTATGTAATATTTTTCTGTAAATCGTACATTAAAACATTTATTTAAGAAAATACACAAATATATCAGAATTTTTTTTTAATTTTTTTGTTTTTGATTTGATGTCAAAATGTTACTTTGGTTTTTTGTACATCTCTATCACTTTTGTATCTAATTTTTTATTTTGGGTTTTATGCAAAAATGTTACTGAAATAAGCCTGTCCAATTGGTCATATGCCATTCGGATTTTTGTAAAATATATTTATCAGGAATTAATTGCTGCCGAATAAATATTTCGTTTTGAAAAAGGTATGTATTATTCAACATTAACTTATATGTATACAGAAAAAATTGGTAAAAAAGTAACATTTATCACTTTTGAACTCTTCTATCTGACCAAATGTTCATTTATAAAATAGAAATGAAAATTTCTGTATAAGTAGAGTTAAAGATACCCACTCATTTATGATGTATAAAAGGTTACTAATCTCTGATTATGTAGGTATATCAAGTATATAACAATTACATTTTTTCCACAAAAAGTGTTATTATTTTATGTTATTTTTATATAAGCAAGTTTATAACTTTAATTCAGTCCTTACAACTAAGACTTTCTCAGTTTATTTAAATAAAACATAAGTATGTACTGTACCAGTTCAATAGTATTATTTATTTGCAAGGCCGGTCCTGTACGGTTGATTGACTGCGTATGCTCCGGGTCCAATGTTTCCAAGAGATCAGGTGGTATGCGCGAATTCAATTTAGCGTTTATCCTTCCATTTGTTGTTTATAGGTCAGTGAGCAAAAGTCGTATGAGAAGGTGTTCTTCTTTCGGGAAAACGCTCCTGGTATAAGGCCTGAGCGTTTTGAGAATTCATCCTACACTCACCATAGATTAGTATCATATCTACATATTCATTCGGTGTGAAGAGGAATTGCATTTTCACACTATGTATTGTTTTAAAACGGCACAAGGTGTGAGTATTTAGAAAGTGACAACGATGAATATGGCATCAGATTATAAAATCTTGAATTTTATTGTTTACGATACTTTTAAAATATGTAAGATATTTGTATGCTTCTTTTCGTCATTGTATATATTTAAAGCGTAAATTCATTTTAGTTGCTAGCGTTGTAAAATTATGTTTCAGAACTGATAAGATATTTAATATTGATGTAAATTCAAAGGATAGTTTCACCTTATTTTCAACTTTTGTTAAATACCTTTAAAATATCACGTTTTGCAACAATAATTGTAAATAGTTTTGTTTGGGCATGGAAATAGCACATTTTTGAAAGTCGCATTGTGTTTGAAATCCTATAGTTAAGAAGTTAGGAAAATGTCACGTTTCACACTAATATCTATTGTATTGTAAAAACCCTAAATTTATTGTCACTTCTGCGTGAATTTTATGGTCGACGGTCGGAAGATTTCAAAGATATGTTTGAATAGCCTTTCTGAGTAAAAATGTTACAATTGCTATTGGAGTATTCAATAGAAGTATCTATTGGAGGCACCCATTGTTGATTCTTGTCAATGAACCCGACAAGTCCAATGATACTGGCCAATAGGAAATATTTATTTTCGTTTGGTCAACCCAATCCACGTGTAAACACGCCCCTTGCAGACTTCTATTTAACACGTCTCAAAACGTGAAGAAATCAGTTTTTCACTCATCAGTTCTACTACTTATCGACGCGAGTTTCACACTTATCGAATCGACCTCAACGCTCAACAACAAAGTTAGTTTTTTACACTCATCGAAGCGAGTTCAATACTCTAGATAACAAAGTTTTACACTCATCGACGCGAGTTTTACACACTCATTGAATCGAGCTCAACGCTCAATAACAAAGTTTTAATATTCATCAAATCGAAACATAAAGTGTCTTCCGATCTGAAACCACCGAAGTTCACCATTCACAACTTTGTACCATTTTGTAAATTTGTACATAATAAATTATTAATTTCGACATTAATTCCATCAAATTAAGATTATTTATCTAGTTGAATATCTGCGCCAGTTGACGAAGTTCAGCTAGAATTATAATCAAAAACAAATATCAATCAAAAAGCAATTAAGGTAGAATTCCAACGCCAACTGTTTTCTTTAGCTTTTATAAAAACTAGTCTATCTGAAGTGAATCCGGACATGATAACTGCGGCATTTAAACGATCCCTGGTTATTGTTGCAAATAATCAATAAATTGAAAATTTGGTATAATTATATACGTTGAATTTTAAATGAAAAGCCCTTTCATTTGAACTAAGTTTGATCCCCCCTTCCATCAAATTTTTTTCAATGCGATGACGTCCCTGCTTCTATGATGACGTCACAGATACCCTGTATACCTCTTATGAAATAACTGTAGGTCCCAAAAACATTACCCAATTTCCAAATAAACCTATTCGTTAATTCCTGATTTACAGGCTGTAAAAAATCTTGCGACACCCTGTATATACAGGGTGTTCGTTTCAGGACTTCCCACCCCAATTTTCTCGAAATGTGTGTATTTTTAAATAAAATCCAGGGACACGTCAACAAATATATCGAAGGGGACAACTTTTTATCATAAAGGCAACGCGCCCCCTTTCACCTCCCGCCAGGGTGAGTTGCCAACTTCAAAATCTTAAATAGGAAGGGGTATCGAGTTATACCTCATTTTAAAGGTCTTTTTAATCTAAACACGTCGGTTTTTGTTTTTTTTTTAAATTGATCGATTCGTTGTCGAGATATTTAGGAAAATCTATTTGCTGCTTATGCTGCTGCTGCTGTTTATTCTCATTCCTTTTATCAAAACTAAATTACAATATTGTACACAGATTTTCAATTTAATAATTGCTCAAAATGTTGACCATTGTTGGCCAAACAATGGTATAACCGTTGTTCAAATTCGTGACGCACATTTTCAAACACTTCTGTTCGAATTGCTCGACATTCTGCAGTAATCCTTTGTCGAAGGTCTCCTATATTTTATGGCTGGGGTGTGTAAACAACTGATTTTAAATGTCCCCATAGAAAAAAATCACATGGTGCTAGATCTGGGGACCTATCTGGCCACTCTATAGGTCCTCTTCGCCCTATCCATTTACCAGGAAATACATTGTTTAACCATTGACGGACCGGAAGCACATAATGGGGGGGAGCTCCATCTTGCTGAAAATATAACTCATTTTCGTCAAGAAAGTTGTTGCCATCTCTATCCAGTTGATTTTCAATTGCTTCGGTAATTAACGGATTGATCGTATTTTCTAGCATATTCAAGTACACCTCACCATTTAGATTTCCATTTATAAACAATGGACCAATTACTTGATTTCCTAGTATACCGGCCCATACATTATTTTTTTGGGGATGCTGGGTATGCCCTTCGACAAATACATGGTCATTTTCATTGCTCCAATATCTGCAATTATGTTTGTTGACAAAACCATTTAAATAAAAAGTACACTCATCAGTGAAGCAGATATTTTTCAAAAATTCGTTATTGTTATTAATAATTGTAGTCATTTGTTCACAAAACTCAATTCTTCTGTCAAAATTGTCTTCACTAAACTCTTGACATACTTTCATTTTATAGAGATGTAATTTATTAATTTTTGTAATTTTGTGGACAGAGCCTAAGGAAATTCCAGTTGCAGCAGAAATGGTACGTAACGAAGTATTAGGATTCATACCAAAATAACCTATCACTTCAATTTGAGTGGCTTCATTCAAAACTCTTGGCTGATCATGTTTTAAATTTGCAACAGATCCTGTTTAAGTAAATTTGGCGATTAGATTCAGGACATACCTATGAGAGGTGTTCTTATCTGGGTGCCTTTCGTTAAATATTGCAGCAGTTCGTCGAGCACATTCGTTTTCAGCGCCGTAAATTAACACTATTTCAACTTTTTCAGCTAAAGTGTAAACCATTTTTAATAAATTGCTTTTTCACACAACTGGTAAGTATGGTAAACAATTCAATATGTATCATGTCTTTTCTTTTCTCTATCAAAAACATTTTTTTGCATTTTTTTATATAAAAAAGTTGAAAGGAATAACAAAACAAACAATTGCAGTTTTTATTTTAATGGTACGAAGCAGCAAACAGATTTTCCTAAATATTTCGACAACGAATCGATCAATTAAAAAAAACAAAAGCCGACGTGTAGAGATTAGAAAAACCTTTAAAATGAGGTATAACTCGATACCCCTTCCCGTTTAAGATTTTGAAGTTGGCAACTCCCCCTGCCGGGGGGTGAAAGGGGGTGCGTTGCCTTTATGATAAAAAGTTGTCCCCTTTGATATATTTGTTGACGTGTCCCAGGATTTTTTTTAAATACACACATTTCGAGAAAATTAGGGTGGGAAGTCCTGAAATAAACACCCTGTATATACTAACTCATTGTATAAAAAATTTGACTGGAATTTCGAGAAATTTAGCCCTTTGTCGTGAGAAAGTAACTTTCATTCTGAACACTTCATTCGAGCTAATATAAATCAAAGTGTTCCGCTAATTAATAAGATTTTATAATTTATTCAAATTAAAATTGCAATTTTCTCTGATAGAAATCTCCAATAAATAATCTTAAATCGACCGTAATATAAAAATGATTATATAACGCTTGAGTAGTGGAAGCACAGAACTAAAAAAGCAAGAATAGCTGAAACTAGTTTGGTGAGTTGATGTTATCTTGCAAATTTCTATATGATTCGAAAGAGTTTTATACGTACATATGCTGATTTATTTAAATAAACTCGTAAAGAAACAGTTATCAGTTAGATTTAAAGTTGCATAGTTTATAGCTTAAAAATTTCTAACAAATAAATTTTTTAATTACTTCCTATTTCGTTCGAAATAAATCAATTTTATCAAGAAGTAAATTGCAGGTACGCAATAAACGTCATTTAATTGGTTTATTGAAGACAATAAAATTTATAATTCTGATGACGACATTGACGTTCTTCAATTTCCACTTTCAGGTTTCACCCATCTGCATTAAAAAACTTTCAAGAAAGTGAACTATATGTTACTAATATTTGATGACAAAACCAAATACTACATTAATCATTTCTCACTTCTTCTTCTTCTTATGATGACGAAGGTTATTATCATCCACACCTTGACTATGAATAAAATGTAACGAAGTACAGTAAACTACTTTTTCCTATAAATATCATACCTATTATATTTTTCTTTCCATTACGAGCATATCATAGCGTTTATCTTCTAAAATGTGGCCAAATTATTCCAATTTTCTTATTACTTTTGCGCCCAACCTTTCTATATGCGAGAGTTTACCCAAAAAGTTGGAATTTTTAAAACATTTTTTGAGTTATTTTTACGTTTTCCATCAACAACAACACGAAAAAACGGTTTTTAGAAAAAAAATCCTGTGTGTATGTCGTCGTAGTCGTTGTCGTCGGCCACTTTTCCTTACATGTCTTGTTAGCACAATACAGCCTCCGGAGTGCAATAAGTCAGCAATTTTATGATTGAATATTGTTGAGGACATGTTACAGATGAACCCTATTGATTTTCAGTTCACCAGAGCCAGTACAACGGGTGCTATGGTACTTGAAGTAGGACATTTTGTCATTTTTTGAGAAATTTCCCCCGAAGTGTATAAGTAACATTTTTATGATAGAATATTGTTCAGGGCCACAGATGCGGAAAAGTTAGTTTTAATCTTTAAAACCGTTTATTTTTATCTGGTGTGATCACTTCTTTTCTATATTATCTCTTCTTAATGTTTCTTCATTTCTGATGTTTAGGAAAGACTGAGGATACATTAGACAGTTTTTGATTTTTTAGTGAAATTTTTTTCTGTAGGTTATCCACCTTCACCAAATTTTCGGAGATATTTTTCCAACCCATTCGTAACGTTATTTTGTTAAGAGGCTATTTCTAAACCAGGTGCTTTGACTTTGGTGAGGCTTGAAAAATTAGTAGGCAATTGTCCATTCTATCCTCAGATATGGGGCAACAATGGACATGCTAAGGGTATACCTTGGACATATGCTGATTAGAATGAAATTTGTTATTTAGAATCTCAAAATCAAAAAGGCATTTATTTCAGAACCAGCAATCCCATAATATACATTATATAATTAAAAAAATATATCACTACATAGAACTATTGCAAAAATTTCTATATAACAGTTCCATGTTTACTTACTGTCAAAGGTGACTCCCAAATATTTCACCTCTGAAGAGAAGTTAAGTTTGGTATTTAGGAGCTTTGATGTTCTGCAACATTCCTTTTTTTTCGTGAAAAGAACCATCTCCGGTCATCACTAGCTCATCTGCATAAGCTATTGTGTAGAAGTAGCCATCATTGAGGTGGCTGACCAAGACCATGTTCCACAGTAATGGCGAAAGTACTTCTCCCTGTGGACAACCTTTTACACCCAGGCCTCTGAGGGTGACATAGTTAACGCTGATTTTTATTGCTCTTTCTGAGAGCATTGATTGTTTGGGAGATATTCTTGGTGGTGAGTGCATTTAATATTTCGGGAAAAGTGGTTTAGTCAAACGCACCTTCTATGTCTATGAATACACCCAATGTGGACTTTTTATTTTCCAGCGATCTTTCGAAGCGGCCAGCCACGAGCAGATGAGCCGAATCGATAGTATTCCCTGGGGTGTAGACATCTTGATTTGGATGCTGTGGATTTTTTATTTACACTACATCTCTTATATATCGTTCACACAGCCTCTCCAACGTCTTCATTGAAAACGATGTGAGGCTAATGGGTCGATATGCTTTTGGAATGGAATAGTCTATTCTTCCTGGTTTGAGTATGAAAACAAATTCACTCCAACCTTTTGGAATATACCTCAGTGCCAATGAGAACTTGAGAATTCCCACCAGGTGCGGCATTAAAACATCCAGGCCCCACTGTAGTAGACCTGGATAAATGCCGTCCGTTCCTCGATATTTAAAGGGGGAGAAGCTTGAGATGGCCCACCTCAGTCTGTCCGAGTTGAAGATCTGTCGCGCTATACCCCAGTCATCGTCCGTCGGGTAGTGAATTTCTTCTTCCTCACAGATTACCGTGTTTGCGGCTCTGGAGTCGGGGAAGTGGGTTGGCATTAAAATTTGGAGGCTTCCCTTCAGGCTGGTAGTGTTTGTGTCATTCTCATTGGTTAGTGTACAGATATGACGGTGGGATCTTTGGAGAGGGCTTTTTGGTGTCTAGCTGCTTGAGGGACATATTCGATTTCCTCGCGATAAATTTTCCATACTTCTCTTTTCTTTTGTCTAATAATTATTTTATACTCCTTTAGGTGAAACTTGTATGCTTTCCAGTCTTCTTCGAGTCAGGTGTTTTTTGCCTTGTTGGAATATTTCCTAGCCGTCCTTCTGAGCTAGTCAATATCATATGGAGTAGAAGCCCCGTTAAGATCGACCGGCCTTAGGGGGAAAGATACCTTATAGGCATTAATTATGGAGTTTTGTATAGTTACAGAGTAATTTTCCAAATCTCTATTTTTGTTAGGCAATATGTCCTCGACTTCTCGCAGAACCCTTTTCCAACAGTTGTCCGGTCCATTTTCCTGGGGTTGCGAGTTAATGTGGAGGTTGTGAGCACAAGTTTTATTTCAAATTTTATCAAGCGGTGGTCTGACACTGAAATGTCTTCGGATACATGCCAGTCGGAGATTATATTCGAAATTTTATAGTAGGTAAGGTAATATATATTCACGTGTGACTTCGAGAGTTATTAAAAGTTGGTTTAGAACCTTTATTTAGAATGCCGATATTCTTGTTAATTATGTAATCATAAAGAGACTTACCTTTAGTGTTAATATCTTTGCTGCCCCAGCTTATTAACAATTCAAGCTTACGAGTGAGGCAGTGTTCCACAAGATCCTCGAGCTCCTTTATTGGTGGTGGTTTGGCTGCGTCTGAAGGGAGTTATACGGATGCCAGTATTAACACTTTCTTTTGACCTCTATGCGCATATCAACTTTCACTACCGTTAGGTTGGAGAACGAAAAGTGCGGCAGTGGGTAGGCTTTAAAATTGGTAGGGATATATTTGGCCGTTCTAGGTTGCTGATTGCTTAGCAAGCTGAAAATTGAAATTAGACATAAAGGAAATACAATCGGAAAATACCAGTGTTGATTCGTAAAAGGAAGATCAGCGATGGACGCCAGACATACACTAGAACAGAACCTGGAAAAAGTGTTAAATCAATAAGGTTAATCAAGATGACTATGGAAAATTCAAGAGCTACGATAAAAAAGGCAAAGAGGAGAAACTTATGAATAAACGTTAATAAGGGTGTGAAAAAAGGAAACTCGCTATCTGCAACATTATTTAACGTAACACTAGAATATGCAATGAGACGAATACACAAAGATAATCTCAAGACGAGCGGAATACAGATAATTGCATATGCGGACGACATAGTTATCATATCAAAGACAAGAGATTCTGAAAAATACTTTAAGGCAAATCAAAAATGAAGGATGCAAGATTGGTATAGAAATAAATGATGATTGAACAAAAATAATGAAGTTTGGTCAAAAAACAGCACAATAAAGTAAAGTAAAATAAAGATCGGAGGTTTCGAGTTTAAAAAAGAGAGATAAATTCAAATACTTAGGTATACGGTAACAAATGTTGGAATCAATTTTTATAAAGTGCGAATACGATCCGTTTTGCTTTATGTTACTTAAGCAATGGCATTAAGCAAAAAGGAAGAAGAAGAATTGGAAATAATAGAAAGAAAGATAATGAGAACAATATTAGGACCAATCAAATTGTGAGAGATAATTAATACAGGTAAAGAATTAATTATGAAATATAGCGATAATTGGAAAGATAGAACATAGTAAGGAAAATAAAAAAGCTAATAATGAAATGGTTGGAACAAATATATTGAGCAGAAGGACAGGAAATAACACTGTAAATGACACAACGAGATCATGGGGGAAGAAGACGAAGGGAGAATAAAACGGCTAGAACAGGTGAAGGAAGATATGACAAGAGTCGGAATTGGAGGATGGAAGGACAATGTTAAAGATAGTAAACTGGAGAATATCGACAAAGAAACTCTAAAGAGCAAAACGGAGTTTGATCCACTCCAAATAAAGGATTTAGAAAACGTTAAGCGCCGAAACCCCAGCAGGGGTATCAAACTATTATGTATGTATGTTTAATCTTTCATTTAATTGTGACCCCAAAAGTGTCTTATTCTCTTTCTTACGCTTCGATTCCTCGACTGCTCGACTTCTCTTATTTAAAGTAAACTGCTGGTTTCTGAAGATGATAACTTGTAAATACTGTGTTCAGTATCACTTTCAGAAATTACAACCTAGCAGAAATGTTGGCTTACTGATCTACCTGGTACATATCTCACTTATTTAATATATAAAATATTTCCTAGAATAACAAAACTCCATTCACGTAATACATAATGTTAATTGAAACTCCAAACGTCTATTTTCATTTTATTATTCCAATAACATCCAGTTACATCTCTGTCAATCTGTAAAGACATCTTTAACTGCAATATATAACCATTTAGCAGTGACTGGGTCAGTGAATTGAAGGTCCGACATTACAACTTTATTAACCGAGATAAGTTCCCCAGCCATGTTTACATTAGTATATAAGGTAAATCAAATGCATACATGAGAGTGTACCGTATTCTCTAACAATCCACTTATATAAGTAGACATCTCGTGTACCATTTAGTTATATATGATGACACATAAAATGTACAGGGAGATTTAAATTTAAACAAAACGTTATTTTTATTATTAAAAGATATTTTTCGAACAATATATTTTATAAAGTTCTTTAGTTTCATTCAATATTCATAATTGTATTATATTGAAGTATTTTCAATGGTGCAGCTAATTCGGTCCGCGCCCAATTTGCCATGGTTACCATGACGCCGTAAATCTAGAGAAAAGTTTTTTTACACAATTTTAGCGCATACTATGAAATAAGCTATCATTGCCTCAATAATAAAAAATGAAAGAATTAGAAAAACAAATTAAAAATGTTTCCTGCAGTTCTTTGTGGTAACAAAAATATTAATTATTTTGTCAAAATTGATTTTTTTGGCACTCGTATTTTCTATGCCTAAAATAACCTAACTAGTTAAGCGGTTGTGACTGATGCTATTTCTCAATAAGTTTTAGTTTGGAAAATAATCACTCAGAAGTAGCGGAAGTTACTAGCAGAACAAAAAATATTAATAGAGCAGTACATACTTTAGCAAAGAAAGAAGAGTTGGTGTGATCTTTTCAAAATATAAAATCCAACAGTTAATGTATTGTTGTTAATCCTATTATATGGCGGGTGTTGGTGAAAAGTGGTATACGTCATAATATAAACATTTAAGGAAAACACAATTAAACTTTTTTATAATTTTGATCTGCTACCGCCTAAAAATTAAAGTAATTTATCGATTCTTACTATCTTCCAAAAATGTTGAGTAACATTTTCTAGCATTATCTGCCAAGGAGGAGAGAATTTTTTTAAACAACTCACAATTTTTTCGAAAAAAATCCACATATATCACTTTATCCTGTATGTTCAAGATTGTAAAATCTTGAAATTTATTTGTTAAGATACCTTTAAAATATGTGAGACATTTGTATGCCTCCCTTTTTTTATTGTATATAATTAAGGCGTAAATTCATTTTAGTTAATAGCTTTGTAGAAATATGCTGCAGAATTGATAACATCTTCATATTGTTGTAAATTCAAAGGATAATTTCATTGTATTTTCAAAATACTTTAAAATATTACGTTTTCCAACAATGGTTGTGAATTATTTTGTATGGGCATATGCATAGCACCTTTTTTGAAAGTCGACATCTTGATGCATTGTCCTATAGTTAAGAAGTGAGAAAAAAGCACGTTTCACCCTATTATATATTGTATTGTAAAAACCCTAAATTTAGTGTCAATTCTGCATGAATTTTATGGTAGAGGTTCGGAAGACATGAAAGACATTTTTGAATTACCTTTCTAAGTAAAAAGGTTACAATTGCTATTGTAGTATTCCATAGAAACTTAACTTACTATTGGCGGCACCCATAGTTGATTCTTGTCTGGGAACCCGACAAGTCAAGTGATGCTGGCCAATAGGAAATATTTATTTTCGGTTGATCAACCCAATCCACGTGTAAACACGCCCCTCGCAGATTTCTACTTAACACGTCTCACAACGTGACAACGTGAAGAAATCAGTTTTTTCATACTCATCAAATCGAGCGCAACGCTCAACATCAAAGTTTTTTCATACTCATCAAATCGAGCGCAACGCTCAATAGCAGTTTTTTCACACTCATCAAATCGAGCGCAATGCTCAGCAACGAAGTTAGTTTTTAACTCATCGAAACGACCGCAAGGCTCAACAACAAAGTTAGTTTTTCACTCGTCAGTTCTACACTTCTATAGTATGTACAAAAAGTACGAGGAGTAATAAACCCTAATTGAGTATGCAAAACCTTTACAGGGAGCACCATGAAATTTTTGATAAATCTCTTACTTTAAATTACATTTCTTCCGTAAATCTAAAAACCAGGTAGATCGACCCCGTATTTGTTTCAGTTGTAGCAAAGTTTAGGGTTTATTCATTGTTAAAGGATTAGCAGATAAGCAATAACGCAATGCAGTGGTGTGTATTTTGGGAAAAAATACGTTTTAAATTATAATATAATAAAAAATGAAAAGAAATAATTATTGGAATACATTTATTACTTACATTTTATTCTATATCCGACTCGGAAGAGGAAGAATCGTTGTTGACATTAATAATAATAGGGTCGATTAAATCATCACAAATATTGTCAATTTTCCACATATTTGCCTCTACTTTGATAACATGCTCGATACAGTTTGTCCAATTTTCCTTACTCACATGACTTACAGCACTCTCAAACAAATTCACAATATCGTTTATTTTAAAAGTAGTATTTGTTTTCCAACTTCCCCCTTTACCTGAGCCCATATTAATTCTATGGGATTAAGTTCACAATGATAAGGGGGAAGTCGAAGAACTGATATACCACGAGAAGAAGCCATTTCTTCTACAATGTAGGTTTTGTATTTATTCTTGTTCATTTTTGCAATTCTGTAAAGTTCTTTCCTTAGTGGATCTTTTGGAAACTTAATATTTTTCGAAATAAGCCACTCCAAAAGCTCTGCTTTACGCCAACGACTTGTGGGCAATGCTTCTCGTAACCGTGAATGGTAACTTGCGTTGTCCATAACAATAACAGCCCCTTTTGGAATCAGATCCAACATTTGAACAAACCATTCCTCGAAGACATCCCCATTCATATCTTCGTGATAGTCCCCCGTACGTTTTGAAATAAAAGTTAATAATCCACCATCAACAAAACCTTCAGAACTTCCAACATGGACAATGATAAGTCTTCTTCCTTTTCTAGATGGTGGCTGCAAACCTAACGACAAACCTTCCACGAATGCCTACCTTCCGCTTTTAATGTTTTCATCTTGCCAAGATTTGGAAACTGTATATCCAGCATTTATCCATGTTTCGTCTAAGTAGAAGATTTTCAAATTATGTTCTCTGGCATGTCGAATGCTTCTTAAATAGTCTCTTCTCCAAAAAACGATTTCCGTTTATCTATCAAGAGAGATTTTCTATTATGTTTTGTATATCTGAAACACACATCTTTCAAAAGTTTGCATAATGTCATTCTGGAGAATTTTGGATAGTCCGTATCTTCTTGCACTGATGTCATAATTTTGACAAGTGTTGGAATTTCCTTTCGTAAGTAAAATCCATGGACTTTACGCCTTAGTCTTTGTTTTAATGACTCATCGATCTCAATTGGTTTTCGCCCTGAAGGAGTTTTAGGGGGTTGAAGAGTTCCATTCTTGCTTTCTTTGAGTAATCTATAAATTGTTGATTTACCAACACACAACATAGCAGCCGTTAATTCCAAAATATCATCAACACTTGCACTTGGATCCTTGTTTTTCAATGATATATAACAATTCAATATCAGAGTTTTTTCATTTAAAGATAATGGACCTGTTTTTGGTCGTTTAGATGGTCCTTGGCTTATCGACATTGTTTGGTACTTGCACAATTAACATTCAACAAATGTTTTAAATATATTCCAACTGTTTACAATATTATGACAACCATACAACTTTACTCAAAGAACTAATACTAAGTACTGATTTAATGTACCTACTTTCTTTCAAAATAATATTTCCGATAATGTTGCTAAGAAAACTGGGTTGTTTGGAAAATCCCTCTCAATAATCGAATAATCTGTAAAAAGGTGTAATCGTATTAAGCCGATTACAGTAGGCCACTAGCCATTTAAAATTTTTGAGAAAAATTCCCCAAACACTACATATAGGAGTAATACAAATAAAAAATATTATGTATAAACGGGCATATCCGAACTCTGCCACAAAATAAAATTTTACCTGACTTGTATCAATTTGAGGATTACTGAAATGTTCGAACTGTGCCGCAACCATTTAGTTTAATCCTATTAGAGTCATTAGGGTTTATAATAGATAAAATCGGAGGCCCATAGAATTATGTATATTTCTGAAAGGTTTCAAAGATTTCTTGAATTAAAGATTTTGAAGAAATCTTGATTGTTTTGATCGATATTTAGGGGATTAGGGGAAGGATGTTGATGCACTTACACTATTGCCTAAAAATCAGGAAGAAGTATTTAATAGTGTTCGTGAATTACAATTACGAACGAACGAAGAAGAGGAATTTCTATTAACAGCAGACCAGGAATTTAAAATTATAGTGTTCTCCTGTTTTTCCAACCTTAATTTTTTATGTAATTCGGATTGTATTTTGATGGATGGGACTTTTAAATACTGTTCAACTTTTTTTTACCAAATGTTTACCATTCATGGTTTTAAAAACGGCTATTACGTACCTCTTGTTTTTTGTTTGCTGCCGGACAAATCAAGTCAAACATATTCAAATTTGTTTTTAATTTTAAGACAAAAATGTAAAGAAGTAGGCTTAAATTTTCAACCTAAAGAAGTCGTAGTAGATTTTGAACTAAGCATTCATAACGCTATATATGAATGTTTTGGCAAATTCTTTTTGGTTGTAAATTTCATCTCTGTCAAGCTTGGTTTCGTAAGATTCAGGAGTTTCATTGGTACAAGAGTACAGACAGAAAGGTTCTGCAATTGGCGAATACCTAAAAGTACATTTCGGTATTATGTATCTTAGTCCTGAGGAAGTTGTAGAATTTTCTTATAATGAACTACATTTTTTGCTTCCGAATGACCTCTACCTCTATCACTTTTTTTTATTAAAATTAGTACATCCCGTTACCTCTGACCTAAATCGTATATTCTTTAGCATAGCTGCAACTCATTCGTTCAATACAAAATGTACCTTACGGTATACCCTCTTAAAATATATTTTGGTACGTCTATGAAATCTACTTAAATGAATGATTCATTACTCCTTGTCCTTTCTATATAGACTATAGACGCGAGTTTTACATTCATCGACGCGAGTTTTACACACTCATCGAATCGAGCTCAACGCTCAATAACAAACCACATATATCACTTTATCCTGTACTTTATTTAAGAAAGCATTAAAAAATATATGGAATGAATCAAAAATAATTCCAAAAACCTAGTTTCAACTACTTAATATCCTTCTGATTCTTAGTCTGCTTCAGCCTCCTCGTTATCAAGTTCTGGTAAAACATTTTGTATATCGTCTTTTGATATCAAATTTTCATAAAAGTCGTGCAATGTTTTTGAAATATAAGGCAAAAGTTCCATTAAATATTTTTTCTTATCCACATTTATAGGGTTCGGACCTTTGTACGATAAAAGTATTTTTATAGTTTTTGGCAGTCTTCCCCTTTCTTGAGAAATTTACACTCTTAAATTTTAAAATAAAATTGCACTAGTAATGCTACCAAACGGTAACATGCAATACATGCGGCATTTTTCTAATAAAACTGATTTGTCTTACTTACCTCGAGTGGGTCCTTATTCATTTTGACTGTGAATCCTGACTGCAATTAATATTTACTCAATTCAAAAGTGGATTAATTGGTTACTCTCAAGCTTTTAGCCGTGCTTCTGGATAAAAAATGTTCCTTACTAATTTTTTCATGCAAAACCATGTTCTCCCATTATTTAAGATATTATAGATTATTTTCCAGAATTCTAAAATAGTTTCTATTTTCACGAATTGCTTCATAAGGATGTCGTCGATTTGAAGAATGAAAGGGGTTATTTAGTCTTTTGGCAAAAGAGATTGTGTTTTCACAATCTTTTAGAATAGGGGATTTTTTACTATAATACTTTAGTCCATTGGCCACGCTATTACTAAAAATTTGAGTAGCCAATTCTACTCGCATTTTTAATAAATTGGTTGGGTTAATATGCATATCTGTTAATTTTGGACACACGCGAAGATTATTTGGTACTTGTTTTTCCAAGTCGTATTACGCTGTATAACGCTGCCATAGAATTGTGCCTTCTGGAGTCTTTTAAATATGAAAACGAATTGTTTTTAATTTGACTATAGATCTACATACAGTAAGATTTATTTTCGTTAAAGACATTGAATTAGGTGTGGTGCATCAGAAAAAAAGTAAAGACATTGAAAAGCTCTTCGATCCTACCAGAAATACCGAATTCTGACCACATTTTTCTATTAGTTGTAGCCCCATCACACACTACACCTTTAATAACAGCTCCAAACTTTTCTAATTGATTGATGAGTTGTATAATTAACTAACTTAAACATGTACCCTTTTGCTGCGTAAACAGCCACTGGTTGAGTAAACTGGTCAGACAGAGAACAAAACATGAACACCAATGCGTGATCAGCTTTCGTATCTGCAGTTTTGGATGTAGCAATGTTATTGACGCCAAAATCTTGTATTCCTGTGAGTTTCCTATTTTTAACATTCAGCGTGATAGATTCCTGTACCCGCATTTCATCAAAAGTGATGGTACTTAACTTGACTGCAACTTCATTGTTCCACAATTTTTGGAATAATGATTTATGTTTGGATTTATGGATAGATTCATATTTGGATGATGTTATTGATTTTGATCTATTAAATCAGACGTTGAAACAACATTGTTTTCATTAAGCAATCCTAAAAGATAGTTAGTACTACCTACACTGAAAATTAGAAATAATTTAAAAGGAAAATGTCATCCATGGCTCAAATGTGACTGACAGTCATTTTTCTGAATAAAATTTAAAGTCAATGTCACAACATTTTTAATAGTTGACAACAGTGCAGCTACCAGTTACGGCCATCTTCAGGCTACAATTTATTATTTTGTTATAATTAAAGGAAACATTGCAAAAGTCTCTAACCTTACCTGATCTGGATATTTTGATCCAAACTGTTTATTGATTGGTGGAGGTTATAACTTCCAATCGTATGGTTTGCATATTGTCCGAGTAGAAAGAATGCTTGCCACTTATAGTATGCTCATTTGCATATTGTCCGAGTAGAAAGAATGCTTGACACTTATAGTATGCTCATTTGCATACAGCCGCTCTTATTTATCAAGTATGCGACGAAATTTTCCACCAAAATCCCCAAAACCCAGGAAATATGCGCATTAAGATTGATCATGAGTGCGGTTTTTTTGCATTCTCTTTGTTAGCTCATTTTAAAAATGTGTGTACAAATTATTTTTGCAGCGGATTGAAAAGGTATATGTACATCGAAAAGTGCATAATTTCAACTGCAAGTGATTGAAAAAAAATCATATCTGCCACAAAAAACACAAACATACGTAACCTGAATAGCTGTCTAAAATACAGATATATTCGTGTCCTTTGAAATGAAATATATCTGAGGCAACAATTTGCCAAGTTAACTCTGGTTCTACTTTATTAAGAACTGCTAATTGTGTGTTTGCTTTTTGAGTTCTTTCACAAACAACACATTTTTTGATGTATGAAATAATGTCGTTTGTTTGTCCGTTCCAATATAGAAGCTATCTAGCTCAACGTAAGCAGCTTTGAATGCCTACATGCCCTAAGTATATATTTTTCAATATTTAATTTACTTGAGAATTTGGTACTAATACATTATGTCCTTTAAATACCATCCCATTGTAAAATGCAAGTTCTTCTCGGAAATTAAAATAATGTCGTACTATTTCCGGAAGTTCATGTTTTTCGTCGGGAAATCCATTTTGAATTCAGTTTATAATTGTTTGAAGCTCATTATCATGTTCAGTTGCTGAACAAAATTCTTCTCTAGCAGTTCTGGACATAGATAACACGATTTGTACCTGAAGTTCTTCTTCGTCTGTGGTGATGATATTCCTAGTGCCGTGCTGACCCCCAGGTGTACATGAAGCTAATTTGGGAAAGCTCTTCAAATTCCGCGACGCAAAAACCACTGGGTACTAAACGTCGTATAGTTCGGACGTTTTTTGTGGCATATATTATTTTTTTCCATCACTTGAAAATACGCAGTTGAAATAATGCACTTTTCGATGCACATTTTCAATACGTTGCAAACAAATTGTGCAGAAAGTTTTTAAATGAGCTAATGAAGGGAATTCAAAAACCGCATCTCAATCTATCTTTTGTGCCAAATTTCCTAGCCTAAACGATGAATCGGAAAAACAATAATTATCAATGAATTTGAATATTGACTATTTATTAGAGAGTAGGTCAAACGTTTGATTTATGATAATATCCTGCTATTGTCTTGTCCAGACTAATATCGCATCTTTATTTCAATTTCTAATATTGCTTGTGCCTTTAAACTGATTTATTCAAGGAATGATACAGTGTGGAAAAGCAACTTGCTTATTTGCATTTAGCACCCTGAGGCGACAGTTGCTCGGAGTAAGGTGGGGGTAGGCACAGTCAAAAGAGTGGGTCTTGAAATTTCATATCGGTAATCGGTAATTTATTGATACAAATTCATGTTTTCTTATTACATATACATTAAAAACATTTACAAGTACAATAATGAACATAAAAAATTATAGATACTTATATTTTATTTTATATCTAATCTAAAAAGAATCTAAAGTTGTTACATTAAAATAGATTCAATTATTAAACGATGCTACAAATAAACAAACAGAAGCTATTTAAACAAGAGAAAATCACAACAAAATAACAATCAAAGTAATTTATTTCATCAAGTGGTGAAATAATAAACAAGTAATACGAGTTTTATTGAACCTTTATACAATACCTAAAACTAAATATTTTTTAGTTCAATTATAGTCTTAATTTCGTAAAAAACCTGTAAATGATCTCATAAATATGTCACGCTATCCTACAAAAAATATAATTTAAGGTGTTGCGTGAATGCATCACTGGTGTATGTAATGGGTTAAATAGGGGAAAATACTGTTAAATGGTTCAAACAACAATAGCAAGTAAAAATGATTGTTAATGGATAGAAAGATTATTTGATATCATTACGATTATTACTTTTCACCCATGTATTTTGTTACCTTAGACAACCCCAGACAAAGGCAGGCCTTCTGTGGGGCTTTATTTATTCACATATACATACATACATACATACAATAAAATAATGAAACCATTAAAAAATGTATAAGTCTGAGAATGTATAACATGAAACAAACTCTATCTGCATTTCTGAGAATAAACAACTCTTTACATTCACAATACAAAATAACCTAGCTGTTGAAGGTAATTGTACCATCCCACTGAACTGTTCCGGCAATTCTTATTGCTGAGCAGTAAAACTTACTTCAACTAAAAATATAAAAACATTTCTTTCACTGACAAAAATATAAATAATAATTGGCAATTCTTATTGCTGAGCAGTAAAACTTACTTCAACTAAAAAAATAAACGGTTTTAAAGACTAAAAATAACTTTTCCGCATCTGTGGCCCTGAACAATATTCTATCATAAAATTGTTACTTGTATACACTTCGGGGGATGTATCGTGCTAACAAACCGAAATTTCTTCAAAAATAAACAAAAATTCAGTATATCTGGATTTATAGGACCCGCTGTTCTCGTTCTAGTCAGCTGATATAAAAACATTTCTTACACTGACAAAAATATAAATAATTATTATAACGGAAAATGTTCACATTGCAACAAGTATACACAATAATAAAAACTATAGTTCAGCCTACATAATTTTAAGATATATTAATGTTGAAAAGATGGTGTGGCCACCTCAAGATGTTGAGCTTACATAAAAGTTAAACTTATCCAAACTTCCCAGCAGCCCACAAAGAAACTATACTGTTGGGATCCAGCTTGTGTACATTTGGCTTGTACTGCCAGGAAGTTTGAATATATTCACCGTCGACAGAACATTGCTAGTTACAGCGACATTTCAGCCCCCACAGATTCAATTCTTGTATTACCACTACAAAGGCTATACCTACTTTAAGCAATTAACTTACTACTGGGGCAGGATATGCTTGGACATTTTAAAGATGATAAACAGGGCTCTTATATCTGAATGACTTGAATAAGAATCTCCTGCCTACATTGATGAGACCCGAGATAGAATAAGTCATCTTTCTTATAGGCAAACAAGCAGAATTTGTAATATTACTCTGTTACTATAATTATTAATATGATTTGATAACAAGATCTACCACGAGATATGTATAACAAGTTAAAACTGTGAAATATAGCTGTTTTCAAGTGTTATTGCACATTTTACTTGTTCTTTTCACACACAGTCATAAGCATAAAATCCATATAAATGAAATTAGACAACAGCGAAATCAATGAAGTATGATATAAACAATGATTGACGCAGCACAGAAATACCTCCAAAAACGGCCAATAAAATTCATTCTTTAACCGTGACGCCTCTTTGTCAACATTGCTCATCGCCTGTTGGTTTCGACGCATGTGTTTTTGAATTCTCGTCATAATCATAATCATAAAGTTAAAAGTTAGGAACTCCAAGGTCAGTAAAAGTATGCTTATGGTTATGATTGTGATTGTGACATTTGTAACGTATGGTCCTAAAGTTTTTGGAAAATTTTTAAATGCTAATAAATTTTTCCAAGTTTTTTTAATTTTAAAAGCACATGTGGCAACAATTAACAACACTAATAACGAAAAATAATTACAAATTACATTATGGATAGTGGCCCGTTATCCTCAATGAGTCGTAATTTTCTTCGGACTTGTCCCATCTTCCTTTGGACAAGAGCAGGTTCTATTTCTTTAATATTTTGGAAGATGCGACGCCGCAATTGATCTTCATTTGTAGCTTCCCATCCTTTATCGTACACTTTCCTCGATAGTATTGACCAAAATTCCTCTATTGGCCTAGCCTGCGGTACATTAGGAGGATTGTCCAACTTAGGTACAAAGTCAATGGATTTTCACTTAACCACTATCTGGTAATTCTAGCATAATGGCATGAAGCTAGATCAGGCCAAAACATTATATTATCGTTGAGATGATGTGTATTTAAAAAATTAAGTAATTTAGTAATACATCTTTGGATATAAAGTTCTGCATTTAAGGCTTCTCCCCGAACACGACCAACATACGGCTGTGAGAGAAATCCTGCTTCAGAAATGACACACCACACTAAAACTTTATCCTCAAATTTCGATTTACTTTTAAATTTAACATTGTCTGGTGTATTTTCTATGTTATCGGTATAAAACCCATCGTTTCCTTTAATCTCTTAATGGGATAAGGTAAAATATATTTCATCATCCATTACAATCAATTTATTGGCAAAGTGGATACGCCTTAATGCGCGGCTACAACGTGGAATTCTTTCTAGCTGGTCTGCGGTGTATTTTGGTGCCTTTCTTCTTTTCCTAAATACTAAGTTTGTGCGATCAATTGTTCTTAATACAGTGGTTTTCGAAATACCAAATCTCCGGGCTAATTCTCTCTGAGAAACTCCAACTTTGTCTTTAGCAGCTTCCATCAGTCTTCTTTCTCTTCTTACACTCAAAATTCTTGGTCTACCGCTTTTGGGTAAATTAATGCATGGTATACCCTCTTCACAATTCCTTATAGTCTTGTAAATGGTTGACTTACTTATATTTTGCTCTTGGTAGATTGCAACAATATCATGCTTAGGTATTCGTCCAACTAGATTGTAAATGCCCTGACGAATATCTAATTTGTAAGACATTTTGCTACAATCGATTTGCAAAACTAAACTGTCATAATCAAACTTGATAACGTGTGACGTTTTAGTTTCAATGGCAACTTGATTAAACGACATTGGGTACAAAGATAAATAATTTAAAAATTTTCCAAAAACTTTAGGACCATACGTTATAAACGGACCTATAAGAAATAAATAGTTTAACTCTTATGATTGTGGATGTGATTATGATTATGACTATCTAAATGTTGTATAAACCCGCCATAAGCTATGAGAACGCTACTTTTTATAGCAGTTGTCGAAAATTCATTAGAACTGTGAATCAAAAAGTTCAAATCACAATATACAAATACAAACAGAGTGATCATGCACAGACGGCAAAAATCGCGCAGATTTGACTGCGCAGACTAGGCGCCATGTTCTGAGGATAAAATATTTAAACCAATCCAGAAGAGTGTTTTGCATTCTCCTGTCACTGTTACTGTCTGAATCCAACCAATGGAATATCGACATTCGAGTGATTTGACAGTATGTGCGTCTGACATTACTCGGCACAATGAACAGAGGAACAAGAAAACGTCACGAACGGCATTTTCATCTGTATTTTTGATTATCTCATATTATGTTAATTGCATCTTGTGTGAACAGGTGTTTTGTAAATTGCTTTTATAGGTATGGTTTTTATAAGTATAGATTTAAATAAGGTCATAATATATCAACATTTAACAAACGGTTCCCATAAAGCTGTCTTCTGACCTGACATTTATCCAGAAAACCTGGCCGACAGTTACTTTTAAACTTCAAAGGTAGCGCCTTGAAGATGCACTACTGTTTGTTAGGTATACTGTGGTCAAATACACCCAAAATAATGATACATGCACTAAGAAGTCACTGCTTGTTGAAAATATTGTACAAACTAATAATTTTAATGCTAAATATATTTAATTTAATGTGAAATTTCGAATAATAATGGCAATGGGAAACGTAAGGTGGAGAAGGCGGGTTGTAATAAAAAATATTTTATTTCTTTTTTTTCGTTCAATTGTTTTAAATAGCCAGAATTTTTTGCTCGAATTTCTACTACCATATGTCGTGTACAAATTCATTGAATACATATGAGAAAATCGTTATACAGTAAACGGCAGGATTTTTAAAAAAAAATTGAAACTTCGTTACAATTTAAAATGTAACAATATGCGGGGTAAGTTGTAACGCATACTTTTCAATGCTTTTTTCCTTTAAATACAAACGTAAACCATACAAACAAACCAAAAAATATGTCAATGAATATTATCCAACATTTAGTAATTCAAATTTTAATATTACTGAGGTCTGAATATTGGTTTTAACCTATCTATTCAGGATCAGAATCGTAATTATGGCAGATATATGGAAAATTTCCATCTATACATGCTTCATGTGACCACAGTTTGCATTTCTGATAGCTAATCCACTTTTCTTTGTGTTTACTATTTCCAAATGATTCAGTGCAAACTAAGCAAAAATATTCTTCTTCTGAGGAATCGTTTGATTCAACTGAAACTTTTTTCTTCGCTTTATTCACTTTTGACTTAATAATTTCTTTGTGATTTTTGGACTTTCGACTATTTTGTTCTTCTTCCAGTGCATCCTTTTCTGGCGTATCAGTTAGTACCGCAGATTTCCGTTTTCTTCGACCCCTAAGGGTTGTCTTTCGTTGCTCAGCTTTAGGAAGTGGGCGAACAAACTCTGGAGAAAACGTCTTCTTACTTTTACAAGTTCCTTGGGAAATAATTTCATTGGATCCTGACGTTGAAGCAACTGGCTCTAGTTCAGCTATTTTAGAAAAGGAGACCACACCAGCTGGTAAGTTAGATATGGGCATAACAGGAGTTTCTTTGGGTAGATCAACTGATGTCCTAGCAACAGGTTCTATCTCAACAGTTTGAGACAATGTGGGAGGTAGTGGTGGTGGCGGAGGTGGTTGATCCGTTACACTTGATGTTAAAAATTCATCGTCGCCGAAAATTTCTCTATTAAAAGGTTCTAGGCCAGAAACTTTAAAACATTTCATTATGTTTGTTGGAGTGGTTGCCAACGGTAGCGCATCTCTAACTAAAGACGGAATGTCATATATGGTCATAGACTTTCCAGGGTTGTTTCTAATCCAACTATCTTGAGCAGAAGATACATATTTTTTGAACGGCCCATATACAGTCCTATCCAATGGCTGGAGGCGATGTGAACATTGGGGTGGAAATGACATTACTACTCCATTATTTTTTGCGTAGTTAATAGTTTTTATTGCTAAATGAGACTCATGATTGTCTAATAACAAAAGAACTGGGTTTTCTTTCGATGGCTTCACATGAGCAACAAAGTGTTCCATAAATTTATAAAATTCTTCTACCGTCATCCAACCTGAACTATTTGCTGAACCAATGGAACCTGAAGGGCCGTCCCTAAGAAAGTGGTGATGGAATTTTTTTCTGGGAAACAGTAACATAGGAGGCGTACAATTTCCTATTGCACTAGCGGCAACACATACAGTGACCAGGACCCCTCTTTCACTAGAAGTTATTCCACCCACCTGCTTCGTTCCCTTTTCGGCAATAACTTTGCCAACTCTGAGCACGGTGGTTACTCCTGTCTCGTCTACATTCCAAACTTGTGCAGCTGTGAAATTGTATCGATCTCTTACGTTAGCTAGTTTATCAAAAAAAAAGGGAGACATTAGTGCTATTCAACACTTCGATCTTGATTCCGATTTTGTTTATAATCGAAATCAAAAACGGATTGATTTTTGTTGAACGACCAAAAAAAAAATTGTCATTTGTCATGTCAGTTTACAAATCAAATAAATCAATATTGACATAACCTCATCATTATTTTGGTTCATTTCACGTGTATTTCAGACTTTTCACAAGTTCATTTAGTTTAATCACGTTTAATTTTATAGAAGCTGTTAACTAAAAATGTAATATACAATTGCAAAATATCACTGCTATCACATAACCCATAGACAAACGGTAGTCTATTTTTCGACCAATCACATGCTGCCGATTTATGATTGTTTTCAACAGCATCATAATTTTAGACCGATTATAATCAGAGTGATCGATTGCTATCGATGATGTATTGTTGAACATGATGTTTTTTAAATGACAGGAAATGATTGTAATCGATTGTCGCGTTGAATAGCACTAATGGTTCTATTCAAATTTGTTGCTCTCTGTAAAATTGTAGGTTCTGGAGTTCTAAAAGGCAGATCTTTATTATGTTCAAGAAATATTGTTAGCCAAGCTTCCCCGGCCATCTTGTTTTGTTTCCAGGAATCAGGGAATTTAATGTCGTATTTCAACGCACACTCATAACCTAATTTACGTACTTCCTTAGGAGTCAAACCAAAACAAATTTTTGAAGCGCGTTTCAAGTATTCCACTAGGCTGGCGCCTGCTCATCATTAAAAACTGAAATTCTCCTAAATCCTAGGTTTTCCAACGTTATACGACCTTCGGAGTCTTTAACTTTCTTTTTATAATTCGCGTATAAAAGAGACTTCATTATAACATTGTTTAGTGTCACAATGAAGCTCTTTGAACACTGTTATAATAATTTTTAGTGTACAGTTGGTTATTGTATTTAGTTATATTTTTATTTGACATTTGACTTTAACCTTGACACAGATTATAAATAAAATGGTCTAGCGTTGTTCTAGCTAGCAAATTATTATATTAAAGTTAAATTAGAATGATTTATATATTAAAAATATCAATGAATAAAGTACGCTAACGTTTATTTATCAATTATTTGTCAATTGTTTATTTTTATATTGTATAGGATCAATAAATAAGTATACAAAACTTTCTATTTTTGGGATAAATTACCAGATATCTATGTGAAGATCTATTACAGAAATAATTCTGTTCATGATATAATATGAATAGATCGCAAGAGCATATACGAAGAAACTCTTTCTTAAACAAATAATCATCCTCTTTTTGCTTAAATGAAAGTTTGTTTACAATTTACACAATTATTCGGTTATAGTATGTCAAAAGTCAGAAGTGCCGAATAAAACCATCTGTGATCTGACCAATTAGGAATTTACAGAATTGCCAACTTATTTCAAACGACTCCTCCTAGTTTAAAAACAGGGATTATATGAAATTCTATTTCATTTAAATAATTAAATAAATGCGAATTATAAACAATATTGTGTAAAACTTGTGCCACAATGACTTTCTGTAGTACTCGTTATTTGCACAACTCACCGCTTCGCGGTTCGTTTTGCAAACTTCACTCGTACTACAAAACGAGTCATTGTGACACTTGTTTTACAAATAACTATTACATACCTATAGAGAGTCACGTGACATATATCTAAAGCCTTAGCCACTGAACGAATGGACTCCTTATCATGTACAACTCTACTGCCTCTTCCATATCTTCTTTAGAAGTAGAACCTCGTTCTGTTTTTTTCTTATACGTTCTCATCCTAAAAATAAAAATTGAAGTACCTAAGTACGTATGTAGGTACATATGGCGGGGTAATTTGTAACATGTTACATTTTGCCCCGATGGAATTGTTACAACTTACCCCGAGCATCAAATCAATAAAAACGTTCGACTGTATAATAACTTAAACAGTAGTTATTCATTCGTGACAAGAAAAAAATTGGACCGTTTTTATTAATAGTTATTTAAAATCAAAATAAAAGTTGGAAATTTACTTATGTGCTCGAATTATAAACATTCACGGGAATAACGGCTGCTCCAATGTCTATCGCTTCACCATATACGTATAACTGACCTTCAGAATTAGAGGTGAGCGATATTTCACGAACTGTGATTTTTTTAACTGATATTTTAAAATCACATATAACGATCGTTACTTATTTCTTTCACAACGCGTGAATTTATATCTGTTCTTTTTTTCATCGCAGTTATACATGTACACAGATCGCAACTTGGCATTCGTTATCACGAATCACTACGAAAGCCGGGTAGAATTTTCATATTTAATGTAGCGTATCGCAGTGTAGTTCTACCGAAATACATTTTGTAAACCACGTTCATGGTCATGGATAATGATGATAGTTTATCAATTTGGGAAGGCTTTGACAAGAATATAACACAAATTATGCCGAAAAGAACAGCATTGTCTACAGTAATAATAGAAATGCAGCGATATTTAGAGACCGACTTTGCACCACGACAATCGATTCCATTGGAATGGTGGAACGAAAATAAATTTATGTTCAAATATTTGCCAATTCTAGTTCGAAAAATTTTTTGTAATTTACCTACTTCAGTGCCGTGTGAGCGCCAATTTTCTAAAGCAGGCCAAGTAATTTCTGAAAGAAGAAGTCGTTTAAGCAGTAAGATAGCAAAAATGATTCTATTTGTTTGAACAATCGAAAGATCAATGGATTAACATTTATCATGTTTTTAAATTACATATTACTTTCTTACGTATAAAGATTTTTTACAATATATGATATGTAATATGTAGTAAACACTTTCTTATGTTTAAATCATCAATCTATTGATAAACCCTACAATCCCGTTCATGTACCTACATAAAGTGTTAAACTGTAATTAAATCCTATATGTTTAAGTATTGCTGTTGTTTGTTGGGTGAGGTCAAGTTTGGCCGTTGTTATAATTGCTATTGTTTAATATCTAAGTCAAAATTAATGAGTATGTTGTGTGATTTAATAATAAGTATTATAAATTTTTGTATTAAATTAAATACCAAACGAAAAAACAGGATATAGTTCTCAGAATCTTATTAAGCAGAAAAGAAAATAAATGCCATTATTATAAATAAACTGTAGACTAACCAATCTAAACATACACAAAACGAGCAGTATCACGACGGCTCAAACGCGACTTACGTTACACGTACTTAAAACTGTGATCACATCACGTTTAAAAATCACTGATATTAAAAAATCACAATAACAAATATCAGTGTGATTGAAAAATCACGATATCGCTCATCTCTATTTAGAATGTTCTTTACCAGCCAATGTATGATGCGGTGTTGCCTAATTATTAATTCAGGAAAAATTTGGTGTGTTACAACTTACCCCGTGTTACAATCCACCCCGGTCTCCCCTAAATTGCAATGTAAGTGAAAACAATTCATATTCTGAAAAGAAATCCACCTTAAAAGTAGAAGATATTTGTTTATTACTTTATACAATTAAGTACTATGTAAGTATATTAACAACTACTGATAAGCATACACGACTATTTATATTATATATCCTCAGAAAACGAACTTGACATTGACAGTGGATGTAGATGCTATGATTCAGTTCAACGTCTATGTTTGTTTATGTTGCAGTTAACGTATGCAAACTGTGAATTTTACGATTAGCAAGCAATACAACCAGCAGCCTGAAAAATTTCGTTAAAAAGATTTTATTTATGCAATTAGATAGAATGAATTGAAAGTGAAAATATAGAGAACGTATATGTATATACACACATTAACCTCAAACATTTACGGTTGTATTTTTTGTTTCAAACCGCTTTGTGAATTTACGAGGTTAACTCATTCAAAAATTTTCGATAATTTTCCAGTAAGCTGTTTATTTGTGGTGATATAAATAAATGAAATTGTTGAAGATATATAAGAATGAGGTAAACGATTTTTTCTTTCTTGTCTTCTTGAAAAATACATTAATGGCACAAACAATGAGTCGATATTGAAACTAATGTAAAAGACTTGCATTCGGTATATTAACATTGACCAAATATATCGGCAATTTTGTCAGAATGGGCTCTAAAATATTCTACAAAACTAAAAAGGTTTCTGACAAAAGCAGTTAGAGCATCAGCACATCTAAGCAGCCTTATTTACCATAATCTGTTTCAGCGAATGTTTAAGAAACAGAAAACAAATCCCTCTTCACAAAATAAAATTATCTCTTCCCTTATCGTTTTGCCACCTATACCAATAGTATTTCGCATTTCTGAAATAAGACGCCTCCTCCACAATTTAATACATTTTTCAGCAAGCTCCTTAAGAATCCCATTCAAATACTTAGAACTATAGAATCATACAAACATTGTCAATAGGTATAAAAATGTATCTCATTATTAAACCGAATAATTTTCACATCAAATATAAACTTACAGAAACAATTATAGAAAACAAATTTAAAAATTGAATAGATGAGGCTTTTACTTGATGAAGATCCATACTGAACGATGAAATAAAACAATATAGTTTGTTTAAATCTTCATTTATTTGAACTAATGTTCAATTTAAACTTGTTGACGCGTTTCACTGACACAGTAGCTTTGTCAAAACGAATGAAGGTAAAATATAAAAATGTCTTAATATATACAGTGCTAAATCTATTTACTAAGGTTAACAATGGTATTGAAAGAAATTACCTGGAAATTCATTCACCACATTCCTAAACTATCTTCTAGGTAAAGAGGTTCAATAGAGGAGACTGATTGATATCTATTTGGTCGTTAAGGAGATTACCTGAATATTTATTTTTGTTAATCTCTACGGCCTCTAATAAATTTAAACTAAAGGATTTATCGACTACATGGAGAATTTCAAAATTTGGGTCGAAAATGTGTTGGTTTTCTAATAAATGATTTGAATAGTTAGAATCCAATTTTTTGTTGTCATAGCTACGTTTGTGTTCCGAAATTCTAGTTTTAAAATTTCTAAAAGTTCTACCGATATAAATTTTATCACAATTGTCATTACCACATTTTAATTTATAAACTCCTGATTTGTTTAATTTTGAAGATTTAGATTTATTATTTTTAATGAATTTGGATAAATTGTGATCAGTTTTAAAGGAAATATTCATGTCTAAAGTTTCTAAAAATGATTTAATTTTTAAGGATGGTGTTCCAAAGTATGTTAAGCTTTTATATAATTATACCAAAGAATTAAATATCATAAAACAAATAGCAGTTAATAATAATTACGATCCAAATTTAATTGACAATATCATAAATAAAAAGATAAAAAAAACAGACTTTAGAACAAGTATTATCTTCAGATAAAAATAATAAACAATTTAAAAGCTTAACATACTTTGGAACACCATCCTTAAAAATTAAATCATTTTTAGAAACTTTAGACATGAATATTTCCTTTAAAACTGATCACAATTTATCCAAATTCATTAAAAATAATAAATCTAAATCTTCAAAATTAAACAAATCAGGAGTTTATAAATTAAAATGTGGTAATGACAATTGTGATAAAATTTATATCAGTAGAACTTTTAAAAATTTTAAAACTAGAATTTCGGAACACAAACGTAGCTATGACAACAAAAAATTAGATTCTAACTATTCAAATCATTTATTAGAAAACCAACACATTTTCGACCCAAATTTTGAAATTCTCCATGTAGTCGGTAAATCCTTTAGTTTAAATTTATTAGAGGCCCTAGAGATTAACAAAAATAAATATTCAGGTAATCTCCTTAACGACCAAATAGATATCAATCAGTCTCCTTTATTGAACCTCTTTACCTAGAAGATAGCTTAGGAATGTGGTGAATGAATTTCCAGGTAATTTCTTTCAATACCATTGTTAACCTTAGTAAATAAATTTAGCACTGTATATATTAGGACATTTTTATATTTTACCTCCATTCGTTTTGACAAAGCTACTGTGTTGTGAAACGCGTCAACAAGTTTAAATTGAGCAGTAGTTCAAATAAATGAAGATTTAAACAAACTATATTGTTTTATTTCATCGTTCAACAAATTTAAAATTAAGATTCGTTCTTTTGGCTTGACTGACATCAAATTTTCAAAACAACGCTACATATTCGGACTCGCAGTGACGAAATCGATACAATTTGTTGTTTTTTACTGGTCCAGGAAATATTACAAACAAACATTCTAAAAATAAAACCAGTAGTGGATTTTCTATCCATTGTATCACCACCCTAGTCTGAATCAACAAAACCTGTCCAAATGTTATCGTTTGGTGTAAAAAGCAATTTCAACTTAATAGTACCTTGAATATATCTCAGTACCTGATTTAATGATTTTTGTAAATTTTCGTTTGCTTTTGATTGAAATTTACTTAGTATAGTTTATTTATGATAAAAAGACGATGACGTTGCAAAACAAAATATTGTGATATTGCCAGGCTGTAGTTTTTTCCTTTACTTAACGAAAGCTAGAAAAGTCAATCTGATGTTAGATTGACAGTTTTTCTTCTTCATTGTTCCGCGCCTCGTAGGAAGTCAGTCAGAAATATTTATTTAAAAATAAAAGGCTTGTATGCTAGGCTTGATTAATTTAATATATTTATTCATGAAAAACTATGGATAAGATACAAGAAACAGTAACCAAACATTCTATATTCGACTTAACATTTAATTATTTTACATAGAGGAGGGTTAAATGACGAACTATAGGTCCTTATACCATCTTCAAGAGCCCTGCAAGGGTTTACGCTAAAAGGAATCAATACAAGATGTAATCATCTTCATGCAAATTTAAATATTGTTCCTTTAAAAAATATCTATAATATTTATTATAATAAAAATAGAATGGAAAAGAAAAATATAGATACACAAAATAAAATTTGGTTACAAGATATAAAAATAAAAAATCTCCCATTTTATCAGTATTATTTATGTGGAGATACTGTGGTCGTTGTTTTAATTTGTGTATTATAAAATAACTGTATCTAATTAATTTAATAATAGTTATTAGTGATTTTGAAAAGGTGGGAATAAAGGAAATTGGATAAAAATATACAAAAAATAAAACACAAGATTTCAACTACTCCACTACAAAATCATCATTATCTTCATCGTCACTGTCAAATTTAATAATAAGTGAAATCTATCAAGTACTATTTCTCTATCCCACCCATCTTGTATAATTTTTTCAGTGTGCTCTACTATCTTTGACCAAATATCAGGAGTCACTTTTTCTCAAGACTATTTCCATACACCCATTACTTGTTTTGTCGAAGGACCATGAGTTCCCACATGATCTCTATAAATTTTTTTAACTATGCCCCAAATGTGTTCAATTGGGTTGAACATGCAGTGGTAAGGGGGAAGTCGGAGCACTTTGTGACCATATTTTTCAGATAATACGTCAGCTTCATATGCTGTTGGTGGTTTATTCCTACAAAAATGCATATATTTAAACAAAATAAGTTATCTAAGTACTACCATAATATATTGAAAAATGTTTATATCAACTTACCCTTGTACTAAATTCAATAATTGGGTTTTGAGGAAAGTATTTTCAAAAGGAATATCATTTTGTATCAACCAGTTCTGTATATCAGCCTTTTCGGTAGCTGTTGTTGGTACTTTATTGATCACTGTATGTGATAACTTGCATTATCCATTACAATTGTGGCAGGTTCTTCCAAGTACCCTAAAAGCTGGTATTCAAACCAATTCAAAAAAATTTCTCGGTTCATTTCACCGTAGTAATCACCATCTTGTATTTGGAAGAAAAAACCCTGCTCCAGGAATAAATCCAGAAGAGGAACCAGCATGCAATAGTGTATACCTACTATAAGGAAATGCGCACTCTTGTGCATTGTTACGTTCAATATTATTTCCAATTATTCTGTTTTTATAGACACTATTTTGAGGAAATTGCAATGTTGTCAACATTTTATAGACTCTAAAGCATGCGAAAACACCTTAGGAGATATAATTATGGTCGTACATACCTGCTCAATCACTAAAACTAGCATGAGCGAAAATTACATCGGCCGGCTGCAAACAATTCACTTGTAATTCTGGAAAAATTGGCGCCAAATATAGAAGAACGCATTGTTGCCAGTGCTATACTTCAGGATCTGTTCCGTAATAGACATTATTACGGTATTGCAGAGATGCGATATTACTATGAATACATGCAGTGCGCACTCTTTTACGCATTTACCCTATCACGTTTTCTGCTATCGATGGAATTAATAATATCTGCATTGTTGGTCATATGAAAAGAACAGCCTGAATCTACAACAAACTCTTCACATTTACTGGGAAATAGCAACGCTACTTTGATTTCATTTGTTTCGTAATTTTCAGAATACTTAGAGTAATTGCTTGATGTCTGACTTTCCTTTTTTCGAAAAAAACAGTTTTTCTGTTTATGGTTGGTCTTCTTGCATATTTCACAGATTATTTTATTTTTAGAACGACAACCTTTAGCGTAAAGGCCTGGTTTTTCGCATAAATAACATTTTCCTCCATGTTGACCTAGTTGTTGACTGTACCTGTCATTAACTAAAACCTTTTTGTCTTCTACCTTCTGCTTTAAAGACTGCTGTTTCTTCCGTTGCTTCTTTCTGGTTAAATTTTGCCTGTTCTGCTATTAATCGTGATGTAAGATTTATCATGGTACGTTCACTAACAGGAGTGGAATCCCATGCAGTGGAAAAATGTTTAAATTCATCAGGTAACGTGCAAAGAATTTTAGACATTAATGTAAGCTCATATCAGTATCTTTTTCATACTTAAAATTAAAAAACTGTTGTAAAAGACTACATTTTTGTTGCTCATTGTCTCTTTGAAAAATACCACATATTCTATGAAAAAATAACAAAAAAAAGAAATTTTATTACAGTGAATAAAACAATTCTTTAAAAATAAATATTATGTCTAACTCCTGTTTGTCACTACTACGAGTATACAGGGTGTCCCGGGACTAATGGGAAAAAAGTCGGGAGTGTATAATATGAGCTAAAATAATGTTAGTACTTCATATAAACTTTTTTTATGCAGGCCCTCGTTTTCGAGTTATAGGCCTCCAAAGTTTTAATTGTGAATTCGGTTTTTATTTTTAATTTTTGTACTAGTCATTTGATCTTTATAAAATTTACGGCAAAGATATACTGTATGTGTATGTTTATTTTGGTAAGGTAAACAGATTTACAGTAGTGCATTGAAGCCAGGGACGAGCTACTTGCAATGGTTAGTGATCCAAAAATTTTGCAGGGATGGCACACCCTGTATGAAATTATCGAAATTCACTTCCCCACACATTAAGCTAACGAAAAGATACTCTTGTTGGAATTCGATAAAATAAGCCGTTTGGCTAATATTTACAGTTTTATTCATGCACTACGTACCAATTCACGCATTTGCCATTTTTATAAGTACACAACGAGGTAAACGTAACTTATTAATAGATGTCCAAGATTTACCTACAGTACTACAAAAAAATAATAGCAGAAGATGAAAAACATTAACGACTTATTAATTCGGAAGTTGGTAAGTGTTTTTACCGTTTATCAAGTTACCATAGGATTAGTTGTCAAACGTTGTGTAGAATAGTTCGTAGTCAGTACTTGTCAATAATTCATAAGTCCTTAATTTAACAGTTACAATGGCAAAATTCGCTTTTATCGAGTACGCAGATATGCATCTAATGTATGGACTGGCTTCTCGAAACTGTTTAGAGGCCAGAAGGCTTTATGAAGAACATTTTGCAAACAGAGCATTGCCAGACAGACGATGAATGTTTGAGTGTATTGATCTCAGGTTACGAGAAACAGGTATGAATAAGTAAATGTAATTTTCTATGTATACAGAACAAAATTTTTAATTTCAGGAATATTTTTGCCAAAAAAAGTGGAGAAGGTCCAGTACGAAGCATACGTACTGTGGCAGTTGAACAAGACTTGTTAAATGCAGTTGATAATGAACCATCAACGAGTTTTCTAAAAGTATCAAGAGAACATAACGTCTCGAAATTAGTTGTTCATCGCGTCCTAAAAGAACAGCTGTTATATCCTTTTCACATGAAAAAAGTACACAGTATGACAGTGGCTGATTATCCTGCACGACTTGAGTATAGCCAGTGGTTTCTGCGACAACAACAAGCAGACAATACATTTATTAGTAACGTTCTCTTTACGAACTAATCCGGTTTCACCAGAGATGGAATCATAAATTCTCATAATATGCATTTATGGGATGATGTGAATCCACATGGCATTATCCAAACTAGGATCCAGCATAGATTCATGGTTAATATTTGGGCGGGAAAAGTTGGCAATCATTTGATAGAGCCATATACTTTATTGACGGTACTTTGACTGGTCAGAGATATTTGGAGTTTTTACAAAATTAGTTATAGAACCTGTTTGTTGATGTGCTACTACAAACTCGTAGGAATTTATGGTTCATGCATGATGGAGCCCCTCCTCATTTCAGTTTAGATGTACGACAGCATTTACACACAAAGTTTCCTAATAGATGGATTGGTCGTGGAGGTCCTTTTCAATGGCCACCGCGATCAGGAGACGTTAATCCTATGGATTTCTTTCTCTAGGGTTATCTCAAAAGTAAGGTATACGCAACACCTGTGCAAACAAGACAATATTTAATAGACAGAATTGTGTTACACTGCAATGTTATTAGAAATAATGTGGGATTGCTCATTCAAGTGCAAAGTAACAACCTTCGTAGACTTAGAATGTGCGTGGAAGTGGGAGGAGCTCATATTGAACATTTATTAGAATAACGTTAGTTTTTGTTGTTGTTTAGGAATTAGTATTAGTCTAATGTTTTATAACTTGTGTTTTTTGAGGTTTTCTTAATGGTTTAATAATGTTATGTTCGTAATTTTGATTAAAAGGAAGTAAATCCTGGACATCGTATTAATAAGTTAGTCAGGTAGATTTGTACGTAGTGCATTAATAAAACTGTAAATATTATCCAAACGGCTTATTTTATCGAATTCTAACAAAAGTACCTTTTCGTTAGCTTAATGTGTGGAGAAAGCAATTTCGATGATTTCATACAGGGTGTGCCATCCCTGCAAATTTTTTGGATCACTAACCATTGCGAGTAGTCCGTCCCTGGCTTCAAGGCAGTACTGTAAATCTGTTAACCTTTCCAAAATAAACATACACGTACATTATAGCTTTGCCGTAAATTTGATAAAGATCAAATAACTAGTACAAAACATAAAAATAAAAACCAAATTCAAAATTAATACTTTGGAGGCCTATAACTCGAAAACGAGGGCCTCCATAGAAAAAGTTTATATGAAGTACTAACATTATTTTGGCTCAGATGATACGCTCCTGACTTTTTTCCCATTAGTCCCGGGACACCCTGTATAAGTAACATGAAAAATATATTAAGTGAACTTAATTAATTTTTTTCTTCCAAAAATTCTATTAATCCTTCTTCCATATCATCTGCTTCACTATCACTATCTTCTTGTAAATCGATAATAAATTTATTTTCTCCATTAATATGGACTTGCCCAATATACTCATCTTCAATTTTTATTACTTTTTCCATCTCTGTTTTAATTATGCCCAAATTAACTCGATGGGATTGAAAATATAGAAATAAGGAGGAAGTGTCCATGTTGTTCAGCAATACTCTCTAGGGCGTATAATTTCTTAAATTTCTTTGTCTGTAAAACTTCAATCAGCTGTTGTTTTGTATAAGAATCTTCGAAGTACAAATTAATATCTATTAGTTCGGTCACCTTGTAGCTTGTATTTGATATTTTATTGAGCTGTCGTGAATGATAAGAAGCGATGTCAAGAACTACAAGACTATTTTGCTCTAAGATTGGGATCAATGTGAATTCAAACCATGTTTTTATGATAGTCAATGTTGCAATCTTCCATTTTTTTCCACATATTTTTGAGGCATTTGGAATCCTTCCTTCATTTCCACCGCAATGCACAATAATAAGTCTGGATGCTTTCTTTGCAGGCATTTTGACATACATATTTTTGACCCATCAGTCAATCCTTTCTTAACCGTGTATTGTTTATTTTACAAAGTTTCGACCAAATAGACAATTGGCCGGTTATTTTCTCTACACTTATTTACGTGTTCCAAGTATGTATACCGTATATCCACTATTCCTCTGCTTTCCATGACTGTTTGACGTTTATTAATCATTTTGAATTTGAATTCAAATTTTTTAATCCACTTTTCAATAGTTTTCTTACAGTCATTTATATTCAGGCCGACATTTGTCAATTTATTTCTTATTATTTCAATCGTTGGTAACTCATTACTTTTGTAACAGTCATATATGGTGGTTTTTAATAATTTTATTACAGACACATCGCTTCTTGCGTTCGTAAGGCCCATTCTTGGCTATTTTACGTGAAGTTGACAGGAAACCAAACTTTTCCAGTAGATTCTCATACACATTGAAACGTATCTTCTATGTTTCCAAATTCAAATGACGTCGAATCCTGTTTTATCTTTGATCACAATTATTTAAATTTTCGTTGTTGTTACACCCAATATTTTGGAACAAACTCGATATTTCCCAAGAACGCCACATAGTAAATATTTAACTTTTAACTAAAAATATAATTGCTATTGTCGCTGCGCTTTAAAACTGTCGCTGGGCTTTGAAAACATGAATATTGTTGTATTATAATTATCACAACGGCAACATTGTAAGAGAGTTCACAGTCCGCTCACTGACGCATGCTTGTTAAGAAAAATTGAAGGACGTAAAAAAAGGAGACGATTCACGTTGATTGTTATCGATGGTCATGTTCACGTTGTTTTTGTAAGAATAAAGTTATATTCCAATTTATCACTTATTTCCATAAAATTAAAAATCCAGAACCAGCTAACGACAGCTATATAATAAATATGTATCTTACCGAAATTCCTCAGAGAACCACTACACTCTTTCTTGATGTCAACCTACCAACTAAAGAGTGAGTGTGGTTTATCTGTGGTGAACACCTGTTGTGTTCGGAAAAATTGGCATCTCAAAATATACTTATAGTTCAGTAAAAGATAGGATAAAATAATAAGTTATTTGAAATTTATATTCCTAATTCTTCTTAACAAAACGAGATATAATGTAGTGTTAATTGTCTGGTGTTATGTTTAAGATGTTTTTAAATATAAATATAAAATGATATTTAATCATGAAAAACTGTATTATTATTATCATTTAAATATACGACAAAACTATCCCATTTTTCCCGTAAACGGAAAAGTCGCAGTCACATTAGGCAACAGCAACTGTCCCATTTTTTTTGGCCGCGACTGTACATGTAAACATATCCGTACGTTTTTTATAAGGCCTACTACTCGCCTTTTCACAGCCACAAACAGATTTTGAATAACTGTTAGACAATTTCATTCCAGCATAATTAAGTACTTTAACAGTATCTATTTCCGCAAATTATGATGACTCCTTTTTGACAATTGTTTATCAACAATAGTTTCATTGGAAATGAAATAAATTTTCGCAAATTTTGTACGAATCCTTTTTTCGTAATACATTTGTTTAGAATATATGTTCTTAAAATAGACTACTACTCTTTATCTAATAAAAACGGGGATGATTTTTATTTTAATTCGTTTATCAGAGATAAGCTAGTTCCAAGTTCAAATGTAATTGCGAAAAATATGCTAGAAAAAATTTTAGTTAAGTTGTAAACGGCAGGCACTTTAGAATTATTTTGACGGCGGTTTCAGTTTTTAAAAACTCTATCTCTAGTTTTTTTAGAATAATCAGTACTGTTTATTATAGTGCCTAGGTCGTGAATGGTGTTTTATTCATAGTATGATCCTAGATATGATTATGATGGATTTTTTAATATGATTGGAATGTAGACTAGAATGGATTTTCTTTAGATAAGGAGTTTTATTGTGATATTTCTGGTTTATAGTGACAGGTGACATAATTTACATATTAATATTATTGTCAATAAAATTATATGTATAGAAAATTTCAAAATCTATATTAAATTGAATTTTTCGTTTAATTAGTAGTCAATTGAGAAAAAACTTCTAGTGTTTATTGGTTGAAAGGGTATAAATACATGAGGCATAATTTGTTAAACAAGTAGAACCTGTTTTATATTATAAACATATTCACCAATCAACGAATATTTAAGGAATAAGAATTTGTTTTTATGACAAAAGTTTTCCAAACTTTGGTTTAAAAAATTCATTTACCTGCACGAATGTGCGATTACGGTGTATTTTAAAATGTATAGAAAAATTTGAACCTTTACCTTTAAATTTGCAATTAGTAGTAAATGCATAATATTCGGACGAAAAACATCCTTAATTCCAATATGTTTCTCAAGGTTACGTCTTCCAGCGGAAGTTGAAAATCATGACTTTATTAGGAGCGACTCTCGATAAATATTTGGTACATACAATAAGTCAATCTTCAATATCTTAGCCAGGAGACTTTTTTTTCAATACTTTGCTTGCCTCCGATCGTGAATATATATTATTCATTTTTATTCCAAAATAATGGTATAGTTGCTCTTTTTAATAAATTTTCCAAATTTTTTTGTGACTAATCAATCATTGTCATCAGCCTTGCCAAACTCTTTGAAAACATTGATTTCCTGATCTAAGCGTGGTTCTTTTTATGATACTTATTACATTACAACTTATGACTCAAGGATTTCAATCAGTTCGATATGTCAGACAATGTCCATTGCTTTCCCTGAGACAATAAAACATATGTGCATTATTACATATAGATTTTTTAATGCAAATACTGTTGTATGTCACAGTTTTAGAGTAGTTATTTTCTTTACATAGAATATTAAAGATTTTATAATCTATCACATGATTTGTAGAGAAAATATGTTCAGCTAATGCTGATCTTTCTGGATATAACCTTTCATCGCACTTATGTAAAGCTAAACGCTTAGTTATTTTTTGAGACGTCTGACATATACAAATTCACATGTAGATTGAATTAATCTATAGATTACATTTGAAACATCAATATTAGGATCAATTTCTTTCAATTTACTACAAACGCAATTAATTGACGGAATATTTTTAATTGCAAGTTGTAAATAAGATTTTGACTTTAAACTTAAGTTTAATAATCTATAATGTATATCTCTTGTAGTTCTTTGAAAATGGTTACAATAAATGACCGAAAGCTAAGAATTAACTAAAAAAAGTTTCCATATATATATATATATATATATATATATATATAATAACGAGATGTACGAATAGTGCGTGACATATGAACAATAAGCAACGAATAGATTAGTGGGTATTGCACGCAAATAGAAGAAGGGATTACTGAAAAGAGTGGTAACCGCAGACATGCATGTTTCTGGCTCATTAGCCGTCATCGGTACGGTACAACCAAGAAAAGATGTGAAACATGGGAGCAAAGGTGCTGAATGAAATATGAGAAAATATAACAGAATTCAGCAGGATAGTCAAACACTACATTTGTGTCAGTAATATTAGAAGATTTGCTTATTATATATATATATATACAGGGTGTCCCACGACGATTAAGACAAGTAATATATCAGAATTGGGCAGTAGTAGATAATTATAATTTTGGGAGTGTAAGTTAGGGCATATGTTGCATCTTTTCTTGTTACTGTGTTACCCAATTTGTTTTTGGTCACATGACGTCGCATTCAAAATTATTAATGGGACAACCTGCATATTTGTGCCTTTCTGTGTTCCTCCCGATAAAACAATTCCAACTAACTAGCACACTTGGGGTCTAAAGTGATTAATTCAAGAGCTACAGGTACTTAAAGGATTGAAAGTTAAAAAATTCATAATTGAATCCCTTGTAAATTTTGGCAATCTTACATTCGTACGTAATGATTAAGACAAACCATTATAATAATTTTTAATAGTACTTGGAAGTTAATAATGAAACGACCTGTATATCATGGAGTAAAATTACATAGAATTGTTTTTTTCCGCTAAAACTTGTTCACCTATTAAATATCTATTAACAAGTAGCATAGCAAATCTTATAAAAAAGACTGCCTATTGTCAAGTTTGCCTTGATAATGACAAAAGTGCCAATAACTGTCAGAATAGTTATTTTTAAATTGTGAAACGGTAAGTCAACATGCCTTCTCTTTATACGGCTAGTGAATATGTTGATATGCTTCTTATTTATGGTGAATGTGAAAGAAATTGTAGAAGAGCTAGATATTTATACAGAGCTCGTTATCCCAATCGCCGAATACCTGGTAAAGATACATTTAGGTATGTGGAACCAGAATTACGCAATGGTTCTTTTCCCAGTGGGAAATCCAAAGTAGAAATATCTAGGGCAAAGTCTGTACAAACTGAAGACAATGTAATTAATACTTCAGCATATTTACAAGCATATCCTCTTTCATCCATTCGACATTTGGAATCTGAACTTGATATCAGCAAATCAACTATCCACAGGATATTAAAAAAGCTTCAGTTGATTTATGCCTCTATTTTTTTCTGTATTTTTGCTAGCATTTGATTTTCTATGACATATTTCTACAATATTTTTGTATATCTTGGCCCAATTGTTGCAACTTTCAAATCGCTGGTAGATTTCATTTATTCAATAATGCTTCGCGGAATTTTTTATAATTAAATCATTCATACACACTAGATTGCTTATTATGTTAAATTGCGACTTTATAAAAACGCAATTGCAATATGATTTATGTATTTGACGAGCCTGACACTGTACTAACCATTATTTAAAACTGATTGAGTATTATTTATTGGCTACAACTGATATAACATATTTTTACAGCCGAATGAACTCATCAACACTAACAATGGTAAAGATTTTTTATATCCTACAATTTTTTATTTTATTCCGCTAGTTTATTGTCCGGACGAATAACGGCCAATTTAAAAAAAATATTTCAATAATATGATTTTTCCCATAAAAATGTAGTGTATATCGATATCTTATTCCTAGTCTAAAATATCGAAAAAAATTTGGTTACTGTACCTATATGATGAATCGATTTTGTTATAATGTAGATTTAGGAGGGTGGCAACAATATACACTCATATTTCTCTTTGTTAATATCTGACGATTCTAATACAATCTTATCGTATAAAATACCTATCGAAAGGATGTTCACACTTTTTGTGAACTGGAGTAGTTCTCGAACATAGATTTCAATGCACACATCCTTCTTCGCAAATCTTGACTATAACATATTTATCACATGTGCGTAATTTTCTTTAGTTGGCGGATAGCTGGATACGATGCTCATCGCATGAAATCCTTCTGTCATGACCTGAAGAAGATAATGATACTTGTCCTCTTCTTGGATCTGTCATATTTTAGGCTAGAAATAAGAAATCGAGATGTCTTTCACTAGCCTTTCTAAGTATCATTTTACTACATTTTTATGAAAAAAAAACTTTGTTGTATTTAATTTTTTAGAGAATTTTGCTACTTTCTGGTATTATATCAAAAAATGGGCTGTATCAGCATCAATAAAAATTAGACATTGCAGGACTTTTAAATACTAATGATTACAAAATAATGATTTGTTTGTAACGTATGAAAAAATTTGTAGTTTGTTCTTGTTTTGTTATTTCAATCTTGCCATAAAGTGCCCATTTGCATTACGAATGGACCCTTCACGAGTATAGCTCACGAGGTATTAAAAAATCAATTTTATATCGAAATGAGTTAGGTTCGATCGAAATCCATAATATGTGGTTCAATTTATGTCCTTTTTTGTTATACCCCGTATTATTCTGAAAATACCTAAAGGGGGCAGACCATACGTGGAGCTTATTTTAAATCAATTAGCCTCAGGAACCGCGAATGTGCGTATGCATTACAAAATAATGAATTCAAAATAATCAAAAGGTGTACATACGAAAACAGAAAAATCGTGACACTTGATATGGATTCAAGTGTTAAATGTTGCATAAAGAGAGCAGGTGGTTATTTGAGAATTGTTTACGGAATTGAAATTATTTTCGAATGTATTAAAGTTTCCTGGTCAATTAAATATTCTTTCTATGGCTTGATCAACGAATATTTTTTATTTTCCTTATATATATATATATATATATATATATATATATATATATATATATATATATATATATATATATATATATATATATATATGTTATTAATTAAGTCATTATTCATAAGGCAATCGGTGTGTTATAATCAGTTCCTCAAACTTTTTATATTTTGTTTTATTTGAAAAACTATTAAAGAATCCAAAAATTCAGTGTAGAACAATTAATTGATACTTTAGATAATTTTATTTGTTCAGTACTCAGTGTTCTTGATTCAAACATGGGATTTTGGAAATTGTGTTTCTAACCAGTGGCTGTAAGGGGTAAGGTTAGGGTCTATTTGGTAACGGTGGAGAGTGAGTTATTTATACGACCGCTTGGGTTTTATCTCTTAAAAAATTGTTGATTTGATAGGGAAAGAGAAAATTAATAGATTGCGAGAAAAACAGATTTGTAGGCGGAAAAAAATCTAACAGTAAGTTGCCCGTCAATAGCTAAGTGTAAAAAACAATTCGAACAGTAACAAACACTTTCTTCTCACACAAAACCATTTTATAGCTAATGAACTAAATTTTATGCCACTCAACTTCCCACAAGTACAAATAAAAATTAGAACTGTGATTAATTACGAAGCAGCAAGTGAGGTATACGGGAAGGAAATAGTAGATACTAAAGATACTGGAATAAAATCAAGGCGTGAAATAAACTCGACCACTTAGGGCTAGTTTCGGATAGCTTAAACGTAAGTTTTATTTTTTATTACTTTATGTTCAGTGATAAAGACCCAATTTGTGAATAGAATATCCGACAGTTATCAGAAGGTGCAGAAACCTTCAGTATCAATAATTAGAATGAAAAATCCAAAACATATAGAAATATCCGAAAGTATCAACTTACAGAAATAAAATGTAAATCGGAGAGAGAAATTTGAATGAGAATGTGAATAGAAATAATGTAGGACACACTGACAAAAATAGCAATGAAATTTGTAGGATTGTTGTATTAATAGAAACAAAAAAATAAGTCAAATGGTGAAGTGAGGAGGAACGCTGGAAGAACTACTGAAGAAAGGGAATTGAGAATCGTAGTTGAAATTAAGAGGAACAGTAGAAAAAGACAGTGCAGTAATCCAATAGTTATTTGTAAAACAAGTGTCACAATGACTCGTTTTGTAGTACGAGTGAAGTTTGCAAAACGAACCGCGAAGCGGTGAGTTGTGCAAATAACGAGTACTACAGAAAGTCATTGTGGCACAAGTTTTACACAATATTGTTTATAATTCGCATTTATTCAATTATTTAAATAAAATAGAATTTCATATAATCCCTGTTTATAAACTAGGAGGAGTGGTTTGAATTTAAGTTGGCAATTCTGTAGATTCCTAATTGGTCAGATCACAGATGGTTTTATTCAGCACTTCTGACTTTTGACATATTATAACCGAAAAATTGTGTAAATTGTAAACAAACTTTCATTTAAACAAAAAGAAGATGATTATTTGTTTAAAAAAGAGCTTCTTCGTATATGCTCTTGCGATCTATTTATATTATATCATGAACAGAATTATTTCTGTAATACATCTTTACATAGATATCTGGTAATTTATCCCAAAAATCGAACGTTTTGTATACCTATATATTGATCCTATACAATATAAAAATAAACAATTGACAAATCATTGATAAATAAACGTTAACGTACTTTATTCATGAATATTTTTAATATATAAATCATTCTAATTTACCTTCAGTATAATAATTTGCTAGCTAGAACAACGCTAGACCATTTTATCACAAATCACCTACTCTAGAGTAGGTGATTTGTGCATTTTATTTATAATTTGTGTCAAAGTTAAAGTCAAATGTCAAATAAAAATATAACTAAATTCAATCACCAACTGTACGCTAAAAATTACTATAACAGTGTTCAAAGAGCTTCATTGTGACACTGTAAACAATGTTATAATGAAGTCTCTTCTATACGCAAATTATAAAAAAATTATTTTCTACATACAGAGAGTCGAAATTATCATTGTCGCTATACTTCCATTTATTTGTTTAATGGTTAATTGACATCTTTAGTTTCAAATATTTAATGGTTCCTCGCCAAACTTCCTTCCTTTACAATCATTTTATCATTTTGGACCATCATCAGGGCACTTTACACAATTTTACATTAAATGTTATATCATCGAAATTTTTTAGTTACAATCAGCTATACTAGTACATCTAATTTTTGATTTGGAAATCGCTTACAAAAGACAAAGATACAACATTTTAAAAATCATTCCTATCATTTGTATTGTATACAGTAATTCTTTTTCATGATATAACCGTTGCATGCAATTCACATCTCTGAGCGAATGCAGCGAAAGTAGCGTCACAAAAATTATTGCCAGCTAAATAGCGTATTCAATATTTATGGAATGGAAGATAAAAAAGACATGCAGTTCTTTCTGGGAGACGGTGTTATTGGATTACTTTTCGGAACTGGTTCAACGACAAAAGACATCAACTGTGTGGTCGAATTATTCGATGATTAAAAGTATGTTACAATCCAATAATAATGTAGATATTTCAAAACAATTACATTTCTGAAAGAAAATGGGAAAGTTAACACACCCAAGAAAGCTGCGATTTTCACGAGAATACGAATTCATGATTGTTTAAATAACGCTCACGATGGAGTTTATTTAATGGCCAAGGTTGTTGTTGTATTTGGAATTGCCGGAGCTTGTCGAATTTGTCAAATCAACCAGGTAATAAACATTAGATGATATTGAAGATTCGGGAAGATAATTAATTGTGAAACTTGAGCAAGCAAAGAATGATGCGAACAGTAGATTTGTGGTTGCTGAACGATATATTAAATTTTAACGAATATACATAGCTACAGCAGCAGCAAAAGATCACCGCCAGCTTTATGCTTATCTCAATGAAAAAGGTATCAATCACTGTACCCCATTTCCGACTCACATTTTAAAAAAATTTTAAACAAAAATATTCTATTGTCTAGATTAATTGATTTTCTTTATCATGTGTAACTGTGATATAATTTGTAGGAAAATATTTAAATTTTCGTAAAAAGAAAATAAAATAAACGGTGTTAAAGATTGAAACTAACTTTTCGGCATCTATGAGATGCCTTGAACGATATATATATATATATATATATATATATATATATATATATATATAAAACTCAGAAATATTGGGGAATGCAGCAACAGGGAAAAAGAGAATTCTTTATTGGTTTTTATCCAAGCTTTCGAAAACGTTCGTTTTCATCATCAGGGACGCTACAAATAGAGAAAAAAATGGGATTATTCTCAGCTCCATCAATAAAGAGACGAAAGTGTACTTACGTCCAATGTGAAATTATTTTCCTTTATGTAAAACATAAGATTGAAGAACTCATCACATGGCATCAGTTAGGGAAAATTGACATACAAATTAGCAACAATATTAACAACATTGAAGCTGTTATAGTATAATATAATAATAAAAACAATGAAAACACAAAACTTGCACGAGATTAACGTCGTAAAATCATTTTTCAACAAACACAGCCAAAAAGGACGCCACTAAGCAGGAATCTTTCCCTCCAAGATGGAAACGGAAACGGGCATTTGACATCACTGGTTCAAACAATTCACGGTAGTCGTCATTAAACAATTTTTCAAAACGTGAGAGCGGCGCGCAGGTTCTTTCTACCAACACCAATAGAACCGCTAAGGGGGAAGGGTTCAGGCCGTAACTTACGGCGAGAAGAAGAGTTCCCTTTAAACGTGACTCTCAATGTATTTCGGAAAAGATGAATTAAATGACAGCTAATATGCAAACAATTGGATTGTTGATGTATTGCCGTATACATATTGATTGTAAAAAGGCATTATTAAGGTAACAACAATAATAATATCAACATTAATAAAAAATATACGTTGAAAGCAGTGGAATTGCCCATACTATCACCCTGATAATTAATTGAATGTTAGTAGTGAGGTGTTGTTGTTATGTGTACCTTGGAAAGTGTTCATGTTATGTGGTCTGTGATTGTTATTTATGCAATTATTTGACTGTGAAATGAAGGCCATCTCCAAGAAGGTTCTCTTGGTTTTATGTGACTCAGTAGCCAACACTTTCACTGATTCATTCGATGATCTAAAGTGTTAACATGTTCTGCAAGAGCGCATCTTTCAGGGTGTAACCTGGAATCACTTTTATGTGAGACTATACGGTTGGAAAGCGATCTCATAGTCTGACCGATATAGTGTATATCACAATCACGACAAGGAATACTATAGACGATATTTGTACAAGATGTAAGAGTTTTGTCTTTAACCTTTGAATAAATTGATCTGATAGTTTTATTTGCAATTTTGAAATTGTTAAGATTCATAAATAACCCGGGAAGTTTAGGTGTAATGTCTCTTATATAGGGTAGAGAAGTGAAAATTGGGTGAATTGGGTCCTCACCAGAAACTCTTTCCATTGGAGAGATATTAGGATGGCTATCGATAGTTCGTACATCAATGGTAGCCGAAGTGCTGAATAATAACTTATTGAGTAACGGTCTGGGATAAGGATTATCCAAAAATAAGGTTTGTAAGATATGCAAATTTTTATTGTGAAAGTTTGGGTGTGAAATTCTAATTACTCTATTTTTCTTCTGCTTGACCAGATTCACCTTAATGGAGTGTTTGTGATATGAATGAAAATTCAAAAATCTTCCTGAACTGCAGGGTTTCCTATACCAATCTATGACTATCGTATTATCCGTCGTACGAATAAACTTAGTATCGAGAAATGGTACGGAATTATCGATGTCCTCCTTTTCAATTGTGAACTGGATATAAGGATCATAACTATTGAATGTATTCAGAACTTCACTCAACCCTTCTCTAGGTAAAGCTAATATGATATCATCAACATATTTCTTAACAAAAAAAGGTGTAAAAGATAAAACTGGAATGACAGTATCCAGCACATCGTGCATGACGTAGGTCGCTAGGATAGGTGAAATTGATGCACCCATAGGTGTACCAAAAGTTTGTTATCAAATGAAAAATATGTAGTATCAAAGAGGAAAGATATTAAATGTAAAAAAGTCTCCTTCTGAATGGAACAGTGGTTGCTGATACGGTCCCAACTCTTATCAATTGCTCTCAAACAAGCGTCTAAATCATCATCATCATCACGTAGCGCTACAACCCTGGGTGGGTCTTGGCTGACTGTACAACTTTTCTCCAATTTGTTCGGTCTTCCATCAACCTAGGGTCAAATCTAGGAATCCTATTAACAAAATCGATCAAATAAAATCTACCAAAACCATTAGAGACTCAGCACTACACAATTGATAAATTATGAAAACGTTGCTTGTTGCATTGTTAAAGCCTATTTATTATTTAAAGATAAAATATCCAGGCTAATTAAACTAATTAAATATTCTTATCACTTTCTTGGTTTATTTAATATCTTATTCATATCAAAAAACAAAATTATACGTTCAACAAAACAGCAAGCTATTAAAAATTCGTATTTTTTCTAGACGTAGTAAATAATAACCATAGACTATAAAGGTTATATTTAAATTTACTTATTTATTTATGTTTATCACTTATCATGCCCTATCTGTATCTTTGTTAACCAATCAGGATTTTTTTGTTTTCGTCAAATCAGCAGCCAAGGTCAAACAATCTGACATTGAATTATAAATATAGACAAATAGCTCCGCCTTATAGCCCAGTAAATAAGATAAAGGAAGCAATTTAATTTAGTAGAATGAACAAGGCGGTGCTTCACCCAATAAACGACTATGAAGGAAACTAAGTAGGTAATATCGTGGTTCACTCGGAGCAACACAAACAGATATAATATCTACTCTATTAGAAGTCTAAGTCTGTATACGGGGTATTGTTATAAAATAATTTATTTATTTATTGTGCTATAGAAAATACAATATACTTAATTTCCAATAACAATAGTAATAACACTTATAAATGGTATAAAAAGTACAAAGCTGTGCAATTCACACTATAACACCAGTTGTGTATAATGCACCTAAGTGACTTAACACTTGTATGTGCAGTTGAAATAAATACATTTCAAACGAAATATAACCATTAAATTGCCTTACAATAAATAATATCCGAATTGAAAAAAAAGAAAAAAGATCATTCACCACCATATACTACAACAGTCCATCTAGGTACTCTCTATTTTCATATATGTATTTCTTACACAGACTGACAAATGTCTTATATTTGGTTGTTGTTTTTATTGTGTTTGGTAAAGAATTGAAAATTTTTGGTGCCAAAACGGTAGCAAACCTTTGGTTAGCATCATATCTTCTAAATGGTACGAAGATCATATCACTTGTATTATGTCTTGTTTGGTATTGATGATTTAAGAAATTTTTTGTTTTTTTTTAAAATAAAATATACAGTTACTTACGTAATATAAACATCGAACATTCAAGATATTTTCATTATATAATAGACTGGTTGAATAGAGCCTATCTTTAAAGAAGATTATACGCAGAATATAATTCTGTATAATATTTAATTGTTTTAGTGCATTGTTATATAGCCCTCCCCAAACAATGTTACCATATCTCAAGAGTGACTCCACTAAAGACTTGCAAAAGCAGTTTTTGAGGTAAAATTCTGTGAATTATATAAAATTTATGTATCAAACGCCTAATTTTATCCGTTAAATCTTGAATATGTTCGGCCCACTTAAAATTTTTGTTAATTTTAATGCCCAGGTATTTTATGGTGTTAGTTTCCTAAATAATATCAGAGTCATTCATTTTGATACAATTAAAATTTGGTCTGTTTGCATCATTCAGTGAAAATGCTAAGTAGAATGTTTTATCAGTGTTTAAAGTTAATTTGCCACACTCAAGCCAATATTTGACCTTTTTGAAGCCCCTAATAACTGTATCTGCAACAGTTTGCCAGTTCCTTGCCTTAAACAGTAAGACTGTATCATCTGCATACGAAATGGAGACGCCACTTATTTCCAATTTCAGTAGGGAGTTAATATATATATATATATATATATATATATATATATATATATATATATATATATATATATATAATAAAAAGTAATGGACCAAGGACTGTACCCTGTGGTATTCCAATTTTAATGTTCAAAGGGTCACTATACTATTTTCTGATTTTCACCATTTGATTTCTTTGCCCCAGGTAATTTTCAAAAACATCCAGCACAACACCTCTGATACCATAGTGCTCAAGGACATCAATGCGCTGCCGATGACGTACTGTGTCGAACGCCCTTGCAAGGTCCAGAAAAACTGCAATCACTGTTTCATTATGGTCAAGTCCATTTTTTACATTATTGATTAGTTCGTACATGAAACCAAATTGATTGTTATTTAATATATTATTGAAGGTTAGATAATCAAATAATCGACTTTTTATACTTTTTTCAAAAATCTTTGCAAAGTTAGAAATAACACTTATGGGTCGATAATTGGCAATATCAGTTTTGCTACCTTTTTTGAAAATAGGTGTAACAGTAGATATTTTAAAAGACATTGGGACCTTACCGGTTGAAAAAATGTTATAGGAACTAAAGGGTCTAAAACAGGTATTTGTGATATTTCTTTATTATCCGTGATGGAATACCATCTATACCTGGAACACTATTATTCTTTAAACTATTAATATGCATAATAATTTCTGTATTAGTGACAGGCTTTAAAGCCATGGAATTTATTAGATTTGGATAATTCTTAATGATGCCTGAAGTCGGTTGTTTTATTGTTTCGGTCATATTCAGTCCTATGTTAATAAAGTAGTTGTTGCAAAAATTAGCCATTTCCATATTTTGATTGAGTATATTGACATCATTATTAGTTTTATTTTTATTTTCATTTGTTGCATCAGATATTATTTTATAGATTTTTTTCATATCGTTAGCTTTATCATTAATTAGTTTTTTATAATAGTCATGTTTTGTAATTTGCATAATCTTGTTAAGATTGTTTCTATAATTTCTGTATTTCCGAAGTAAATCATTATCATTTTTATTATTAACTACTAACTTTTTCAATTTGTCTCTATGTTTTACCGATTGAATGATGCCATTTGTGATCCACGGCTTAAGTTTCTTATGTACTGGAATAGATAATATTTTTGTATTGTGACATTCTTTATATGTGTTTGTAAAAGTATCTATAAATTTTTGATAAGCCATATCTGGATCGGTCTCAGAAATCACATTATTCCATTCTATTGTACTTAATTTGCTTTCGAATTTGATTTCGTCAAGCGTCCTAACCGTTTTCTATTCTATGCTTTTCTTTGAAGTAATAATGTTTTGAGCAAAACTAATATTTAAATATATTGGGAAGTGATCAGTGACATCAGTATCTATAACGAATTAATCATAAACAAGCTTATCCATTTCTATGTTTTTTCTCATAAACTCGTGATCAAAACAAGTTCTGCTTTCTGGAGTGACTCTGGTATATGAGTTAATGTAAGATTCAAAACCAAAAAATGACATCATAGATATATAGCTATTTGTAGTGGGTTTAAGTGGATTGAGTATATTAAAATTTGTGTCACCCAAAAAAATATCTATATTTTTCTTATTCAAATTAAATAGAAAGGATTCCAGATCCGACAGAAATAAGTTATCGTTAATAGAGGGAGCCCTATAACATGTCAAAACTGAATAATCCACATTGTATACTTTAAAGGTTATGTTAGTAATGGTGACATTACTTTGTGACAGAATGATGTTCTCTATATTGAAGTTAATATGATCTCTAATAAAAATAAGTATTCCATCATTATGATTATTCTTACTGTTATTAGAAAATGTCTGGAAACCTGGGATTGTATAATTATTTGTATTAATGATATTTCTTGTTTCACCAAAAATTATTATATCTTTCAGTTGAAAAGTTTCAAGAAAAGTTAAGAAAGATTCAAAGTTTTTTCGTGCACTACGTAAAATTTTGAGTACGGATTCTCTAGAAACAGAGTCTGAACAATACTCAGTGTATAGTTGTAAGTCATATCTGTGGTTTATATTATTCAAAGCTTCGGCTTCTTCAAATTCCATTTCATTAAGAATATCTAATTCAGCGATATCCATTAGCTTAACAAAGTACTGTAAGGCGGAACCTACAGTAAACTAAATATATTGTGTAGGTATACAAAAAAAATAAGAATCACTCATTGGTATAGTTAATCTTACTCCTTAACATTTGAAGGTGAAATTTTAACGTTGGACAATCACGGCTTCTGCTTTCATGTTCGGTAGAATAACTGGTATCAAACTTTGCATTTGAAACTTCACAATTTTTACAATGCTTATGTTGTTTAGGACAGTCTCTTCCTAAATGCTCCGCAGAACATATAGGGCACACAATTTTGTTTAAACATTTATAATTTTTCTCCTGACACTTGAAACACTTTGGCACCTCCAAATCTTCGTAAACCATATATCTCTCCCATCCCAGGCATACCTTTTTCATATTTAAAACTTGATGAAATGCGTTGGGTGTACATTCACATATTATCGTTTTGGCCTTATCTCTATTTTGTCTAACATAGTTCACTGTTATGTCTCCATCAATATTGTTTTGCTCTTGTAAATAGTTTTTAATTTCTTCGTGAGTGAAATCTTGTGTGACTTTTACTATTTTTATTTTCGGTTACCTTAATTGACTTAGTTCAACGTTGTAATTATCTTTTAATTTATTGATTAGTGTTTGTTTAAGTATCTCGACTTCATTTTTTTCCTGGCATTTAATTATCATATTATCGTTTTGGCCTTATCTCTATTTTGTCTAACATAGTTCACTGTTATGTCTCCATCAATATTGTTTTGCTCTTGTAAATAGTTTTTAATTTCTTCGTGAGTGAAATCTTGTGTGACTTTTACTATTTTTATTTTCGGTTACCTTAATTGACTTAGTTCAACGTTGTAATTATCTTTTAATTTATTGATTAGTGTTTGTTTAAGTATCTCGACTTCATTTTTTTCCTGGCATTTAATTATCATATTATCGTTTTGGCCTTATCTCTATTTTGTCTAACATAGTTCACTGTTATGTCTCCATCAATATTGTTTTGCTCTTGTAAATAGTTTTTAATTTCTTCGTGAGTGAAATCTTGTGTGACTTTTACTATTTTTATTTTCGGTTACCTTAATTGACTTAGTTCAACGTTGTAATTATCTTTTAATTTATTGATTAGTGTTTGTTTAAGTATCTCGACTTCATTTTTTTCCTGGCATTTAATTATCATATTATCGTTTTGGCCTTATCTCTATTTTGTCTAACATAGTTCACTGTTATGTCTCCATCAATATTGTTTTGCTCTTGTAAATAGTTTTTAATTTCTTCGTGAGTGAAATCTTGTGTGACTTTTACTATTTTTATTTTCGGTTACCTTAATTGACTTAGTTCAACGTTGTAATTATCTTTTAATTTATTGATTAGTGTTTGTTTAAGTATCTCGACTTCATTTTTTTCCTGGCATTTAATTATCATATTATCGTTTTGGCCTTATCTCTATTTTGTCTAACATAGTTCACTGTTATGTCTCCATCAATATTGTTTTGCTCTTGTAAATAGTTTTTAATTTCTTCGTGAGTGAAATCTTGTGTGACTTTTACTATTTTTATTTTCGGTTACCTTAATTGACTTAGTTCAACGTTGTAATTATCTTTTAATTTATTGATTAGTGTTTGTTTAAGTATCTCGACTTCATTTTTTTCCTGGCATTTAATTATCATATTATCGTTTTGGCCTTATCTCTATTTTGTCTAACATAGTTCACTGTTATGTCTCCATCAATATTGTTTTGCTCTTGTAAATAGTTTTTAATTTCTTCGTGAGTGAAATCTTGTGTGACTTTTACTATTTTTATTTTCGGTTACCTTAATTGACTTAGTTCAACGTTGTAATTATCTTTTAATTTATTGATTAGTGTTTGTTTAAGTATCTCGACTTCATTTTTTTCCTGGCATTTAATTATCATATTATCGTTTTGGCCTTATCTCTATTTTGTCTAACATAGTTCACTGTTATGTCTCCATCAATATTGTTTTGCTCTTGTAAATAGTTTTTAATTTCTTCGTGAGTGAAATCTTGTGTGACTTTTACTATTTTTATTTTCGGTTACCTTAATTGACTTAGTTCAACGTTGTAATTATCTTTTAATTTATTGATTAGTGTTTGTTTAAGTATCTCGACTTCATTTTTTTCCTGGCATTTAATTATCATATTATCGTTTTGGCCTTATCTCTATTTTGTCTAACATAGTTCACTGTTATGTCTCCATCAATATTGTTTTGCTCTTGTAAATAGTTTTTAATTTCTTCGTGAGTGAAATCTTGTGTGACTTTTACTATTTTTATTTTCGGTTACCTTAATTGACTTAGTTCAACGTTGTAATTATCTTTTAATTTATTGATTAGTGTTTGTTTAAGTATCTCGACTTCATTTTTTTCCTGGCATTTAATTATCATATTATCGTTTTGGCCTTATCTCTATTTTGTCTAACATAGTTCACTGTTATGTCTCCATCAATATTGTTTTGCTCTTGTAAATAGTTTTTAATTTCTTCGTGAGTGAAATCTTGTGTGACTTTTACTATTTTTATTTTCGGTTACCTTAATTGACTTAGTTCAACGTTGTAATTATCTTTTAATTTATTGATTAGTGTTTGTTTAAGTATCTCGACTTCATTTTTTTCCTGGCATTTAATTATCATATTATCGTTTTGGCCTTATCTCTATTTTGTCTAACATAGTTCACTGTTATGTCTCCATCAATATTGTTTTGCTCTTGTAAATAGTTTTTAATTTCTTCGTGAGTGAAATCTTGTGTGACTTTTACTATTTTTATTTTCGGTTACCTTAATTGACTTAGTTCAACGTTGTAATTATCTTTTAATTTATTGATTAGTGTTTGTTTAAGTATCTCGACTTCATTTTTTTCCTGGCATTTAATTATCATATTATCGTTTTGGCCTTATCTCTATTTTGTCTAACATAGTTCACTGTTATGTCTCCATCAATATTGTTTTGCTCTTGTAAATAGTTTTTAATTTCTTCGTGAGTGAAATCTTGTGTGACTTTTACTATTTTTATTTTCGGTTACCTTAATTGACTTAGTTCAACGTTGTAATTATCTTTTAATTTATTGATTAGTGTTTGTTTAAGTATCTCGACTTCATTTTTTTCCTGGCATTTAATTATCATATTATCGTTTTGGCCTTATCTCTATTTTGTCTAACATAGTTCACTGTTATGTCTCCATCAATATTGTTTTGCTCTTGTAAATAGTTTTTAATTTCTTCGTGAGTGAAATCTTGTGTGACTTTTACTATTTTTATTTTCGGTTACCTTAATTGACTTAGTTCAACGTTGTAATTATCTTTTAATTTATTGATTAGTGTTTGTTTAAGTATCTCGACTTCATTTTTTTCCTGGCATTTAATTATCATATTATCGTTTTGGCCTTATCTCTATTTTGTCTAACATAGTTCACTGTTATGTCTCCATCAATATTGTTTTGCTCTTGTAAATAGTTTTTAATTTCTTCGTGAGTGAAATCTTGTGTGACTTTTACTATTTTTATTTTCGGTTACCTTAATTGACTTAGTTCAACGTTGTAATTATCTTTTAATTTATTGATTAGTGTTTGTTTAAGTATCTCGACTTCATTTTTTTCCTGGCATTTAATTATCATATTATCGTTTTGGCCTTATCTCTATTTTGTCTAACATAGTTCACTGTTATGTCTCCATCAATATTGTTTTGCTCTTGTAAATAGTTTTTAATTTCTTCGTGAGTGAAATCTTGTGTGACTTTTACTATTTTTATTTTCGGTTACCTTAATTGACTTAGTTCAACGTTGTAATTATCTTTTAATTTATTGATTAGTGTTTGTTTAAGTATCTCGACTTCATTTTTTTCCTGGCATTTAATTATCATATTATCGTTTTGGCCTTATCTCTATTTTGTCTAACATAGTTCACTGTTATGTCTCCATCAATATTGTTTTGCTCTTGTAAATAGTTTTTAATTTCTTCGTGAGTGAAATCTTGTGTGACTTTTACTATTTTTATTTTCGGTTACCTTAATTGACTTAGTTCAACGTTGTAATTATCTTTTAATTTATTGATTAGTGTTTGTTTAAGTATCTCGACTTCATTTTTTTCCTGGCATTTAATTATCATATTATCGTTTTGGCCTTATCTCTATTTTGTCTAACATAGTTCACTGTTATGTCTCCATCAATATTGTTTTGCTCTTGTAAATAGTTTTTAATTTCTTCGTGAGTGAAATCTTGTGTGACTTTTACTATTTTTATTTTCGGTTACCTTAATTGACTTAGTTCAACGTTGTAATTATCTTTTAATTTATTGATTAGTGTTTGTTTAAGTATCTCGACTTCATTTTTTTCCTGGCATTTAATTATCATATTACCGGATTTGTTAATTTTTGTATTATTGATACCAACTTTAATTTCCCCAGGATTTATTTTATTTAAACCCATTTTTGTTTTGTCAAACGAATGTGGTTTTTTTGGTTTTACAATAATAGCCGGAATATTGGGTTTTATAATGTTTGTCCCTGCAGTTTCTTTATTCTGTTGCAATGTATTAGCATAAGATTTTTGGTTTTTTTTCTCTAGATTTTCAATTTTTTCTTTCAGCAATTTGACTATTAGTTCTTGATCTTCTATAATTCTATTTTTATCGTTAATGGTATTTTGTAAAACATTTAGAAGCTCAAATTTACTGCACCTTTCACAATAATATTTCAAATTTCTTTTCTGTAAATTCATACATCCAAGTTCGGTTGTAGTTATTTCACTACATTCAAAGCAGGTGTATGAGTCACAAGAAAAGCAGGGTACTTTTATCCCTTTTGTTGGTTGTTTTATAACATTACATATCGAGCATTCCATATTTCATTTCACTGTAAGTTCCTTTTATATAGTCTGAAACTGGTTTAAATATTTGGACTTGTCTTATCTGTTATTCACTAATGGGAAATTTTTTTATTCCTCTCTAACAAAAAGTTGTTGCACACTGAAATGTTTGTATGAGAAAAAGTATTTTATATGCACTTTTAACCAAAATCACACAATTTATGTTGGAAATAATTATACCACTTGTACTACATAAAAATCAAAATTTAAAAACTATTTCTTCTGGGATAAAATTAAATACTTCACGGAACGATTTGAAGAACGTTAAGTTGTTTCTGAAGGTGAAGTGAATGGAACAAATCCTTTCATAGAATAAATACACTATGCCTTGTTGACTAGATTTTATTTTATTTTGACTAACGTCTTATATCAAATCCAACATTCTGCGGTCTAGTACAAATAAAAATTTTATTTATGTATCGCCCTATATTGGTTTTAAACAAATATCGGTTCCCACTAATCGATACATATCTGGCCTCTTCCAAAAGAGACGAATTAATACAACCATGGTCACGATAAAATTCATAATGATTGTCACAAAATATAATGATTCCAGGAATATTTCATCTGTTGGTGGAGATGCAGATTGCTTAACAAAAATCTTGTTGTATTTAATTTGAGACTAGTTTTTGGTAAATTTTTAGCAGAACAAATAACAAGGAGGAAACATACCGATTTAAGATCAACACAAATTATTAATTGGTGCTTGTGATATTGCATCAAATGGAGTATTTCCTTCTTCATATTCTTCATTCAAATAAACTGTATATGCTCTATTGAAACTACTCCATATAAATAGGGGAAAATTTATTCCCACGTTTTTTTTGACAGAGAGTCGTCATCTTCACATAAGATGTGGAGTTTTAGTTTTAAAATCAGCATGCCGATTTTAGTGCAAAAAATCGAAATCATTAGAAATTTAGTGGAAAGTTGTTCCTAGCAAGGGCGTAGCCAGGATTTATAACAGGAGGGGGGGGCAAAGCATAGTCCATGGTCGTCCAAAATGTCAAATTTTAGGATAAAAAGAAAAGGAAAATGAAAACATAACTTTGAGATTTTCGTTCAAAAATTTTCGATGCACACTCATCAATCACAACCCAGTGAGTCTGTCATCACCCATTGTACTCCTGAGCCAGGTTTTTACCCTTCGTAGGGTATTGAACGATATTTCCAAGGTAGCAGTAGTGGTTGGGAAAGCATTTAATATTAGAAGTACGTGCCTTGTTGCAGGAAAAAAAACATTAGCTTCCTCCAAAAGTGCAGCCACTTCAATGTCCTTCAATTTGTCTTCTGGTAAATTCTTTTTCTTCCACATATTGTACCACAAATCTAATTTTGCAGAGACATCACCCACCAAACCTCACGTTGTTCGTTGTACCAGTCACCGGAACCCACCTGCCTGAAAAATTTTACAATCTCATCTAATTTGTTCGTCAATCTCTTTTGTTTCCATTATTTGCTCCATACTTTTCACAAAGATATGCCAGTTTTTTGCTACTCGTGTCATGCACTGAATTAGGTTATCTGGTGTTAGATGTGTTTCCAGTTCTATGTAGATTCGATATCTTATATCTTCCCATTTTGGACATTTAAATAAGGTATGCTGGGCATCATCAATGTCTTTGCAGTAGTTGCATCTAGAGGTTCTGCTTTTCTTAAATCTGTGTGCGTATTTTTTAAAAATTCCATGTCCTGATAGTACTTGCGTCAGGTAGTAGTTGGTAGTTCTGTGCTTACATGCAATCCACGTTTCTAAGTTGGGTATTAACCGTTTGGTCCATTGGGCAACTCTAGTTTCCTGATTCCACTCGTCCTGCCATTCTTGTATCATCTGTGCTCTTATTCTCCCTATTCTTGACGATAGGTCTTCTTCTCTATGTTCTCAATTTAGAGCCCTTTCTCTTACTAACCAATATATTTGCAGTTCTCCGGCTATAACTTGTAGGGCATTTGTGGAGGTTGTCTTAAAGGCTGAACAAGTTCTCAGAAGCATTTTCCGTTGCACTTTTCCCAGGATATCTTTATATTTGGCTAGTCTCAGGATATTAATCCATATTGAGGACCCATATAGTATAGTCTAATTCACTACTCTATTCAATAGTCTTCTTTTACCATAACTTGGTCCTTTAACATTTGGCATTATTTTTTGAAGGTTGCGTACAACATTTGTAGCCTTTTCGGCCGTTTTTTCTACATGTGTCTTGAAGCTTAATTTGTCGTCGAGCCAGAATCCGAGATATTTCATCGACTTCACCGGATTTATAGATGAGTTTTCCATTTTAAAAATGACATTGCTCTTGTCTCGTTTGCCTTTTGGAATAATCGCCACGGTTTTCTCTGGAGCTATGTTCAGTTTATTGGTTTTCATCCAATTGGCAATGAGTTGCAGTGTGATATTTGCCTTTCTTATTAGCTCATCCGCAGTGGTTTCTGTTACTATTATGGCGAGATCGTCAGCATACGCTACGGTGTAGCAACCTGTCGGATCTTCAATCTCAAGAACTGAGTTGTACATAACATTCCATAGGGTTGGACCAATTACGGAACCTTGAAGTACTCCCATAAAGGTCTTCATCTTCTTTGTCCGGTTAATTATTAATTCCCTTCCTTGGAAGTAACTCTCGATCAGTCGATCGATGTACTGACTGACCCCTATCTCCTCAAGTCGGTGAATAATTATTCTCCATGTGGCTGTGTTGAAAGCATTTTTCACGTCGATGGCAATAAGTGTGGTCCACTTTTTGCTAGATAACTTATGGACTACGTATTCTACCGCCTGTATAGTTGATTTCCCTTTACGAAATCCAAACTGCCTATCAGAAAGACCGTGCTTTTCCTCCAACTCCCTCTCTAGTCTGTCCCTGAGAATTATCTCGAAGATTTTACAGAAGGTGTCTATTAGGCAAATTGGCCGGAATGTTGGGTTGCCTTTCTCATCTAATTTTCCCTTTGCTATTAGACTAACCTTAGTAGTTTTCCATGATTTGGGCATACTTTGTTGTATTAAAATGGTGTTCATGATGCTCTTGACCATATTAGCATTCCACTTAATTACTTCTTTAACAGCTTCTGGAGTTATGCCATCTGGACCTGGTGATTTCTTTGGTTTTAGTTTCTCTCCCGCGGACACAATTTCCATATCAGTTATTGGCGGACAATTCTGAACTGGAGTTCGGATTATTAGTGTTTCATTGCTCTCCGGAAATTAATTTTCGAATTTGCTTCTCCCTTTCCTCATCTGCCAGAGTGTAGGGGCTTTCAAAATGTTTCAGCCCTTTCATGGCTATTTTATATCCAGCGCCCCAGATATCGTTCTCAAGATCGGCGCAAAGATTCCGCCAACATTCTCATTTTTATTTTATGATTTCCTTTTTAAGTATTTTCCGGACTTCTTTAAGATTGCTCTAGAGGTATATGATTTCGCCTGCCTTCTCGTCCGAATTAATTGCCCTGAGTCTAATTATTTGTCGTCTAATTTGATTTGCTCTGTTTCTGGTTTCCTGTATGTCTTCATTCCACCAATATGGCTGGATTTTCCTCACGTTACGATACCTTCTACTTTGTTCTTGTGCCGCTTTCACACTGGAAATGAGAGTTTATGTGTTTCTGATATAATCTCTCCTTTTGACGAGTTCTTTGTGGAATTCCTTCTTATTGAACCAGCATCTACCTGGTTCTGGAAGTCTCGGTCTAATTTTGGTGTTCTCAATTTCAAAGGTGATATATTTGTGTAGACTAAGACTTTTCTCATCCAGAATATTCCAGTCTTTAATGTTTCTAATCACGTTCTCTGTTGCAAATGTAACATCAATATGTGAACGGGATTCACCTCTTACAAAAGGAGCATTTCCTTCATTTGCCGCTTGTAGATTTAGACTTGCGGTCCATTCTGTAAGAATTTCCCCTCGTGCGTCTGTAACCGGCGCATCCCACAAGGGCGATTTGGCATTTAGGTCTCCTGCCAGAATAACTTTCTCTCCACATTTCCTCACTTCTTCCATAACTGTGTCTAGTCTCAGACTATACTCATTATTCGTCAAATTTGGTGAAATATAACAATTGAAAATTACCATTTTTTTCAAGAGTGAGTTTAACATAGCCGTTACCCTTACTGTAGCCAATGGCTTTGACGTTCTTGTTTACACAGTTAGTTATTAGAGTTATAAATCATTTAGTCCATTAAATTTGCCTTCAACATAAAGATTATTTAGAATCACCTTATATCTATAGCACTATGTACACCGTGTAGTACTACATGGGGCCATACTATCTGTAAATAAGCAACTAGACAAGTTGGGTAACTAAGCTGTTCAGTGTGAGGAATATAAAGAACCCTAGAAAATCTATTTCTTTTATTTCTGGCTCCTCCACAACCCACTCTACTGGTCCGAATAGAACAACCCCATAATTTCGAGCTAGTCAAACATTTGAATTAATTTGTTAAAACCTTTTGTGTTTTCCTAGTAAGATTGGTGAAGTACTCTAACTGATACCCATGTAGCATGATATTATGAACCAAACAACACAATAATACCTGCTACCTGACACAACCGTTTATTCACGACTCACATGCTCAGATACTAATGCGCAAACTCCAAAATCTTCCCCCAAAGGAAAAGAAGAAAATAGTTAATTGTTAACTATAGAAGAAAATGGATGGTAAAAGTACGTTACAGAAGTTTGCGCACAACGTACGTTAAATTTTTACAGCTTTTGCTTATCCATGTCAATTATATGATCTAAGGTTAGTACTATCTGTCATTATTTATTTTATTGTTATAATTTATTAAAATTCTATGTATATTTTAAAATCAAAAGTAGGATCGACGGAAAACTGTTGTAACGAACTCGTGAATTAAAACGGCGATTAACAATCTCGAACATTAGCGCGCTCGCTTCGCTTGCTCCTTAAATTATCTCGATTGGTAATCGCCCTTATTAATACACATGTTCGGTAAATAACTATTAATGGTTATCGACGTTCTGTATACTGTTAATTTAAACAAGCAATGCCATGATTGTCATAATATTTTCCTTATAACACTAATTGTAAAACACTGAAACGGTATCCAATTTAAATTCTATAAAAGTGTGGAGTATTGTCAACCGTCTAAAAAAATGCGAAAAATATAAGTAATACTTTTTTTATCATTATTAAAGTAAATTTACACAAGATAAGATAAGAATGCTCCAAGTCGAAAAAATAAACACGCCTACCATTATTTCATTTAATTTTTGTTACATTTACATTTTTTGCCATTTCAAATATGCAAATATAGAAATAACTAAAACCTATTCAGAAAAAAATTAAGAATTTTTCCAAGCATTCTACATTGTGATTATCGTACATTAGATAAGCGGAATTTCAATTCACCTCCTTTTTAACCAATCAATATTTTCTGTTCTTGTTAAATCATCAGCGAATGACGATTAATTTGACATTCAAATATAGAAATGAAAAAAGCTCCGCCTCAAAGACCAGTAAATAAGATGAATGTATCCCCTAGTGCAGTAAAAATAAAAATAAACGGTTTTAACGATTAAAACTAACTTTTCCGCATCTATGGCCCTGAACAATATTCTATCATAAAATTGTTACTTGTATACACTTCGGGGGATGTATCGTGCTAACTAACCGAAATTTCTCCAAAAATAACTAAAAAGTTAGTATATCTGGATTCATAGGACTCTTATACTCTCTCTAGTCAATTGAAAATCAATAGGGTACATCTGTGAGACACGTTGAACAATATTCAATCATAAAATTTATCAATCGTATACTCTCTGGAGGCTGTATCGGGCTAACAATCTGAAAATTCTCCAAAAATGACAAAAATATCAGTTTCAGTTTGTTAGCACGATACAGCCTCCGGAGTATATACAAGTGATGAATTTTATGATTGGATATTATTCAGAGCGTCTTAAAGATGAACCCTATTGATATTGAGCTCACTAAAGCCAGTACAACGGGTGCTGTGGTACTTGAAGTACCAAAGTTTTGTCATTTTTGGAGAATTTTCAGTTTGTTAGCACGATACAGCCTCCAGAGAGTATACGATTGATCAACTTTATGAATAAGTATTGTTCAAGGTGTATCACAGATGTACCCTATTGGTTTTCAGTTGACTAGAGCGAGTACAGCGGGTCCTATAAAACTAGATATACTAAATTTTTGGTTATTTTTGGAGAAATTTCGGTTTGTTAGCACGATACATCCCCCGAAGTGTATACAAGTAACAATTTTATGATAGAATATTGTTCAGGGCTACAGATGCGGAAAAGTTAGTTTTAATCTTTAAAACCGTTTATTTTTATTGTTTTCAACCGCAGTAATTCCAAAAATGGTGGAAAAATTACCCTGGCTATGGAATTTCATAATTTTAAATATATTTGACAATTTAACTCATGTATAAAAAATCGCATATGCCACAGTGCAATTGTCACTTTGACAGCGGCAAAAGTTAGCTCTAACTTTTACAGCGACAAATACACTAGTGGTTTTTTCACTTATTCATTTGTTCATCAATTATCGCGGTGTTGGTTACCAGAATAAATAGTTTGGCATGTTTGTCAACAACTTATTGAATTTTCAAGAACTAACAATGAGTCGATTCGGTATGTCTACGAACGCCGAAATTAGTCAAATTGTACATTAAAATAAAAATGTGTTTATTGTTAATGTTTCATAAATAAAGTTTGCATTGATATGTTTCCAAATTTCTCATTCATTGAATTGTGCTGCCGAATTACACTCGAGGTTTGTATTGATATTGGGTGAATTTGTGTTGTTCAAATTCTAAACTGTTTCCTTTAGCAATTGGACTCGAATAACTGTCAACCTAAAAACACTCCACCTTCGGTGTCGTGTTTTTAATAGTTGACAGTTATTCTCGTCAAATTGCTGGAAACAGTTTCTCATTAAACAACCCAAATTCACCCGATAAAATACAAACCACTTGTGCAATTATAAGTGAAAAATTGAATATCCATTGTAGTACACATCAAACGTTCTACAGTATTAATAAAATGTGTTTTTGATTAATTTTAACTTTCAAAAGATTTGCATGCTGACAACCATAAAAAGTGTATAATTTTTGAGCTATAAAATACTATACCATGAATGTCAGCGTTTACCTTATCAGCTTCTAATATATGCTGCTAAATATTAATACATACATAAATCAAGAAAGAACCTATATGTCCATAAAAATAAAGAAACCATTCGCCGTACCTACTGCCACATTTCTTACAGGGTGATTATTGATTGAACTGTCTACTACGTATCTACTAGTTGAATATTTAGAAATAATAAATATGTAACTAAATTTATTTTTTTAAAAATACGCGAATGAAACGGAGAATGTAATTTTTTTTCATTTAATGGAGAATAAAAATATAATTATGCAATTTGCTTCAACAACTGAGGTAATTAGCAAATGTGCATAAATTGGAACAATAATTACAATATAAATAGGTATTATTTACAGCATGTGGATGAGATTGATATTTTGGAGGTACATAATTGAGTTTCTGATATTACAAGAGTCTCCAAGCAGTTCCATGAGATTAGCGCTCAAATGACACACATTTCTCTCATTACTGAATTTAGGGCACTCAATAAGAACATGTTTAACACTTATTTGCACTTGACACACACTACATATTGAGGCATCTTCTTTCTTCAGCAGATATTGATGTGTATATCTCGTATGTCCTATCCTAAGTCGTGCTAATATTATTTGGTGTCTACGCGTAATACTGAGGTTCTTCCACGGAGAAATAACTGGTTTTATTTGTTTCAGCTTAGCTTCGGATCTATTCCACCATTTTTGCCACAAATTTCTTGTTGATTTTTTAAACATGTTCTTTAGGTCACAGTAACTAATAAGTTGTTTATTCACTATAGTGGGATTATTTAGGTAAGCTTCTTTTGCTGCTTGGTCGGCTGTTTCATTACCTCTAATCTGTGTATGTGAAGGGACCCACAGAAAGGTGATAATTTTGCTTTTCATTGAATGAATATTTTCTGTGATATTCGTTACAATCGCCGAATCTGGGTAGATTTGAGTTATGCTTTGAAGTTCACTCAACGAGTCTGTTATTATGAGAATTTTTTTTGATGGGAGTGCTTGCAAAACTCTGTTGCCTTAAGAGGGGCCTCACGTTTTAGGAACCTGAAAACAGTTAGCACCCGTGATTTGCAACAAACTTTAGGTCATTTTGTACAGAACAAATCTAAAGAACGCAGGGAAATTAAGTGTTGAAATTTTAACACAATATAACTCGGACTTGGGGATCTTGGGGATCAGGTATTTTGGTTGAGTTTTATATTGTTATAAAAAAGATATAAGCCATTAAGTGATGGTGTGATTTTGACAGTTTTGACAATTTGTGGTCACCAATCTGAACACCAAAACCTGATCCCCAAAAGGAAGCCTAGAGAATTCGATTCTGAAAATATGAAATCTCAAATCATTGTATTTTTTGAAATTTTTTGTGCGCAAATTTTTGCAAACGAACATCTTTTTACTTTAGTTCAACCGCTCCACCGTCTTGATGCATGGCGCTGTATAGAACAATATAGAACAATTACAGAAGACGACGGTCAATTCATAGACAAATAATATTATAACTTTCTCTATGGGTCAAATTCTGTGGGTCACATGCTGTTGGCATATGTTTTGTGTTCATAAAAATATCCCAAATTTATAATTTAGTGTGTATTGTATTTGTAAGTGATTATAATTAAGTAATTTTCATGCTAAATAAGTAAATTTGTGCTTTGTAAATGCTATTTATATTTACTCCACAAGATTGTGTTTAGTGCTTCATGCTTCCTTGCAACAAAAATGCACTTTTTGCACCTATCACACAAATAACTACTTTTTAATGTTATTCTTATTTATTGTTGGTAAATACATCAATGTGATTAAATATATTATGTGAGAATGATTTTGTCTTTTTGTTCTTTATAATAAATATATCATGTTTATACCTGATAATAGTAATTGTGATTCCGCTTAAGATGAATTTTATTGTTGTGTTTTTTTAGACAAATTTTGTTCTTCATGAGGTCAATTATTTCGCTTATTGTATTTGTTTGTAAGTTCAGTTTTTATGCAGAGTGGAGGCATTTTATTTCAAGTAGTGCATCATCACCTACAAGCTCTAAAATATTTTATCAATAAATGTATGTCATGCAAAAAGAATTTATAACACATGGTGATTATTTGTTATGTTAAATATATTTACCATCAGGAGAAGTCCCTAGAAACCCGTGTTGAACATCTACCCACAATCCTGAATCAACCACCACAACATTTTGTACTTGTTCAAAAATGCTCTTAGCCACTTTTTCCTTAAGAGTTCTATACTCCATTACCTCCGTCATATAATAAGTCGTTTTAATAACAGTTTTAACAAGAGAATGACAAGGTGTATTTGTTTTCCTCTTAACAATCTGTCCAAAGATTTTATAAGGAATTAGGATGGTTATCCACTTTTTAGCCTGCCTTAGCCTATGCACCATAGGTAATAGTAATTGTTGAATAAAATTAATGAATGAAGTAGGTAACATTATATTTTAAAAATCTTTGAACCATAAATATTTTAAAACTTTGTCTAGCTAATAGTCAAAATTTCCTTGCAAATTGTTTGATTATATAAGCATTTCAAAAAATCAAAGAAAATAAGAAACCAAATTATTATTAAAGGATGACTTAGTAAATAGTCTTAGTTGTTGATATTAGAAAAAAAATTGTAAAACAAAGGACGACTAAAAAGTTAATTTTATCTACTTGTTACACTTCGGGGGCTGTATCGAGTTATACAGATAGGTTTTTTTTCTAAAAACCATTTTTTTGTGTTGTTCTTGCTGAAAAACGTAAAAACAACTCAAAAAATACAAAATTCCACCTTTTTTTGGGTAAACCTATACTTTTCTCGCATATTAGATGGGTTGGATGGAAAAGTAATAATACCAATAATGTATTATACAAAAACAAAAAAAAATATTTACCATTCAGGTGATCACACATATGTGTATCTGTCATGGAAAAAAGAGAATGAACCAACTATTTCTTTGTATAATGAAGGAAAAATATTTCAGTTCCAATCTCCACAACACATATGATCCATCTTTGCAAACAAGGTAGAAGCAAACTTGTACATGTTGATTGTATGTTTGATTTTGTACTTCCCACAAAATATACATTATTATTTGTCATTACAGATCTTTCGCTTTAAATTTTTTATTAGTTGTTATAGTTGCTTTGTAAGTTTTTTAATCGTTTGCTATTTTAAATTTAAATTCTTCACTGTACCTTACATTCCTCTTTCTATTAAATGTAAAGCATTGTATTACAAGTAAATATTTCTTTGTATAATAAATTTGGAAACTCTTTGTTTATATTATTTGTTTCTAGATAAAATTGAATATATTTACACATGTAGTTGAAAAAAGAGCCTATATGTCAAATAAAATTTGAAAGCAACCAACAGGAACTCTGAAACTGATACAAATATGATTAGATTGAGGCAAAGTTGTGACATGACGTTCTGTGTTTCCAGACTAAATGGCCTATTTTAAATCATGTAAATTTGCAACTTTTCCGCAGTTTAATTTTCTTGGCATGAAACAAACAAAAATTTATAATCATGAAAACATTTTATTATGTTAATATAAATGGTACAAATTTTGAAAGGTAGAATGTTTTTAAAGTATGTATATTTTTCTTCCATTCTTAATTTCTAGCAATTTCCGCAGTGCTGTCACTTGGTATCCATATTATTAAATAGCACATGTCCTTTCATGCAATATGTAATGCACCTTGTATCAGGTTATAATAGTTATATTTTTCAATTATCATTATTATATATTCATCAAAATGAATTATGTAATTCTTGTCTTTTGAGAGCGGTTTTAATTTTTCTTCATTCAGATACTTCAAAGGTCACTTCACTTCAATTAAACATTTTTCGCTTTTCGCTAACAAACCCATATTATCATTAAAACAGGGTTTCAAGAGAATGTTGAAAGATGGTTTGATGATACTAGAACAAACCATCAGTATTATTTATCTCACATTTTCACATTAATCAAATAATCCAGTAAACATAACCTCAAACATAGCTTTTTAAAATTAAAAAATACGGATTGCAGGATAATTTACATTATCATAACTATAATTTTTGATATCGGGTCGATACGATTACGTACTTTTTAACAATCTATTCCTTTCAAAAACATTTATGAAACTCTTAAATAATCAAAAATCTACACAAATGGAAATTGTGTCAACAAATTTTGTTTGGATCCGTGTATATAATATTCTCTTATCTATGCACAGGTCTGCTGTGGTTTGGATGCAACATAAAAAACGGAGATAAGGTTTCTGTGCTCACAAGAAGTTGAATTATTTGAAATCAAAACATTCGAACAGAGATGCGTTTCTTTGAACCGTCAAGAGTGGAAAGTCAGAGAGAGAAAATATGTTGAATAAGTAAAAGCTGATTCAGTACTACTATCGACATCTATCGTGAATATTTTGAACCAAATAATTACTAAATTAGTAACTAGTATTGTGTAGGTTTTTAGGTTTATATACCTGTGAGGAGCCCCCTCTTAAAAACTGCATACAGCTCTCCTGCGTATACAAAATATTGCGTCTCGTATGCAGTAACCAATGCAGCCGACGTCGTGTCTTGAGACTTGGAGGCATCAGTGTAAATATATGTATAATCTTCAAATTGTGAGGATATTCGTAGAAATTCTGTTCTTATCAGTACATGATAATATTCTCGTTTGTTGTAGGAAGTTAGAGACAAATTACAGTCAGGAAATTTAAGTAGCCAGGGAGGGTATTCAAGAGAGACAACTTAATGGGATGGGATGTTTTGTGATAGAAACATCTCAAATAATAACAAACACGGAATATATAACAATATTGTTGAGAGTATAACAACATAAAAAAATAAAATGCTCGAAGCCTGAAAGGTGGACTATTGAATATATGCGACAAGAAACTTGAGATGTGGCCAAGTTAGATATGAGAGGATTAGAGAGGTTAGGAAGGTATGGCATAGACAATACAGAAGATATGAAAGTTAAGGTGATATGGACATGTCCACCGAATGGCAGGATATCGATTACCAAACTAATTGTACATCAAAAGAACACAAGTAGGTACGGACAACACAGAGACACATAGGTTGAGTTGCAGAGATAGTATCGATAAGGACATTAAAAAAAGAAGTTTAGAAGATGATTACTGGGGAAATGAAGACTGGAAATCGGGAGCCGTCGAAGAAAGTACAATCCAAAACTACATGGTCAAATGCTACAAACACAGAAAGAGACGAATTAAGAATTGCAATTTTGACTATATTAATAAACTAGTGAAGAAAATAGTAAAACTCATTAATAGCTCACTTATTGAATTTTATTCCAAGCAAAACAAAAAACTAGAAAGTCTGCATTAGTTCACGTATAATAACAAATTATTTTTACTATTGGTAACAATAAAACTAATATATTAAAAAACCTTGTATCCATTTAACAGATTTTGGAAATGCATGTCTTTGAATTCCCGTGAATCTCCCCGTACATATGCATACTAGTGCATAAAATAGGCCCCAAACGTTGTTATTATAAAATTATACAAACGTTTTTGCGTAGGGGTGATATTATCGCAAAGTAAGACATAAATTAGTTAGGCCTTTCGTTTTTTGGAAGCCGCTTAGAATACTTAGTTAGATATACAAAAGAGATAGTGATTTGATACCACACATTGCTAAACTGTATTAATTTTTACTAATGGAAGACTTCCTGTTTTGGCCAAAATAAAGTATAGGGCGTTGTATTTAAAACAATATCTCTAATCAGCTCATTGATACCGCAGGTAGATATTTAAAAATCATTAGGATAATTAGCAGATTGGGAGTACGGAAAAATATACTAGCTAGTAATGAAAAATGTTGACCTGATTATTATAATTTGTGAGAGTCTTGAATGTCGTTTAATTATCTTAAAATGATTATCAATACAAATACCTTGTCAGTTTCGGGGCGCTATCAGCAAAAACAAAATTTCATACTATAACGTTTATTTACCTCTCTTTACAAGTTTATTCTAATTTATCTTCATTTAACACAACATTTTTTATATTGACAACATTTATCTTGACACTTCCGTACTACTGAACTGAACTGACCTCTCTCGATAACGTTGCGTTACTTATATTGACAGTTTTGACATTCCAGAATTGACTCCAACATTCTCGATTTCTCCAGGCCAAGCAATGACACGTCTGTAACATCTCTAAACAAATGTTCCCTCGGCAATAGAAACAAAATGCAAGGGAGGTCTGGCTCACACTACATTTCTCATAGTTTTATATGTTTATATTTTTGTTTGAGATTCTAGATGTTTATCAGTGTATGCTTCTTTGATTGTTTCGTTATTCGCTACTACTATTGACTAACACTTTTGTGCTTGGTACTTACAAACGTTTAGGAATATATTTCTATTAGATTTATTATTAATAAAGAAATAAAAATCAAGGATCTATATCATTCTAAAATTTATATTATCAGTCATTTATTACAATAAGACAATTAGGGGATATCCTGAAAACAAAAATTTAAATAGAATTGTTTATTTAAAAAAACGAAAAAGGCCACAAAATTACCAGGAATTGTTCAGTTAAACAAAAAATGTATCAATTCAACAACCTCGTTTGGAATAATATACTCCAATCATCAACACATTTATAAATCCATGACTCTTTTATGATCTCTATCAACTGAAAACTGGCGCCTTAAGTACTAATAAGAATTTTAGATTGAAAAGAATGTAGGCCGGAACCATATAAGGGAAATACGGTGGTTGCTATATAACATTGTGAGATAGTGTATGAGGAAAGTGTACCTACAAAAATTGATTTGTGAGACTCAATAATTCTAGTGACTATCTTATTCAGACTTTAACGACGATTTAAGTCATTATGTTCTTCACTTTACCTGTGGTAGGCTACAGACTAAATGATCAAGGCATATGGACGTAGGCCTTCGCGGACGACCTAATGATTGTCATGAAGGGGAAATTCTCGGACACAGTCGCGAATGTCTTACAAGAAGCACTACGAATTTTGGAAGACTGGTGCCTTTAAGAGGACCTTACAGTCAACCCAAAGAAAACCAAACTGGTAGCTTTTACGAATAGAAGTGCTCTTCCACAGGGCAGAGTACAACTGTTCGGAGAAAAACAAGAAATATCCAAAGAGGTGAAATATCTGGGAGTGACACTCAATTCTAAATTGAATTGGAGGATACATCTGGAAAAAACTACAACCAGGGTAACCATGCTGCTCGATGTCAACTCACTTCCCGGACTCCAAAATCACAAATTCGGTAGCCTGGGAGGATGAGGAGAATCATCACCCGACGGACGACGACTGGCGTATATCACGACAGAACGTCGACTCGGACAAACTGAGGTGGGCCATCTCAGGCTTCTCCCCCTTTAAATCCCCGGGAACAGACGGCATTTATCCAGCCCTACTTCAGTGGGGCCTGAATGACCTAATGCCGCACCTGGTAGGAATCCTCAGATCCTCACTGGCAATGAGGTATATTCCGAAAGGTTGGAGAGAAGTCAAAGTCGTGTTCATACCAAAACCAAGAAGAATGGACCATTCCATCCCAAAAGCATATCGACCCATTAGCCACACATCGTTTTCAATGAAGACTTTGGAGAGGCTGTGCGAACGATACATAAGAGATGTGGTGATAACACGAAATCCACAGCATCCAAATCAACATGCATACACTCCAGGGAAATCCACCGATTCGGCTCTTCATCTCGTAGCGGGCCGCATCGAGAGATCGTTGGAAAATAAGGAGTCCACCCTGGGTGTATTCATAGACATAGAAGGAGCATTTGATAGTACCATTTTTCCTGAAATAGCAAATGCACTTTCCAACAAAAATATCCCCCAAACCATAAATGGCTGGATATATAACATGCTCTCAAAAAGAGCGATAAAAATCAGTGTGGATGATGTAACCATCAGAGGCTTGGTTGTAAGAGGTTGTCCACAGGGAGGGGTGCTCTCGCCACTACTGTGGAACATGGTCTTAGACTCCTTGGTCAGCCACCTCAACGAAAGCAACTTCTACACAATAGCATACGCAGATCACCTAGTGATACTGCTAACAGGAAGATTCGATGAGACACTCTGCTCTTTAATGCAAGAGGCCCTCAATATCATAGACCATTCGCTGTCAATAAATCCAAAAAAGACGGAGATGGTTCTTTTGACGAAAAAAAGGAAGCTTGCAAAACATCAAGCCCCAAACCTCCTAGATACCAAACTTAATTTCTCTTCAGAGGTGAAATATTTAGGAGTCACCTTTGACAGTAAGTTAACGTGGAACTCTCACTTAGAAAACAGAGTTAAAAAAGCATATATTTCTTATGAGCTGTGTCGTAGAACCATCGGCCGCACCTGGGGAATGTCACCTAGGGTTGCTGCCTGGATCTACACTGCCATCATCAGACCTATACTAACGTACGGCGCGATTGCCTGGGGAGCTAAAGCAAACCAGCTGACAGTCATCCGTAAACTGGATCAAATCCACATAACAGCATGCCTCAACACTACAGGAGGCATGAGAACCACACCAACAAGAGCTATGAAGGTAATCCCCGGTCTCACTCCCCTTGACATATACATCAAGAAGGTTTATTTGATGACCATGACACGTCTACGCTCTACCGGTATAACCCCTAATGTAGGATCCGGTAAACTGAGACGTAACTTGTGGCATGAGGCCCTCAGGGAGGTCCCACTGCTGCAGGCCAATACGGACTCGATTCCACCGCGATATGCCTTCCACAGGCCCTACAAGGTAATCTTTAAAAACAACGAACAAGACCCAACGGAAGAAGACGCAATCCGCATCTTCACAGATGGGTATAAATCAAATGTGGGCTCAGGATGTGGAATTTTCTCCAGACCCCTGAATCTAAACATAAAAATGGGCAATGGGCTGCAATGCAAGTGTTGCTCAAACAGAGCTTACTGCTATCTGCATCGCTGCAAAAGAGATTACCAAAAGCAAAACCACAGGTAATAACATATACACCCTTACGGACAGTAGACAAACACTAATAGCCCTGAACAGACCACGTATCACATTAGGCCTAGTACTAGAATGTCACATGGCCTTAATCGAAGCCTGTAACAACAACACGGTCACTTTAGGCCATGAGAAATCGAAAAGAAGCCGTATTGCAGACTCGCTAGCTAGGAAGGCAGCCTCCCAAAAATTTTGGGACCTGGCACTTTCATTGGTCTATCGGCGTCAGCGACGGTCGACCTATCAAAGGAACACTCCCTTAATGAGTTTAAGGGTAGATGGGACGACGCAGAAGGCTGCAGGCTTGCCAAGGAACTGCTACGATATCCGGACAGCAAAGTAGCCAAAAAATACGTGACTATGAACAGGCGGAACCTACGAACAGCCACGGGTATTCTGACTGGTCACTGCCACCCACTTTGTAGAGGATGTGAGCAAGAAGATGAGACTGTCGAGCACATTCTTTGTGAATGTCAGCCACTCTCTCATCTTATTTTTCATGTATTCGGCGAGCACAGGCTAACACACGCCAGTATGAGGGAACTTAATTCAGGCGACGTTATCGCCTACTTCAAAGAAGTAGGCTGGATAACGAGCTAGAAAGAAGTTTTGAACCTCAGAAGGATGCACAATGGGCCAATTGTGGCCTAAGTGCTGTGGGGTCTACCCACCCTTCCAACCTTTACAGATACAGAACCATGCTGCTCTGGCAATGCTGAAGAGTTATGGGCAAAACCTGGGGAATACGACCTGAGCTGGTACACTGGCTTTACACAATAGTGATTAGGCCAACGATCACCTATGGAACGATAGTCTGGTGGAGAAGGACTGAAGTGTCCTCAGTAGAGAATAAATTAACTACAATCCAAAGACAAGCTCTCCTTGGTATTATCGGTGCAATGAACAGCACGGGGACGTCATCAATGGAAGCTCTTATAGACCTTCACCCTCTGGAACTTTCTGTTAGGGCAGAGGCAATGATGGCGATCCTCAGACTGGGACAATGCTAGATGAACCGATCTTTCAAATGGGTCTGGATATTATAATACCAGAGAATATATTCACTGAGCGAGTGAATATCACTATTCCATCTAGGCAACCGGTGATGCAATCGGTAAATCCTGGAGACATCATCTGGTTCACTGATGGATCTAACACGAACAACGGCACTGGGGCTGATGTAAATAGACCTAGGAAGAAATTGTTCTTCAGCCTTGGTGCATATACGTCTGTATTATAGGCAGAAACAATTGCTGCTATAGCCTGTATTGATGAAAACATTAAGAGAGGTTATACCGGACAAAGAAAAAATATACTGACAGCCAGGCACTGCTGAAAGCTATCAGTAATCCAACCAGGAAACCTAGACTTAACAACTTCGCAAAAGACAACAGAGTGTGTATAGTATGGGTGTCGGGACATGAAGGGGATTGCAGGTGATGAACTGGCGGACAAGCTAGCTAAACAAGGCTGTAAAGGAGACTTCATAGGTCCGGAACCGTTCTGTGGAATCCCAAAGGATTACATAAGAGGGGTAACCGCAACTGGCTAGACAAGGAACACCAAAGCAAATGGAGGTTGACAGAAAGTTCACACCAAAAACTTACTGGAAAATGTAAACAAAGAACTCTCAATCATTTTATTCCATCTGAGCAAGAGACATTTGAAGCTAGTTACCGATTTGGTTACTGGACACCGTACTGTACTGTATACTCTGTTCATGCAAGAACTTACAAGGACTCAGGAAAAATCATCTTGGAAAGGAAACAATAAAACCACCAGAACTACTCAAAATCCCCCAAATTAGCTAGTGGTCTATATCGAGGACACAAAATATTTTGAAATGGAAGTAGATAATATTGGGAACGGTACAATGACTTAGGTCAAGTGCTCGGGCTGTTGAGCACAACCCAAACGAATAAATGAATGAACCTTGGTAGGGTCAATTCATATATCGACTGTCTTCGATTACACTATACAGCAGTCGCTGAAATTCACTATGAAGAAGACAGTTATGCCAAATGGTCGATAAGAATTATTACGACAATCGATTTAAGTGAGTTTTTAAAATGATCGATTACTTACTGACTATATTTAAAGTACCGTTTGAATATATGAGTTTTATAACTCCTCAAATATATATGGAAATAATCTTATGGTACGGCTATGTAATATTTAATACCCAGAACTTTTGGCATGTCCAAACCTTTTTCTATTGTGCTGTACAGCTTATGGTTATAAATATCCAATAAAAGACCGAAAACTTGTATTAGCTCAGGTACATTTATGAAAATTTTAGGAAATATTTAGATTAATATTTAAAATGACCGCATTAGAAATTAGTTTTTATTACTCTCTCGTACATAAAAATAGACTATACACTTTAGTATAAAACCTTTATACCTTTTTTTCATCTTGGAATCATGAAATAATATTTTTGAATTTCCAATTGAATTACCAAATATAATGAATTAACGAGTATTTTTCGTTCGCCAATGGAAGATTTAGAATACTAGTCAAACGGCTTATTGCCTGTAATTCGAAAACCTGACTATAGAATATTTCAAACCAGTTGTGCCCCCTTTCCAATGACGAAATGAGCTGACATTACAGTTTTATCAAAAAATTTACTGTTTCGACGCTTATTCTGTGGAATCTAATCATAATCCTTTTTTAAACGAAAATAACTGGTTCTAGATAATTCCACAATGTATTAAAAATGGTAAAGATTCTAAAAAATTTGTCAAATTCACCATTTTTTCAATATATTGGTGGAATTATCTAGAAACAGTTAGTTTCAATTAATTAACTGCTATAAAAAGACTTCGGTGTATGTTATTTTGAAAAAAGATGTTTCATTGTTACTATCGAAACGAAAATCATTCAAAATAATAAAAAACACAAATGATTTTAAAATTTAAAAAGTGAAACATCATTGAACCGCTATTATTTTGATATTGTTTATCGCTTTTTAACCCGTAACTTGACCTATCCTATCGCTTGCATTATAATTTAATTAAACTAACGGCATTCTGTTTTCAAAAAAGGTCAATTTTTATTATATTTTTTTATAACTGTTCATTGCAACTTGTGCATACCTTATTATCACAGAAATTATACAATGAACCATATGGTGTCGTTTCTTCATCAGACTGTACAAAGGGCCTTAACCGTAAGGGCACGTTCCTCGTATTTACTCACCCTATTAAGAAGCAGCTGGAAAAAAGCGGGCAGGTCATTCAGTTTATTTGGGAGGGATTTAAAAAAGTTTCCGGGAGGGGGTGGGTGCATTTTTATTGAAAATAAGAAGGTAGGGGTCGTAGGAGGAATTAGGTTAAAGTGGGGACAAGGTCAAGAGAGGGAGAAAAAATAAAAAAAAATGGCGGGGAAGTTGAATAGGTGATTCATGAAAAACAGTTAGGGGGTGTAGTGGGTAGTTGTAGTGTGTGTATATGTTCGTTATTTTTTACGGAGGGTGGTTTAATTTCTATGGATTATTTAAGTTGAGGGTGAGTTGTTGTGTATTTATCAAGTTGAATTTTGGAACGTAGTTTATGTTTTAGGAGATATTATCAGAATTACTTGACAAAATATTTATTATCAAAAAAAAGATGAGATAAATTTGACAGATTAAATTTTGTTTGCTTCTGAATAGTATTTTTAAATTTTATATTCGCCTTCTTCGGATTATAAAGCTTCTATTGATTTACCAGCTCTTCAAAACTTTTTATATCATACACTCATTTCCACATTTGGTTCTGCTTTCTACTTGTTCATGTCTTTTTAAGTCTACGTCGCCTTTTTCTTTCCGGAGATCTTCCCATATTCTAAATTTTATCTAAAATAAAAATAACAGTATATATGTACGTATATCATATCGTGACTATAAGCATGTTTTTAATTTTTATGAGTTACTATACCTACACAATATTATTTTTATTAACTATGCAGAAACAACAATAAAGAGCAACCGGTTTTTATGTTTATTTTATTGGCACTTGTTTTGTGGTTTAATGCCAGAATCACAAATTAGTTCTCGTATGTATCATTAAAAAGTTTCACAAAACTTTTGCTCAAGTTCTCAGTTAAATCTTTACTTAATCATAATTATATAATTTGATTGATTAATGTTTGCAAATAGTACAATTATTAAATAGAGAGTATGATCTAAATATAACCAAACTTTTCAATTATATAATAGAGCAAGCATGGATTCCAAGACAATACAACGTTTGAAACGATCAACCAATCTATCCATAAACTTTTCAACTACAGTTTCTGTAAGGCTCTTGTTTCAAAGCTGAAACGTCATGGTAAGGTGCTCCTTCTGGGAAGAAATATTCGCACACTGATAGATCAGGATGTAAGAGAGGGTAGTCGATGATACCATTTTTTTTTCGGCAAAAATTAATTAATTTTTATTTAGAACAGCTGTTTTCATTCGGAATATTCGTGTTTGATAAGAGCAACTGTTGACCTCAAACGATGTTGTAGTCCGTTCGTTTAGCGAGCGAAGCAAATTTCTTCATCTTCAGTTCCCACTATGCAAATAAATTTTACAGTTATGTCAATTCAGCATCACATTGTGATAATGTTCTTCCTTTTTTTCCTTTTGTTTTCATTACATGCACATCTATACAACCGCTTATGCCCAGCTTGTGGCTGTTAACTTTTGTGATGTTTCAACTCAACTTCTCAGCGATGTTTAAGCGCTGCCTTTTTACATCACTGTGATGTTACTAGAACTTCCTCAAAAGGAAGTCTTTATAACGAACTAATAACAACATTTCTGTTACATTCTGAAATGCCTTTCAACATCTTGTCGATGTAAAGGCAATGTCTAAAAAATAACATCTTATCAATGATCTAAATGCGACATTTCAAAAACAATATAGTGTATTCTCGTACCTCTAAATAATATACCTCAAACATTCTAGATGACATCCTATAGATATTTCTGTGCCTAATCAGCAAATACAGGATGAACAACTAAGAACGCTGGCTGTCGGCCATATTTCAAAAAATAGTCATGGTACACTTTTAAAAAAATACCTTCAGGAAAATGACCCTGAAAAATCGCTGGAAAATTTTTTTGAGTTCCTAAAACATCTGCTATGGGGTGGAATTAACACTTAAAAACAATACTGTTATTATCTCCAAAGAAGACATACTAAAGGTATCCTAGAAATGCAATTTTTGATATATTGATGAGAATATGAAAAAATGTAGTTAGGGACTTTTTGTCCTTATTCTTCAAATAAGGGGTGGGGGAAGGTTCAACCTAAAAAACTCCGTTATCTTGCTTGAAATTAGACGTGTGATCATCTTTGTTATGATGTGTTTTCAGAAAAAATATTTGCATTCTGTAATTCAGAAAAGTTTATGCTCGATAGGCCGTAGATATGTGATTATTGACGGACGTAGTCGAATGTATACACATATAAAACTGTGTTGTACCTGCTTCAAGGCAAAGTTTCTTCAGCCACCACGTGTTGGGAAATTAGGTGAAGCAACATTGAAAGGATTTAAAAGGCATTTGTACGATGTCGCCGGTCGCGACTGGTTATTTACGTATGGACGATTTAACGTGTTAATCATCGAAAACGAAGCTAATATTTCTTCTGACCCTACCGATCCTATCACCCTTATTCCTGGCAATTTATTATTAGGTAATTTATTGACCATCTTGCAAAGTCGTGATTACCCCCCGACTACCAGTGAACATATGTCTCACGAGCAGCATTTCTGGACGCGGTGGAGCAAGGAATACCTGAACGAGTTGACGGTTCGCACCAAATGGGAAAAGGCCGGTCCTGAAATAAACGAAGGGGCTGTGGCCTTACTACGAGAAGACAACATTCCACCCTCACAATGGGCCCTGGAAAGAATCATGAAGTGCTATCTCGGTAGTGACGTACTGTTTTAGTGAAAACCGCGAAATCTTCAGTTGTCCGAAATGTGAAGAAGGTAGCGTTACCTCCGATTCTACCGACTAATGCTTAAGATGAACATTCATAGACTTTATAATTGATCGTATTCTTTCAACGGGAGGAGTATGTTCAAGATTATAAAATCTTGAATTTTATTGTTTACGATACTTTTAAAATATGTAAGATATTTGTATGCTTCTTTTCGTCATTGTATATATTTAAAGCGTAAATTCATTTTAGTTGCTAGCGTTGTAAAATTATGTTTCAGAATTGATAAGATCTTTTATATTGTTGTAAATTCAAAAGATGGTTTCATTTTATTTTCAACTTTTGTTAAATACCTTTAAAATATCACGTTTTGCAACAATAATTGTGAATAGTTTTGTTTGGGCATTGAAATAGCACATTTTTGAAAGTCGACATCTTGTCGCATTGTGTTTGAAATCGGATAGTTAAGAAGTTAGGAAAATGTCACGTTTCACACTATTATCTATTGTATTGTAAAAACCCTAAATTTAGTGTCACTTCTGCGTGAATTTTATGGTCAACAATCGGAAGATTTCAAAGACATGTTTGAATAACCTTTCTGAGTAAAAAGGTTACTGCTATTGGAGTATTCAATAGAAATATCTATTGGAGGCACCCATTGTTGATTCTTGTCAATAGGAAATAGTTATTTTCGTTTGGTCAACCCAATCCACGATGTAGTATCAGTTTCTTTTGCTCGCGAAACTTCGCATCTGAAGGTCTCTTTCTTTTATCATGAAAAAACAAATAAATAAGTAGTACTCATGGGAATTAGGAATTAACTTCGAAAGTAAGCACAATAATAAGCACCAAGTTTGCATATTTGAGTAAAAAGCAATTTGTTCGAGCCCTTTCAGCTTAATCTCTTTCAAGAATAAAGGCAGAAAAAATATGAAACTAATTTGATCCCATAGCCCTCAAAAATCTCTACAAAATGGTTTTTTAAAAATATCGATAGCGTAAAAACTAAGCAAGTTATGGATAAAAAACCAATTACTTTTTTAAACTCGTACATGTCATTTCAATTAGTGAAATTGGGTAAAAATCATTAATTATAACCAGCATCCTAAAAAGGGTTAAGGTTGATAGTATAAAGTAGGGAACAGTTACCATCTTCTGAAAAATCAAACCGTTGAAATTTCAGTCAGCAGGTATTCAGCAGCCATTTGAGGGGGTTAGTCAGGGTGGTAGAGCATAAAAAGGGCTGGATGTTTAGATGTACTTCTTTATTTAACAGTGTGATGTGTTCAAACTAAAATAAATATTTACAACTAAAATCTAATACTCTGTACAAGAATTATATACACGCTCTATTGGTCCTGGATTGGGCAGTCTCTCTAGGGTGGTCGTCGGATCGAGTCGCGGATGATTCTTCTCTGTTGTCCTGATTGTCACGGTTACTGTCTACCCCTCACGGCTCCGGTTTACCCTGCTCGGGAATTGTTGTACTGTGTTGTCCGGGTTCCTCACTGGGACGATATGTTCCTATAACCAAAGGGGTGTGTCAGGGTCGAGATCCCGCGTCAACGCACAGCGTAATCTCGGAGGTTGAGAGTTTGCTTCCGTCCCGTGCTTAACGCACTCCGGGATTACGGCTAATCGGGAAGGTCTCGGTCCAGCGCTCAACACGCTGCGGGGATTTACCTAGGGTAGTTGGCGTCCGCCCTAAGCTCAACACGCTTTAGGACTTCGTCCGATATACATGGTTTGCTTAGCGTCTAGCCTAGGGTTCAACGCACACCGAGGGGTTGACGACAAGCCGGAAGTTTATGTGTTCACAATCCTAGGCTCAACACGCTCCGGGATATAGTGCAACACTTCGGTTATTTTCCATTGAAGCTTCCTATCGTTATTATACGTAATGATAGAGCTTGCCTGGTATATTGCAGTTCGTCTGCTTTGGTAGTATTGGTCAAGTTATTAGCGGAACGGCGAAGGTGCTGCCCTCTCGGTGCTGGGTGCCCAACTCCGTCTAGTTTGGCTTGGGTAGTGTTCTGATTTCTGATTATTTATCGGGGTTATTTCTTGTTCAGACGACAGTGTCGTTACACCCCTCCCAGGTCGTAAATACTTTGGGACAAAATTTTGGTTCCTCGTCAGTGGTGAGGGACGCTGTGGTGATCGTTTTTTTTTGCTTGGCTTCGTACTGTATGCTAATATTCTCTCCGTTGGCTAGCCTGTATCGGTACCTTCTCCTTCCTGTCTTTGGCTTATTTCCTATTTGCTCCATCACGAGCTGGATTAGTGGTCCTTCGCCGGTAGAGACTGGTTTCTCCTTTCTAACAACTGGTTCCATTCTTGCTGGATTGATTTTCCTGGTGTTGGAGGTCGGTCCAATTCTCTCTCTTGGATATGCCATATGGCATCGTCGTACAGGTCGAGTGCGTCTTCCATCTCTGCGGTTTGGTTTATTGCCTTTACTGGAGGTCGGTAGTGGTCCTATGACGTCGGAGCTCACTGTGTGCCATTTTTAGAAAAAAAAGTAGTAAGCAAAATATTATACAACACAATACTTGACAAAATTAAAAAAAGACGTGTGGCACTCGGAGACTGCCGCGGTAAAGCTATTGCATCGAGTTTCACACTTTGACGTTCTTAATTTCTTTTTCTGTTTAGCTCTTTTTTTAGCTCTTTATGCTTTCCTTCTCTATAAAAAGAAAATATATAGGTATAAATAATAGGTATAAATAATTAGGTATTAATAGTGTAATTACACACCAAAACAATTATTCATTCAAAAAATTTAAACAAAAATAATGATAACAAAAGTTTGATCATCGAATTTCGCGCGATGTACATTTATATAGAAATAATATCATATATACTTTCTCTGCGCGGCATTAATGTGTATTACCTATACATAAAAACATAAATTAACAAAACAAAAAATAATACTGCATTTGTGATAATAATAATAAAATGTATGTATATAGTACTCACTCATTTTCTTTCACTATTTTTTCGTGACTTTCTTCATTAATAAATGTACTTTGTTTATTCATATTTAAAACACTTAATACACAAATTATACGAGTACAGATATTCACTGTTGTACATATCACCGCTGTGCCGGTCGGAGTGGGGGGTGTTAGGTTATTTCCGTTACGGAATTTCTGGATTCGGTCCCCACGCTTAAGGCCCGCGATAGAAGCTATGCAATAGCTTACTAACTTTGAATGTAAACATTAAGAGGTTACTTGTTTTTATGCACTTGTTACACGGTCCAATGAACTAACCAGTTTTAAAACGCCTCTGGCGATGCATCGCTTTGATAGAGCTCCAGGCCTTATTCTTGTCTGAACAGGAAAAATCAAGAAACTACCGCCTGACATGTTCTCGCAATATAGGAATCGGCAGTAACTAGATGATGTTCTAATAAAATTTCGTGTGTATTTATACCTAATCCTATTTAATTTCTCAACTTTTATTTTAAAATTAATTTTTGTTTTGTTTTGCAAATACTTTTGCAATTTTTTTTGGACGCTGAGTTTTGGCGCCCATGTGCATTGCACACTTTGCACGTACGGTAGCGGAGGCCCTGCTTGTATCTGTTTGTATCTGTCTTGTCCTGAGGAAGTCACCTATTACAGTTAGTCTCAATTTGGATACTTTTATGTACTTTTATACTTAACATCCTCCAACATAACAAGCTCATGACTTATATGGTGTTATAGTGGTGTTATAGTGTATGTAAAGAGCGGCTGAAATTATTTTTGCCCGGTGCTACTATATATCTAGATCGGGCCCTGATCCACTACCCTATGTAACTTGGTACAAGAAGTCACATTGAAATAAATTAAAAAGAAACATATTAGTGTTTTTGTGTTTTAAATGAAACTCAATGTTTCTAGCTAATTCCATAATATAATGAAAAATGTTAAAAATTCTAAAAAATTTGACAATTGTTTCTATAACTGAATATCTTCGTCAGAATGACAGATGTTACATTTCATTTGATGCCTACCTGACGTTTAGTAGTTATTTTTGGCTAGACCAAGAAGTGACCGACTTTGTGATTGACTTAATATATGTTAATAGAAATAAGAAGAAGATGTGATATTACAAATATTGAAGCTTAGATATTATTAGCCCTATGGTGATATCCTAGATATCATTTTTCCAATTAAGATCAGTATAACTGTGCAATGATATAGAAAACCAGGAAAACTATATCTGCTGATCTTTACAATTATCACTTAAGAAGACAATTTAATAGTGGAGAACTCCCTCGATTTCAGGACCGTTGCTAGGCCTTCGGCCGCCCGCGTGCTAGAATTAATTCGGCCGCCCGCTCTGAAAATAAACTTTAAAAAATGAAGTAAATGTTGTAACTTGTAACGTTTTTATTAATAATAATAATTAAACAATAAATTATTTGTGCAAATTAGCACGTATAAAATACATTTAAACATATAATGCAAGTATGGAAGTAATATTAAATAAAAATAAAAAATAAACATAAAAAGAAATAAACGCTTAGGTCTAAATTGTCTATCATAATAAAACGTTATAAAAAAGGTACTTTTCTAGTTTTACTTTCCGCAAATTCTTGAATTGTGTCATTAATATTCAAACTGTCCAAAATATCATGTTCAATAGATATTAATGATAAATTTGTTAATCGTTCTTGCAACATGGTAGACCTTACATAATTTTTAATAATTTTTAATTTTGAAAAAGACCTTTCGCCGGTTGCAACTGAAACTGGTAAAGTTAACATTATTCTTAAAGCAACAAACAGATTAGGAAATGTTGCCATAAGGCTGTTCTCTAAAATAAATTGTAGAATATCCTCAGGTTCACGTTGTAAAGACTCCTTAAAATGTAAATTAAAAGCTTTAATTTCATTATATAAATCACTTCCGTCAATATCGGACTCGTTTAGGGATTCATCTCGAAGCTTTAAATCCATATCTTTACAGTTTTTCATTAAATCTTGGTCTGATATGTCACCGATTTTAAACAAAAAGCCAAAAATGTCACTATAACTTTGTAAACCATCAAACCTGTCACTTAAAGACGATAATATCTGATCAAGGACTTTAAAGAAAAAATTTATTTTAAAATGAATTTTGGGATCTCGCACTGCTTCGTCTTCATGCTCGTAATCAAATTGACGCGAGGTTCTACGACGACGCATGCTATGAACGGGCGGGAAATCCGTTTGTATTTCTAAATCATTTGCAAGTTCGGTAGCTCCTACAAGTACATTCATATATCCCTCATCAGAACGCATTTTTGAAAAAAAATCTATTAGGTTTTCAAGATAATCTACGCAAACTTTTATATTTAATGAAGAACTTTGCATCATTTTACTTAACACATTTACTTTAAATAAGATATCATGCCATGTAATTACTGCGCATAAAACTTTATAATCGTGCAGTTTGAGTCCCAATGCTTGTGCTTTATGTCTAGTAGATGCATCGTATAATACTAAGTTTTCCGAAATTTCAAATAACGCATCATAGACATTGCCGATTTGATACCTTAATGGTTTTAATGCATCGATTCGGCTTGACCATCTTGTATCACTTAGTGGTTTTAAAGTTAATGTTGGCACGTGTCGTTTAAGAACATCCCACCTTTTGGTCGATGCAGAAAAAAATACGTATAAATCTTGGACTAAATCAAAGAAACTTGTTGTTTCATGAGACACATTAGCAGCATCATTGACAACTAAATTTAACGTATGCGCTGAACAAGGAACAAAAAATGCACGAGGATTTATGTCTAAAATTTTCTTTTGCAAGCCATTATGCTTACCTCTCATGTTTGCCCCATTGTCATAGCCCTGCCCACGCATATTATAAATGTTCAAGTTTAATTGAACAATTAAATTAGTTAAAAAATCGCTTAAGCCCTCGCCAGTACAATCAGTTATTGGACAAAATCCCACAAAATGCTCTCTTATTTCTACCTTTTTAGATTCATAATTTAGAAAAACAAATCGAAATATAATTGTTATTTGTTCAGTATGGCTCACGTCTGGAGTACAATCTAATATTACAGAGTAATATTTTGCGGCCCTGATCGAATTCAATATAAATGTTTTTATTCTCATGCCTATTAAAGTAATTATTTCATTTTGGATCGTATTACCCAAATAATGACTCATGTGAATTTGACTCTCCTGTGATTTTTGGACACGAGATACATGTTCACGCATTACAATATCAAATTGCGCTATCATCTCTACGGCTTTCAAAAAATTACCATTATTTGGTTCGTATAATTTGGAAGAAGACCCTCTAAGAGCTAAACACTGTCGCGATAAATATTGGATTATTGAAACAATTCTTTCCATAACATTAAACCAATATTTTTTTTCTGATTCTAAAAGTCTTAATTCCATTTGGTTGACGGTACTTTTTTGATTTAACATTTTAATTAATGATATCCACTGTTTAACGTTTTTGTTATGGCGAACACTTTGTTCGTGCCTTCCTAATATTTCTGATAGATGGTGCCAGTCAGAAAAGCCTATTTGGTTATTTAAATTGCCAATAAATGAAGTGCCAAAAATTTTGCAACAAAAACAAAATACTGCATCATGAGAAATTGAATAAACTAACCAATCTCTCTTAATTTTTTCACCATTTTTTAATGATTTATAATAATAATTTTCCGAAAACTTTCGTCCAGATTCACTAATGGGATATTTTAAGTTTTTAACTTGAATAGGTCCCCTTTCTACCAACATTTTTGCCATACTGCTAGTGATGTTTTCAGGCCACGTCCCTGGATCATCCGATACACTGATAATATTTACATCAATTTCATCTTCATGAGATAATTCAGCAGGCGGTTCGGCTTTTTGCGCGGTGGAAATCTCTGTTAAATTGACTTTATTAAACAATTCCGATCCTTTCTCATCAGAATCAAAATCTCTGGTTTCCTCCTCATTAGAGCCTCTAGCTTCTTCTTCTATATCTACATCCATGGACTGCATGGATGTGCCGCTTGTAGAGGGCATTTCTGTCGAAAATTCTTCAGTATTCGTTTCTTCGTCTGGATTCGTTTCCTTCTTTAAAAAGACATACATGGATCCTGCTAATTTCAATTTCTCCTCCTCACGTCTTGATTTTTGTTGTCGGTAATTAAAACCAGATAATCTCTTTGTTTTTCTTCGTTTCTGGAAATCAAAATTCGCATTATTATTTTTTAAATTTTTGGTATTATTGTAAATATGCATGAGAGAAAGCGCTCTCGATAAGATTAGAATTTCGATGATCGTTAGTTTTAGTTTCAGATGTAATTTCAGATTGTAAAATTAGTTTCAGATTGTAAAATGATTTATTAATTTTAATTATTTTACGAAAACTAAACAACAACAACAACGCACCTGTTATCTTCTTAAAATTATTTAAAAAAAGAAAACCGAATCCAATTCAATAGACATCAACTTAAAGTTTAAAAAATAAGACTAAATTTACTTACCATATTGTCCATATTTTCACTGTTCAATACCTCGTCTTTTTCTCACAACAATAAATTTAAAAATGATGTTTATGTCTTTACTAAACTTTAGTTAACACACTAACATTATTAATAACTAACATAAGTACAATAACGAAAATTAGTAATTATAAAACACGACACTTAACTAACGAATTTCGGACTCAAGATGATATAACTGATTCGTACGTAAGTGCAAAAATGTAACTGAAACTGACTGGTGAAACTAAAAGAAATAGTTTATTACAAAAATATTATTATTACATACTCCTACTGCAAAATTAATGTATAACCAATGAGAAAAATCTACCACAATTAGGGGGTAGAAATGGGCGGCGTTAAGCACGAATAAATACCAAAAATAAACGCTATTACGAATTCATAAAATATTTTGCCCTAAAAGGTAATAAAATAAATGCTAAATTTGAGAATAACATGCAAGTACGTGATCAACAAAGACTATAAGATCGACGGCGCTGGGAAAATCCAGTAATTCTGTCTAATGTCTACTCAACAAAGAACTTTACAGTGGCTGTAAAGTAACAAAATAATTGCCTTTGCTACCTGCTACGCCCCAGATCTGAGTACTTAAACACCAATCAATAAATTTTTATGATGTTGGGATAAGTATGGAATATTGCACCAATTTTATACAGATCTTACTTGTTACTTCCGATATTTTAATTTTTTGAAAATGTTGGCAACTATAAACTAAGCAAGAGTTGGCCCTGTGAGGCCGCCCCAAAAATTGGCTGCCCGCGTTCCATGAACGCCTTGCACGCCCGCTTCCAACGGCCCTGCTCGATTTATCTCCACAAATTAACTGTCTCCTTAAGTGATAATTGTAAAGATCAGCAGATATTGTTTTCCTGGTTTTCTATTATATCATTGTACAGTTATACTGATCTTAATTGGAAAAATGATATACAGGATCTCACCATAGGGCTAATAATATCTAAGCTTCAATATTTGTAATATCACATCTCCTTCTTTTTTCTATTAACATATATTAAGTCAATCACAAGGTAGGTGACTTCTTGATCTAGCCAAAAATAACTACTCAACATCAGGTAGGCATCAAATGAAATGTAACTCCTGTCATTCGGACGATGATATTCAGTTATCGAAACAATTGTCATTTTTTTAGAATTTTCAACCTTTTTCATTATATTGCGGAATTAGCTAGAAACATTGAGTTTCATTTAAAACACAAATATGAGTAGATTCCACGTAGTAAGGGTCGAGACAGTTAATTTCGTAAACATATTAGTGTCTTGCCTATGCAGACGATTATAATAGTTTTGACAAAATTTCTTTAATTTAATTTTTGATAATGATTGCAATAAAAGTTGCCAAATATCATCAAGTTTAACTGTTATATTGTGACAAGCCACATATCCTTTCATTTGTTTCCAAATAAGTTCAATCGAATTTAATTCGCAGTGATATGGTGGCAATCGAAGAACAGTAATTCCATGTTCCTTGATCATTTCATAGATAGCGTATTTTCGAAATGCTGGTGTATATTGCCTAGCCAACAGTGAAAGTTCTTTCCTCAGCACATCACTGTTAGTAGTAATTCAATTAACAACTCTTTTATACACTGTTTTTTTCAGTTAGCCGTGGGTAACGGTTCTTTTAACCTTGAATAATATAGCATTATCCAAAGCTATAACGGAATTAATAGTAATTAAATCTATCAATTGATAGAAATACTCTTCAAAAACATCGGGATGCATTTCTTCGTGTTAATCTTTGGTATATTTCGACATGAATTCAATCAAACTACTATGTGCAAAACCTTCATCATCCCAAATATGGATGTTTATTAAACGACAACTTTTCCCAATTGAATGTGGATAAACCTTCTAAAAAGCTTTCCTAGGATTTTTTACCGATTTGTGTTGCCAGACTTTAGTAAGAGTATGTCCTTCATTCAGCCAGGTTTCATATAAATAGAACATTCGTTTTCCATATGTTCTTAATTTTCATATTTTCGTCTCCAACAAACTATATTTTCTTTTCCAACTAGTGCTGATCTACAATCCTGCTACTTCCAAACGAAATTTAAATTATGTAAAAATTTCCTATTATTCTCTTCTCTTCATTATTGGTAAATGTTTGTCATTATTGAGTATTAATGAAACCTTGAAGATTGTTGGTATTTCCTTATTAAGTTTAAATAACTGAACTTTTGTCCAAATAACTGACTCCTCGATTTTTATAGTTTTCACTTGGTGGCTTCTTCGCAGGTTCTATAATTAAAGTTTTTTTTTAATTTTCCGCCCAATCTATCTAATATGCGAGAAAAGTATTGGTTTACCCCAAAAAAAGTTGGAATTTTGAAATTTCTTTTTGAGTTATTTTCACGTTTTCCATCAACAACAACACGAAAAAACGATTTTTGGAAAAAAAAATCCTGTGTGTATGTCGTCGTCGTCGTCGTTGTCGTCGGCCACTTTTCCTTACATGTCTTGTTAGCACGATACAGCCTCCGGAGTGCAATCAGTCACCAATTTTGTGATTGAATATTGTTAAGGACATGTCACAGGTGAACCCTATTGATTTTCAGCTCACCAAAGCCAGTACAGTGGGTGCTATGGTACTTGAAGTACGACATTTTGTAATTTTTTGAGAAATTTCATGTTGTTAGCACGATACAGCCTCCGGAGTTCAACGAGTTACCGATTTTATGATTGAATAATATTCAGGACATCTCACAGATGAACCCTATTGATTTTCAGCTCACAAGAGCCAATACAACAGGTACTACAGTACTTTACGTACGATATTTTTGTCATTTTTGGGGAAGTTTCAGTTTGTTAACACGATACAGCCTCCGGAGTAAATACAAGTGACCAATATTATGATTGGATATTATTCAGGACATCTCACAGATGAACTCTATTGATTTTCACCTCACCAGAGCCAGTACAACAGGTACTAGAGTACTTAAAGTACGATATTTTTGTCATTTTTGAAGAAGTTTCAGTTTGTTAGCACGATACAGCCTCCGGAGTATATACAAGTGACCAATTTTAGGATTGGATATTATTCACAGCGTCTCAAAGATGAACACTATTGATATGCAGCTCACTAAAGTCAGTACAATGGGTGCTATGGTACTTGAAGTACCAATTTTTTTTCATTTTTGGAGAATTTTCAGTTTGTTAGCACGATACAGCCTCCAGAGAGTATACGTTTGATCAATTCTATAATTGAATATTGTTCAAGATGTCTCACAGATGAACCCTATTGATTTTCAGTTGAATAGAGCGAGTACAGCCGGTCCTATAAATCCAGATATACTACATTTTTGGTTATTTTAGGAGAAATTTCAGTTTGTTAGCACGATACATCCCACGAAGCGTATACAAGTATGTAACAATTTTATGATAGAATATTGTTCAGGGCTACAGATGCGGAAAAGTTAGTTTTATTCTTTAAAACCGTTTATTTGTATTTTGAAAGCTTATAGATTGTAGTTTTTCCAATTCCTCTCATATTCGCACATTTTAAAAGTACAGTGCCCATGTACGAGAACATCATACCAGTTTAGCAGAAGTATGTTTCTAACAAATATTCGAAATTCAATGATTTAGTTTACTTTTCATGCTGCTCTGCTCCTAGGAGTTTACAGATCAAGACACAGTTTATTAATAAATTAAGAGCCGGAAATTGAAATTAATTATTCTATATCATTAAAAGGGACGGTTATGGTTTATGAAGATTTACCTTATTTGTATTGCTTTCACTCTATGCTAAACAAATGGTCTATGCTGCTTTACCCGCCTATACACCGATGGTACGCCATTGAGTTAGATGTAATTTAATTTCATTTCTTATGGCTGTTGTATCGGATAATATGACTGCATTTTTCTCGCTTCTTTTTATATTATCCATTTGGTCCTTATGCTGAGCTCTCTACAGTTATAAACTTCATAATTTCTATTTGCAACTGCCATTCATTCTTAATGAATAATTTTAAAGCGTTGTAGAATATTAACTACCTACTTTTATATCCTTACAAATACATAAACGACAATTTTTTGTCATATAATTGACTAAGTTTCTGGAAATATTAAGTTTATTCGTTAGTTTTATCTATTTTTGGAATGTTTGGCAGAGGTGTTTATTTGGGTATTAGGGTAACAGCAGACAGTGACGGCAACTTAGAGGACGACGAGTATGAAGTGATGCAGCATGAATCTGAATCCGAGCAAGACATTTCGGAAAAAATGAGGCTGATGAAACACAAGATCAACCCAAAGTTGAAACTGATTCCTCTCAGTCCACATCGAGTGCAACGTTTCGACAACCTTGTTTCAGAAACAAAGACGGAACTCGGTGACGGAAACATTTGAAGCAAAGACGTAACATGTGGATATGTGCCATAAGTATTATAGCACAACTGCCAGGAGTTAAGAGTGAGGATCGACAGTAGAATGAAGCAATTGAAATACGGTACTTGTTCTTCACAAATAATATGTTAGAAACCATTGCTCCCATACCAATAGCTATACTCGGTCGAAGAATTAGAATAAAGAATAAGGAGCAGCTAGAGAAACCGATATAATATAGATGAAAGCCCTACTAGGACTTTTTTACATAGTAGGTGCAAAAAAAGCAATCACCAGACAACAAGAGATCTCTTTATTTAGAACCGATGGAATAAGCTGCGAAATTTTCATTTGACTATATCTATAAAAAAAACCAAATCGATCTGATAATTTCAAACATGAAAAACATAGTGCAAGACGTAACTGTTCTTAACAAATTTTCTATCGGAAGTGACCACAGAGCCGCCAGAGCAAAAATAGTCATGAACACAAGAAAGGAGAGGTCAAAACTAATAAGAAAAACAGCTTCTAGAAAATCATTAACAACACAAAGCGCCGACCAATACGCACAATTCCTTAATTCTCGTCTATCACCAATGCTGACAAATAAAGAGGATATAGACATTGAGAAGACAAACAAACAAATAATAACAGCAATGAAAGAAGCGGAAAACAGGTGCAAGCAATCGCTTGGAGTTACTAAGGAGGAGAAATTGAATAATAGTACTAAGAAGTTGATGGAAAAAAGAGGAAATCTAACAGACAAATATCAAAACAATGCCACTCAGCTAAGATAAATCATCAAAGAAATATCAAAGGTTATCCGAGGAGATGTAAGGCTACACAAAACAGAGGGTGATAGAGGGAAACAGGGGAATGAAAGTGCTTAGGAAAAAATTGTCTGAGGGTAAGAAACAATTGAGTAAGATATTTGACAACAAGAATGAACAAACCACCACAAATAAGCGAGACATCCTGCGAAACTCTATAAGAATACCACAACAACAGAAATTGGAGTAGGCATTCCCCTAATACAAAACCAGGGATCAGAAGACATCCCGGAAATCACTCAAGACGAAATAAATAACTGCTTAAAAGACATGGAAAACAACAAATCACCAGGAGATGACGAAATTAGCACCGAAAATATGAAACTAGGAGGATCAGTACTTCTAAAAATACTGTGTAAGCTATACAACGCTTGTTTAAGAAACTCCATAACACCTGATCAATGGAATAAGTCCATCATAATACTTTTACGCAAGAAAGGAGATATAGCCCAAATAGAAAACTACAGACCAATTAGCCTGCTATCGCAGATATATAAGCTGTTTATGAGAATAATCACCAAAAGGCTGACAGCTAAACTCGATCTTTACGAACCTATTGAGCAGGCAGGATTTCGTACAAGTGATCATCTTCATACAATTAAAATCCTCATTAAAAAATGCATAGAGTATAATAAACCGTTAGTTCTCATTTTTGTAGACTATGAAAAAGCTTTTGACACAATAATATGGTTAGTGCCCTCGCTGATTGCCCAGTCGACCATCGCTACATCGACATCATTAAGCAATTATACAAGAACGCAAATGCTGTCATTAGACTTCATGAATATACTCCTAGCTTCCAAATCGAGAGAGGTGTGCGGAAGGGGATGTCATCTCGCCCAAATTATTTACCAACCTTTTAGAGTACATGTTCAAACGCACAAATATCGAGAACCTCGGCATAAACATTAATGGTGAAAAACTTCGCTTCGCCAATGATCTGATATTAATTACAAATGATCGCGCAAGAAATGATGAGCGAGCTGAACCTAACATCCAGAGAGGTTGGGCTGAAAATCAATATAGGCAAAACAATGTTCATGACAAATCTAGTTGCCAGTTGAAACCTAACAGTGAACAACTCAAACATTGAGCAAGTATACTCCTACAAATACTTAGACCACGAGCTTCGATTGGGAAGGGATAATCAAACCTGCTAAATTGGCAGAAGAATAGGTCTCACATGAGCAGTCTTTGGAAGATTGAGCTACATCTTAAGATCTGATATTCCCATGTGTTTTAAGAAGAAAGTCTTCGACCAATGTATTTTACCAGTACTAACCTACGGAGCCGAAACACTGACTCTAACAAAGAACACCGCGAACAAAATAAGAGTAGCGCAAAGAAGCATGGAAAGAATAATGTTAGGCTTATCCCTGAGAGATAGAGTTCCAAACACAGAGGTGAGAAGGAGAAGTGGAGTAACAGATACCATCACAAGAATATCGACTCTAAAATGGAACTGGGTGGGTCACCTAGCCAGAATAAACTACGGCAGAGGGACTAGAAAAATAACTGAATGGAGACCGCAAGATCACGCTTTCCGCAGCAGAGGCAGACCGCCCACTCGTTGGTCAGATGATCTGAAGCGCATCCAAACCAACTGGTTAATGCAGCACAGGATATGGGGAGATGGAAATCTTTACGGCAGGCTTATGTCCAGCAGTGGACGAACATATAGCTGCGTGATGATGATGATGATGATGTCTATTGAAAGATTCAAGTTTCTACAGATAAATATTCGTTTTGATAACAAAAACTCAAGAGAATATAGTTTGATATACTAGCTGCCATTCGAGAATTTTTTGATGAATTCAATAATACACTGCCAAAATATTTTTCCCTGTCCAAGTATACTACAATTGATCAGGTGCTATTAGCATTCAGAGGTCGATGTAACTTCAAAGTCCCATCTAAACTCAACTGATATGGCATCAAAGTGTATTTAATATCAGATGCCAAAATGTTTTATACATCAAAGTTAGAAATTGATGTTGGTACCCAGGACCCTATAGAGTCGATACATCTAATATGTCCCATGTTCCTATATTATGCCAACCTATATGTGGAACCAAAAGAAATATCACTATGAATAATTTCTTTCCAAGTACTACTCTGGCCGACAATCTTCTGAAGGATCACGAGCTAACTATAACAGGTACTCTCAGAAAAAATATGCTGCAGATTCCAAGAGAGATGATGATCAAACGACGATGTTTGCATTTCGAGAAAACTGTGCACTAGTTTCTTATACACAAAGGAAAAACAAAAATGTTTTACTTTTAACCACAATACACGAATATCACACCATGGATGAAGAAACTGATAAACCAGAACTTATAATTCACTACAATAAAACAAAACGGGGTGTCGGGGGGTGTCGATGTGGTGGACAAACTATATGTACCACTCGACGTTGGCCATTAGTTATTTTCTTTGGTGCTTGAATGTTGTTGGCATAAACTCTTTTGTGATATATAAATGTAATTAACATTCCAGACAAGCAATTACTGCGGAGGTTGTTTTTGGAGAAACTACGTTTATATCTAATAGAGACGCATGTTAAATGCTGTTTAGTAAGCCAAAATCTTCCAAGAACTACAATTTGCGAAATATACGACATCGCCGTATAAAATGAGAAAGCAAAAGAAGTTTTATATGGCCGGTGTATATATTGTGCAACTAAGCAGAACAGAAGAACCAATGATAGCTGTAATTTTTGCAGTAAATTCATGTGCTTAGAACATGTAACCCCAATATGTAAAGAATGCGCTTTAAAAATGAGTGCTTGGTTTCGTTTATTTTTTCTAAATGTGATAACCTTTATGTTTCTGTTGGTTGACAATTTACTTTTAGTATATATTTATGGATCTGTTTGTTTTTCGCTTATTTAGTATATATTTATGGATCTGTTTGTTTTTCACTTATTTCACAATTTCATTTTTGACTTGAAAATATTTTTTATGGAAGTTATTTTATTTACCACCATATATGTAATGCTGTCATTACTAACGTCATTGAAGGTTGGGAAGTGTCACATTACACACCTCTACTCCCGCCCTCATTTCATCTATTCTAGATAAATATTTTTTATATTTGAAAAAATAACATATTTTTTTACAAATTTTATAATACCTATTTAATTGCAAACAATAAAAAACAACAATGAACTAAAATACAACAAACTACTTATTGATATTGATCGTTAAATTTGAATTATTGTAAGCGTTTATTGAAATACTTAGGTCTGTACCAGCGCTGGACCCACCAACAGTTGTCTCATTGGGCGACAAAATAATTTCATGTTGAATGACTGAGGTTTGTGAACTACTTGCAATATCTACAGAAGACATGGCACATTGGGACACCATAGTGGCAGTTTTCGTTTTATTCTCTATTGAGCCATCCACATAACCTTCTGCCACAGTACTAGATTTCCATCCTCCCAGGCTTTTTAATTGGAGTACACTTGCACCACTGTTGGCAAGTAACGTAGCGGCGGTTCTACTGAGTGCGTGTCCTGTGAAACCTTTCCAGTTCTCTAAATTCAAAAAAGTAGCAATTTTTTGGGAAAAATTAGCTATTGTATTGTGTCCAATTGGTTGATTTCTTGCTATTCCTCCTCTGAACTGAACAAAAAATCTATCGTTTTCTATGTTTTTTCTCAAATTTATGTAGTCTCTAATGATCTTCACCCATACTGGATCAATAAAGAGAAATGATCTATTTGTATGTGTTTTAGAATCTGAAATCTCAACCGAAATTTTTTCTTCAAAAAAGCCACATCCAACATTTCCATTTTCACTAATTTGTCCGTCCGACAAGCTCCAGATACGCCTATTATTATTGCTACCTAAAACAATAAGAAAAATTAATACCATAATACCAGTATACTTGTATTAGCTCAAACACGTTTGTTTTTTTTTAAATACTTATTTAAAGAATCACAAATAATAAGTTACCTTCATCGGTAGAAGATTATTTAGAAAATACGTTCGATTTCTTGGGCCTAAAGCCCACATTTTGTCGTTTTAGGAAGGCTAGCAGTTTCCCATGTTTCGAAATATCAGTTTTTTCTTCAATTTCTAGCATCGTTCGAATCATACTGTACATTGCCCACAAAGTAGACGGCTTCTTTTGTCTGGTATGTTCTCCAAAATATGCCAGGAGTACACTTTCGGAACCGATATTTCTACCTTTTTTTCTTCGCACCACTTCCTATATAATTCAATGGCTTTTAGATACCGATGCTTACTTTTCACTGGCACCAAGCCCTGGGCTGCTGCGTGAGCAGCCTGTCGTACTTCTGGTGGGGTACAATCCATAAATTCTTCGTCGGAAGACATGGTTTTCAATTTATAATTCGCGAATTCAATATCCAACTTTATCTGACATTTATTGACTTTATCTGACATTCACTCATATTGGTGACAATTGTATACCCCGTAGTCACGGTAACAATATATCTACTTGATTATTCTGAGAAACCGCGTTCTTGGTAATTTGACGGTAAATGTAATATTTTAGGAAAGTTCAGAACGAAACAGAGATTTATTTATTAATATTGATTGAAATATGATGGTTGTAAATAAAATAGTATACAAACCTCGGTAGGGAGTTTCATTCCTGTCTCGAGATCATAGCTAACCTCGACGCTTTGCGTCTCGGTTAACTAACTGATCTCACGACAGGAATGAGTCACTTCCCACCTCGGTGTGTAATATACTATTATTTACTTCTGTTCATTATAATGATATTGATATTGATGTTTTAGTAAGACTAACAATTATCAAAAACAACTGACTTTTGCCTACTTAACCTAAATTCGAAGTTATTATTTAAAAAATCACAATGTACAAATTTTAATTAAAGGCATCTTTAAATTGGTCTCTAAGATCGATGTTAGCTATTTTGTCCTACCCATATTAGTCACGTAAGGATATTCAACAGAAAACTGCAAATGGGGTCAATTTAAGTCATTTCCAACAGTTGAATTGATACTGCTTATCTTCATCAGTTTTTCATAACTTTATCCAATGCCAGTCGTAGGTAATAGATCGTGTTGGGCTGAATCGATGTTTACACCTATAAGACTTGAAGCTATATAACTAATTACGTTTCTTTAGTTTTATTCTAATATTTAATCAAAATATTAATAATAAAATAGCCACCTTGAATAATAAATACCCAAATCAAATTTCTTTAGTGTCAAAATGTTACTGATTCCTGATCTAGTTATTAATAGATCAACAAAAATCATCTCTAACTGTCAGATTCTATCTTTTCATATAGGATAGGGCTTCAAAGTACCAACACTTTGGATGTTAAATATAGTAAAAACCAAATAAAGTTGCGTTTACGTCATCATTGTGAACATTTGTAGCGTTGTCAGAGTGTTCACGAAATATGGAAATTAACAGAAAATAACTGAAGTCAACAAAAAACGTAAATGTAGAAAATTTCACAATATTATAAATGAAAACTACAAAATTATCGATAGTTTGATGGTTTTCGTTTAATATAGTGTGGAGTTTTTTCATTTACGTTTTTTGTTAATTAAATTTATGAATAGATTTCACAAAGTAAGGAATTCTAGAATAAAAGTGGTAAGGTTATTACTGACTTACCAAATCTTTTAATAAATAAATATAATAAAAATACAAGCAATAAAATAAAATATGTTTAATAATGAACGTATTATCAAAGACAAAAACTAACATTGAACAAATCAACATATTGTGAAATGAAACTAGTCAGATTCAAATTGTTGTTCATTTTCTTCATCTGATTCAACATCAGTGTCACTCTCTTCACTATTAAAATTTATAACTATCGGACTAATTTCTGGACAATCAAATATTCTTTCCCTCTCATACCATTTAAATATCTCTCTTTCAGTATGTTGTATAGAATTTTTCCACATATCAGGAGTTATCATGTGCAGTGCCTCGTGCCACGTGTTCAGGCAGTTATTCACACTATTCCCATCCCTACCAGTATGCCTATTGTAGTAATTTTTCGCTATGCCCCAAATTAATTCGATAGAGTTGAATATACAATGGTAAAGAGGAAGACGTAAAACTTTGTGTCCATACTGTTCTGCCATATCGTCCACTATATACTTGATTGGTGGCTTATTTCTAAAAAAAACAAAAAAAATGTTTAAAATAAATGGCATTAAGTAAGAATATATCTTTATATTTATTGAGAAACGATTTGCAACAGTACTGTTTTGAACATCGTGTGAGAATAGGGAATGTTTTTTTCTGTCAACCATTCCTGAATAGCACATTTTGACCATCCTGTTTTTGGAGTTTTATGCAATAACATGCTGTGATAAGGTGCATTATCAAGTATAATTAGAGAAGGATTCTCTAAATTTTGCAGCAACTGATATTCAAACCATTTCAAGAAATTTGCCTGGTTCATTTCCCCATGATAATCATTAAGTTGGGTTTTTGAACAAAATATTGCTTCAGCACCTTCAATAAATTCGTTTTCATTTCCAGCATGGAGTATAATATGTCTGTAATAATATTATTTAAATAATGTTTAAGTAACCACTTATGTTTTGCAATACAACAAACCTTTTGCCATCCGTTTTAGTGGTTTTAACACTCTTGATATTTTCATTTTGCCATGAATGACCTATGATGCCATTTTGAAATATCCAAGTTTCATTGATGAACACAGATTGGTATATACCCAGACAGCACACAATATCCATTAGACATCCACAAGATATCGTTTATGGATATCCTGTATATCCACTGGATATAGATGGATAGCCTATAGACATACAATGGATACCCATATGTCCGCCTATATCTAGGATATATGTGTTATCTTATGGATGTCTTTGGAGATATCTACTGGATATCTCGTTAATAGCCCATGGATATCCTATGTTCACATTTGGTCCCATGGATATTAATAGGATATTTTATATTCACATTTGGTATATCCTTCATACTCAAATATGAAAATCTGAGAATATATGACTAGTACCTACTGGTGTAAATACAAGATGGTCCAACGAAAACAATACAAACCAAAAGTTTTTTATGTCTGCAGATCTGGAATAAAATTAACAGATAGTAGTTTATCCAGTTAACCAGTACAAAATATTATAGATACACAGGGTGGATAGTCTAGTATTTAAGTGGACGACAGTAGAATATTGTGATCCAGTGGAAAATATTCAAATACTCATCGCGTATATCTGTTATATTTTGTACTGATTGACCAGAACTATTATTGTCAGTTAATTTTATTCCAGATCTGTGGATATATATAACTTTTGGTAAGCATTGTTTTTGTTAGCCATCTTGTATTTCCAACAGCAGTACTAGTCAGATAATCATTTGTGAGTAAGAAGGTACAAATGGAATGAAATTTTTCATCATAGTAGTAATATTTGACATATAATAAAATTATATACTTAGAATAGAATGATATGAAATATTTTATTTTATATAATATATATTTGCATATACATCAATAATACTTCGTCTTCATCACCCAGCTCATCTAATTTGCACGCTTCTTTCTGTAAGAACGAGAAAATAAAGATTATAGATGTTCAAGGTCAGTTATATACCGTATAGGTACGCCCGAATATAAGATGCACCTTTTTTGTGAAATAACGTTTTGAATATTGGCCCACGTCTTGTATTCGAGCAAATACCTGTAATAAGAACACCATTATTATTATTGAGCTCAAAAGATTTTTTAAACAAATCAGCCTAGCCCCCAGCACAGTTTATCATGGAACAAAGTAAAGGCCGAGGTAAAACCTATTTCACATTTTCTCACCATGCTATTTTACATTGTATAAGTATACAAAACGCTTTTAATGTAGGTAATCAATCATAAATATCAATAAAATATAGGAGACCTAAGAATATTCAGAATTAAGGTGAGAAACATATACATACCTTATTTTTTCCAAATCCAAACTAGCGATACAAAATAACCAACCACTTTTTCACGTGTTTAAAACTATGATAACCTACCCTACAATGAGGGAACAGAGATATCATCGTGTATGAATGGTTGCATAGTTTTGCGGGTATGTAATTTGGAAATACACAGATATATGCATTTTTGTCTATTATAGCAATAAACATTAAGTCTTGAGATATTTGTTGTGTGTTAAGAGCTCGTTTTATGCCGTATTCGTATTGTTGATTAAACTCATAATTGAGTTTAGGTATATTTATTTTTTTTCAATTTCTCGTCTTGAATAAAACAAAAAATACGTTGAGCACAGACAAAAAATGCGACAGAAAATAATAATAGATATCCATGGATATACAATGGATATAATATCAGGAGATTAAGACATTTATGCATTGAAGGTATTATGTATTAAAACTTCCTTCTCAACCATTTTTTATGTGATTATTCAATATATTATCCGTAAAATAGAAAATAATTTTTTTCCATATCCATGAAATACATTCAGTGGATAACCATTAGATATCTTACATGGACTGGATATTCAGTGGATATTGGGCTATCCATTGGATATCTAGTGGATATTGTGTGCTGTCTGGGTACCTTCGTCCTTTGCTTCTTTATAATATCTTAAGAATTCTACTCTTTTCAAAACAACATTAGGTAATTCCATAAGTCCTCGTCGTGGATTATCCTCCATCCACTTAAACCCAAGTTCTTTGAGCAATCTATTTAAAGAAGTGGTACTACCATTAAATAATTCTTTTTCTCTTAGTTGGGACCACAATGATTGAATCGTTATGTGCTGTTCTAAAAGCATACAGAAATAAAAATATGTTAAATATACAATTGTCGTAATTATACTTACTTCTCTAGTACATGTTGTAAATGGTATCACGAATAGAGCTTGTATTTAAAGTTTCTGTATTTGTTACTCGTTTATGTGCGCAACGTTTTTTCTTTAGTGACTCAAACTCTTCGTTTGACAAATTTTGCTTACTGTTCTTACACTGATTTTTAAAGCAGCAGCTACACGCTAAAATAATAGAAATTTTCGTAAAGTAAAATAAGGATATTTTATTCACGTATTACCTACCTCTTGTACAGCATTTAAGGGCAACAAAGGACCATTATTATTCCTTTCTTGTTCAAAATAATTTACTCATGAAGCCACAAGTTCTTTGCATCGGCTATTCAGCTGTTTGGGCATTTTAACAATCACAGAAGAAAATGCTTTGTTGTTTTGAAAACAAAAACAGTTTTGATTATAAATATTTCTCACAAGAAAATTTTATAAAGCACGTAACTATAACCTCAGAAATCGATGACAATACACGAGTAGAAAAGTCACAAACAACGCGGCAACATGACATTATTTCTGGCAGTGACTATTTTATCGTCAATAATTGGAGGCTTCTATATGAAAATTTTAACACAAATGTTTACATCGAGGGACGTCTAAACCCAATAAAGCTATATTGTTTATACATTATTTTGGTACAAAAGTTTTTTTATTGATTGGGTTATCTTTAGAACCGATTAATTAACAAATTCAAGTATATGCACTTTTCAATAGAAATGTAGCCACACATGCGATAGAAATACTCCCTTGGTGACGTAAACGCAACTTTATTTGGTTTTTACTATAATTAGGTTTCTTTAGTTTTACTCTAATATTTTGATCAAAATATTAATAATAAAATAGCCACTTTGAATAATAAATACCCAAATCAAATTTCTTCAGTGTCAAAATGTTATTGATTCCTGATCTAGTTATTAATAGATCAACAAAAATCATCTCTAACTGTCAGATTCTATCTTTTCATATAGGATAGGGCTTAAAAGTACCAACACTTTGGATGTTAAATAGCTGTTTAATAAAAAACATATATCTCTGATAGGTTACCGGTGAGCGGCACAACGAATGAGAAGGACGGAGTTTACTAGAAAAAAGATTAAATGTGAATTAGACACGATTCCTTTCAGAACAACTCCCTCCATCTGATTTATTGCGCCAGTAGAGATTCGCAGATTCATTCGACTACGACTACAGTAACAACGGCTAGCAACTGAATCGTCAATTTCACTGTCCCTCTTTTTCACCTATTCGGAGAGATTCTGTTTGAGAAATAGTGGCATTGTGCCATCCTGTTGATATAATAATTTGAGGTTTTCATTATTTGTTTGTTGTTGTAGTCATTAAGTATGTATCAGGAAGCAGCTGAGTTAAAAATTTAGCTCATAGAAAATAGTCCGGAAATTATAAACTTTTATTTTATAGTGTGATGAAATTTCTACGGAATATAGCATATGCAGTTTGATATGAATAATACAGAGAGATATTGAGAATGTATTAGCTAAGAACAAACTTATGAAATTTTTGAACTTATTTGGAGAAATTCCTATAATAAAAGAAATTTGATACATCCGTGTGATTCGGTACATGAACAATTTTGTGATAACTTTCCAGAACCGCTGATTAACAAAATGATTAAATATTCCCAATAAAAATTATTTTCTTGCAGAAGTAATAATGGAATATTAAAGTAACATTCACCGATTTGAGATTCGAATCAGTTGAAATTATTCAATAATAATAATAATACAAAAAATTTGGCTAAAACTCATGCACAAGTCAGAGAACTTGGACATGTCAAACATTTAAAGGGAAAACTGTAGCTCCCAAATGATGTGAACGGGTATATTTTATTAAGTGTCGAAGTGTACCTACCCTCAAAATGATATTGTGATAAAAGCTGAAATTAAACTGAAACGTCAAAACCCTATATTCACAAAAAAATCAGTTTTTCATTAGATTAAACCATAAATCGGGAATCCTGTCGGAATTCGAGCCGCCACTTTGAGATATTTAGACTGTTGTTAGTAAAGTGGGTCATCAGTCCCCTCTACATTCATCCTTATTCTCGTTTTACGGGTTGTTGTGTCTCTTTATTTTGTCTGCTATATTTCTCCAGATTTATCTAATTCTTGGTTTTCTCCTTTTTATATAATTTTCATAGCTTTTATTTGGTATCCTTTTTTGAGCTTACTGTAATGTTTTTCTACGGGTAATGGATATCCTAATATCGGCGTCGAGGTTAAATGCCTATTCAAGGTTTCAAAACCCGTTTGACACTCTTCGTCCTATTGGAAAGCTCTTGATTCTTCTGTAAGTCGAGTTAGAGGTATGGCAATATCTCCAAACTTCCTGATAAATCTTCTATAATACGTGCAAAGTAAGTCCAAGGAAACTCCTAGTTTGATGTTTGTCGGTTGGTTGCGGCCATTGCTGAATGAAAGCAATTTTCTCTGGATCCACCGCCACTCCTTCATTGCTCACTATATGGTCTAGATAGTTGACTCGGTTTAGGAACAGCTGACATTTCTTCGGGTTTAACATGAGCTGGGCAGCTTGGAGTCGTTTGAATACGTCTTCCAAATTCTTCAGGTGTTCGTCAAATGTCTTCCCCAGTACTACGATGTCGTCCAAATAGACCAGGCATGTCTTCCAAGACAACCCTCTCAAGACATTTTCCATGAGTCTTTCAAATGTCGCAGGGGCATTACAGAGCCCGAATGGCATGACGTTGAATTGCCATAATCCAGATCCGGTAGTAAAAGCAGTCTTCTCTTTGTCTTCTGGGTCCATTTCCACTTGCCAATAACCAGACTTCAGGTCCAAGGTGAAAAACAGTTTGCTGCCGGCCAAAGTATCTAGCGTATCGTCAATTCGCGGCAGAGGATAGTTGTCTTTCTTCGTCACGTTGTTTAGCTGGCGATAATCCACGCAGAATCTTGTAGTTCAATCCTTTTTCTTGACGAGCACTACTGGGGACATCCATGGACTAGTAGATGGTTCTATTACTTTTTCTTCTGCCATCTCTCCAATTATTCTTTCAGCTTCCTCTCTCTTCGCTCGTGGAAGTCTTCGAGCTGATTGTCTAATTGGCTTAGCATTACCAGTATCGATTTTGTGTTTGACGGCTGATGTTCTACCAGTTTTTCCTCCTTTGCCAACCTCTTCGTCGTGATTCCTTGGCTCCATCATCACCTTCCTCCATGATTCCCTATAGCCGTGCTACTATAATAGTTTCGCTTCATGCAGGTAGAACGGTAGCTTCCTATAAAGCTGCCAACACCGCGCTGCCTTCATATGGATGAACGAATACCTCCTCGGAGCCCACTCTAATGGTTCTGTTTCTAAAGTCTAATTGGAAACCATGTACATTCATTAGGTCCATTCCCAGAATCACGTCTTCTTCAATGTCAGCTACGATTACCGTATGCGTGAACTTTTCTGCGCCAATTCCCAATTGGATTTGCGTTTCACCGTGAACGTTGGCACTCTCACCTGTGGCGGTCCGCAGTCGCAGTCTCGTTGGTAAAAGCTTCTTCTTGGAGTTTATTATTTCTGGTCGTATAATGGTTCTAGTTGCTCCAGTGTCTACTAGCAGAGTATATCTCTTGCGATTCACTTCGCCATCTATATATACACTGTCGTTGCGACATCTGAGCGAAGCTATCAGTATGAGAGAGTCTTTGGAACGATCATGGGTCCGTGCTGCCCCCTCGTAGCCGACCCGTTCTAGTTTTTCTGTGACTGGGGTTCTTGGTTTTGCAGGAGTCTTGGGGCGCTTACACGAACTACGTAGCTCGCCACAATTCCAGCATCTGATCTTTCTCGGCTTCTTGTCCATCATACTTTTTATTAAACTGACGAACTGGTCAAATCTGTCTTCGTGTCACCTTCTTTTAGAATGGTCCTAATTTTGTTATACCCCGAAGCCTTAGTTGCTGCTTCATATTCAAGAGCAGCTGTCAATGCGTCGACTAATGTTTTCGGATGGGCTAAACGAAGCGTCTTCTGAATATCGGGGTCACGTAAGCCATCAATGAAGGCCTGGATGCCCAGACATTCCATCATGTTCTCTGGTGCTGACGGATAAGCAAATCGAACTATGTCCACTTCATACTCTTGAAGGGCTTCGTCACGTTTCTGCCTTCGGTTCTTCAGCTGGAATCTGTATAATTGTTCCAAATGTTCGTGACCGTATCGCATGTCCAACCTCTTCTTCAGCAGCTCGAAGTCATCCGTTTTTTCAAGCGGTATCGCCTGAAGTACATCTAAGGCATCTCCCAGAAGCGCTATATTTAGTTTCACTGCTTTCTCCTTATCGGACCAATTATTCACTCTAGCGGCTGCTTCGAACTGTTTTACGTAATTGGTCCTCGACATCTTTCCATCGAACGTTTGGCCTTGACTCGGGTAAAACTGCCAATATCATCTGTATTGGGTTGTGTTTCTGACTTGCAGATCTCGATCTTCTTTTCTTCTGCTGAAGTGTCTCGTGTTCTTATATATGTCATCTTTTTTTCTATCTCCTTGATTTTCTCGTCCATCGTTGTAATCATATTCTCGATTTCAGATTTTAGAGACGAAATTTCATTTTCAACGTCAGCGACAATGTCGTTTTTCATTAGTAAGATATCGGCAGATATATCGTTCTTCATAGCAGAAATCTTCTCGTCCATATTAGCAGAAATGTCGTTCTTCATAGAAGAAATATCGTTCATTAGAGCAGAAATCTTCTCGTCCATATTAGCAGAAATATCATTCTTCATAGCAGAAATCTTCTCGTCCATGTTCTCTTCCATGGCAGAAATCTTCTCGTCCATGTTAGTAGAAATTGACGAGATTAAGGTGGAAGCCTCGTCATTAAATAAAACTGTTTCTGGATCAAAGCCGTCGTTTTCCAGTGCCACTTTAAGTCTTTCTACTAATTCCCTTTTCTTACCGGACGTTTCCAACTCACGATCCCCCAATTCTGCTCTTAATTCCGCCAGTTTCAGATCACATAGTATCTTGGCCATTTTTACGTAGCAATTTATTTATATTATCCCACTTCTGACACCAATGTAATGTTTTTCTAATTTATTTAAACAGTAAACGGGTGGGATAAACTTTAAACACACGGTATGGCTAGTTACTAATTTATTTAAACACTACACTATTCACTAATTATATACACAGTATATTCACTTAAACTAATTTATATAAACTGTTCACTAATTTATATTCACTTATTCAGTTGTTTATCTCACGATGTCAAATTATCAACTAACTCTCCGCTGATCCGTCCTTTATTTATATTAATACCTTTTTTACTCGAAAATTCCGGACTGCGGCTTACTCGAAAACAAGTGGTTTCCTGGCATTTTCTAGGTGAGGCTAGTCACAAAAACAATGTTTAGATAAGATAGTCGTAAATAGTTATAAAAAACCATGCGTATCCGCCATAATTTTAACTTTTATACCTGGCTTAGACAGAGTCGGATTTAGGGACTATACCAGTGTGCTGTTTCGTAACAGTACTATAGCACCTGTTGTACTGGCTCTGGTGCAGTCCGGAGGCTGTATCGTGGTAACAAACTGGAATTTCTCAAAAAATTACAAAAATATCGTACTTCAAATACCATAGCAACCGTTGTACTGTGAGCTGAAAATCAATAGAGTTGATCTGTAACATGTCCTTAACAATATTCAATCATAAAATTGGTGACTTGTTGCACTCCGGACACTGTATCGTGCTAACAAGACATGTAACGAAAAGTGGCCAACGGCGACGACATACACATAGGATTTTTGTCTAAAAACCGTTTTTTCGTGTTGTTGTTGATGGAAAACCTAAAAATAACTAAAAAAATGTTTTGGGGTAAACCAATACTTTTCTCGCGTGTAGATAGGTTGGGTGGAAAAGTGATAATTTTGATTTAAACACACTTTTAATAAAGCTATGATATCAGAGTGAGTTATAGGATTAAAATTATTGTACCTGAGCAAGTTATCAACAGCAACAACAAGAGTTATAGTTTCTTTAGGAGGTATACTAGGGAATATATTTCTTACATCGTACGATATGAATTTGGAATAACTAGGTAATTTTATATATTGAATATTATTAATTAATTCCGTGAATTTTTTAACTGAAAATCGAGATTTGATTGAACAATATTTAGAAATGATCTATGAGAATTTTTGAAATTTCAAATGAACGTCCTGTGAAAAAAGATACAAAACTATCTCATAGTTCTCAGGAAGAAATAAGACATTTTACATGATAAACTGTTTAATTTTGAAATATCTTCAATAACAATAGTACAAAGTAATTTATTAACTACATAGCAACGATCAGAGGAAATCGATGGTTTAGCCATTTGCTTGGTGGATAAGTAGGAACCGCACTGGGAAACGTGGGAAACATCACCACAATACTCCAGAAATCTCGGCCAGTTCTTCTCTGAAAATATTATAAAAAATAAATCTGTGCAAAAACTACTACAATAATCTATATGTTTCTAATCTCTCATCAACATTTCATAATACTTTTGATATTTATGTTGTAATGCACACTCTTTATTGGCATCGAAAAGTTGAGGTTAAGTTTGTTTTCTAATTTTATTTTTCTGTCATATATCTTTTTAAAACCACGTATTCACCCGATGAGTGTACTGTTGTGATTTCAGAAATAAAACTCAACAGTAAAAAATACATTTTTAATTTAAATTGGCAATAGATGTTTTTATATTTTTAGTCATTTTCCGAGCTGATATTTAGCCAAAAAAATATTTATCCAAATGATAATCTGCTGTCTTCCTAGTGAACAATAATAATATACTATACTCACACATATACAGGACGTCCTGTGAGCTATATTATTTTGAAGAAGGATCCGTTGCAAAGTTAAGTTCTCTTTTCGCTAACGATAACGGTAGAAATTCCTAGAATGTTTGCTAGGGGTTGTGAAGAGGTGATGGTTTCGAGAGATTTGACGGAGAAGGACTCTAAGTACTCACCCCACCACACTTTCTACAAGCTATCAATTTGGTAAATAAGTAACGTTGCATTTATATTAATAAGTATTGTTTTATTTGAATTAAGAATACAATTCGAACTTGTAGGTACAATTCTGAATAATTATTTGTAAATATTGAAGAATAACATCCAAGAAGCTGCTTTTATTTTTATATCGTTCTTGAGAAAATCTGATTCATAAAATTGAAATTACAACAAACAATAAGCAATCCCCAATAGCTTTAGTACGTCATGACAAATTTCCTGATGTTCACAACCCATTTCCTTGAATAAATATTTTTAGTTTTTGTTCTTTTTTAATAAAAAAAACGGTTTTTATATTACATTTTATACGTTTTGGCTAGAGTTTGGCCTTTATCAAAATATCTGTTTTGTCTTTAAGTGTCAAAATTTAAATTTTAATTTAAGAAGACGTAGGAATTAACAATTCAAATTATTCATAATATATATATAAGAATTTATTAAAATGAATCATAAATTTTGATAAATTTGCTTAGGTCTATTTTATCATTAATATTTTTTATGTTTATTAACAATTTCTAGAAATCCTCTTTTTGGTATCGGATTCTGTTTCAAGAATTTTTGTATTTTTTACTATTTCATAGTTTGTTAATACTGTTTTATTTTTTAATTGCATATTTTTGTTTATCATTTAGTTCAACCTAACATTATATAAGAAGTTCCTTGTGATCATTGTAACGCTGTTTATACAGTATGTTCGATAGTTAAACCGACATATACGTTAACTGTAAATAGAGGGCACAAAGGTGAATCCAAAAAACCGATACATCATGGGTCTGTTGCACTTTATAACAGATGTATAGAATGTTTTATCGATTCTGGCCATTTGTTTCCTCTTTCATAACTTTCGAATTACCTTGTATATTAATTTCATATTTGGCAGGAGAGTATACAATCAATTTCAGTACTTATAATTTTTGAATTCGCATTAAAAAATATTACCATATTGTTCCAACCCTAAAATAACACCATGTATAACCAGTCTCACTAATTTGGTATTACACATTTAAAAAAAGGACAAAAAACTGGTTCCAGTAATGTACTTTTCGTTTTTGTGCAAACTATTTTAGTAGTAAGGAATATTATAAATTTATTACAAATATTTAATTCCAGGTCCGTATTTTCAAATATTATCTTATTATTCCGCCCTGTATAATGAGTTTGACTAATTTAGTAAACATATTCGAAAAGGACAGAGAAAACTTAATACAGTGAGGTATTTTGCGCTTTAGGGCAAATGATTATACTCGTAAAAACTTAAGATTAAACTGTAAAAGTATGCAATGAGGACAAAAAATTGTATTTTTGTGTCTATATTTACATTTCCGCCCAACCTTTCTATACGTGAGAAAAGTATTGGTTTACCCCAAAAAAAGTTGGAATTTTGAAATTCTTTTTTGAGTTATTTTCACGTTTTCCATCAACAACAACACGAAAGAACGGTTTTTAGAAATAAAATCCTGTGTGTATGTCGTCGTCGTCATCGTTGTCGTCGGCAACTTTTCCTTACATGTCTTGTTAGCACGATAGCGGATAGCGGAGTGCAATAAGTCACCAATTTTATGATGGAATATTATTAAGGACATGTCACAGATGAACCCTATTGATTTTCAGTTCACCAGAGCCAGTACAACGGGTGCTATGGTACTTGAAGTACGCCATTTTGTCATTTTTTGAGAAATTTCAGTTTGTTAAGACGATAAAACCTCCGGAGTTCAACAAGTCACCAATTTTATGATTGAATATTATTCAGGACATCTCACTGATGAACCCTATTGATTTTCAACTCACCAGAGCCAATACAACAGGTGCTACAGTACTTTAAGTACGATATTTTTGTAATTTTTGGAGAAGTTTCAGATTGTTAGCACGAAACAGCCTCCGGAATATATACAGTGACCAATTTTATGATTGGATATTATTCAGAGCGTCTAAAAGATTAATCATATTGATATTCAGCTCACTAAAGCCAGTACAACGGATGCTATGGTACTTGAAGTAGCAAATTTTTGTTATTTTTGGAGAATTTTCAGTTTGTTAGTACGATACAGCCTCCAGAGAGAATACGATTAATCAATTTTATGATTGAATATTGTTCAAGGTGTCTCACAGATGTACCCTATTGATTTTCAGTTGACTAGAGCGAGTACAGCGGGTCCTATAAATCCAGATATACTAAATTTTGCGTTATTTTTGGAGAAATTTCGGTTAGTTAGCACGATACATCCCCCGAAGTGTATACAAGTAACAATTTTATGATAGAATATTGTTCAGGGCCACAGATGCGGAAAAGTTAGTTTTAATCTTTAAAACCGTTTATTTATTTTGTCATTTGGTTATAAGGAATTGAAAAATTAATTGCACTGAATTATTTCATTAGGACAAACAAGTCAATGTCAGCTTTTTTAATAGTTGACAACAGTGCAGCTACTAGTTTCGGCCTACATACGGGCCATCTTCAGGCTCATATAAAAATTCATTCTACTTCCATGGGTAACACACGCTGATAATCATAAATGTAGAGGAGAAAAGTGTGAAATTGGAAGATTAAAATTTATGAAATATGAAAAACTTGAAAAATTCCTTCTCTCGTCATATATTGAAATAAAACCACTTAATAGTTATGATAACGTATAAAAAGGATGTGACGAATGAAAAATTTTTGATTATAATTTAAAATGAAATGAAGTAATACAGTTGAGCTCAAAGGGAGCAATCAACCATGAAAATAAAATTATCTTATGAGGGGTAAGTTGAACTGCTTAAATTTGGAGAGAAAGAAAAGTTGTCTATATGACCGCTGATATCTTCAATTCTCAGAGAGAAGAGTTCAACCAGTTCATAATCAATTCCTAAAAGGAAGAGTCTGGGCATGTCAACCTCAATTCCCATAGGGAAGAGTCCATGCTGGTGATACCAATTTTAACGCCCTGTATCTTTTTCCACAGCAATATTTCATTGAGGCATGTTTGGTTCTATCTCCATATTTTGGCACAAACAAACCACCCTTAGCATATGTCCCAATAGCTATGATTCACCTTGTATATCTAAATACGCAATTAAAAATTCAATAGAACTAATCAATAAATTGAAAACGTTCAACTTACAAGATAACTCTAAATTCATTTCATTTGATCTTATCAATTTGTTCACTAAAACAACACTAGTCAGAAAATTACTAAAAGATATAAATATTAATCCGGGAATAATATCAGATATGTTTAATTCATTTGTTTTATGTTTAAATCAGAATTATTTCACTTTTGTCAATAAGGTATGTATTAAAAATGAAGGTGTACCAATGGTTAGCTCTATATCACAAATTTTGGTAAACATGTTCTTGAACAGTTTAAAAAGAAATATCTTATTTTGGTATAGATATGTAGATCACATATTAGCTTGTTTCATAGGTAATGAACAACAATTAGATATATTTTTCAACCACATTAATTTACACCCAAAAATAAAATTTACATTAGAAGTTGAGAAAATATGTCAATCAATTTTCTTGATTTAAAAATTCAAAGAGTTAATAATTGATTATTCAATTTACAGAAAACAATACAAACACTGAGGTAGCTATTCCGTATAATTCCCATCATTACAGAACCATATCACATGCGCGGGTAATATTTCAAAGATAATATCCCACTATGCAAATAAATATTACAGTTATGTTAATTCAACATCACATTCTGATAATGTTCTTCCTTTTTTTCCTCTTGTTTTCATCACACGCACATCTGTACAACCGCTTATGCCCAGCTTGTGGCTGTTAACATTTGTGATGTTTCAACTTAACTTCTCAGCGATGTTAAAGCGCTGCCTTTTTACATTACTGTGATGTTACTAGAACTTCCTCAAAAGGAAGTCTTTATAACGAACTAAAAACAACATTTCTGTTACATTCTGAAATGCCTTTTAACATCTTGTCGATGTTAATGCAATGTCTAAAAAATAACATCTTATCAATGATCTAAATGCGACATTTCAAAATCAATACAGTGTATTCTCGTAGATGTTGTATGGACATTGCTTAAACCTCTAAATAATATACCTCAAACATTCTAGATGACATCCTATAGATGTTTCTGTGCCTAATCAGCAAATACAGGGTGAAGAACTAAGAACGCCAGCTGTCGGCCATATTTCAAAAAATAGTCATGGTACAACTTTAAAAAAATACCTTCAGGAAAATGACCCTGAAAAATGGCTGGAAAATATTTTTGAGTTCCTAAAATATCTGCCATGGGGTGGAATGAACACTTAAAAACATAATACTGTGACTATCTCCAAAAAAGACATACTAAAGGTATCCTAGAAATACAATTTTTGATATATTGTTGAGATTATGAAAAAATGTAGTTAGGGATTTTTTGTCCTAACTCTTCAAGTAAGGGGTGGGGGAAGGTTCAACCCAGAAAACAAATGTCATAACACTTTTTTTTAATCGATATCCATGTTTTGGCGTCATTTAAAAGAGTTATTCATCTTTAATTAGATATGCTTAACAAAAATAACAAAATTGAACAATTTTGTCAACGCTATGTGATAAAGTCGAAAATTTTTCCATTTTTCTCGGAAATTTTAAATATAATGAGGCATTTTTTTAAATTCTGATGAAAAGGGGTTAAAAAAATAGGAATCTATTCCAAGATATACGATTTACAATATCAGATATAAAAATTAAAAAAATGCTTCAATTTACATTTGAAATTTCTGAGTGGATACAAAATTATCTAATTTTGTTATCAATCTCATTAAACAGAAAAACTCTTTTAAATGCAGCTAAAATCATTATTATCGGTTAAAAAACGAAAAAGTTATACATTTGTTCATAAGTTTGAACCTTCCCCACCCATTATTTGAAGAATAATGGCAAAAAATCTCCTTAATTAAATTTATTCATAATCTCATCAAGATTTCAAAAATTGTATTTTGGAGTATTATGTTTTCGAGTGTTCATTCCACCCCTAGCGGATATTTTAGAGACAGCAAAATATTTTCCAGCAATTTTTGAGGATCACTTACCTAAAGGTAATTTTTTTGAAAGTTGTACCATGATTCTTTTCTGAGATGTGGCCTACAGCCGTTCTTAGTTGTTCATCCAGTACATTTAAAATAAAATAGCAAAAAAGCAATAAAGGATTTAAACCGTTTATTCACTAGTAATGAACAGTACAGTAAATTTGGAAAAAACAGGTACAAAATTAGAAAAAAAAATATCTTGTCCAGGAATCCAACCTAAAAAAAATAAAATTGTGTAAGCATATTACATAACAAGTCTGGAAAGTGGAAACTATTGAACGCATTCAGTGAAAGCAAGAAATAAAAAAGGGTATATTAATCTGTAGTTACCATAACGTAACATACTTTGAAACTGAATTGATAAAGTTTAACGGATACACATACATTACAGCTAGTTTACAAAAAATTTATTAGAATAGTTTTTTAATTATATTAAAACTAATAAAAATTTTACACCATAAAGATTTAATGAAACATTATGTTACATCAACAGGAATCCAATCTGATTAAAGAAAATTCTATCGTTTACTTACGGTTACTTTTTCTCACACAAGAGTGGCTGTTTCGAGTGCCTCAACCATTTCATAACGTACACTTCAAAATCCTTATATGTGAAACAGCAGCTAATAAAACAATTACTTTAAATCAAATTGTGCCCACGGAGACCTTTGATCGATCATCATAAACTACATCAAACTTGATTTTCAGCCAATTGACTGGGACCCATTTTCCATAAGATACATACTTCAAAGGAAAAATAACATATTTTATTTCGAGAAGTGACTTTTCATGATTTACCTTCTATTACATGCCTCACTCCATTTGGCAGGTAAATTCAGTTGTGCTATGAAAATGCATACTTCTTTTCTGTATAAAATAATATACTATTCTCATCTTGTTATTTTCATCCTGGAACAAATTGTATATTAACATAGTGGAATTGTAACTTAATGGAAACTAAGCATTATTAATACACTGTATAAAAAAAACAATTTATGAAGAAGAAATATGAACACATTATCAAGTTAAATGAGTTTATAATTAATTGTATCCAATTGAGTATCCAATAGCTGTGTTTCTACACTAATAAATAATTGAATGCTGTTTGTTGACTGGAGCATTCAGTATCATAAGTTACATATTCTTCAACTAGATTAATATAGGTACCATTGTAAGGGACCCCTACAGCTTATTTATTGTATTCATTGAATTTTCAAATGGAAATGTGATTTTCAACAGAAATTTCTGTTTTTAAAATCTTAAACAGTCTCTAATTGTTCACAAGAATTGTTAGTAATAATGTTAAAATTTTCTAAGCCTGCAAGACCATATTGATGGCTACGACTACTACTACAAAAACTAGAACTAAAGATACTTGATTCAATATTTTTTGTACTGTTTAATACAATGTTTGTATCAGACTATCTGAAATAGTTACACCCCTTTCATTACATAATTACCAACTATTTGTTTTTTATTTTATTTATGTAAGTAGCTTCTGAAACATCTTAACACTGAAAATATTTTCTTCTAGATTCAAATCCCTGCCAACATATGAGCATGTATTAATAATAATATCTACCCTATTGCAATATTAAGTTTTTTGTAGGGTATAATGCATATCTAAGATTTGAAATATTGTGAATCGTTTTTAAAATATACTTACTAACTAAAATATTTTAAAAATTGAAAAAACCCTTATTTTGTAAACTCTATTATATAATGTTAGTGTACAATTCCGCCACCGGCAATTTCAATGTATAATAGTCGATTAAAGTATTGAATGAGTATTAAGTTTTAATAATTAAGATTTGGTAATAGGTACTTACCGATAACAATTATTGTTCGTCCATTATAACAAGAATTATAACTAAGTATAGAAACTGTAGCTAAGTAGGAACTAACGAAAACGAAGACCACTTTATCCAACTACTACTTGCAAAATATGTGCTTCCTGCGAATAAAATATAACACATAACCGAAAACCATCCGCCATTTCATGCTTGTCATTTTTGTTTCCACAGATAACTACTGTATGTTTCGTTCATCAGTTCCTCTTCTGTTTTCTTCTTTTTTATGTTACTGTGATGTTTAATATGAGATATTACTGAGAGTTTTATGAACTAACGTCGTACAGACGTAATAAGTACAATGTTACTAAAAATTATTTCGAAAGATGTAAAAATAACTGCAACATGTGATCATCTTAGAAACATGTTAATTTGTAATATTACAGTAACGTTCTGTATGTGACATTAGTGAGAAATAGACAAATTAACATCGTATGGATGTTTCCTATAGGAAGTTATTAAAAAGAAGTTCATAGGATGTGTATGTAACTGCGAATTCAAGTATTACTGTGTACATCAAAAATATGTTTTATTTACATGACATGGATGTTAATAGAGTTGGTAATAAAATTAAGACATCTAGGAGATATCTTATTAACGTTTTAAATAAATATCACGAAAATCCTCTGAAAAGAACATCACAAAAAAGACTTGTTATGTTTCTTGTTTAGTGGGATATTTAGCAACAAACACAACAATGTCTTTTAAGTACAAAATTATTGAATGCAAAAACAAAAATATCCCCATTAAAGAAATCTGCTATATATAAACTTAAATGTCCAGAATGTAATGATGTCTATATGAGTGAAACCCTTACAAAATTTGGAATTAGATACCATAAACACTACGCGAAATTGTACTTGTCACCAAACATTCATTGAGACCTATAACACATAACTAGAAGTACTACATATTTGTGATAAGAAACAACAACTGGATTTCCTTGAGGCGTTAGAAGACGCTTAAGAGACCCAACACAATATGTAGTTGTCAATGAACAGATAAATCTAGGGAGTTCCTCATTTTTAAAATGACTTATTAAGTAATAATTATAAAGATCTGAAGATATAGTTTTCCTGCACAGTTATACTGATCTCAAATATTAAACTTATATCCAGAATATCCCCATAGGGCTAATAATAACTTTGCTTTGATATGTGTGATATCATATCTTCTTCTTTTTACTATTCATATATATCAAGCCAATTACTAGGTAGGTCACTTCTTGGTCTAGCCAAAAATAATTATTAAACAACAGATAGGAATCACATGTAACTTTTGTCACTCTGACGATGATAGTAATATCGAAACAATTTTTTAGAATTTTTACAATATATTGTGGAATTATTTAGAAACAGTTAGTTTCATTTAAGAAAGAAATATGAATAGATTCCACTGAGTAAGGGTCGAAAAACAGTATAAAATATTTTTCGTATTTTTATTCCCACACATCAATTTACACACATCGTCCCCCGTATATAAATCAATTTCTCTGCAATTCACAATGCTATGAATATTATTCGACATTTGAAAAATTGAAATCATACCCCGTCTAAATAACTGTATGAAAATTAAAAAGATTGCTAATTTTGGATTTACTAATTAGAATATGAATAAAAAACACCGTGTCAAATTCGACCAAGCGACCACGTGTTCAATGCACTACCCGCGCTCCGCGATCCTTCAACCGGTTATATCTATACCTACCTACATAAAGCACAGATAATTCGTAATAAATATAACCGCAGAACTAATGTGAACCACCCGGTAGAAACGCAACAACACACGCATAAAAAACCCAAACAAACCATGTGCATCTTGCACGTAACTCACCCTCGCCTACAATTCCAAACTGGCACGCTGTCCACTCAACTCCCGCTAGAAAAACTCCCTCGCACACACTAGCCGGTACTCCCCTCCGTGGAGGGGCGCGCGAAAAAATAACAAGGAGCATTTTTTCTCAACCCTCCTGGTGGGGATAGAAAACGCTACTCCTTACGAGCCAACGCATGCGTGGCGATAAGATGAAGTTCTAAGGTTCTATAGTCTCTCTCGCACACGTTCTTCTTGTGTAAACTCTTCTCGCTTTCAACCCTTGCGAGTGTTTCCTTTCTCGCTTGGAAATATTAAACTTGCATATTTAGGTCTTTGTCTTATTTCGCGACTATTTTTCCTCGCTCTCATTCGCTCCCGTTGCACTTGTATAAGTCTGTCCCTTTTGGTGAGATTTTACCCTTATATTCTTAGTAACAAGGCGTCGCTTTTAGACGCTGGACGTCTTTTGGAGACGGCGACGCGTTTCTTAGTTATCTACGGACTTTCTTATAGCTAGGACGCCCGCGACGAACGAAACTCTTACGCGAAGTGTCGGTTTTTATTTTAAGTAAAAAAAAATATTTATAAATCTAACATTATTACCAAATTTATTGGAAATCTTGAGGAAACGCGCAATTTTAGCTAGTGCTTATTTGCTAAATTGATATTTTAAAAACTTTTGGCGCGAACTTTGAGTGTTAAAAGTTTTCGAGTTGTTGACTATTGGGCAAGTGCAATATTATTTTTGAGAATATGTGAGTACCTTTTATTGCCTTCAAGTAATCACCGTAACGTAAGTCCTGAACGTTTCTTCCAAATTTCTCATTATCAAGAAGTATTAGAACATATATTTGAATCAATTACTTTGTTTATGTTTGTATGTTTTCATACTAATGCAAGACAAACTTAAGAGATTTTCGAATACACATTATTGAAAAATAACCAAAATAGATCTACTGGATAGAAAATATCACTAAATTTGAAAAAAATTAGATTTCTCAAATAAAATCATCTCTTACCTATGGATCAAAACATTTTAACATGCATTGGATACTGGCTCGTTGCAGTAATGTGGAAAAATTATTCATTAAATTGTTTGCTAATACGTAGAACAAGTTTTTTATTGAAATTTAAAACGGAATTTTAAAACATTTGTGTATACATGAAAGAGAAGAATATTTTGCTCACAGTTAAATAATTTTCACACTAAAATCAAACGTTTACACGGATGTTACAATATCATTAACAGCTTTTTAGTGCTTAATTTATGAAGAGTAATTAGTCGAGAATATTTGCTGTGATTGTTAACAATCTCTTTACAATTCATATATGGCGAAATAAAATGAATCGAGTATGTAATGACAACGTCCATAATACTGAGATTTATCAAGAAATATATAAGAGATATTTCAGAAAAAGTCCTACTAGTTTAAGAAAAATTAAAAGACTTTTCTATCTTTTTAAAAATGTAGTTTACGTTTTATTTGTTGATAAAGTTATTTCACTTATACGACCGGAATTTACTTGAGTTGCAGGATATTCAAATATAAAACCAAACTTCTAATTGTACAAATCCATTAACTGGTATTGCTGGATGTTCTGAAAATTTTAGACTTAACTGCGTTTATACTTTTACTGATAATTTTTAATAACAATTGGCAACGTGTACTTCAATTTATTTGTTAATTATTTTCGAAAAAAACCAATGCATAACTGAATTTTATTTTCGTAGCTCATAAATAACCTCAAAATGTTTTGAATGTTATCCTTCCATTTGAGGTTCTAATCTTTGTTCAAGTACGGTAGTCAAACTTCTAATTCATACAAATTTATCAGTAAAATTGAAATTTTTGGATATTATAATAATGATAAACACAAGAAAAAATGTTTTGATACTTCTTGCTAATTTTTGAATTTTGAATTGACATTCTTACGAAAGTTAAGAACATGTGTAAATGACTTGAACTTCCTTTTAAAAATAGGTTAATCCAAAGTGTCAACAATATTTATAAAGCAAGAGATTAAAATGGGGTGACACTTTAATCTCTTGCTTTATAATTATTGTTCAATATTTTTTTCAAATATGTAATTTTAACTATGATTTTGATGCATAATTTGAATCTATGCGTAGACAAAATTATCAAAAATACAAAGTTATGACTCGTTATTGTTAGAAGCTCTAGAACAAATTGTACTCATACTTATTAGTTGAATAGTATAGTATATATTAATGACTTATCAGTAGATTATTTCATAGTTCTTTGGATCGCAGAAATTTGATCATTCCCCAAACTGGTTTATAAATATGTAGGTATTCAGTAATTAATTATAAATTTAAATACAATATATGAAATACATGTTTGTTCCTTCAAATAAAAATAAAAATGAATTTACATCATTATAAATTAAACAAAATTATTCTACATAATCCCAATGTCAGAATTAGGAAAAAAACGAATATACTGGGTTTGGACAAATTCATTTTTTCCAAATATATTAGTTACTACAAGGAGATTTTGAAAAACGGTTTATGATAAGGACATTGAGTTATTCACTAAGTACAACAGATTCCTCAAAATATACAGAATCTTTAAATAGCTATGTAATTCTTGTGCGGCATTTACCTAATCGGAATAGCCTGCTTGATATTTCCACTGTGTTATATTTTTCACCCTCTTTGATATTTTTGAGATTGATTTCGTTAACTAGAAATTTCGACTCAAACTTCATAGAATCATAGATTTGTCTTCTATATAATTTTTTATGTGAGTTCAATTCAATAACAGTGTTATTTTTTCAACTTTTTTGCGTGGTTCTACATATTTCTCCTTTAATGACTTCAACTAATTGGTTTCCATTGTACATCTGAGATATATTATTCACGATACTGAGTATACATACTTTTTATTTGATTTAGTTTTATTTATTCAGAGTCATTTTTGAGTATTGCATACGAGATTTACCTACATGTCTTTGGAATGTGTCAAAGTATGTGGCAAAATAAAATAAATCCAAGATGTAATGGATAGACGGGATGATAATGCATACAGTGAGAATTATAAACATGAAAGTACAAAGTTTTGTTAAATTAAACATTGATCATGGAAATACAGAACTTACTTCATAAAATATAAATTGACAATGAAAATGCAGGATTTGAATGGAATATGTCTCGATACAATAAATTTGAAAAACAATTATTCATGTTCCAAAAAATGGATCGGATCATATTTCTTAATACAATGAGTAGTAGAGACGATTTCCCATAAAATTTTAGTTATTAACACAAAAGTTATACAGACTTTATATACATGAAAGTCCAAACTATCACAAATGTCATCGACGTAGTAAGTCCACCTATTATCACTCTTGCTTAATCTCGTCAGGTGATGTCACAAAGAACAAAGCTGGAAGGTTAGTTTCAATTCAAAATTGATTGGAATGATTATTAAATGGCAAAACAAACACGATTTATATTTTCATAAAACTTCGCATCGCAGCAAACTCTAGAGGTTGTTGATGAAACCTTACACGATTCAAAATTTAAAAAACCAATACTGATTTAAACAAAAAGAAGATGTGACCAAAATGAATATTCAGCACCAACACAGACTAATACCTGCTAGTTGATCAATGTCTAGATGGAGAGGGAGATATTTCATGGGTGCTTGTTACATAAAATGAAGTAAATGTTGCTGTTCGAATGAATAATATTTTTAAATATTCTTCCTCTTTTCTAATAAAATAATTGTGTTTTTGAAATAACTATAATAGATAGTGAAAATGTTGGGTTTCTTGTAAGACTTTGAACTTGATGAAGAAGTCTGAAATATATAAACTTAAATGTCCAGAATGTAATGCTGTCTATTTAGGTCAAACCCTTAGAAATTTTGAAATACGATACAGTTAACACTTACAAGCATACAGATTAAAGCAACCAGATAAGTCCCACCACGCAATTGATACCTAACACAGAACTAGAAATACTATATATTTATGATAAGAAACAAGAACTGAATTATCCTGAAGAATTGGGAATTTGAAGACACTTAAGAAACCCACAACATGAAGTCGTCAATGAACAGATTAATCTAGGGAGTTCTCCACTTTGAAGCTGTCTTCTTAAGTGATAATTGTAAAGATTAGCAGATATAGTTTTCCTGGTTTTCTATATCATTGCATAGTTATACTGATCCTAAAGGAGAAAAAAGATATCAGGATATCCCCATAGGGCTGATAATGTCTTAGCTTTGATATTTGTAATATCGCATCTTCTTCTTTTTTAAGTCAATCACAAGGTAGGTCACTTCTTGGTCTAGCCAAAAATAATTATTAAACATCAGATAGGCATCAAATGAAATGTAACTTCTGTTATTCTGACGATGATATTTAGTGTCGAAACAATAGTCAAATTTTTAACATTTTATCTATACATTGTGGAATTATATAGAAACAATTAGTTTCATTTAAAACAGTAATACAGGAATAAAGTATTATGTTGAGCTTTTTTTATACTTATATGTAAACTCCTACCGTTGATAGTACTAAATATTTTCTATCTGACAGCTCCATCACATTTCTTTTTTAGCGCCAAGCCATTATTTTCCGCAAATAAAAATCAACTGTCAAACCTTGTCGAAACAATATACATCCATGATAGATTTTAACAATCCACTTATCTATGAATGTAAGATTGTAAGATGTACCACACTGAACTTGCTAAAAAAGTTCTAAATTGTGATTAGACTTCAAAAATTTACCCGTACACTACACTAGTAGTGTATTATCTGTCTCTAGTTTTCTTTTCCTTCGTCAGCTTGCATCTTCACTCTTTGGATATTTGGTCCCCCAAGTCTTTTACTCTAGTTTCACTTAGTTTATAGGTTGAAGTCATTATAAAATCTTCATTACAATTTTTTAACGTCTTTCATCCATAACCATTGATTCACATTATTTAAACATATCATGAAATATATTGATCACATGATTTGATCAGTCACTTATTTTCATATAAATTTTCCTTTTAGGGGTTTCTCATACGCACCTCGTATAAATGGTGTTTAATCTTTATAAAAAATAGCAAGTTACTATTACCTATTATTATCTATTTAGATACAAATTGAATAATTTTGAAAAATTTATTTTGACAACCCCTGTCAAACGAAGATTAATCCCTACAATTATTATTTTAAATACAATTATTGATTTCGAAACACTTAATAAGTAAAAGTCATCTCTTGGGCGATCAACTCGCCAAAAAAGCAGCACTACTTAATACCACACCAGTCACTAAGCCCTTATACACCGATCTAAAAACATTTATTCGCAATAAAGCAAAACAAAAATGGAATGGCACACGGAGGAGCTCACACGCAAAACATAACACCCTGGCTAACTTTTACCGAAAATCGAAGACATCAAATCATCATCACAAGGTTACGTCTAGGTCATACTCGAGCTACTCATGAGTACTTACATTCCCGAACACCAAGGCCAGAATGTGTTATTTGTGAGCAGTCGTTAACAGTGAAACATTTCTTGGTTGAGTGTCCGCTATATTATACCAACAGACTAGCATGCAACATAAGTGAATCTCTGGAAAATACTTCAAACAACAGCAGTAATGTGAAAAACCTTATTAAATATCCGCAAATCGCAAACATTTACCATAAAATTTAAAATGTACTTTATACAAAACAAGTGACATGTCAATATCTATTCATAATGTTAAACAAACATAATATATAGCTACAGACCGCTATTAGCCCTTGAGGCTGATGCGGATTCGTAAATAATAAAAAAAAGTCATCTCTATCATCACATGTATTATTTTAATGTTTATCATAATAAATTTTTTCATTACAATATATATATATATATATATATATATATATATATATATATATATATATATATATATATATATATATATAAGTAAAAGGGTAGTCACGGCTGACTAGTTGAAAAACCAACTTGTAAATTTGATGGGGTACAGCCAAATGTATGGGTGGTTAAGAAGACTCTATTTTCACAATACCAAGCTTTCGATAATTTGTTTTTATCTTTTTCAAGGCTAAAATTACAATTTTGTTAAAGTTTTAAACAAGGTTTACGTTATAAATAAATAAAACTTACTAGTAAAGTGAGTAATTTCCTGAAGGATTTCAAAATTGATAACTTTATTTGGATTTCAGTTTTATATAATTACCAAAAATTAATATCAATTGCTGAGAACGTGGTCTGTCGTAAGAAAGAATGAAAATCCAAAATAATTAATCAGTCATAGTTTTTTGACTTTTTTTATTTTTAAATAACAGTGACAATTGACAACGTTAAGGTTGAAGGTTAAATACCCTAACTTACACTCTAGCGTGAAATTTCATCGTATTATTTGTATATTAGTGACAACTGTCAATATTAAGGTTAAAGGTTGAATACCCTAATTAAGACTAACACATAGATGTAGCGTAAACTTTGACTTAGAATTTATTTAATTTTATTTCAAATTGAAAATTACCAAAAAACCTTGTGCAATGACAAGTTAAATTTCTTTAAAAAGAAAAGGATGTGCAAACTATTGAAATCTTTTATTGATTGTTTGTAAGGCATTAGTTTATGACTTAAAATAAACTCTAACTATGTGACATCAGTCTCTCACAAATTTTTGTAGTTACATTTTAAGAGTTATAAAAACTTAGCATTTATTAGTTACTATATATTACTGTTAAATATCTGGAAAAATATGTGGGAGACTGTGAGTCAGACCATTAGAAAAGAGGTTCTCAGTCTAAAACACATGTTAGTTATTATTAAATCATGCATTGTATTTAATATTCATCATATGATGTTATAGGTAGAGAACCCGTATTATTGTTAGAGTTTGTTGTTATTTTGTAGGTAAATAAGTTGAGTATATATTGCACTAACATTGTTAATATTTGATCTCTTATTCATTGATGGTTGATTTGATTTTATGTTTACTAGTTCTATAAATTCTAGTTTAGTTTTATTAGATTTTATATTCAAGATTTTAGTTTCTCTATAATTCATTGTATGTTTAGTCTTTAAAACATGCTCTGCAAGTGCACAAGTTTTTTTTATTTTGATTGCAATCACTTTGATGTTGGGTTATACGTTATAATTAAACTAAGCATACAATGAATTATAAAGAAACTAAAATCTTGAATATAGAATCTAATGAAACTAAACGAGAATTTATAACTAGTAAACATAAAATTAAATCAACCATCAATGTATAAGAGATCACATATTAACAATGTTAATGCAATATATACTTAACTTATTTACCTACAAAATAAACGAACAACCTCTAACAATAACACGGGTTCTCTACCTATAACATCAGATAATGAATATTAAATACGATGCTTGATTTAATAATAACTAACATCTGTTTTAGACTGAGAACCTCTTTTCTAATGGTCTGACTCACGGTCTCCCACATATGTTTTCAGGTATTTAACAGTAATATATAGTAACTAATAAATGCTATAATAACTAAAGTTTTTATAACTCTTAAAATGTAACAACAAAAATTTGTGAGAGACTGATGTCACTTAGTTAGAGGAGTTTATTTCAAGTCATAAACTAATGCCTCACAAAGAATCAATAAAATATTTCATTAGTTGGCACATCCTTTTCTTTTTAAAGAAAGTTAACTTGTCATTGCTCAAGGTTTTTTGGTAACTTTCAATTTGAAATAAAATTAAATAAATTTCAAATCATAAAATCAAATTTTACGCTACATGTGTTAGTGTTAATTAGGGTATTCAACATTTAACCTTTAACCTTAATATTGACAGTTGTCACTAATATACAAATAATAAGATGAAATTTCCCGCTAGATCAAACAGTTAGTGTAACTTAGGGTATTTAACCTTCAACCTGAACATTGTCAGCTGTCACTGTTATTTAAAAATCAATAAAGTCAAAAACTATGACTGATTAATTATTTTGATTTTTTATTCTTTCTTACGACAGACCACGTTCTCAGCAATTGATATTAATGTAATTATATAAAACTGAAATAATGTTATCAATTTTGAAACCCACTCTTTTATGGGGTGAAATTATTCACTTAGATCATTTTTATATTTTAAAGATGGAGCAACGAAGTCATTTTGCATACTTCGTTCTTTAAAATATAAAAATGATCTGAGTGAATAATTTCACCCCATAAAAGAGGGGGTTTTTAGTTTCATTTTATTTGTTAATTTTGTGAAAAGGTACATCTAACTATTGTGCCTGTGATGCCGATCCCCTTTCAATGTTTCCCTTTTTTAGAGGTATTTTTTACCATTGACGAAAGCTCCGATGATGGCATGTTTATTTGCCGAAAGCGCTTAGCTTCATTTTTTAATAAAATTTATTTACACACTTTCATCTTTTGAGAAAATACACCCATCAACCTTCTTCTACTTCTAATAACATTTGTGTTGTATAAAGTAGGTGTTGGGTCTTTTACTTTAGAAAAAATGTTAAAATTGGTAATTAAAGTATATTTAACAATCTTAATATTGGTTAAATTTTTAAACAGAGGTAAAATTAAATGAGATTAGTAATGTACGGAAGTTTATAATATTTTATGGCTTGCTCACTATGTTCGTCAACTTGACCGTCATAAAAGTCGGTGTTATATATTAATTTCTTTAAAATGACTGTTGGGTAACCATTGTTCTTAAATATATCAAACAATATTTTTAAGTTTTTCGATACGAATGCTTCATCACTAAACTAACAGATCGCAAGATCTTAAATACGAATAAGAAAAAGAAGATATTGTGGAATTAACTTTAAATCGTGAGTTTCATTTAAAATCCTAATTAAGGGTTATATTTTTATTGAGATGTCTATTATTGAAAATATTTGCTGCTTCTCTATGCGTTTTATAGTAATCTCCCACAATCAAAACAATTTCTATATTCTCTTCATCAGTTATTAACGCTACCATTTTATGTGTCTTATAAATTCTAACGCGGTTTGAAATTTATTGTCAACATTTACTTCTAACAACAAATTATTTGTTTGTCAGTACGTCATAGATTATATGTAACTACAGTTAAATTGTATACATACGTTTTAAAAATATTTTAACGAAATCAAACTCATATTTTTTGACAAACCTCGTATACGACTAAAAAATTTCATATTTGATGACTGTATTTTAGGTTTTAGATAATTCAGAACTTTTTATGAGGAATAACTTTTTTTCCTAAAATTAATAATAAAAAAGTTTTCCATATGATTCCAACTTAGGAGGACATACTGTATATTCGGATATAATAAAAAATTCAGTACCTATATAGTTGTAGAGCCAATATGATTAAAATGAAAGAGTTTTGCATATTTGTCGTATATATTAATATAGAATGAACCAACTTTACTAATGATATTTGGATGATTTCTATAAAAATTATGAAGGAATTATACATTTTAATCACAGTAGTCTAAATAAAACAAAGCACATTGAATGATTTTTCAAAAATAAACTGAAATATAAAAACAGATTTTTGTTTAAAGCAAAAAACTTTATTTGTGTAATAGTTTGATTAATCCTCGCTAAACTGAAAGATATTTGAAAGTATTTTTCAAATAGTGGAAGTTGCATTTGTTCTTAATTAAACAATATTGATAAATCGCTTAGAAATACATACTTTCGTTCATACATTACATATTTATACTATGAATCAATTGCAAGTGTGTTTTAAATTCCAATAAATAATAGTGTCGACGTATGTAAAATATATTTAAATATCAAATCTTTCATAATACGTTATTATTTTCAGATCTATCTACAATTATACTAACCTACGAAGGGTCAACCACAGAACATCTGCTAGTTAAAAATCGAAACAAGAGACTAAGAGAGAGAAAGAAGATCAGCCCTTCAGTCATTTGCTTACTATTTACCGACATACACGTATCTCAGTTGGTATCGACTAAAGCAACCGCTGAAGTTTAGGTGCAATAATTGCAACAAGAAAAATTAGTACAAATATCAACGACGTGACGTTGGCCGTTCGAGTGACGGCATTTTTTACAATCGGTATCAAATAAACTGTCAAAATTTTCACAACGGAGGAACAGAATATCCTTAGTAATTTAAAAGTTGAACATGAGAATCTTGTAGCAAAGTGGCTGCAAAATTCTTTCAAAATACAAGAAAATACCGCCCTCGATCTCAGGGCGACACCGCTAACACCGCTACAGATTCCAATGGCGGAGGTTAACAACAGACCAGTTTTCAAAATGAACAACGACTTCTGGAACCAGGCGCGAGGACCTCCTCAAAACCTGCCACAAAACTTATCAAATTCCAATCAGAATTCACCTGTGCCAGGTTCTACCAATTCAATACCAGCGCATTCACCAAGTCAACAGAGCAATAGTAGCCAAATTCATGTTGTTACGCCTGGCGCCTTAGCTCTACAACAAGCTAATCAACAAACACAACAAAATAATCAACAAACTCACGCGCAGCAGCAACAACAACAGGCACAACATAACGCTCAACAACAAGTGCAACAGCAACAAAATGCGCAGCAACAAGCGCAACAGCAAGCGCAGCAACAAGCACAACAAGCGCAGCAACAAGCGCAACAACAAGCACAACAAGCGCAGCAGCAGCAGCAACAACAGCAAAATTCTCAGCAGCAGATGAATCAATCACAGCAATTGAACCAACAACAGACTAATGGACCTACCCAACAACCAAATCAACAACCTCAATTATCACCGCATATGGGAAGTCCAAATCCTCATGCGCAGGCTGCACATGCTCATGCACTAGCGCAGGTAGCGCAACAACAACAACAGATGGTCAACATGCATCAGCAATTGACCAGTGGTCAGACGTCACCTGACAAACTGATGACCGAGAAGATCGTCAATGAATTACAGGTAGGCTTTGGATACTTTTGTTTTTTAGCATGCTGTGGATGTATTTTTATCAGAACATGGAATTTTGCTTGTTTTTTTCTAAATTCAAAAACGTTCAATTCGAAGACATAATATCCAACACAATTTGTTTACTTAATATTTAATTAATTTAAATGAAATTAAGCTGTTCAAAATTCCAAGTCCTCTTGTTGATGATAACTTATTTGTGTGTGTCGTTTCATTTTTTCTTATTTTCATTTTCCGATGTACAACAGGAACTTATTTGCTTCATATTATAGCAACAACTTCAACAATAATAAACTCAGCCTCACCAATTCATTTCTAGTTAAGGATTAAGTATATTTGAAAACCCTGTATACAGGGTGATTCATAACTATCGGGACATACGCTAAGGGTAGATTGTTTGGACCAAAATATGGCGATAGGACCATATATACCTCAATAAAATATTGCTGTGGAATAAGATAAAGGGCGTTAAAGTTGAATGTTTTTTTTCGTTTTTTGCTAATAATTTCACTGTAAATCTATCGATTGTTATCAAAATCGGCACAGAGCCATAATTTTATACGGGCAATATGATTTTATATATTATTTGACATTTTGTTACAGGGGGAGCCTCGTGAAGGATTTCTGATGATGAAATTGACGAGTAACTTTTTTTGATGAAACTTTTTACTGATTTTTATTAAAAAATATGACATAAACATCATTTCTACGTAATATTGGTACTCTTGTTGAAACACGATATTCTCATTCCTTTTCGAGAAAAACGCAATTTAACAGTTCAGAGTATCGGAAGGGGATTTCAAATATTATTTCATTTATGAAAAGTGTGCTGTGGACTGTCAGATAATTGTTGCTGGTAAATGACATTTCTTGTCAGTGAATATTTTTTTCTGCGAGCTTAGAGTCAATTGTTGCATTTTTTAAAGCTACCATATACTTTTTCGATTGAAATGCCTCTTCGCAATCACTTAACGAATTAAGAAATGCGGTATAAGATTTGTGTATACGCACAAGAACATTTTTGCGGGCGCTCTGCAGCCAGAAGGTATGAATTGTTATATCCAGGCAGAAGGCAACCAAATCACAAAACTCTTTCAAATCTATTTCATCGTTTGGGTGAAACCGGGTCATTTCACAATAAAAATCAAGGTGGTCGTCCGAAACAAATTTCACCTAATCAAGAAGATGAAATTTTGGTTCGAATAGATGAAAATCCTACAGTAAGTTCACGTCATTTGTCATCAGCAACAGGAGTAAGTCAGTCGTCTATTATTAGAATTCTAAAAAATGAAAAGGTCCACCCGTATCACTTCACTTCTGTTCAAAATTTGCTTCCAAGAGATCTGCCACGACGGTTACAGTTCTGCCAACGTATTCTCAACAAGCGTAATGCTGACCGAAATTTTATTAAGAATATTATGTTCACCGATGAAGCGACTTTTACCAGACGAGGGGTATTTAATTGGAGAAAGTCATTATTGGGAAGAAAAAAATTCGCATGCTCTGAAAGAAAAACATTTCCAACATGATTTTAAATTTAAATGGAAATTCTTATTTTTTTTTGCAAAATACTTCTAGCTATATTTTGGATAATCTGTCACTAGCTGTAACAAATAAAATGTGGTTTATGCAAGATGGATCTCCACCTCATTTCCCTTTAGTTGCTAGAAATCATCTAAATGACATATTTCCTCAACGATGGATTTTGAATGGGCACCAAGAATTCCAGACTATAACCCGCTTGATTTTTATGTTTGGGGACATATGAAATCCCTAGTTTATGCCAATGAAATCAACTCGAGAGACGAACTCTGGAGTAAAATACAAAATGCGGCTAACTTTATAAGGGACAGAATGAAGTCCTTTATTAAAAGAATTAGAAAAGGCATAGAAGTCGGAGGAGGCCACGTAGAACATTTAATTTGAGTTTGCTCTTTTTATGTTACATTGTTTTTAATTATGCTTTATCGTCGAAATGAAAGCCTTAAGATACAAGTTTTTTTATTGTCCGTTACTTGAAATCTCCTTCCGATACTCTGAACTGTTCAATTGCGTTTTTCTCGAAAACGAATGAGAATATCGTGTTTGTACTAGAGTACCAATATTACGTAGAAATTATGTTTGTCATATATTTTAATAAAAATCACTAAAAAGTTTCGTCAGAAAAAGTTACCAGTCAATTTCATCATCAGAAATCCTTCAAGAGGCTCCCCCTGTAACAAAATGTCAAATAATACATAAAATAATATTGCCTATATAAAATTATATCTCTGTGCCGATTTTGAGAACAATCGATAAATATACAGAGACATTATTAGCAAAAAATTAAAAAAAAAATTCAACTTTAACGCCCTTTATCTTTTTCCACAGCAATATTTTATTGAGGTATATTTGTTGCTATCGCCATATTTTGATCCAAACAATCTACCCTTAGCCTATGTCCCAATAGTTATGAATCACCCTGTATATACCACTCATAACATAAGAAAACGCTAGTGTCAATTCCATTAAGTACTTAGAAACAAGTTTCATACGCTGAGCATTTGAAACATAGTGGCAAAAACATGTTTTCCCACGACCACTATGAAATCTGGCGCAGAAAAAATTGAGAAATCTGATTGATCGACAGCTGTGTGTAATTATTTTGCACACGGGTCGCTTATTATCGATGTCTACCTGACATTTTGAGGTTGACTTTTGAACTATTAGCAAGTGAAAGAGCGAATTTGAGAGAATTATTGAATTTTCTGTAATTGTGAGTCTGATATATATAAAATTCAAAACTTTGTTATCAACTAAAGAACATGAAATGGTCAACAACGGTTTTCAACCACCAGTTTATTTTTAAAATTGTAGTAACATTACCATAAACTTTAATAAACAAAATAAATACTAACTCTGCTTTTTTTGTCGTTCTTGGAAAAATATCCTGTACAACATGTGTTGAAAATTCGATTTCACACTCGTTTGCTTAAGCTACTCGCCTGGTTCAATTCTACAGACTGATACAATACTAAGGTAACAAAGAGTATTACTAAAAGTGGAGTTAACAAAGAAATCTCAAAGATCCAGAACTTCGGATGGTTCAAGGTAGTTAGCTGTTTGGACAAAAAAAAGAGTTAGCTTAAATCTCCGTTTAGTCGCCAAAAATTTTTATCCCGAAACAAGTCACACATCTCCAGATGAATTATACTTGGTCTGTAACTGGTGCTGTAGAACAATATAGAACCATTTCAATCGGGAGTCATTATTTAGATGTCTTTTGAACTAGGAACTTGAGCTGATTGCTTGAACTCAATTATTTTGTACCAATTGGAACCAATCCGGTAATGTTAGTAAATATATTTGAGCTAGTCATCAAAAAGCCTTAACGAGAAACCAATTGAGTGCTTTTGGATAAACCAGAAAAGTAGATATTTACCGACTTTAATTATCTCCATTTATTGGTACAAAACTAGTTACATATACTTGAGATAACAAGCTATTTTATTCTATAAAAACTTCTAAACAAAACATTATTTGGCGTTTTGCTTGCCTTCTCAGTTACGTTACATTATAGCTAATACTCTTTTGCACACATTCACATCATCTAAGAAGATTTTCTCTTTGTTAACGTACTTCTTATCAAATCTGTGATCATTTTTACATGTAGGTGTCTTACTTCTGCATATGTTATTCTAATGTACGACCGATGTTCGTACTGTATTCAAAACCGTTTTTCTTCTACAGCTTTTTCAATTTCATCTACTCAAACTTCAGCATTTTCATGGTAGATATTTCCAAAAATTACCTGAACTTTGAATTAATTGGAGATAATTTTCGAAAACGATTTTGATTTGAAAGAAATATATTAGTTAGACACAATTCAAGTTGAGTCGCCTCGTATTATTTTCGGAAATACCTAACAATGACGTACGTTCAGTTGAAACAGGAAATGCAAATATGTCGAATTTTCGACAGTAATTTACGGTATGCCATTTGTCCCCGCAACAAAAATTTGACATAATAATAGCTATATTCTCATCAAACTAAATATAGGTGTACATCGACTTCAAGAAAAAAAGACACTGCAACAGAAAGTAATCATTATTCTAAAATTAATTGTAGGTAATAATGTTTAGAAACAACACAAAAAAATCCAGTTAATTTGACCAACCCCTTCAGACATATGCTGTAACATGTGTGGTTAAAAAAACTGAAATCTAATCGTTCTTAAATACTGGAAAATTGAGGGAAGAGTATGTTAGGTTTATACCATCCAATATAGAATAAGTTTGTAATTTCCTTTTTTAATTGTTCACTTATCACACGAGAGGAAGTTTTAGGCAGTGAAGATTTAATTATGAAATTGAAACTATCTAAATGTTACATATTTATCCACATTCCTTTGTGGAAGAGAAATTGAATTTTCAAAAAGACGGTATATAGGTGAATCCTAAAAAGGTCACGAATTGAAAAATAAATACATAAATTCAGAGAGCCGTATAGGCTTTTAACAAAATCAAATGAAAAGTATGGGCTCTTACAGTTGATTTTCTGAGACAAAATCCAAAGAAAATACAGCTTAGTTAAAGGAAAAATATAGCTGCAGAAACCTAACTTTGTAAAGCAGCAAAATAAGCGATGATGAATGACGTGTCAACCTTTGACTTAGAGATGGTCAGAAGAAAAAAAAATTGTTTTGACTACATTAAGTATATATTCAGTTATATACATTTAAATTGTGGTCTAATTTAGTGTATACTAAACTGATTTCAATAACACTAAATTTAAAATTTATGAAGCAAAGTTATAAAGTGAAAGTAAGTGATTAAAATACGCAAAACAAATAGGTATAAGAAGTAATTGACTGTTAATAGAAGTATTTTGTTTTTATGACCAATGTAAAAATTAATGGTTATTTTACTTTTCTTGGGAAGCGACATCTTCAGTTGATGAACGGATAAAAATGGACAATATAAAGAAGAATTAATTACTTTTTACTTACCGAAACAAATATCTTGCGAGCAATTACATGAACTAGCATGTAGAAAAAGATCTAGCAGTCATAATTAAACAATCGACCAGCTTCTTGTTGTTGAAGGAAAAAGATATTTAATTTGTTAGGCTCTTTAAAAGGGAAATTAATTCCTATGAGAACATATTATGTATGTATACAACGATGCAACCGTATCTTGTAAAATTAAACAATATTGTTAATTTGTCCTGTTTTGAAAAAGCATATATAGTAGTCCAGTAAATGAGAGGTTTTCCCTGGGAATTATTTCGTTCTGAACAGATTGACGTAAAACTCGAACAATAAGTAGAAAATACCTCAAAAAACAAATTTAATATAGTGCCGGGGTATGCTTTTCTCCAAGGGGTGGAAGCCACCACTTCCAGTGGTGGAAAAATAAAATGTTATATTTAACTGCAGAAATCGATAGAGGAATAAATTTTGAGCAAAAAGAAATAGATGAACCTCTTTTCTTAACTCAATACTTTAGAGATATTCGGGATTGAAAATTTTTCATTAAAAAAATCACATTTTCAGCAGTTTTTCTGAAATAACTCGGAAAATTTACATCCTATGAAAAAAAACGTTTGAAAGAAAATGTAGCTCATTAAAATAGAAAACGATTGGTTTTATTTTTATTTATTTAGATGCAGCAGTTGGTGAAATTGACGAGAACTTTTTGTCCGCTGGAAACTGATTGTAAACTATTTAACATAAAATAAGTTAAAAAGTTTTAAAGAAAACTATCCCGTACATTTTTTCAGGAACTATAAAAAAAACTTTAAAATGAACTTTTAAGTCGTTAGCATAAAAATTAACTAAGTTGTCATAAAAATAAAACTGCTTATTCGCTTTTCCGAGAAAAAAATCAGTTCCAAAATAGATGAGAATATTAATTAAAGGTAATCCTTTTATAATTTAATTTAATTACGTGCTTACAATATTTTCTGCAAGTTACAGCGATTTCTGATGCATATTTTTTTAAATATAACGATAAAAATGAAAAAAAATCGAATTACAAGAAAAATGAAGAATTTGAAAAAGATACAAAAATACTCAAGAATAAAAAAATTGGTTTATTTTTCATAGAATATTGTCTGCAGATGAGAGCGAGGGCCATGTTTTTCAAGCCCTTTAACCTCAAAATTTTCAAAAACAACTGCATAGAAAATATTCAAGTTCGCAGAACTTGTAGCTGTTGAAATTCCCTGTAAAATGGTTTTTGGATCGATGTCGTAGCTTTATAATTAAAAAAGTTGTCATCGAAAAACCAACCGTACCTTTTCCATATAATTTTCGGGGCAATATACCTGTCTGTTTGTGCAGAGAGGCATCCTTTCCATAGCTTCCTTGTATAATTACACAGGTAAAAGATATAAGTTAACTTATCGATGTTAAATGTATATTTTTTTGTCATTAAAAGTGATTTAAAAGAGGAGGCAACATAATTAATTTTAAATTATTTAAAAAATATCTTTGATTTTGTTATTAGGGGTGGTTTAAAAGATGTTATAACTTACATTATAAACAGTTAATAATAAAAAATATAAATTTATTTCACAGAAACCATTTTAAGAGCTTAAAATGTATTTAAAATTTTTTTAATTTTCATTTAGGGGTAGTGTTTAAGGGGTGAATTATTGAAATAGATTATTAATTATATCACTAACTTTCAAAAAGGTTTTAATATATGATACATGCACCATAATAACTTTCTAACATGAAAAAAACAATTTTTTTGCTAATTTTGTTTTTAAGGGTGGTTTTTAATGATTGAAATGGAACTATTACTAATTATGTGAATTACACAACTATATGATTTTAATCGACATACAATAATTTTTTGTATTTTTCTAATTTTTTAACATATGGGGTTATTTTCACCGCTTAAAAATAAAAAGCATACATCTAGAGGGTAAAATAAGTTTAATTCTAAATTTGCATAAAAATCGGTTCAGAACGATAAGATTCGGAGGTTACACCATTTTTTTTTCTTCATTTACTGGACTATATGCACATCAATACAATCTTGTGTATCCTTGAATAATTATATTTGTAGATTGTAGATTACAAAGGGACCGATTGGCCTATAGCTGGCGTTTCCACACTGCGACCTGAAAAGATCTTTTGTGTATACCCTCCATGTATTTTTTGTCCAAAGATCAGGGCTTCTAAGGAAGTCTATTATCCGATTGGGAGCTATTTTTGTTACCTCGTCAGGTCTCAAGAACAACCGCTCCAGGTACCTATGGCATTGGCGAACAAGTACTCCGCAGTGGCAGATTATATGTTCAGCTGATTCATCTGCACTATCGCAGAATCTACATGTTCCTCTGTCCACTTTTCCCATCTTGCAGAGGTGATATCTGAGTGGGCAGTGTCCCGTGATTGCTCTGAGATCAGACTTCTGAAGCTCTAAGAGCGATTTAGCATAGCGAGCAGAAGGTTGTAGCAACCTTTTTACTTGTCTTTGGCCTGGAACATTTTTTCAGTAGGCTGCACTATGTTCCTTTTCCCATTTCCGGACTTCTGCCACAATGTGACTTCTAGTAATGCCACAAAACGGTTCGGGTCCGATAAAAGGAGTGCTAGCTCCTTCCTTTGCAAGACCATCGGCAGTCTATTTCCAGCAATTCCCTTGTGCCCGGGCACCCATAACAGAGGTATTTTGTTATGTCTAGCCAGTAGCTTAAGAGATTGTTTGCAGCTCCAGACTGTTTTGGACTTCCAAAGCAGCCTGGTTGAATAATTATATTTACTTGAAAACAATTTCTTCATAAGTGAATTTCCAGTTTTTGTCTTTTATGATCATCGAGCCTAATCAATATTCTATATATGATAAAAAATTTTGAAAATCATTCCTTGAAATATAATTTTGCGAGAATAATGGCAAATGAAAAAACATGTTTTCTAGAAAAATAAAAGGTCACCTCATTTCTTGAATAAATCGCTTAGGTTCAAATTGTTACTTCATATCATTTGAAAAAGGAGTTTTGACTGATTATCTATTTATAAGTCTATACAATGTTTAGAGAAAGCTCGCTTTAAAAATAAGTTAATAGCGAACTAAATCGTGCTTCAACCATGATTCAATGTCTCTTCTATGTTTACCACATATAAAAACCAACTAAACTTCTATTTTGCCACCCAAACCCGATGGTCTTCGTAAAATTAAATTATTTATAATTATTCTAGTTTTCATATTAATCATTTCTATAAGTACATATTCTCAAGTTTACCTCAATGAATATTTTTCCATAATCATAATTACAATATCGTATTTTCCTGAAACTTACTGGTATACACTCATATTATTGCTTGGTATTTTAGACCTGATTGTAAGTATGTTTCTATCAGTTCTAATTCATGAGTTGGAATAAATGCACTGTTTGCAAAAATATAATTTTAAACATGAAAAAATGTCTGATTTTCAATCACGCATCCATCCATCCATCTACCTTGATATCTATTCTCTATAGTCTTAACGTTTTGGTGGAAATGTTCGTTTTGTTCTTCGCAATGATCTCCTAAATTATGTTGAAAGTAACAGAAGCATGTTCCATGTTTATTTCCATTATGTAGAAGAACAGCTTTGAGACTTTTACCACTATTAATAAAAAAACTCCAACTGCCTGATAGGTCTCCAAATCCATGAAAATCAGCAAACCACTCACATCACAACAAAATATAAAATGTTCGTCAGAAGGAAAAACTGTAAGAAATTTTGTTCTTTCATGCGATTGGAAGAAAGGCTCTAGCAACAAAGTCTCTGCAGTATCAAACAAAGTCATGATCTATTTGAAAAAAGCTATTGGAAAATTTTCCGAACGAGGAATAGATATTTGTGCTGAAGAATTATTGTGATGTTTTCATTTATGGCAATTATTTCTTTTGAATCCGAATATATTGGTCATACAAAAGTAATAATCGTAATTATTCTTTTGTTGTCGCCAAATCATAGGCACTCCAAACTTCAAAGACATGGGCTTATTCTGTACAACTATCAGTAACAGCTGTAAATTTAACATCGATGTAATTAAAATTGCAATGTTATATCAAACTCAACAGCGCGGTTAAAAATCGTATTCTGAACAATCCGATGTAAAAAAATGATTGACAGCACAACATTACATCGCAGCTAACTTCACTTATATTATGTTGGTTAGTAGAATTTGCCTAATTTTTAGGTTATTGGTCGGATATTGTAAAGCAAGAGGCCACAAGATACCAGAAGAAGAAGAATATTTAGGTTATCGTTATATGTATATAGACACTTTATTAGTGGGTTTATTAATATTTATTATTTTTATTAAAAATGAATGAATTTGCTAACACATCATGTGAACAGTAAGTACTTAGATGATATAATTTGTAAAATAAATTATTAAACAATTAACTATTGTATTGTAGACAAACGAAAAAACGAAAAAGAAAGACATCTGATGAACAATATGAATTGTATTTGAATGAAATGGAAAATGATTATGTATTTAGAAGTGGAACAATTAACCCAACGTTGGGTGAGAATTACATAGAAAATAAATGGAAATCACTCGTAAACAAACTAAACGCAACTGGTAATGGACCGCAATTGCCTGTCGAAGAATGGAAAAGGGTATTTGTGTTAAAAAAAAATGTGTATGTATGTTACAAATGATTTAATTTACAGAGGTTCAAAGATTGGAAGAACTCTACGCGTTCTAAATAGAGGAAAATCCAAATAAGCAGGAACGCAACAGGTGGAGGTCCACCATCCAACTTAAAGTTAACATCATTAGAAGATAGGGGTTTATATGTTTGGGGAAGGGTTACAGTCACCGGATTTGAAGATGTTGAGGAAGGTAGGCTTCCAATAAGTTCCAGTGAAATGATGCCTGTTGTGGACCAAGTAGAGACAACAGACTTGGAAGCAAATGTTACCGAGTATGAAGTGTTAAATGAAAATAATAGCACACTGTATCAGATTGGCGATATAGAAAATTTTAATGTTAAAAACAAAAATGTGAAGAAAAAAGAAGATAAAAACAAACATAGGCGACCACCTCCTTTGAATGAGATAGCAAAAAATATTTTGGATGCATTTGATAAAAGCATAAAGCCAACTGAAAATATTGCAGCCTCAATTGAAAAATTGGCAGAAACTTATAAATTCATAGAGACTGAAAAATTACAAATTGAAAGAAAGAAACTAAATTTTGAAATTCAAAAATATAAGTTTGAACACCCGAACTTCAACATGAATGATTGATAATTTTTTTTGTGCATGTCCACCTTGTTGGTTTATTTTCTTATTTTGTTTTAAGTTATATCCAAAGATTATTATTTATTTTGTTATAACAGTATCATTTATTTTGTCATTAAAACAATGTTTATTATTTTCGAATAAAAATGTATTTAAAAATTACAATAAACTGTTTATATAATATGCCCTAGCTGCTCGGCCAGCTTCCAATAAATCATTGTATTGTACATTTCCTGCAAAAAAGCAAAATCGTTTTCATAAACTGCTCAATTAAAAAGTTAGAACTAAAATCCTTACCAACATTGTCTTCAAATAATTGTTCCTCTTGATTTTCAGTGAGGAGAAAATCATCGAGGGGCAGTCTATGATTTATCGCAATGTTGTGCAAAACACAACAAGAGTTAATGATCTTTGCGGCTTTTTCAGGTTTATAATGAAGTATTCTTTCTTTTGAAAGACATCGGAATCTCGCCTTCAAAATACCATTAGTTCTCTCAATAATATTCCTTGCACTTTTAAATCGAGAATTAAATTCAGCTTCTTGAGTCCCTTCATTTGGATTGGTGTAGGCAGTTAAAAGCCATGGTTCTAAAGTATAGCCACTATCACCTAAACATTTTTTTTGAATATAACAAGGAAATCTACTTCATGTATACCTACCAATTAAAAATGAATGCCTATGGCCATTGGAATATTCATTCAGTAAATAATTCCGGGTGTTAGACATTGACCATATAGCTGAATCGTGAACCGATCCAGGGAACCTAGCATTCACTGTTAAGATTCTACATTCTGAATCTGAAATCTTTCAAACTATCAAGTAAAAAACAACTTTTATGATTATTGAAATACTTACAAGCATTACATTTATAGAATGCTTTCCTTTTCTATTAATAAATACAAAAGGAGGATTCTGTAAATCAGTAGTTGGTGGTGCAACAATTTCCACATGGGTACCATCTATTGCGCCAATAATTCCTGGCAACCCCCACTTGTTGTTGAATCTATAAAATAAAATATATATTAAGAAAATTTGTTGGAAGTTACACCACAAACTTTATAGCTACAAATAACCATTTTTACTAACCCAATCTTCACATTATTTTTCATTTCCAAAGTAGATGGAAATTTTATAATTTCAGGCATGTAATGTTGTACGATCAATTCACTTATTTCAGTTACACATCTACTAACTGAACTTTGACTGATATTGGTCCAACATGAGTTGCCTATCGGTATTTGGTAAGATCCATTTGCAAAGAAACTCAAGGCAGTGAACAGCTTAAATATAAACCTTATTGATTATTTATATTTTAATATATCGATAGAAGTAATACCTTTAATCCAAATGGTAAGGCGCTTGCATTTCCTGGATTTTTTGCATGTGGCTCTAAGTCACGAATTAATTCCGTAACAATTTCTTTGTTTAGCCTGTAATAGGTAATGAAGAGGTCTTCCGGTATATCAAACGGATTTTGTGAATCACGTAATATTTTCCTTTCTATACGCATATAATTCCTAAAAACATATTTCAAATTATAACCTTAAAATTTGGCTTATTTTTTTTGTTTCAATATTGCTAATATACACACTCACCGTCGGTAATCTGCCTCATGTAAACCGTATGCTAAAATTGGGATCATATTGTTCATTTTGATTTATTTCTTGAAAATTTACAATTCAACTTATGACAAACAGTGTCAAAACACTCCTAACGTCCAATGTTTTGGTCGGCGTTATTTTAACAGCGAAAATGTTATTATATATCGATGTAAGTTACATTAAAAGCGTACAGAATAGCATTTCGATAACATCTCTCGACCTTGAAAATTTACAGCGCTGTTACCGCTAACATTTTTGTACAGAATAAGTCCATTACTCTCATTGTCGTTAAATTGAATGCATATTTTGCATATACTATGACGCACCCACAATATCTGGGTTTCAAATCAATTTTCGCTGATCCTTCAATATGTACCACCACAAATATAACAAAATATCTGGACGTATTATCCATAAGGAAATAAGAAGTTAAAAATGATCTATATGTTATTGTAACAATGACTGTTTAAAAACAAAAATCAAAATGAGTGTAGTAAATAAATTAGAGCTCATGAGTATATCAATATGCTGTACATTATCTACCGCATGAAATAGACACAAAAATAATATTTCTTTTGTAGCCTATGTAGTATTTATTGATCATCCAGACGAAAAAAATTACAATTATACATCTATTTAATTCAACACTCCTTAAATTCCCCCATAATTCATTTGCAAGTTTTTGTATTAGGTTAAATTTCAAAGTTTTGTGAAACATTTTTCTCCCGCCATGAAAAAATTATCACAATAATTAGGCAAATTTAATTTTTGAATTTTATACGTTTTACGAAATAATTCACTTTCTTGACAACCTACGCCATCTAGTTAGGAACGCCTGAAATTAACAAACGACGTCGTTATTCCCTTGCTTCTAGACGCTTCAAAATGAGAGGTGTGCGTCTTAGATAAATAAAATGTGTGGGGGAGAACGACGCTTGATTACCAGGATGCTGCCAAATGTTCATTATTAAAAATGTACGTTGTACTAGATCAGGTTTATTTTATTCTTTTCTGAATAATGCTTTAGTGTCCAGTATATTTTAGATATGCAGTGACGGTATACTTATCAGAATAAGGATGTGTTATTTGAACTTGCCAAATGCCAAATAAAATGGAAGAAAATAGTTAAGTTTTACCAATGTAAAAGTGAATATTACCATTAAATGAAGATAATTATTGAGAAGTGATCGTTCCACTGTAATAATAATAATAATAATAATAATAATAATAATAATAATAATAATAATAATAATAATAATAATAGAAAAATTCCCACAAATGCACCATCTCACAGAACAAAGAATAAGCGACCAATACCGAACTATAATCAGAAATAAACGGCTTTCAAATTTTGAAATTGACATTATAAGAAATGAAGTTGCTACAGAACTAAACCAAAGCCCCAATCAAACACAAATACAACCACAAATACCCATAGAAACCACAGTCACAGACAACCTTACTGGTCAAATGCCAACAATAACAACAAACCCCAATCCTCCACAAAATGCAAACCAGAATGGAGCCGTCGCCCCACCCCAAAACCAAGACAAAAATATCATAGATGACCTCATCGCTAACAAAATTAAATGGACTGACACAAACCCAAGCACTCGTCCCAGACTGCCACGCCTCAAAACAAACAAAACTACCCCCACCATCGTAGCACAAGTAAATAACGCACTTTCCCACCTTATTTCCGAAGTAAATAACATGACGGAACTTCATACTCTCCTATACTGCGCAGCAATAGTAACACTTAAACTACATGACCAAGAACCCATAACCGAAAGTACGAACAAACGAAATAAACAAGAAACCCCCAACTGGCAACGCAGACTTGAACAAAAGATAACAAAAATTCGACAAACACTTGGATTATTAACTCAACTCTCATCTGGAAAACGAACTTCAAAAATTTTAAATAAACTCAAGAAAATAGATACCAATATAGGACAACTCAACCAACAAGAACTGATCTCCAAACTTGACCACTTTAAACAACGACTAGCCGTATACGCAGGACGACTGAAACGATACAAAAACAGCAATCTAAGAAAAACCCAAAATACTATGTTCAACCAAAACGAGAAAAAATTTTTCGCCCAGCTGGACAACACCGAAATGAAAGACTACAACATACCAACAAAAGAACAAATTACCAACTTTTGGCAATCAATTTGGTCCAATCCAGTAAATCACAACCCCAATACCAACTGGATCACTGACCTGAAAGAAAGACACAGCCACATAGAAACACAAAACAATAATATCATAATATCGACAGAAAAAGTTCAATCAGCAATAAAAAAATCACATAACTGGAAAGCTCCAGGCCCTGATGGGATACACAATTACTGGCTAAAAGCATTCACCGTGCTACATAACAAACTCGCTGAACTAATCACATACATTATCCAAAACCCTTCAGAACTCCCCACCTTCCTCACAAGAGGCATCACGTTCATCAAACCGAAAAATAGCGACACCCTAAACCCAGCCAATTATAGACCAATTACCTGCCTTCCTACCTTATACAAAATAATAACATCCATCATAATGCAACTCATTCAGGAACACCTCGACACTTACCAAATATTAACAGAAGATCAAAAAGGATGCAGAAAACACAGCCAAGGCTGCAAAGAGCAGCTTATTATAGACTCGGTCATACACCAACAGGCCTTACAGAATAAACGCAACCTCTTTATCACATACATAGACTATAAAAAAGCTTTCGACAAAGTACCGCACAGCTGGCTCCTACATGTCTTGGAAATCTATAAAATCAGCCCAACTATCATTCACTTCCTAAAAAACGCCATGCAAAACTGGTGCACTAACATCCACATACAAACAGCAACAACTAAACTAACATCCGACACAATTCCAATCAATAGAGGCATCTTTCAAGGAGATTCCTTTAGTGGCCTCTGGTTCTGTATATGCCTCAACCCAATTTCACAAGCCCTCTCTAACACGAGCTGCTGTTTCCAACTCAAATACAACCAGAATAATAACTATAAAGTCAACCATCAGTTTTACATGGACGATATAAAACTATAAACATCTACAAAAAATCAAATGAACTCCCTTATCAAAATCACAGAAACAATATCGACGGACATACAAATGGAATTTGGATTTGACAAGTGCAAAACCAACAGTATAGAACGAGGTAAATGGACAAACACTAATGGAACAGTCACAACTGGCAAAATAGAGCACATGGACGAAGCCAACTCATACAAATATCTAGGATTCGACCAGACAATTAAACTGAACCACACTGAGCTCAAACAAAGACTCATCCAGAAATTCACCTCAAGACTCACCCAACTACTTAAAAGCAAACTCAACTCAAAAAATCTCACAAAAGCTATAAATACGTATGCAGTTTCATTACTGACATACTCATTTGGAGTTTTAAAATGGACACACACTGACCTAGACAACATTAACAGGAGCACCAGGACGAAACTCACCAAGCACAACATGCACCACAGGAACGCTTGCATTGAAAGAATCACTCTGCCCCGATCTGAAGGAGGAAGAGGTATTTTGGATATGCACCCACTTCATAATTCACAAATCATGAGTCTCAGGAACTACTTCTACAATAAAGCTACACAAAGTCCTCTTCACTTGGCAATCACAAAAGCCGACAAAAAATATACCCCATTGGAGCTATGCAACACAAACCTAAGTTTAAAAGACGAACCAACCATACACAACGAAAAAATTAACCTATGGTCAGGGAAAGAAATACATGGACGTTACTACAACCACACTAAAAATACAAGCGTTGACCAAAGACACTCCCACACATGGCTACACAATGGAAACCTGTTCCCCGAAACAGAAGGATTCATGTTAGCGATCCAAGACGGTATAATCAACACACGCGCATACAGTAAATTCATCATTAAGGACCCGACAGTAACGGACGATAAATGCCGACGATGTCACAATGCACGGGAAACAATTGAACATATAACTAATAGCTGTAGCACACTAGCACCCACCAAGTACCTAGATAGACACAACGCCGCCGCAAAAATTATACACCAAAGCATTGCTATTGAACATTCATTATTAAACAAACATACGCCCTACTACACATACACACCATCTGACATACTTGAAAACGCAGACTATAAACTATATTGGGATAAAACTCTCCAATCTGACAAGCCCCTATCATGCAATAGACCCGATATTACGTTCACGAACAAGAAGGAGAAGCACACATACCTAATAGACATATCTATACCAAACGACCACAACGTACCAGCTAAATATTCGGAAAAAATCCAAAAGTACATCCCGCTTGCCATAGAACTTGAAAGAATATGGAAACAAAAAACGGTCACTGTCATACCAATCATCATTTCATCAACAGGTCTCACTCACACATCCTTCATCGGACACCTATCAGAACTCAATCTACCCGCAACCATACACAACCAAACACAGAAACCCGTAATACTGCAAACATGCAATATTGTTAGATCATTCCTCCGACATCAATAGAGTCCTCCTATACTTGGCCTCCACCCGTATAGGCGGAACACACCAGGACAAACCTGTGCCTCAGTTCCAATAATAATAATAATAATAATAATAATAATAATAATAATAATAATAATAATAATAATAATAATAATAATATAATAATAATAATAATAATAATAATAATAATAATAATAATAATAATAATAATAATGATAATAATAATAATGATAATGATAATAATAATAATAATAATAAACCGTCTTTTATTTCGAAAAAGAAAGTAAATACAAGGTTAACATACACTAAAATTAAGGCGAATATTATTTTTGTTATGTACGAGACACGACAAAAATATTCTTCCACTTAACTCGTACACATTACCCATAACATTTTAGTCTTTCCCGACATTTTCAATTGACTATAGGGTATTGGTGAAGAAAATGAAATTATGATCTACTATGAAGAAGTTTATGTCAATTAATTATGCTTAGTTTGTGAATGCAAGCGAATATTCAATTATTTTTTGTATAAAAAGGAAATAAACAAGAAATTTATTTGATATTGAACTTGCTCTATTCCGAAACTTGCGTTCATTGATAGGTTGAGTGAAAAATAAGTTAATTTTATTTATAAGAATGCGAATATGCATAAAAAACATCTAAACTTCACAATACATCATTTTTTGTCCAGAAGTGAAAAAATTCTAATCATCTTTCTTTGTTTTTGAGGCACCATTTAATCAATAATGTCTCATTTTTGTTCGCACAAAATCATCTTTGCCAATAATATTTCAACGGTTATTCTTATTATATACAAAATACCATTCAATATAAATAAACGATTTTTTATATTTTTCTTGTTATAGTCAACAATATTTTAGATTCCACTTATTACTTAGTGAACTAACTTTTTTTGCTGCAACTACTATACACAACAATATTTGAATCCAATTTATTACATGGCTTCAAAACTATTTCAAAAGATATACGATTAAAAAATGCAGAGTCAAGTAGAGAGACAAAATTATAATATCCATATTACGTTCAGGACAAACTAAAATTACATATTATTTATTCAAACAGAACCTTTCCTCGAAATATTTAGCCAGAATAACAAAATAAACATCAAATATTTGTAAGTTAGGCGCCCTCTCCAAAATCTTGAAAGAAAATATTACAAGTTACCCAATGCCTGTGTGACAATGATTCAATAATAATTTTTTCACGTTGTCATTCTATTATACATTTCATTGCTGGTAACCCCAGTGGTTGAAACAATAGAACTGTGGTACACTTACGAGTGCTTGATGCTTTACAATATTTTGTTTTCAATTTAAGCTGGTTCATATCAAAAATTTGTAATGGAATATCTAAGTATAATAGTTCCTGTGTATAATTTCGACTTGGTATTATGAGATCGACTGGTGCCGTCGTGGAAATCAGCTAAATTCTTTTCTGAGGCATCTAATACTAGATCTTATAAAACTGAGTAAACGTTTTAATTCGATGTATTTGATTAGTATAGGAATAATGCATGTTTTGCACTTAGAAATGTGGAAGAATAAGAGTTTGATGTATGATTATATTCAATGTACAAATAAATAGATACCAGAAATTGAGTTGTGTGATTCTAACCGGAAAACTCAACGCACAGATAGTTTGACAGGAGAAAATTGACAATAGAACTCAATATTTCAACTATATCATATTTCATTATGGTTGTATTTTTTGAGTATAAAATTTTTGAAATTTCTCATTGTGTCGCTGATTCGGCGAGTATTTAATTACAGGATATATGAAAACAACACGTTTTATACAAAATAATGTCAAAGCAAAAATCCCAATTATTAAATATCTAAAATAATTTATAAAATATTTGGAATTATTCACAATAACATTTTGTAGTTACCACAAATACAAAAAGTTCAATAGCTGCGATAGAAAATGTATCTTTTGGTAAAAAATTGAATTGCATATTTCTAGATTTTATCGCTACGTACATAACAGTAATGAAAGTCTCTAAAATATTGTAATGAATTTATTTTGGATCAGAGTTTGCGTTCGATGTATATTTACATTCATTTGGACATTACACATTTATAAACTAACTCTAATCACCAATTTTTACACTCCTTTTCCTTAAACTTAACAAAAGCTGTAATGTCTATGTCGGTTTCTTATACAGGGTTTTCCTAAATTCGTGCGACAAAATTCAGGAGGTGAGTGCTCGTATGAAATTAAGATAGGTCATTCCTATAACAAAATTTCCTCAGCCCTCTTCAGAAATATCACCCTTAAAATGTGGTGACTAAAATTGAGTTTTCATTTTTTTCCTAAAATTTCAGAGAAACTAGAAACTTAAAACTCTGTAGTTTTCATGCACTCGCAAAAGACTAACGACGGGTATTTTTTCAATATTCCTGTGTCATTATACGGGGGTGAAATTAGCGACCCTTACTTTATTTCATATCAAAACTTTTTTTCGAGATGAAGTTTTATGAAATAAAATTATAAATTAAAATCCTTGTTTTAGTTAAAACAAAATAATAATAATATAATAAAATTATAACTTAAAATCCTTGTTTTAGTTAAAACAAAAATTCATTCTTAATTTTTTTCCCAAAACCAATAGCTGCAGAGAAATAGTTATTTATTATACAAGGGAAAAAAGTATTAGATTTTAGCTCGAGGTTGTGTTGTCTCCCGATGCGAAGCGGATGTGTCAACCTTTGGGCATTTTACCCTGAATACGATTCTTTAAATCGTTGATATTAACTATGGATGTCGTGTAGACTAATGATTTAAGGTAACCACATAAATAGAAATAACAGGTATTTAATTCTGGAGATCGAGGAGGACAATGTTGGGGCCCTCCTCGACCAATCCAACGGTTGGGATATGGTGCATGTACATGTTGCCTAGCAGTCTGACTGAAGTATACTGGAGCACCATCGTGCGTGAACCATATGTTTTCTCTGATATTGAGTGAGATGTCTTCTAGTAGCTCAGGGAGATAATTTTCGAGAAAACCGGTGTAAGAAATTCCATTTAATGGCTGAGGCAAAAAATGTGGCCCAATTAAGCTATCCCCTACAATAACAATCCATACGTTCACTGAAAAAACATTTTGAAAATGGTGTTCTATAATCTCAAGGAGATTCTCGTCTGCCCATACGTGATTATTGTGAAAATCTATGATAGATACTCTTGTAAAATGTGCCTCGTCCGTAAACAATACATTATTTAAAAATTTAGGATTTTGTCGCATTTTGTGTGTTAACCATTCACAAAATCTAACTCGTTGAGGAAAATATCTGGGTAAAAGAGCTTGAACCCGTTGGATGTGGTGAGGATATAACTGCTGCTCTTTTAAAACTTGCCACACAGATGTATGGTTGATATTTAGGGTGCTGGCAATTTTTTTAGTACTTATTTCCAGGTGTACATCAATTTCATCTAAAATTGCTTTAAATACGTGCAAATACGGAACGATGAGGCATCATTCGTTGCGGATATTTTTCGGCATAATGACGTCTACCTTGTCGAGGATTACCATTTGCCATACCATACACAAAATGCATCTCGGCCATTTCAGCGTTTGTATTCATATTATAAAATAAACAATACTCAGATAACGCAAAAATAACAACCGACGAACTTACAAGAAAACTTCGATTAGTAATTATCAACAATAGTGTTTGACATCTGAATAAACATTAAGTAAACACGGTGAATGAATTTTCGAAGTAACGGCAGCCTATTATTCTAATACTTTGTAATTAAAAACAAGGGTAGAAGTGGTCATTTACAACATTTATTATAAATCGTATTAGATTTTACATTCCACTCAATTTATTAAAAAAAATATAAATTATGGTGTTTTTGTTTTTTCTCTGCAGCTATCGGTTTTGGGAAAAATATTCAAAAATATTTTTTTTAAATAAATCAAAGATTTTAAGTTATAAATTTATTTCCAAAAAAATCATCTCGGAAAATTTTTTTGATATGAAATAAAGTAAGGGTTGCTAATTTCACCTCTGTATAATGTAACAGGGATATTTGAAAAATACCCGTGGTTAGTCCTTTGTGAGTGCACGAAAATTACAGAATTTCAAGTTTCTAGCTTTACTGAAATTGTAGAAAAAAATAGAAACCCAATTTTAGTCACAACCTTTTAAGGGTGATATCACGGAAAGGGGTGGGCTGGGGAAATGTTGTTATAGGAAAGACCCATCTTAATTTCATACGAGCAATCACTTCCTGAATTTAGAAACACGCTGTATATCGTTATAGACTTTTCTAGAATCATGCGGACACTTCTTTTTGCATGGTAGAATGTTCGAGACGCCTTTCTGATTGACATTCAATATGTGGATTCTCCAGGTTTTTGTCCTGACAGCACCTACAAAAAAATAATGTTATTCCTGTTAAGCTTAATACTCACTTAGGCGAAATTCGGGTTTTTTGACATAATGTGTCAAATCCAGACAGTCGCACATTCGCATATTTCATCCATACTCATAAATGCGAAATTAGCCTACGGGAAAGTGCAGATGAATCGCAAAAAGGTTAAAAATCATTTATAGTGTCATTTCCTGATGGTTTGTGCAGATCATAAATTTGTTCTTGATGGATATTTGTTTTTTGTACATAATTATTGTTGTAATGACTGTTTCCTTTTTATAAAAATTGCTCAAACACAAACAAATAATAAAAAGAATTGTAGCTCATGTCATTTCTCTTGGTTTACGACAAACGATACTTGTAAAAATAGCGGAATAGTTAAAATTTCCCGCCGCGAATATTTTTAAATCTGGATTTGACACATTATGTCAAAAATCCGTGAATTTCTCTTAAGTCAATATTAAGCTTTACTCTCCGACAATTGTACCCGTGACGGTGTTGATTCATTATTTGACGGGTATTAACGATCCGATTGGAATACCAGGAAAATATGTTATTGAAACTGGTAGTACGTGTAAAAGCTATTATTGTAAAATCGATTTTTTTATCGTTTCCTGTGTGCAAAATAGTGAGTTAAATGAACGAATTCAAAGGAAAAATATAAAAATTTATTATATTTAGTGACATTTATACATAAAACATTTGCAAAAGCAAAGAATATAATAGGCATACAACTAACTGAATATAATACAACAATTTTATCGTTCGCATTTATAATTGATAGTATTAACAATTGAAACTTTTCAATAGAAATTCAATATCATCTGTCTTATTGTCAAGATTTCCATTATAAGTAGGGTAGGAGTGTATAGGAGATGCATAATCTCTTTTTTACTTCTTGTTTTCTTTTTACAAATTGTTATATCAAAAACAATTTAGTTGTAGTGCATAAGAAAATTCAACATAAGTATGCAATTGATCCTTCATGGTCGATAACCTAAAATTACATTTTGACATCAGTGGCGTGAACACGGTCTTGGCCGCAAATTAGAAAAATTCGATGTAAAAGAAACTTTGTACTTTTCCCCATTGCAGCATGCGTTTTAATTATACTTTTACAGACGTTTGTAGAAATGAATAATTTTTACACCTAACAGTTGGTATATTTGTTAGTAAAAAGAAAATTATCACTTTTGATTCATATCCAAGAGTTAATTTAACTCTTTTTTGTCTCAATTACAAAACAATCCTAAGAAATATTCCATCAGGTTTCACAATAATAAAGTTGTGAAAATAAACTCGCTCACTTACAGTAGGATTGAAGTCTAAACTTTTTCCAATTGTATTTTGTCCACAAAGGAATATTGTATTGAATTTCACATATTGTATGTTTCGTAGCATTGTGCATGTTATGTGTCAATTTTAAAAAATCTACTTGTTCGAAATGTTACTAATCCATTACTAAACAGTTACTTTCCCAACTAACGCTGCCGGATTTCCAACTGCAGAGAAATTCTTCTGCGATCTCGGAACGGACTCTGGAGGAATGTTGGACGACGCTTCAGCGTGTGAGTTGGCTTCTTTTCAACCGTGTATAGTAATCTTCCAAGCTTTCGTAATTTTTTCGTTTCGCTCTTACAGCACTATTGAGATGAATAATATTTTGAAAACTAATATATGAAATCAGTGTTAATTATAAATTAATTTTTTCCGTTGGAGTTATAATTCGACAGTGAGCAAAATTTTGAGAAAATACAGAGTATTCCTTATGTTCTGTCCTTGAATGGTTTAGTCGTTGTTTGTTGTTTTTTTCCTGCAATCATATTAGTTAGTATTCTTTAAAGTATTTCCAACATCATTAATAAAATATAGAATGTAGACTTGAAGTCTGGATGTTGTCAATGAACAAGTAGTTTCTACTATGATTAGAGAAGCATCATGGTTGAGCTTCTAAGTAACATTGAAGATATCAATTACAAAGAAAGATACCACTTATTTTTGAGAAATTTTGACCTGTGATCCCATGGAAAATATTACAGATTAAAACTAACAACAGGAGAAAAAAGCGTAGAAGAAGTTCATTACATGGGTCAGTTGAGCCCATTAGTTTTGAGAGTGTCACCATCAGTTTTAAAAGAAATAACTGGACCATGGTTCTTATAGTCCTCTTAAAATGTTGCTTATTGACTACTAGAAAAATATGGACTGACCTCCACAATTCACGACTTTTTCCATTTTATAATAATCTATCGTTAAATGTATTAAATGCTTATCTATTAGTGGTTTATGCTAACTTTGTTTGATAATTTAACCCGAAACCATTTCCGGGACATGTTCAAGAAATAATAAAATTAGCGCAGGCTGGATTTTGTTGACCATTACCACATAACATCAAAATATATTCAATCCTTTCCTTATTGTTGAACCCCATTTCTTCCTTTCATTCGGATTTTTAGGATAAAAAATTACGACTTTCGCTATTTCCAGAGATATGTTTCCATAGTACCTGTCCAATTTCTTCAATAGTTTTATAATATTTTTCTATAATTCTTCTTATTTGTCCAAATAATTATAAAAATCAATTGAGGCATTATTCCAAAGCAGCAGCTTCGGTGTGGTCGTTATTAATTGCATATCGCCTTGTACATCCATTGCCAAATAAGACCAAAAAGTCACAACCAATCTTTTCTTTCTTCTTTACTTTTATTTCTATCTCCTTTTTGATGTAGAATTGTGTCTTTTGCTTTGTTTCTGTTCCTGTTGAAGAACTACTTCAGCCATTTACGCAGTGACAGCAATTACCGCTCTTTGGGTATAAAAGTGTTTTTGTAGATCCATTATCAGATAATACCAGAAGATTCTCATTATAATACTCTATTTGAACGCTCTATTCTTTCGTATTTTTCTTGGTAAAAATTGTATATTCTATTTTTTCTCTTGCAGTATCCTCCATACTATCTTATCCCTTTATAATTTCTGTTGCTTGACCAAGTTTTGCTTATTCTGATCTATTTCATATCAATTTATTTTCTTTTGTCTCTTCCTTGCTACCTATCTTTTATTTATAAATAATCTCTCGAATTTTCTATAAGTTCTTATCAGTTCTACTTTCACCGTTCATCTAAGTATATCAAAACTACAAGCACTACAAGTTCAAATGACATATCTTCTAATAAACACATTCAAATGAAATGTTTCAATATATGTGGTTGAAGATTACCAAATAAAATGGAGGAAGCATAAAATGAAGTTACTAATAGTGTAGTGTAGAGGAAAACATTACTAATTGGAAATAATTTAATAGTAGAATCAAGTCAAAATTCTACTGTTAAAGTATTTCCAATTAGTAATGAATAACCCCGTATAGGTTAAATTATTGCTTCCCTGGTGAGTTTTGAAACACTTTCAGTCATGAGGTTATTGGTTATTTTTCCAAACAAACCGTTCAAAGAGAGTTGAAATATCAATCATAGAAATTAGTAACAAAGGCTCAAAGTATTGTTCATCTAAATATACATCTTAGAAACTGTTTTTTTTGTTTTTATGTTATATTTGATTTTGCACCCCTATAAAAAATTTCATTCAACTTAAATTACGGAGTTAACAATAGTAACAAAATTCTGTGATATATCTTTGAAATTTCAATTTTCACGTTTCGAAATTCAAATCTTCAATTACTATGTGAATATTCAACATATTTTTCTAAAAAATATTTTAATTGTTTCAGTTTCAATCAAAAATTTATAGCCACCTCATTTCTTTTTTTATATTTCACAGCTTCATTGCATTTATTTCATTTTCTAGCATGAACCACTCAAATTCATTAATTATTTTTGCATGTAAATGTTGCATTTCGGTTATAAAAAATTGTACGACATGATTTGGGGTATTGGAATTATAAAAACATGTCAAAACTTGGTAAGTATTTTTACAATTAACCATTAACACACACAAAATACACGCTAAAATATAGTTTAAATCGTTGTGTAATAATATTCTGTAGCAATACTAAAAATAATGGGTGGTATTAATAAAAATCAGTAGATACTTAATACGGTTACATAAGTTAATACTGAAAAGTATATTATTAAAGTGCAAGTACAAACTGATACTTAAAGTATGTACTGAGAGAGTATAAGTTTGTACTTATGCTGACTAGTTCTTACTTAAATCTATATTAATAAACGATAGGTTATGCTTATTAAATGAGGTATGTTCTTATAAATTTTTAAGTCTGCTTCTTAGTATACTGATAGTTCTTGCTGAAAGTGTATACCTATTTGTTTAAAAAATGTTTGTCGTGCAAGGAGCTCCAAAAGTTTATAAAATCAGACGAGAAGATCCTCGTGATCGAGATTATGTGAAATTGTATCGTTTTAACCCCGAAAGTGTGGCATGGTTAACGACACATTTTTTTGTCATTGATACCGGGGAAATCAGAGGAGGGGCCATAGACAATATTACCAAAATGAAAATCTTTTTGCGATATATGCTGATCCAGGTAGGTCTTTTACTTTCCTTAGTACACTGGCAAATACTCGTATTAATATATTATGTTATTATTTAACTTTTTGTTATATTTGGATTTAGGCTTCCAGATTGGTGTAGCAGAAGATATTGGTGTAAGTCAACCAACGGTATCAAATGTGGTACATCTTGTGAACCAAAAAGTTATTGAAAAATCTCATATTTGGATAAAGTTTCCTCATGTATGGTTGTACTTTTTTTGTTATCTATTTAATTAATTACCTATGAAGCGATACAACAGGAAAAACAAAAATGGCGAGCAAAATTTCGGTTTCTAACTGCTATAGGTGCAATTGATTGTACGTTGATAGGAATTAAAAAAGTTGGAGAAAATCATCACGGTAACGAATACATTTGTTGCAAACAATTTCCCGCAATAAATGTACAAGCAACATGTAACGCCGATGAGTTATTTACAAGTGCTAGTGCAGAATGGCCAGTTTCTGAACATGATAGCAGGATTTGGAGGAACAGTCACATCTGTGGTTTATTACGAACATTTGGCAATGCAGTATTGTTAGAAGATAAGGGGATATGGTATTAAAAAATGCTTAATGGTCACATTTAGAGAGCCAATAAATGCAGAAGAAGTAGCATATAACAACCTTTTGAAAAATGAACGTTTAATTACCGAAAGATGCTTCGGACAGTTTATTACAAAATACAATTACACCCGTATTCAGAACACTCGATTAAGGTATAACGGCATCGTTATATTTTAACGGAGGCATTAATTTTGACAGTTCTCTCTGTTAAATGTTTATAACGGATCCGTTACTATAACAAGCCGTTAGCACTCTGATTGGTTGGTAGTAGTCACGTGGTTACAACGGATCCGTGATCACGTACTCATGTGGATTCAGACTTATATGATAAAACGTACCCGTTTGACACTAAATGGTATTCAAAAACCAAATTTTTGTTTAACGGTTCCGTTATACTTGACATAATCAAGCTAAAATATAATCAGTGCTCAACAACTGGTTAAATTGTCATTATTGTCAAACTGTTGAAAGCTCTTGCTAATAAAAGGTTTATAAAATTGTTTAAAATTGCTGTTGGAAATAATTAAAAGGTAAACAAACATTTTTAATAACTTCTATCCTTTTTTAATAAAATAAGACCTTTATTTTCATTCAAATTTGACATTCCATTTGAAATTACAAATGTTTTCTAGGACGACATTGAAATAAATTATCAAATAAAATACGATTAATAAAGTAAAACTTTTATTTCAGCTTAATAAAAGTTATTTGATTCTACGCATCTTTTTCGATAATGGTTACAGACCTATCTTCTTTATCGGAGGAAAGTGATAGAGAGGAGCAACCAAGATATCAAAGAATTCGATTCATAAGACCTCGAATTAATTACTGTCTTTGAGAAATATGATGATGTTAATTTTAAGGCCAGATTTCGTTTTCGTGAAGACATTGTAGTCAATATTTTAGATAGAATTGGTAATCTTCTGGAGCGAAAAGTTCATGGTAACCGTTCTATGGAACCAATGTCCCAACTACTTCTAACATTGCGATTTCATGCAACTGGTGCGTTTCAAAATTGTATTGGAGACATTGTCAATATTTCGCAGCCCCCATTGTCACGAATAATTAAAAGAGTTACGCACTATATTACACTGTTAGGGCACGAAGAAATTAAAATGCCATCGACCCAGGAAGAAATTCTTGAAGTGTGTACCCAATTTTACGCCATAAGAAATTTCCCCATAGTCATTGGTGCTGTGGATTGTACGTATATAAAAATATTGTCTCCTGGAGGAAGAGATACACAACTGTATCGCAACCGAAAAGGATACGTTTCTTTAAACGTTCAGGTAGTGTGTGACGCACATTTAAAAATAAAGCACATAATATCACGTCGGCCCGGCTCAGTACACGATTCAACTATATTGAATGATAGCCCTTTAGTTGTTAATTTCACTCGTGGAAGATATTTCAGAAACAATTTTCTCCTAGGTGATAGTGGATATCCATGTAAAACGTATTTATTAACACTGGTGTTAAACCCAACAACTTCAGCTGAAGAAGAGTACAGCAGAGCCCAAATTGCCACAAGAAATACTGTGGAGAGGTGTTTCGGAGTTCTTAAACGAAGATTTGGCTGTTTGTCTGTAGGTTTAAAGACGAACGTGCATACCACAGCAGCAGTTATAGTTGCTTGTGCAGTATTACACAATATTGCCATTGATTTTATCGAAGACGATCCTGATGAATATCTGCAAATTGTTGAAAATAATGATGTTGCACCAATTCGTCAACGCAATGTGAACACAACAGCTAGAAATGCCATTATTGAAGGTTATTTTACCTGAAAATAAGCATTTCTTTATAATGTGTTTTATTTGAAACTGAATTAGCAAATTAATTTTTTTATATTAGCATCTTTAACTGAAAAACTTTATGCATAAACGAAATAAAACTCTTATTTAATTATCATTTTTTAATAATAACTCATATTTTTTATTTTTATATCCCACATGAGGCGTTGTCGTTGGAGTTTATACAATGTTTTTTGTGTCATTGCCTCATACTGGGCAACCTTTAATTTGTGTTTAAAATATTTTTTTTTCAATGCCCGAATTGATATTATCCCTGTTTTTTCATTTCATTCTGCCGGACACGGAATATAGGCTTTGGGGTTGGTGTGGTCGAAAGGGTTGGTTGCTCAGGTGGAATGGGGTTAGGATTAACAGAAGTGACCTCTGTCACTAAAACCGGCTCCGTGTCTGAAAAGTAAAAAAGTGTATAAATATACGTTAACACACGAGTCAAATCTTGGATGACAAATATATCTTTCTTCATGCCTATAATAATAACTAATTGTATTACTCTCTCTATAACACAGACCGTAGAAATATTCTATTTTACTAGTAAAATAATAATGATAAATGTTTAGCAACACGCCATATTTATATAGGTGTCGTAATTGAGTTGATGTTTTGTTTACCATTTTTGAATACTTTATTGGAAAAATGTCTCATGAATTGCATGTCTTCTCCCCCGGAATTAGTCGAAATACCTAATCGCAGTATTGACACACTTATTCCAAATATTTATTTTTCTTTCATTCTTTCTAATTTATCAATAAATAAATTCACTATTGTTCTATTTGTTCCATAAAACTTGAATTGCATTTATGTTTAAAAAAAAATAGTATTGAAAACAGGTTAATGTATTTATTGAAACATCCATCATTAGTACTTATACAATGAAATAAAATGGAAAGAGTATGATTATAAGACGTCAAGCTATTTTGCCCTAGCGTTGGTTCCACGGCCACGCCAGTTAAAATCATTCTGCTTCGATTGATCATATATCCACTGTCGCTGGAGGGTATTGGATCCAGTCACATCACTATTCAGTGTATGCTTCGTGCGCCATCTACGCGCGGGGCTCCGAAGTATTCTCGGCAGTAAATGTCTGACAACACATATTAAGCGCCTTCTACTCCTAATAATATAATATACTATAACTTTTTATAAATATTGGTGAGTATTCAAAATATTTTTGTACAAGTGCATCTGCAACCTAAATTGGTAATTAATTAGTAATGTTTATTTAAAAATAAACTTCAAGCAAATTTTAGATAATATTAATAATTTGAGCATCTAATGAATATTCGTTAAGTAGGTACTTTACCATTGTAATAGTCAGCAGCTGAATCATACATATTGGCATTGGGCTTAATATTGCCACCCACTATACCTAGTATCTGCTGACTGGTGCCGCTAATTACCTGAACACAGTCGCCTCCCCCCGTTTTGAAAATTTCAATCTATAAAGTAAATGAAAAAAATTCGTTAAAAAAATTTGAATTGATACTTTATAAATTTATATTAAATCAGTTATATATTTCTTAGTGAATTGTCAGCAATTTCAGGCATTTTTGGTGAAATATATTAGGGAACCAAAACACATATCACAATTGAGCATATTCACAAATTATTTCGGTTGCAAAATGTTTACATACTTTGAAATTGTTACATTTAAAATAAACAATATTATAATTTTACATGAAAATTATACCACATAGAAATTGAGCAGAATGTTTTGCTGTCATTCTAAACAATATTAGTTTTTGAAATGTATTAGCCACATATTATTTTTTACCTTATGAAGCTTAGCTTCTTCTTTTGCAAGCTGTATGGCTTGTGCAGCATCCTCCTCGACATCAGTCTCCATGAGGATTTGTTCATATTGTGCTCTCTGCAAAAAATTTCAAATATATTCATTTATTGTAGAGGAGTTTATGTAAACAGTTTATAGTATACAACTATATGCTGAATATCAAAATTGCTGACAGTGAAAAAAGTAGTAATAAATGAACAATCTACAAAATTTTCCCTACTGGCAACTGGCACAGTCAATTTACTTGCAAAAGCAAGCATTGACATACATTTTAATCAAATTCATAAGCCCTGAAATTTATTAAATATAACAATATTCAATGGCATACATATTCATTTAATTCTGTCTTTACAAATATTCACACCTTAATTTTTAACAAAATCAATGAATTCCATATATACATAATGTAGATGTGAAGAAAATTATCCAATTATTCATTAAAATTGAAGAAAAAAAAATTGTATTCTGGAATATTTTCATTTGAAGCATACTTTTATGGAGATAATAAATAATTATCAAGTAGGACTTACATTTTCTTCTGCAACAATAACAACATTACTTTGATTTTTCAGTTTTTGTTCAAATAAAAAATATTATTATGAACAAGTATAAATATTTTTTTAACTTTTATGGCACGATCTTGTTAAGTATGTGGGTAAGAAAGGCTCTACGAAGCGAACATTTTTTACCACTATTATTTAAAAAATTTTTTTTCACTTACAATTAAGACTGAAGTTCAAGAAAATTTTGTTAGTTAACAATTGTTTAACTTGTTGAAAAATTAACTTTAAGTAAAATTTCCAACGGAAATAAATTATTTATAGTGTTCAGAATACACCATAATTTTTTCAAATTAAAAAAAAATATTCAATACCTTAAATAAATTAATTAATGTGCCGTACTCGCTTTTGACGCCGCGCTCGCAATATAAAAATGTCGCGCGCAGACCTATTTTCAGCGTTAAATTAAAATTATAAATAATGGATATAGAGTTCCGGGAGTTAGGAGTTTTTTATTGGAAATTTCCTCCTCTTTCAGAATCTTTTTTTGAAATTTTTTAAATAATAATAGTTTATGAAATATTGGCAAAAAACGAAATGCCATTTTTTTTCATCTATAATTGTTTATAACTTTTGCAATTTTTTATGTGCTAATACACGCTTTTAGCACATTTTTCTAGGCGTCATTCCGAATCCAATGAGCTATAGAACATAATTTTAAGAGCAGTATCTTTATTTTCTACCATTTTCAACTTGTCGACTAGACTATTTCTTGTAAATAAATTTCGACTAAATAAGAAAATACTTAAGAATCATCAGTAGATGCTTCTAAGTATCAGCATTCATTTTTAATATACATTTCAGTATTTACTTAATGCTGATGCTTATACTTATAAGTAAGTACTGATTTTTATTAATACTACAGAATAAGATGACTTGATAAAGTAGTACAAGAAGTTTTTACTCACAAGATGAGCAATAATATGTTTAACATTTGTATCTGTGATACTTTCAGTACTTTTTTACTTCTAAACTCCTATTAAATCCACTTTCTTATGTTTAAATTCAAGATGTTAATCCTTCATAACGGGTTTTCCAACCGGTGCAATATTTTGATGTTACACTGTGAATAATTTAGTGATACACTAAATAAAATTTAAATCTTAATTAATAAATACACATATAGGAAAAAATCCCCTATGAAGATCGATTTTTAAAAGTCACCTAACGTACTACTTTTATTATTCTAGAAGTCTATTCAATATTCATAATAAAAACATTAACAATGATGCAAAAAGTGCTTGTAATCCTTAAAAAAAGTCACCCTTTTATTAGCCGTGAAAGGGGAAGTTTTTTTAGCTTCTCAGCCCGTTTTAAACGACTACAATAACTTACAAATTTTATTAAACCAAATTAAATTAATACGCAGTTTGTTCCCATCAGAGATGTTTATAAAAATCATTTTTATCTGGATTAGGAGTAGCGCGACGGTGCGAAAAATAAACAAACGGGTTCGAAAAAATTGTTTTACGCCCTTTATTTGAACTGGAACAAAATTAAAAAGCATTCAAGTGCGAAAATATTGGATTTTATTCCAGGAATATTCGTCGCTCTTTTATTTTTTCGTCTTAAAGATACACTACAATAAATTTACACTGATAAAAATATTGTCAGTATAAAATTAGTTATATTTTCAATTAAAAACGAGGACTCGCTGGTAACTCATTTATTGTACCGGGTGGCCAACTAAGAACGGCCGTCGGCGGCGTTGTCTTCGGTACACAGGAAGATTCACATTTCCAGTAGTACGCACACGGTGTGCGAGTCAGAGAAAAACTCTTCTGCTGTGATGCCGTCTGTTTGGGTACTGCAGTGTATACACTCGAGCAGCAACGGCTGCATTTCTCATACATTTAAAATAAACTGCCAACATATCAAATGCTTCTTCATTTGTAAGAATCATTTTATTGCGAAAAGATAAAGAAAGTCTATTAACTGCAACACGAATAATAATTTTTGACATATGCGTCAAAATCATATCTTGCTTGTTTTCAAATGGGAATCTATTTTGTATCTTACATGGCCATCTTTACAAATTTTGTTGTCATCATTTAAATCGTAATTCATATTTTAAACTGTATTTGTTCTTGCTGGGAAAATATCGATTTTTATTGATATTTTATGCTTCTGATTTACTAACAAATCGCTTGAAAACAAATAACATTCTTATATAATTGAAAAAATGTAGCACATCTTACTTCACCTGTTTTCTAGACGTTGGAAGATCAATTCCCGCCATTTACCTATTTCTTAAGATATCTCAGAATAGAAAAGAGATATCGCCTTGCGATTTCCACCAAAAATTATGAGAATACAAAAATATGTAAACACATTGACATAAAATTTCATTTTATCAAAGATATTGTAGACAAAGGAATAGTTAATGTAAAATATATACAAACTGATTCTAACATTGCTGATATGTTCACTAAAGCACTTTGTAAGAAAAAATTTACTAAATTTATAGATATCTTATCTGTTATTTGAAATGTAAATGTGTATTTGGTATACTTGTATCATACCGCCATACATTTTTTGTTGTATATTTTTGATAGAATGTTGATCGCAATTTTAGTTGTTAATATTAGCAAACTCAAAATTGACATGAGGTGTAAGAAGTCATATTCATCTATAATTGAAATAATCGAGTGTGTATTTATTATATCATTTTAAAAAAATATTGTGTCATGTAATACGTCTCATCAATATAAAATGTGAAAAGTAGGAAATCAATAAATCTATTTTCAAAGTCTTCGTTTACTTGAATCAGCAACTAATCTATAGTTTTCATCCTACACATAAATAATTCGTTTCTAAAATGACAAAAAGAAAGGTGGGAAATATTTTGATTGTACCGTTTAATGTTATGAGATGAACGAGACATAGAAAATTGCGGATAAGTTGTTGAAAACAACATTTTCGTTGCACCTTTTAATATTATGCAATAAACACCAAATCATAAAATGTAAAGAAAGGTGGGAAATATTTTTATTGTACCGTTTAATGTTATGAGATGAACGAGACATAGAAAATTGCGGATAAGTTGTTGAAAACAACATTTTCGTTACACCTTTTAATATTATGCAATAAACACCAAATCATAAAATGTTTATCTTTGGTTATATTTTCCATTCGACTTTTTATGAAATTTAGTGTATCCTGTCTTGCTTTTTGCGTAACCTCTTCCAGTGTAGAATAACCGCCGTCAAATTCGTCCATAATATGTAACCCACTGTTTTCCACCTTAGTTTTATTGGCAACGTAGTCGCGTAGTCATTTATAATAGGTCGCTATTGGTGACAATAAAATGCTCAGTTTATAACACCAACAGAACGCTCTTTGGAGCTAAAAAAAAGAAGAAGCAAGTGCATGGGCATATGACACTTGTGCTAGTTCTGTGACAGGAAGTTACGTAGGCTGTCAATAAGTAACCAAAAAATTAAAATTAAATATTCTAATTGAAATTAAATCGTACAACTATGTGGCAATATTGCAGAAGCTGTCCCACAGATAGTATGAGAAATATTAATATTAAATTGCATCAACTTCTATTCTCGTATCAATTACAACCAGCTCCTTTAGAACAAATTGTAGTGTATAATAGGTGCCATCTAGTGTCATTTTTGTAAAGTTGTGTTCCGTGCCTAGCTATGCTTTACCATTTTTCTCGCCTAGCCTTGCATATACCTACTTTCTGGTCCCGATAGGTCCACTAAAATTGGGTTTTCGAGTAGTGTAGGATAAAAACACTATTTGCATCGTATTACTAACCTGACGCACTATTTCAAATTACCAACTTTCTCAATTCCTCGTGAAACAGTTTATTTTTCTTCTTTCCAATGAGAACAAATTACTAGTTCAGGCAATTTCCAGTAGATGGCACCAGTTATAAAGTTTTCACATATGCTCGGCACCAAGCTACTTAATTATGTGTGGATAATTAGAAATAAATGAAAACTCTCCGCTTTTACACCCTTCACAATCGAAGGATATCAGCAGGCATGCTGAGCGGGGAGAAACAGTGCCCTTGACGACGGAATCTCGTGGCGGGCACCTAATAGCCTGCCAGAAGAGATCTTCCCTCCGCTCTGCGCCCTGCTGAACGCATGCCTTGCATTCTCATACTTCCCTCGTTGGAAATCAGCCAACGTAGTTTTCATCCCCTAATCCCAAAACCCCAAACCCGGCAAAGAGCCCTACAAAGCCTGAATCTTACCGCCCCATCTCACTAATCAGCGTCCTAGGTAAAAAAGTATTCGAACGCTTGTTAAAAGAACGAATCTGGGACGTCTGTACTGAAAATAATATAATTCCGGCACTCAATTCGGATTTAGGCAGAACGCCACCACCAAATTAGCGTCTAGTGAGTTGTACGGGTCACGGATGATCCTAACCAATGGAAATTAACAAGAATAACCTTGTCGACGATTGAAGCAGCGTTGCCAAACCGAAATCATCAGATGGAAGATTATTTTAAGGGGACTGAAAATAATTTTTACAATAATAAAAAAGTTATGGGCAATTTTAAAACTTTTCTAGCTATACTCGATTCTCTAATTTATTCATTTTATACTTTTTCAAATATCTCTGAATATTTTTGATTTGTATAAATTTTGTTGAAATGTTCACCTTACTTCATACGTATAAAACATATATCCGTCCAATAATCGACTATAGAGCAAACGTCTATTGCACCCTCCCCAACCATCTTGTCAAAAGACTCCGAACTTGCGAGCAGTCAATCCTGAGATACTGCCAATACAAGGCTCCATACTCTCCCACTAATACAGTATATCTCAACATCGACATCGAACCCATCCCATCTCACCTAAATAATCTACAAGCCCGATACGTTAATCGTACTAACGAGTCGGGCAGCGAAATTTCCAAAAACACCCTACTCACACCGTGGTTCGCCAACATACGACTCCTCGGTAGGTTCCCCCAGAGGAAGCTCCCATTTCCTTCACTACGCTTGCTAGCCACGGCCTACGACGACCTCCCCGACGAATACATTGACTACCTCGTCAAAAAATTCACTATTTCTCACACTATTTCATGTCAATAAATCTCTACTCACTAACTTCCGCAACAAAGTCCAAAACCATTGTAATAAACATCTCTAACAAATTCGAAAATCTCTCATTTCCAGCTATTATTTGTTCAACACTTTGGACTAACCCTATACTTTCAGCCGCCCCCACACCACCCACGTCGGCGTTGCAGGTTTTTGCGGTTTTCCTGTACACTCTGTGAATTTATTCACTAGCCAAATGGACCGACGAACGACGCACCCGCATTTTTGGATTTTAGATTATTATTATTCCACCTACCTCCGTAAATAGTCCCAAACCACCGAAGGCACGTCACCGCAACTTTCAACAAATTATCTAATTCTATACACTTTTGAAAAATTTCTCCCATACACTTTTTCACACAACTTCAAAAAACCAATAAAATTATAAATTTTCAATATTCCTAATATATCACTCTTAAAATGCCGGAGACATTTCAGATTCTTCAAATTCAGTAAATAGCACTTAATTTCACAAATTTCTGACACCTAGCCAACTCAACGCATAAATCTCAGTATCGGCAACGATACATGGTTCGTCTTCTACATTTAACACTCCCATCCTAGACACTTTTTGTCACACCATCTCCGCACACTTTTGAGCTTCGCTGCTTCCAAATAACAACCCCCGATACATCCCAACACAACGCAACCTCCAGTTACTTTCTAGCGAAAAGCCCATCCTATTACTCTCAATTCCATACACTTTTAAACTAATTTTCCTAGTTACTTTTAAAATTTTCTTACTAGACACCTTTTCAACCCCCAACTTAGTTTCTCAGTCAACGCGCACTAAACCACCCACCCAATAGACCCCCCACTCAGCCCTGAAGAGGAAACAAATCCTACACCAGGGCACCATTCTCGAAAACAACAATTCCTCCCAAAAACCCACAACACCAACAAAAACTCATTACAAATTTCTCTTCCTCTTTTATGTGGAATAGGTGGGATAGGGACAGTACAGCCGACACTATATTTCAAATTACATACTTTCTCGTTTTCTTGTAAGACAATAACAATCTTTTTTCTTTTGGAAGTCTTCTTTTGTAATAGCATTTAGGATCTCCCTCAATTTACGCGTACCTCTTCTCTGGATTCTAGACCAGGTTTCCTTTACGGCAGGCTTGACAAGAAGAACAATCTTAATTGTTTTACGAGGAAATGAGAAAGCATGTAATTTGAAATACAACGCCAGCTGTACTATCCCCACACCACATTTCACATACTCGCTAGACACGTATTTACTAACTTGATGCCGAGCATATGTGAAAAATTTATAATTGGTGCCATCTAGTGGAAATTGTCTGAACTAATAATTTTGTGTTGGCGAGTGCAAACTATGCATGTTCCAGTTTTTTACCAACTAAAAGTCGAAAAACCCTATAAAGAATTTGATACCTGGTGTACTGAAAAACTTGTTTTTTTTTTATTTTTATGACTATAGATGGTTGTTTATATCAAAATGTCGTCAAAATGAATTCAGACCACTTGGAAAATATCCATAATGATATTGGTATATTGGCTATATCAAAATGTCATCAAAACGTCAAAATCACAAAAAGAGTACGTTAATGACGTCAATTAACGCATCCTTTTTTAAATAAAATAATTCATTAATATCGAAATTACAATACTTGTAATTAATTAAAACAAATAAATTAAAAATTATCCTTATAATAAGGGTTTACAATTATATTTTACATGTTAAAATTTCCCATCTAAAATTATCAACTAAATGATATTCTCTCTAAAACGATGACAAGTTTTACGTTGATAGATGGTGGCTAATATGCCGGAGTACAAGACAATTAGTGGCTAATATTACAACGTGATCTTAAGGTGAACATTGAATCAAGATACCATTTTTAAAAAGTGAATGAAAATATTACAAACAGTGAATTGAAATTTGAAAGTAAATGTTTAAGGTTGAAGTATCTTCATTAAACATCATGTCTTGATTAAATGTTACCCGTTTGAATATTATACATAATTGTGGTCTTGTACTCCGGCATATTAACCACCATCTATGACCGTCAAACTTGTCATTATTTTAAACAGAATATCATTTAGTCCATACTTTTAAATTGGAAATTTTACATGTAAAATACAGGGTGTCCCAGGAGTGAGAGGCCTAAACGTGGGAATGAGTAGATGGTGTTAAAATAATGTCAGTACTTCATATAATTTTTTTTCTACAGACCTCCTTTATTGACTTATAGGGCTTTAAAGTTAGAAATTAAAAATACATTCTTATTCATAACTCCAAAGCTATAATTTCGAACTTACTGAAAATTTGTACATACATCAATTCATTTATTTTGCCCATACGAGTAAGTATACTAATGTTGCAGAAAGTCAGGATCGGACCTGGCTCACCGGATAAAAGGTCAGAACTTTTAAAGTGACAAAACAACAAACTTTAAAATACTGTTTATTCTCCAACTATTTTTCTGAAAAAAAGGTACCATTTGTCCAAATCGACAACATCAGTGGTTTCCGAAAAATATGGAAATTCGTAAGACACGGCAGAGCACATTCAGATTCTATCATCATTCAGGAAATGGGTTATAACCAAGTAGGCTGCCGTCAATTATTTGTGATATGCATTAACCATCTTTCAAAAAATGTTATTTTATCAAGTAGGAAGCTGTCAATGTATGTATCATATGCCTCAACCATTCTTGAAGTAATGTTCAGCAGAACAAATTAACTAATAATTTTGATATGAAAAGTGAGAATTATCCAGAGTAACATAATAATAAAATACAAACAAGAATTTTAATCTAATAAATAATGTTCAAAATACGCACCTCATACCTCTACATATTTATTGAGCCTACGAATAATGTTTCGTTATACTTGAAATGTATGTGGTTTTAAATTGAATGTTTTCACTTTCATCACTTGATGTCTGGTCAGTGGATGGAAACTTGAGGGTGATCACTCAGGTAATGAGGATCTTGATCTATGTACATTGGCGTCTGCAGTAATTTCGGCAGTTACCTCAGTAGTTAAGTTCTTTTCAGTCTCCATAGTAGAGTTTACATTCGGCATCTTCAAGGTCAAATTGTTATTTATATTTGCTTTGGTTTGATCTACATATCTAAATTTTTCGGAAAACGTTGATTGGGGAACGGAATTTGAAAATGTACAGAAATATTTCACGGTAGTAGTACTAGAAGATAGTCTTCAAATTCGATAGTTGCAGTTGTCATAATTTTCAATGTGGTCTTGTTCAGAATTTGGTATAGGGATCGAGACCGAACTATAGAGGCAGCACTTCTGTCGAAAGTAGATCACGCTGGTGTTAAATAAGAAAAACATTGTGATGTAAACAGTGTAATAAACAACCTACAAAATGCAAAAAATGAATAGATCTTTTTATTTTCGTTGCCAGGAAAAATTGTTGGTGTGTAAGATGGGTGTAGGGGGTTATCTGATTTTTTATTATTGGCAAAATGAGCACTACACATTCTAGTATTTTTATTTGGTTCCCAATCCGTCCGATGTTTTCTGAAATGTAATTAAAAAACTTGAAGTGATTCGTTTTGTACTAATGATTACTTTCTTTCTATTAATATTGCTACGAAACAGCACCCTGGTATAGTCCCTAAAACCGACTCTGTCTAAGCCAGGTATAAAAGTTAAAATTATGGCGGATACGCAGTTATAAAAAACTGTTTACGAGTTTACGACTATCTTATGTAAACATTGTTTTTGTGACCAGAGTTATCTAGAAAAGGCCAGAAAAATTATTTGTGACTGTGTAAGCCGCAGCCTAGAATTTACTAGTAAAAACGGTTTTGATATATAAGGGACTGATCAGAAAGAGTTAGTTTAGTTGATAAAGTGATCTCGAGAAATAAACAGAAATACACCGAACAGTAAAGTGCTAATATAATCAAGTTTGTGTGCATATAAATTAGATTTAAGTGATTAGTTAAGTATATATAAATTAAGTGTTAGTGAGCTAGTGTTTAAATAAATTAGTAAGTAGCCATACCGTGTGTTTAAAATTAATCCCACCCGTTGATTGTTTAAATAAATTAGAAAAACATTATAATAGTATTTATTAAAGTCAGCAAACACTTTTCTATTGAAAACAACATTTTATTCTCTCGATAATAATTGTAAAAAAATAATAGTTAATAAAAAGATTTAATTAGAACACTTTACTTACATATGGGTTTTCACTGCATTTATCCATTTTTGACGTTTTAAGTTTATCCACGCAGTGTTCAATGAACTTACGGTGAAACTATAAAATTTCAGTTGCGTGGTATTTTTATACGTCATATTTGAACAGCCATGATTACAGAAAGATACTTTTGATGAAGACATCACAAACATCTATTATCAGTTTTAAAAAATGAACATTTAAAAACTCAGATTATACAAAACTAATAGTGTTTACATCACTTTGTTTGCGTTTTTTCACGGCAGAGGGCATAAGCGTCATCTTTCTCGGTCCCTATTGCATTTAGACAAGGGGTTCTCAGTTGTACTTGGCTCTCGGCTTGCCCAGTTCCTATATTTTCTAACCTAATAATTTTAATAAATAAATAAATAAAACTTTCCAAAAATCACTTATTAATTAGTATCTTACCTAATTCCTATAACTGATAACATCTTCGATCCATAATAAAAATAGTGAATATGAGCTTCTGGCGTAAAACGCATTCTATACTGGCATATCTAGAAAAACTCACTAAGGGGCCGACGCACAATATGTACAATAAAAATTTTGAAACATTTTTTGTTTTATTTTGGGATTTCATAACAATTAAGTTTGGCCCTCCTGCCTTGCGGGGCCTGCAGGGGTATACTTTACGCTACTGTTTCAAAGACAACGTAACCTAACTAATGTTCTTTTATGTCTGTTTAGTCATCAAGAAATATATTTTGATATTAGATGATTACAAAAGAGATCAATTGAATATAGTACTCAAATTTTCAACTGAAATTGATTCAGGTGAATTCACAAGTTATACATTGTCTTACTAGACTATTTATCATCAAATACAGAATAAAAATTCATACGTTGAAACTTTCTAACAAATATTGAAAGAAACAAATTTAATCATATAAATACCTGTAAGTTATGAATACTGTGGTTCAGTGTAGTGTTCTTTAGGGCGCTGCGATTCTGTATATTTATGTTCTGAGATGTAACGTGTTGATCCAAACTGAAAGGGTAAAATACGACCGGAAGCGGAAGTTTGGCGGGAAAGACACCCCAAAAACCGAGAATGAAAATTCTTATGAATTCCTTAAAGCCATTTATTAAATAATAAGGATCCCGGTTACCTTGAGCTTGCTAATGTGGGCATTAGTCTACCTTTTTCTACAAATTACGCGGTGTCGTGTATTTTATTTTTATTGTTTTTATCCTTTAATCCATTGTTCTGTTTCGAAATTCCTTTCTCATATAAAGTGAATCACTGAAAAATTAATGTGATTTTTTAAATTTCATTTTCGCATCAATCATGTTAATTATTAGAGACAAAACGATGAAATAAAACAATATAATTTGTTTAAATATTAATTTATTTGAACTAATGTTTAATTTAAACTAACACTAAGACAGCAGCTTTATCAAAACGAATGAAGGTATAATATAAAAAATTTCTTAATATATACAGTGCATAAATACAGAATTCTATTTACTAATGTTAACAAAGGTATTGAAAGAAATTACCTGGAAATTCATTCACTACAAACATTCCTAAGCTATCTTCTGGGTAAAAAGGTTTAATAAAGGAGAGTGATTGATATCTATTTGGTCGTTAAGATGATTACCTGAATATTTATTTTTGTTAATCTCAAGGGCCTCTAATAAATTTAAACTAAAGGATTTACCGACTACATGGACAATTTCAAAATTTGGGTCGAAAATGTGTTGGTTTTCTAATAAATGATTTGAATAGTTGGAATCTCATTTTTTGTTGTCATAGCTACGTTTGTGTTCCGAAATTCTAGTTTTAAAATTTCTAAAAGTTCTACCGATGTAAATTTTATCACAGTTGTCATTACCACATTTTAATTTATAAACTCCTGATTTGTTTAAATTTGAAGATTTAGATTTATTATTTTTAATGAATTTGGATAAATTGTAATCAGTTTTAAAGGAAATGTTAATGTCTAAAGTTTCTAAAAATGATTTAATTTTTAAGGATGGTGTTCCAATCACTCTCCTTTATTAAACCTTTTTACCTAGAAGATAGCTTAGGAATGTTTGTAGTGAATGAATTTCCAGGTAAATTCTTTCAACACCTTTGTTAACATTAGTAAATAGAATTCTATATTTATGCACTGTATATATTAAGACATTTTTCATATTATACCTTCATTCGTTTTGACAAAGCTACTGTGTTAGTGAAACGCGTCAACAAGTTTAAATTGAACATCAGTTCAAATAAATGAAGATTTAAACAAATTATATTGTTTTATTTCATCGTTTAGTATGTATCTTCATCAAGTAAAAGCCTCATCTATTCAATAAGAGACAAACATTATTTTACAAAGTTTTTAATACATTGGTTTCAGTAAGATATCTAACTAATATGTTTATGTTCCAATTTTGACCTAATACCGATTTCAATGTGCTTGATATATTATTTCTCACTTGAGCGTTTTCATATCTAGGACACTCAACCAAAATATGCTTCAATGTTATTTGCTTGGGCATTTTACTACCTGCTTGGTATTGTGTTCCACAGGTCTTCACCTCACGTAATGTTGATTTCGAATCAAGCTACTGATTTTGCCACATACTTATCAGCTTCCACATTTTTGGACCATTTAAGCCCTTGTAACAATGCATAAATTTCTTCAGGAAAAATAGGATGGCAGGCTGGTAATTTGAAAGATAGATTACGCAGCTCCGATGCCAATTGAAATTTTCGGGGCATCCATATATATTTTGTAATAGTCATTATATTAAATGAGTCTTGTCTTCAAAAAATGTTTTTTATCAGCAAAATGGGTAATTCGTATTTTTTAAAAGAGGTATGGTGTCAATTATGATTTGAAATTTTGCCAAGTAGGATATATTTGTTCAAACTTAAATATAAGAACGGATTTGATTCGAAGATGTGCTTTGTATTGCGTCACGTGATCACAGAAACTTAGACTCGATTATTGTTGAGCGATATTTGTTTGAATTTATGGGTCCAATAAATGTTTAGTATTATCTAATATGGAGGTAGCATATGAGAATGTCTACATTTTATTTCTCATAGATGAAGATGATACTCCTAATTCTGAATAATGGCTTTCTCAAAAGATTTATACATTTCGGACAAGATAATATCAACTTTTTTATTTGACCATTCCAGGTTAGTTTCTGGTCAACTATCATAACTGAGAATGTCGTAGAAGTTACATATTATTCTTGTGGTTTAGCATTGTACCCATGTTGTTACTTTCACTAAGTCACCCGCATGTAACCTTATTTTAATTGGTTTAATTATTTTGTGTAATGTTATTTATAGTAATCAGAGATAATATGGGACTAATAAACATTTCTGTTCATTCGCAAAGGCTTCGTGTATGTCACTTTCTACATCAATAATATTGTCAATAGGGTTTTCCTAAATCCACTTCGTTCTGGTTTAGTCAGTTAGCCACTTGTTTTCACTTAAAACGATTATAAATATTTTTTTTTCTAAAAGCGTACTAATATGTGCAAAAAGCCAGAATGACTGTACGTGTTGCTTTCTTACCAGTCCGGTATGATTGTTGCTTCCGTCCACTGAATTGGAAAAGTATGTTGTATCCAAATGGTGTCACTCTTCGATATAAATATATATATATATATATATATATATATATATATATATATATATATATATATATTGCAGGAAAGACATCGGTATATTATCAGAACCTAAACACGAGTTTTTAAAGTCCTTTACCGATTAATCTAGAAGACATATTGTTATCATTATTGATTGGGATTTCTTCGATAGCTACTCCGCTTTTTAGAGATTTTGTTATTAAGATTTCTTCTTGTTTTATACAAGTTATTTTGATTTATGAATTATTGCCGGATATGTTATTTACTCTTTTCCATACAGATGTTAAGTTAGTAGAGCTGTTTATATTTTGTACATATTCTATCCATGAGTATTTTTTACTTTTTTCATATATAGGTACATATTATCTAGTTTAGGCCTTGAATCTATTGTGATATGCTTTTTATAGATTAATAGCATGTTTACTTCTTTAAGTACCTCTTGGAATTCCACCATGGTACGGTTGTACGGTTTGTAATGAAGTGAATTATTTTTGTATTCTTAATAATTTTCATGCGTGTATTGTATAATCATTATTCATATTTTTATAAAATTGAAATAATTTATCTACTAGTAGGAGACAACTCTCCCAAGTTATTTTCTCTGGAACTGGTCGAAGCATTTTCTATGGAAAACATAAGGGAAATAGAAGAAAAGCAGGTGATACATCCAATAAAAGACAACTTGGAAATCAGGTGGCCAAAAATAGTAGGAACATTTGCAGCAAAAATCTCGAACTGAAAATTTTCTATGCATTTTAACCTACCATGTTGGTGTAGATAAGACAATTCGATCATATCGAAACAAATAATATGATATCAAACCCGTTTTTCAGAAAGATTTATACATACAATTTTAACATTTTTATCCTAGTAAGTTCTTTTCCTTTGGTTTTCCCTAATTTCCCTATTAACTTGATTATACTTGTTAGTACTAATTACTGCATAAATTTGTTACGTCAGGCGCAAATCAGAGCTGCCCATTTTGGCACTCCATTAGACAAAACTTTTAAAGACAGTAATCAAGTGAATTCGTCCATATTTTTTCCCTATACAAATTGAATACAATTCAATAACTCTTATACTTTCGGCGAATAGGGTGTTACCGATTGCTAGGGGGTGAACGTTAAGGGTGTCAATAAGTATCGGTTCGGTATATGGGGGAAAAAATCACCCTTCACACGTTTATGACGAAGATGAAATATTCTGAATGTAACATGTTCGATGGTTCGATATTAGAAGGATAAAAAGGATTTTTTTCAAATAAAATCCGTCTACTAAATATTGCACAAAATTCGCAAAATAAAAAATATATCTTCGTACGAAGTAAGACAAATATATGTTAATAATGGATATATAATGGTCTGATCCCTTTATTCCTTAATCAGACCGGAGTTTGTGTAATAATTTCCTGGTTAATATTTTCATGTATATGAATTTTTATAACTACTTTTCCTTCAACCCACATCTACTATGTTGATAAATAATATATCAGTTGTAATCATATATTATTTATCAGTTAACTATTTTGATGTTAAACATATATGAAATTGACTGATGAAATTAAAACTTATAAAACCATCACATATGCAGGAAATATTTCTAATAATATTTCAAAGATAATATCTTCAGCAACGAATACAACAATTTCTTTTAAAACAGAAAGTAACGTTAGTACAAAATTGTTAAATGTAAAAACAAAAATACCACTATTAAAGAAGTCAGGTATATATAAACTCAAATGTCCAGAATGTAATGCTGTCTATTTGGGTCAGACCCTTAGGAATTTTGAAATACGATACAGTGAGCACTTACGAGCATACAGATTAAAACAACCAGATAAATCCCACTTCGCAAAACATCTACTTGACACCAATCATTCATTGACACCTAACACAGAACTAGAAGTGCTGCTTATTTGTGAAAAGAAACAAGAACTGGATTTCCTTGAAGAACTGGAAATTAGAAGACATTTAAGAAACCCACAATATGAAGTTGTCAATGAACAGTTAAATCTAGGGAATTCTCCACTAATAAACTGTCTTCTTAAGTGATAATTGTAAAGATCAGCAGATATAGTTTTCCTGGTTTTCTATATCATTGCACAGTTATACTGATCTTAATTGGAAAAATGATATCCAGGATATCATTATAGGGCTAATTATATCTAAGCTTCAATATTTGTAATATCACATCTTCTTTTTTCTATAAACATATATTAAGCCAATCACAAGTTAGGTTACTTATTGGTCTAGCCAAAAATAACTACTAAACATCAGGTAGGCATAAAATTAAATGTAACTTCTGTCATTCTGACGATGATATTGATTTATCGAAACAATTGTCAATTTTTTAGAATTTTCAATAACTTTTATTATATTGTGGAATTAATTAGAGACCGTGAGTTTCATTTAAAAACACTAATTAAACATATATATTTTCAATGACCGTAATTTCTCAATTTCTTATATTTTCATGTGTTTCGATCCGAAATAAAATCGCTACAGTGGTAACGTTTCGGTTTAATTGATTTAAACAATTTTCAAACCTTTTTAAAAATCGGAAAACATGATACATTTATGTAAATACTCAGAGGTAAAATACATTTCTTTTTTTTATTATGCCTTGGTGGAGGCTCGTCTACTGCTGTACAGTAGTATTTCTTAAATTAAAAAAGGCGATTAATATACATAAAAACAAATAATATAAATAATAAACTAATATAAACACTGTTAAAAAACGTATACAGAGTTTCCTAATTAAATTGAAATTACAATTAGAGACCTTTTTTAATAGGTAAAGTGTAGATATTCGTTTATAGTAAGTTGGTATATATACAACTTAAGTTGTCTATGTCAGGTCAGAAATTGATTGAGTTAGGATTCTTCTTAATATTTATCATTTCTTTGATCAATCTTCTACTATTATTTTTTTCTACTTTCTGATATGTAAGCAAAATTTGCTTGTTTTTCTTCGTCCCTTTGTTCTCTTTAGTCCACTGTAAGATTATCACTCCATCGTTTGCGCGGTCTTCCGATGTTCCTCCGTCCCTTTGATTTCTTCACAGAACTAGGGCGTCCTGTTGGGACCTGTCTTTCCTTGTTCTATCTTTCGTGTTCCCAGTGCTTCATTTGTTGCTCTCTAATATTTCGTCTCAATTTCTCCCAGCTGTTGTTAATGTCATCTGTCTCATCTATTGGTTCCCTCTCTAATTTTTCCGTGAGACGTCTTTGATATAATTTCCGGGTTGATTCATCATACAAAGATTCCACGCATATCTTCTCCACAACTGTGCCAGTAGTCCAAGAGCCCGTGAGGGCCAGACCTTCGGATTTTTATAAAAGCTGAAAGTTTTTCTATGTATATCCCCAATACAGGTAAGAATGATCCCCGCCCATGAAACCTGGGTAGTGGTGGCTTTGGCAGGTAACAGGTGTATAAAATTTCACCTCAAATGTATCAATTTATAAAACTCAATTTTTTTATATTTTACTCGTAATAATATTAAAACTCGCGTTGTTCATTGCCAGACACTTAGTATAGTTACAACCTCCTGCCGGACACCCCTAAACTATTATAATTTGTAATTATACTTACGTTATATTATAAAAGCTAAATTTTATATATATTTTTTGGACAACTATTAAAAAATGTTTCCTTAGTAGCCAGACGTATGAAATGTGTAAAATAGTTGTGAGTGAGAGGAGCATATGCAGCAACGGGTGCGAGTGAAATAGAGCGTGCAGTCTATTGCGATCTTTTACTGCGCATCAGCTGCTCGTTGTGTATCATGTAGTGCGCGGTTAAGCTCATAGTAAACGTACATCAAACGTATATTAAACGTTGTATTATTTTTCTGTGTAAATTATAAAATAAATGTGATCTAGTTGCAATAAAAAGTTATCATGAGTGAAGAAGAAGTAAAAATAGTTTGCTTTGTTTGTAAAAAAAGTGGTGAAGATCTTATAATATTTTCCGAGGAGACTTTAAAAAAATGTCAGAACATTCTAAATTTAAGAAAAATACACAAACTTAAATACAAAGACATTATTTTACCTAGTGAATATACAGAGAGTGGTTATCACAGATCAAGTTAAAAAGCATTTACAGGTCTAATGAAAAAATACTTCAGCATTGAACCTTTAAGTACTGAAAAAAAAAAGAAAAACAAGCAAGTTGTGTAGTTACAGACAAATCATATCCAACTTCATCGTCGATTCCAGATTTGAGTTTAGAACCACCAGATTCAGAGTCTTCATCAATAGAATCTTCAACAATATCTCAACAAATTTCATTTTCCCAGTCAATAGAAGCACAACCGTCAACATCTCAAGATTAATCTTATTTACAGCCTGTACCTACAGAATCTTCCACGCAGTGCTGCCAGATGGTTTTTTGCTTGAGCGGTAGATGGCACCATTAAAAAACGGTAGAAAGCTGTAGATTGTTCATAATTCAAATTTTCATCAGAAAAGAATAGTGCAATAAATAAAAAACATACCATACAAAAATCATTTATTTTCAAAATAAAACTGAACATAAAATTCTTACAAAATAAAAAGGTAATTCTAATTTTAATAAATAGGAACAAAAAATACGTTTATTCAGAATCTGAACTACTACTAAGATTTATGTTGTCTTTTTTTATTATATATATATATATATATATATATATATATATATATATATATCTTTATTGTGAAAACTTATAAAAGATGAATTAAGATTAATATTGAAGCAAGCATGTCCTGATAAATAAGCTTTGGTATCTAATAATCCACTAATAGAAGATGTAGATAAAAAGTTCCTCTGCTTTGTCTTTAAAAGATTAACTTGGGTAAATATTCTTTCCACATTTGCGGATGAATGAGGAAGAGATAAAAGGGCGCCCACAAGTTTTCCAAAATGGGGAAAAGATAGGTTATTATGACATGTCTTATTATTTTTTTGTTATTTGAGGGAAATGTTGTGCTAGTGGTCCAATAGATTCATGAATTCCCTTAATTACCTGTTCTGGATCGATTATAGCTAGTTGCTTCAAAAGTTCATCATCAAAATTAAATCTCATATTTATTTGTTTAGCGCTTTCAATATAGAATTCTAAACATCTTGTTCTTAATACAAGTAATTGTTCATGCAGTTAATTTGTGACTTAATAAATAGTTTGTCAGTTTTGTTCCCAGATAGATGTTTTCAAGAGGTTTATGATTTTGGGGATTATTGAAGTCAATATTCATTATAGTTATATTTTTAATAACATTTCGTACAATAAAAAAGTCTAGAAATGTTTTGTAAATCATGCTCATACTGTTATGCAGTTTATGGATTCGAGGCGACGTTGATTGCATTTCCTTGTTCATGTTATTAAAAAGAAGCACATGATCTAAGAACAGGTAAAAGGGAAAAATAGAGGCTCCCTTAATTTTTGGAGTATACCATCTGAAACCAACAATCTATCGTTCACCGCACAATCTGTGAAAAATAAAATTAGAGCATTAACTGCTCAATCAGTCGTTGACCCACCATATGTAGTGACAACCATCTTGTCTGACATGGGTGTAAAATTGTATGCACTTTTGTTTGAGCAAATATTTGAAACTCTTTAAAAGTTTCAATGCGTTTTGGGCTGTTAGAAAAATAATTAAATACTTCACGCGCGAGATCTTCAATGCCTTTTGGTAATTTGACGCTTGCGTAGGATGCACATAGTGCAAAACTATGACATATAGATTTGAATACGTGGAGATGTGGAATATCATGCTGTAAATGTGTTACCAGAGAATTATCATGTTGGTTTTGTATGGTATTTCATATTGTTGGAAGCACTTCACTATAGCATCATAAAGATCAACCGCCTTGGCATATTTCATTGGTATTAAGGCCAAAAATGTATCATTCAATGCATTCAATTAGATACCATCCTGCCGGTATAAAAATATCTCACCTCAAGTGAGAGATGTTTTGTGCATCTCCTGTCCGTAGATTCATCCACTATTAGTGAAAAATCTGTCTTTTTCAAAATTTCGCAAACGTTAATCAAATTTTTTTGGCCAATAACATTTTCTATTATTGCAGTGGTTATTGTTCTTTTGCATTTAATATTATCAGCTATATCAGGATGAAGAAGATGAGTTTAGAAATTATACTCATCAATTGTGGCAAATGTTCAGTAACAGTAAATGGTAAATTATGTTCCGCTACAAAAGCTCCTAATATTATATCTGCCTCCCTTTTTAGCAATTTCTAAAGTATTAGAACTTTTCATAGACGGCATGTCACTTAGTTTCATTTGTTTCATCTGAGGTGCAGACAATTTTTTATGACTGTCTCTAGCCAGGTGCCTTCTTAATAGCAATTTTCCAGACTTTATGTTTATATATTTATCACATACTTTACAATATGCTTCGTAAACATTTTTATGATTTGGAGCTAGCCAATCGCGAAGTTCTGCATCCCTTTTCCATTCAACATTGTATTTTTGATCGTACTTTTTTCTTTTGGGCTGGGGCATGCGAGTCGAACTTGTACTTTCTTTGTCCGTTGCTTCTGAACTAGATGCTGGACTTGAAATAAAAGCAGTAATGAAGGTATATCTTATAAAACTAAAAATGTTCTTACTACATTTCAAATTATATGCTAAATAAAAACGATCAAGAACACACAAAAACTTCTCACACTTAAGCACTGCTATATGAATGTCACAAGAGGTGAAATGTGTAATCTGTAAAGCGGAAAGTCCGCATGTTACGCGCCATCTAGGAAGATATATTTTTTATAGCGAACTTTCCGAACCAGAAGTTACAGTTTTCATTTCATCAGACGTATTACGAATATATTGTACATATTAATTTGGTAAGTCTATGCATTGAACGATATTGAAAAAATTACAAGAAAAAGACGGTAGAATATAGTGGCTAAGCGGGAGAGCGGTATTTCATCGGAGAAAACGGTAGATCTACCGTTTAAACGGTAGGTCTGGCAGCACTGCTTCCACGAGACCTCAGCAGCCAACTCCAATTTCTGAATCTACAGGTCTACAATCTTCAACTCTTCAAGATATTTCTGATGTTTTTGAACCGGATGTTAGTGATCATAATATTGTAACTCAGGACGTAAATACTTCGACTGATAATATTGCTGGTAATAATCATAACGAGGTTGTTTGTATATTTTGTGAAAGAAAAAAGTGAGATCGAGAATGCTTCCGCTTCATGCAGCTGATGTCCATCAATTTAAAGCTAGTATTAAACCCAATATAGAAAATAATGAAGAGTATAAAGATTTTCTAAATAAATTGGATAATTTTTCTGGGCCAAAAATTTACTATCATACAGAATGCCGCGTGGATTTTAATAATACAGTATCTTCATTAGAAGCAACGCGTAGCAAAACGGAGTGGCATTATCACCGAGAATATCACCAAATAGTTTTTAATGAAACCAGTACAATCATTAAGGAAGACGTGATTAAAAAAGGACGCAGTTTTTTATTAATTTATTTACATGAATTATATATCGATTCATTAGAAAAATTTTTTCAAGAAAAAATTTTGAAAATATTCTCTAAGGATATAAAGTTCTTCACTGTTCGCAATACATGTAAATTTCTTATTTAAAAAAAATGTTCTTTCGTATAATAAACAATAAATTTAATAAAATTTATTAGAAATAACATGAATTGAGTTACTAGATTTTTGATATGATTGATATTTTATTGTAAAATTTTACGGAATATTGTTTTAAAAATTTATTTTTCAGACTGTAATAATTTTATTCAATGAAATTTTTGAAAAAATTAGAAAAAATATTACTAGATAATTCGGAATAAATAACAGTAGATGTGCAGTAAAAGATCGCAATAGACTGCACGCTCTATTTCACTCGCACCCGTTGCTGCATATGCTCCTCTCACTCACAACTATTTTACACATTTCATACGTCTGGCAGGACGATAGAACCCTCGAAACTGTCCGGCTACTAAGGAAACATTATTTAATAGTTGTTCAAAAAATATATATAAAATTTAGCCTTTATAATATAACGTAAGTATAATTACAAATTATAATAGTTTATGGGTGTCCGGCAGGGTGTTGTAACTATACTAAGTGTCTGGCAATGAACAACGCGAGTTTTAATATTATTACAAGTAAAATATAAAAAAATTGAGTTTTATAAATTGATAAATTTGTGGTGGAATTTTATACACCTTTGCTAACTGTTACCTGCCAAAGCCACCACTACCCAGGTTTCATGGGCGGGGATAATTCTTACCTGTATTGGGGACATAGATGGCAAAACTTTCAGCTTTTATAAAAATCCGAAAGTCTGGCCCTCACGGGCTCTTGCTCTACAGATTTTGTGCTTTTACAAAGTTTCAATTTCATTTTGATACTTCCAAGTACCAATTTGTGTTCGCTACCGATGCTAGCTAAATTAAGAGTTCTTATGTCCAGTATCTGGGGTGGTTGCAAATTTCTATTAAGCCCCATACAAAATAATCTATGGGGTTAAGACATGGGGATCGAGGAGGCCATCTTGTTGGTCCGTTGGTACCAATCCAATTATCTCCAAAATATTCATTTAAATACTGTACAAGTCTTCTCGCATTATGCGCACCACGGCCATCCTGCATAAAGTAATAAAGATTTCGTCTTGTTTCTAGCTGGCAGATTCACGTCGTACCAGTCCTTTCAGTTTTCTCCAGAACCTGTTTTTTCATAGCAAGTTTCTTTATCACTATTCTTTCAATTCTTTTCCGATTTTTCTTCAACCAAAAGAAGACTGCTCCACTCTCAGCTTCTAAATCGAGTGTCATCAGATCCACTAGAAATGTTTAAACTATCGTAAGTGATTCAGATGTTCGTACCAGGAAACCCCTCTTAGCTGTAACCAGCTACTCCCTGTTTTATAATTCATAAGTACATGGCCCACATGTGTCTAGACACAGGTGCAGGTATGGTGTTCAGGTATACTATGATCATGGGATTTCATGGTATAATTAACATTTATTGTCTAAATTTCCTGATACATGCATGGTGGAAAATTGTTGATTCCATTATTTGAAATGTTGAATCTTACTTACATTATTACTATTTTGAAGGAGATTTTTCAATTTATCATGTTAATCGATACTACAGTGATAATGAAAATACATAGATTATGATACTAAGGTGAAGATAAATGAATTGATAAATCAATGTACCTACATTTTGGTTGTATTGAACACCAAATCCATTAAGTGAAGGTTATTGGAACTATATGGAAAAACCCTATTTCTCAATGAACCATCCTGTATATAAGATATGTCCGATCAATGATCAATATTGTTGCTATTAAAGAATTATTGTTAAGAGGATTATCAAAAACAGTTTGATTTGAATACTGTGGGTGATGAAGAGATGGATCTAGTTTTCTAAAATATGATCAACAAACAAAAAGTTTATATTGTTCACACAGGATAATGCCGAACAGGAAATAAATGTTTTCTTACGTATAAACATATAATACAGCAAAAAATAAACCGACTTTATGATACTCACAAAAAGTTTCTTGTTCTATTTAATCTATCGGTGCTACGTTACAATTTCGAAGCGACGAATCAACAATACAATCCTTTCCTAAAAAATTATCCTTGCTCTTAGCCAGACAATCAAACTCCCATTTCAATTTTAGATCCATTCATTAAACTGGTCCAACCACTTTATACAGTGACACATACAAAACTATCATTTTAGAAATAAAAAAGATTCACACGGAAGCAAACTAAAACAAAAAAACTCTTAAAATATGCATATCATTTTTCAACCCTTTCGGAAGTGTTGAAGGGTTTAGGAACCCCGTTGCTTCTCGATTGTTTCAAGCAAAAAATTAACCCCAAATTATTTCCCTATGTAAATTAGGACAGGTAAAAATAGCTCAGCACATAAAGAATAAGAATATATGAGGAAGAGGTAGACCTGTACGTTGTTACGGAAGCTGTATCAAATTCTCACGAAAAAAATTCTAAGACTTTTTTTTCTGAAAGAGTTGGATCTTTTAATTGTGTCTAACGACAAACAAAAGGTGTTTTGATGGGTAAATGTATGTGAGAATAGTAGTGGTTTAGTGTACAGATGAATACTACCACTTTCATAGTACAAAAAATTATTTCAACTCGCATACTATACCATGAACAGTAGAAGATTTTGATTAAAAATTATGTTTTCATACTGATGTAAAAAGAATATATTATAATTTGAAATAACATTAGGAATTTTATCAACAAAACTTTCATAGAAAATCACTAATAACAAATTTTGTAATTGCTAATACATATTTTCTTTCCACATTTTTATACGACAACTACTAATCTGCAATCATGGAAATATTTACATTACCTTGATAATTGCCCAAGAATATTAAAACTGGAAACCATAAAGGGTTGGTTGGTGTTGATTAGGTCGAATTTCGGGCCATTTTAATTTACGTTGCGAAACGATCTTAATTCATTTTGACAAAATGTACTAATATACTAGATTAGATTAGATTAGATGTTAACGGGGTTAAAATGTACTGAATCCTAAGATTTATTGTGCCCCCCGCCCTCCAGTTCCAGGGTTCTAATGAACCCTAGTATTTCGGACGGCTTCAAAGAGGTTAGTTCCTCACTTTCACAAGTTTCTTGTCCGAAGCATTTCTTGCGTTGGCTTGCAATGGCGAGGCATTCCAGAACTAGGTGATACGGAGTCTCATCCTCCTCCCCACAGAATCTACACTCGTCAATTTTTGCTAGACCTATTCTCATTAGGTGCTTCCTAAAGCGGCAGTGTCCTGTAAGAAAGCCCGTGAGGAGATGTAGCTTATTTTTACTGAGATCCAAATATTTTTTTGGTCTAGCAGTGTCAAAGTTCCGCAGGAACATTTTGGAATGTTCCAGCCCGGGAAGGCACCGCCAGAGTGCTTCTCTTTCGGTTTCCACCTTCTTCCGAAACTCTTTCTTATAGGAGCATTTTCCTACACCACAGGAAGGCTCCGGTCCAATAAAGGGCGTTTGTGCTCCTTTCCTGGCAAGTGTATTGGCCTCTTCATTTCCTGTGATTCCCGAGTGTCCAAGAACCCAGACTAAAGAGACCCTGTTATTTTTACCTAATTTATCAAGTTGTCTTCGGCACTCCCATGTCACCTTTGAGTCAATGACATGAAAACTCAATGCTTTGATAGCTGCTTGACTATCAGAATGGATCGATATGTCACATTTCTAATAGTTTCTTTGTAGATTCATTTCCACGTATCTTTCGATCGCAATTATTTCTACCTCAAAGACGCTCGGGAAGGAGCCTAACGATAATGAGTATCTGGTGCCAGGCTCAAATACTCCAGCGCCTGCTCCAATGGTGGCTTTTGAACCATCCGTATACCATCTAATGGTGTTTTCTTCGAGTGTTTGGGCGGTGTATTCCATTTCCCAGTCTCTCCTATTATTTAGCATTATAGTGAAATTATTTTCGATACTTACTTTCTTGATAATTTCGGCACAGAGAAGATTCGCTGATGAGATGTATTTTGTTAAAGAGGACCAAGCTCCCTGATTTTTAATATCCTCATTACCTGAACCTTCCTTAGCTGGTCTCACAATCATGGCGTACATCCGTCGCAGTATTTTTGGGTTACAGCCCCAAGTTTTACCAGCTGGATTTGCACGCTATCAAAGCTCTTATTGCTTTACTAGCAGTTATTTCAACATGCTTATTCCACAGACGCTTACTGTCCAGGGTTATCCCTAGATATTTAACTTCTGATTTCCATTCTATGATTTCCCCGTTTAAAGATAGGTGTTTCATGGCTGGAAGTGTTCTTTTCCTGGTAAATGGAATTACTTTGCCCTTGTTTGGTTTAATGTTTAGCCTGACTATTAAAACTGTGTCATGAGCATAGCACATACATTCGAAGCCAAGCTTCGTTAGCCTGTAGAGTAACTAATCTACTACGAGGCTCCATAGAAGGGGAGATATCACTCCTCCTTGAGGTGTCCCGCGAGTGGCTTTAACTGATGTGGTTATCCACTACTTTCTCCATCGTTTTGAATACAAACGATGTAAGGAGATGGGTCTTAAAGATCGGGGATCAGTCCAATTTTTTTCCCTATTTTTGGTATAAAGGTTACCCTTGCCTTTCTCATTTTTCTAGGTTTTCACACTGCTAGACTGCTTCTTGTAATCTTACGCAGGTGAGAAAGAATCTTCTCTATCCCTTGTTGCAGGAGTGCTGGAAATATTCTATCCAATCCTGGTGATTTATATGGTTGAAAGTCACTTATTGCCCATTCCAACCGTTGTCTGGTAAATATTTTCTTAGCAATGTCCCAATCCTCCTTGCGGCATTTTTTGGTGTAATTCATTTTTATTTCAGTGCTTGTTGCTGGTTCACTACCTGGAAAGTGAATTCTAAGAAGAAAAATCGATCTTCCTCTTCACCGTCTGTGTATGATCCGTCTGGCTTTTTCCGAATATCCATAATTGGCTGGAAAAAAACTCGCTCTAACTTCACTTCCCCCTATAACGGTTTCAGAAAGTAATCTAACCCAAGAAATCAAGCCACGTGTTTATAAGACTAGCTTCCAGCGCCATCTCGTTCCAAAACTTTGAAATGCAATTTTAAGCTGTTATAGAAAACTATATATTTAGTACTATCTAGTACCTGAATTGTTAAACCTTTTGACCTTCCTAATCTCTTTATTGTACTGAGTAAGCTTCTCAGGGTACCCCTGTCAATTACCGTCACGTTTGGCTCTATTAAAGAGCCGACTGACCTCTTTTCTAAGATTTGACAGATTTTCATTCCACCAAGGAGCATCCTATTCTGAACGAGGTTTTGACAGTGGGCAACTGGAATGAAAAGCTTGCATTATTACCTCACTGATCTGTTCGACTCTTTGTTCCAGGTCATAGTGCGGCTGATTTTCCCCCTTTTACTTCGACGTATTTCAAATTGCCCTTCACATTTCGGATTGTAGGAATCGAGGTAGTGTCTCCCTTTATCCCAAATTCGATGATCCTATGGTTGGAAAGTGATGGCTCGCTCATCAACCTCCAATCTTTTACATTTTTCCTAGCAGCAACATTAACAATTGTTACGTCCAGTACCTCTTCTCTTGATCTCGTGACAAAAGTGGGGGTTGTCCCCACGTTTAAGGTCTCAAGGTTATTTGCTAAGAGTTATTCTAATAAACATTCACCTTTGGCGTTGTAGTTAGTGCTTCCCCACACGGTATTGTGTGCGTTGGCAACACAACCAATTATGATTGTCAGCCGTCTGCTATTGCAGTGTCTCACTAGCTCTTGTACTTCTTCTGGCGGTGTCATCGGTACGGTACTAATATACTAACAGCCCTTTTTATTCCAATCTATATTTATTGATAACGATGTACTCATGACTCAAAAGATCACCGCTTATATTAAATCCCAGTAGGTTCAAAGGCCTGTGTCTGTAGCTTACCAACAGAACCATTTCTCTGCCACATATACTAAACTCATCAGAATTATTTGTGACATACAAGAAGTGAATTTAACAGCTTGTTCATATAGTTATCAGAAGTTTTTGATTACAAATCCTACCAAATCAATCAATTGCAAGATTTTTGAAAAACCAACATAAAGAAATAAGAAAAATCGATGACAATGGACACACAATCACAAACATGCCTAAAATCGCAGAGAAATTCGGAGAGTATTTTCAAAGTAACTTCATAAAAAAATCACAACACACATAATCATCACCATAATATAACAAACAGTACAATAATATCTTAACTCATTAAACACATAAAACACAAACAATTTAGCATCATTCACCAAAATATACAACACTATAAAACAATTAAAAAATGGAACACAACATTTTATTAAAATTTTTTCCCAAAAAAGCGATAGTGCAATTAACGTATATCGCAAATTACATAATGAAAACTGGCCACTACCTCGATACGCTCAAAGTTGCCAATATCATACCGAAAATAAACATAAAATAAACAGCTCTGTTATTTAGATAGCTACTGACCAATACCGTTACTGAACAATATTGCAAAGGTGATAGATAAAATAATATTGAAAAGGCTTCAAGTATTTATAGATAAATATAATATAATACCCCCCGAGCAATACTGTTTCAGAAGCGGACATAGCACAATTACACAAACAATTAGAGTTTCAAACTATATCAAAGAAGGCTTCCAGGAACAAAACAAAGCCATTATGGTCGCGATCGACATATAAAAAGCTTTTGATTCCGTATAAACTCATAAAAATAAAAATAACAACCTATGTAATTAAAATTCATACATACAAAAATAAATGAAAACTCAGCTGGACCAGATCCCATCCAGGCTGGAGTTCCGCATGGCTTCTTTGCTTTATTCAATATTCATCCATGATCCCTCAAAACTATTAACTGCTATGTATGCAGACGATATTCATTTTCTAGCATCGGCAAAGAATCCAGACCTCGCACTTGAAAATATTTAAACACACATCAACACTTTAAAAACCAAAAACTAAACATAAAAGCCTCCAAAACAGAGTATTTATTACTAAGGAGAATAGCCAGTAAAAAGAGCTTATTGTAATTGCAGCTTTGCGTAGACGGACATACAATTACCTCAAGCAATACCCTACTTAGAGTACACAGTGTACGGGAACACCAACGCTAATGCACACGTCAGCAACCAAGTACAAAAAGCTACAATTGCAATGAGCAAATTGTAACCACTCATATGCAGACACAATCATCTCACTACACAAAACAAATCATTAGACCCATATCAACATATTCAGCACCAGTTTATTTCTCAGGAACAAGACACAACTTTTACTCCCTGCTGCCCTGCAGGTGGTACAAAACAATTGTCTAAGAATGGCAATCAAATACAAAACAAACTATACTTTATCTCCAAAAAGCACATGGTTACATGGAAAAGCCGAAATACCCCAAATACCCCAAATACCAACTATTAAGGAATTCACAACTAAAATATCAACAAATTTTTATAACTACTGTCTACCAAAAGATCTTCGAGATGCAAATCGCGCAGATGACATCCGAAATAATGGGAGTAGGCTTTTGCATGGATCGTTAATTACATAACTAGTTGTTCAATCCCAGGCCATCATTTTTTAAACCAGGAGTGAATTCTGCACAGTTTTACAAACTGGACTGAACTACCCCTAACTCACAAACAATAAAATAATCGAGTCAACGTCTGCCATGTTGCCTTCTCCAAAACTGATACACATATCAACTGTTTAGACCCTGAAAGAAACTTATCTTTTAACACCTTTGATAAACAGTACAAAACTCAACCAGCAAATAAAATATACAGTCCTTTTCGCTTATCAAATTTCCCAAATAGAGGAGAGAAGTAAGTGAGAACCAATCCTCCATTTTATGGTTCTTCGAGCCGTATCTCGAAGATATCGACATTTGTCTTTCTCTCACTAAAATCGGGGGCGTCGGGGATCTCGGTATCAGCGATTGCTCTAAACGGTGTCTCCTACCTGGCGAATGTAGTATCAGGGACGATTCTCTGACGTGAATGTCTTCTTCTAATCGCGGGTATGTTTGCCATGACGAGTTTTTTCCATTTTACGAATTAATTTATAACCGATTTCCAGCACATAGCAAATCGTGCTGGTCTGCCTGCTGGCAACTTACTCCCAAATGTTGAGTTACTTATAACGTTCACTAACGTACAACACAGCACTTTATTCCATTAGACAAGTTCTTTCATCATTTATTAGACTCTTTTAGCAGATTTTTCAAGCTTTGTTGCTCAATTTATGTTAAAATATTGATTCTCTTAGAAAATACTATTTATCAAAATTCTTAGTTATTGCTTGAAAATATTGGATGTAGCATAGGTCATGAAATATTTGACGATTTAGCTATTTTTACAGCGAACGATCCTCTCAAAAGGACGCCACTTTTGGTTATTTTGAACTGTTAAGTTATTATTCGAAAATAGATCACCCTGTATATCAAATTTTAGAAAAATAAATCTAGAAATTGAAATAACTAGAATTAATAATGAATTTGTGGCGTTAATTTGTCAAGGCATCGTATACGGGGTGAATCTAAAAAATCGTTTTCATTAATAAGGTTCCAAAATCAAGACTATAAGTAAATGTTTCTGTATTTAGAAGTACCTATTAGAAGGTTGTATAATTGAAGATTAGATTTTCCATACATAAACCTAATGGAAAATCTTAGGAAGCACCCATAATCTGCAGGAGTTAACAAATGAAGATAGATCAATAGGAACATAACAATAACATTAGAGAACATGGTTTTGTTCTTCATATCTGCATAAAATTTTTGCTCAAAATCTGACTACAATATCATATCAGAATTGGACGATCATATCAAGATTTTGAGGTATTGAATGTCACGTACTAAAAAACAGCGTTTTGGTCCATCCCATCAAGATTTTGAGATATTTGAGGTAATGTACTAATAAACAGAACTTCTATTCTGTAATCTTTTAGCTACATCATATAGTATTATACTCATTATTCAATTTGACAGATATTTACTTCAATTACGATTTTTCTTCGCCAAGTTACTGGATTTTATAGTCCCATTGATGTCATAACCCTTAAATTGAATTATTTGGGGCAGACATCTTGCCACTGGATGTTTTTTCTTGAAAATTTGCACTAAGAGGCTACAAAACCAAAGCTTCAACAAGCACATCAATTTTCCAATATTGATAAAATGTTTCAGCTAATATTTCTCTATGAATTGGACAATTTATATAGTATTTTAAAATTTTGTTGATCAGTGTAGATATCTATCGGTAATTAATGAATTCTTATTGATTTATCAAAAACTTTAAGTCAAAACACTACAATTAAAAATAGCCATGCAATATAGTTGGCCATTAAGTTTCCACAGTTGCATTTATAACACGCATCGTGGTATTTGCACACACCCACTACTGGATTATGATTTTTTGTACTGCATGGACCTCGTTATTGTGTCGTGCTTCTAGGTGGTTTCAGCAGAAGCATTAATACAACATTAAAAGTTTGTTTTAGTCCGGAATTATTTAGAAAATTACTAAGCTTGGTGTAAATTTGGGCTCATGATCATTTGAAATTATTGGAAAACCACTCGAAAATTACTTGAAAACACGAATATTATTAAAATCGAGTCAAATTGCATATGAAAGGTTTATTTGATGATACTATATAGAAGATATCATTATTTCACTTGTAGTTCCTGTACTTTTTAAGAATTAGTAACAGAATAATTTACAAAACGCAAACAATGCGATTTAACAATAGGGAAGGTAAGTTACCGTGACACGAAATTGATTTTCAATCTTGTAAATATTGGTTATTCAAAGTGGAAAAGATCTTTTGTTACATGAAAAAGTGTAAAAGTCAATATCAAATCAATATTTGGTTCCGCTTAATATCTTCATCGTTTCAACAAAAGATTCTCGATTAAGAAGAAATATAATAATACAAACTTGAAAATAAATTATAAAGTTAACAGTGATACACTAAATAATCACCAAAATTGGAAGTGAATTTCCTTTTCAACAGAAAATATTCTATAGTTTTGTTCTCAAATATACCTGATTTTGAATACTACTCCACATAGAAGTTCTGTTTACTAGAAATGAATTTAATGTTAAATAGCCATACGATAAAACACATTTAAGTACTCGGATCGATAAAAAAAGCGTAAAAATGTTTTGGTATAGAATTTATGTTCGAAGATTACGGATTGAAAATAAAACCGCACAGAACGAATACGCAATAAAAATCTTTGAATTTCAAATCATGTTCAGATACTGCGTTATTTATTGGTAGAAATCCTTCCTACGACATTTATTATTTATTTTATGGCGACTTGCTTCTTGGATCTGGCGAATTCTATCCAGTTTTATTGATTATCGCAAGATGGCGCAATCTATTTTACATATATTTTTATGGAAATGTACTTTTATTCAAAACTCATTGTAACTACACATGCTTTGCGTGATATTGAGCTTGTGTGTATTTTAACCCCAATACAAAATTAAGTTATAAATCAAAGTTTACCGTAGTGTACCTTAAATTACATGATGTTATTAGCATTAACGTTATAGCAAACATTTTTCCTCTCTGATCTTTCTTTTTTTGCATCGCAAAAATTACAGAAAATTGTACGTAAGATTTTCTAAATAAAATGGCAAATTAAAAAACAATGAACGGTGTGGGAGTATTTTTTTAGGCATAATAATAATATTTTTATTATAAATTACTTGTAGCTGGAGTATAAAAATAGAAGAAACAGTTCAAATCTCGTTACCAAAAGTCAATTTAGATCACGAACAATCCCACAATTTGTGTTTTGGTTGATAAGTTTGCTTTTTACCTTATTCTAGAAGCATTAATGAAAGTTGTTTTTAAACCATGAAATAAAACAATTTAAATTGTTTTAAACTTCGTTATATTTGAACTGGAGGTTAGTGAAGTGAGTTTGTTAGTGAATATTTTACCAGGTGGGTGATTTGTGTATTTTACAGTATCAAGGGGGTGTGTGGAAATAATAAAGTGTTTATAAAATTCGCCTGCATTTATTTCGATATATCGGAAAGTGCAGCGAAAATTAATTAACTAGAATTTGAATTGTGTAAACAAAAGGTAAAGTACGTAGTGCTACAAAAAAAAACAAAGAAAAACGTTAGATTTTGTAAAAACAATTAAATAAATAGGTTAGAATTAAGTTACTGAAATAAAAAGCAATTGATTTAAGGCGAGTTCAAAACGATATAATTCGCGACGTTGTCAAATTTAAAAAATAAAGGACAAAATAAAGAAAGAAACTAGATATATATAATAAGTGGTTGGATAGATTAAGTATCTCCGAAGAGTTGATCTGGGTACCTTGGTCTTACGCTACCACGAAAATAATATAATCAAATAGTAGTTGAATACAAAATATAAACAAAATGGATAGTGATGATTATTCTACAGAAGATTCAAAGAAAAGAAAAATGGATGGATTATTTGAAGTTAGCAAGAGGACTAACAGAACCCCACCTAAAAGTAAAAAAGATGAAAAGTTAGATGAAATCTTAGCGTTAATGAAGGAAATGTCTGCAGATCAAAAGGTTATGAAATGGGAACAACAACTAATTAAAAACGAGATCAAAGAAACTAAAGATCAACAGGCTCTGTTTAACGAGGAAATATTAAAGTTGAAAGTTGAAAACGAAGTATTGAGAAAAGAAAACCAAGCAATTAAAAAAGAAAATGCAGAAATGAAAACAGAAATGGAAGAGATGAAAAAAACAATGGAAATTATAGATAAAGAAAGAAGAAAAAATAATGTGATGATAAATGGATTGAAACTTGATACTAATGAGCCGTCGAAATTGGTGGAAGATGTCAGAAACTTTTTGAGTCAACAACTAAAAATAAATATCGAGCCTAAAGCAGTTAACAAGATAGGGGAGAAAATGTGTATAGTGGAATGTCAAAAAGAAGCTGATAAAGAAAAAATTATGGCAAATAAAGCTAAATTAAAGGAGAGGAAAGAAGAAAGAGTTTTTATAAATAATGATATGACCAAGAAGGAAAGAGAAAAACAAAAAGAGATAAGGATGTTTGCAAAATTAGAAAATCATAAGGGAAAATGGGATACAATAAAGTAACAGTAAATGGGCAAGAATGGAGATGGAATAAAGAAACAAATAGAATGAAAATACTGGAAAAAATACATCCAAAAAACTAAATAAAGAACCTGATATTCATGGTAACAGAGAAAAAGACACGGTAACGGAATTTGATCAAAATAAAGTAAAATTAGCACCGGAAATGTGGAGAATTGGAACATGGAATGTTAGAAGTATTTTAGGAAAAGAAGAATTACAGGAAATAATACATGAATTGAAAAATGTACAATCTCCAGGAATTGATAAATTAACAGCAGAAATGTTCAAAAATTTAGGGGAAACAGGAACAAAAATATTATTGACAATATACAACAGGGCGTGGAGTGAAGAACAGATTCCAGAAGATTGGAAGACAGCCTTAATAGTTCCAATATATGAAAAGGGGGATAGACAAGACTGCAATAATTATAGAGGAATAAATCTACTTGGTACTGCTATGAAAGTCTACGAGAAGATTATAGACAGTAAGAAGGATTAAGGCAAGGAGGGGGACTAAGTCCATTATTATTTACAATTTTTATTGATGAAATAATTAAAAAATCGTCAACTAAAATGGCAAAACTACACATTGGATACAAACATTTAGGAAGAGTGGATATATCAGAAGCAGCTTTTGCAGATGATTTAATAATTATGGCAGGGAAAGAGAAGGATTTACAAAAGAATATGGAAATATGGAGCACGGTATCGGATGAATTTGGAATGACAGTGAATCAAAGTAAAACCAAAGTTATGGTTATAGGACCGAAACAAAAACATCTAAATATACAGTTAGAGGGAATACAAATTGAGCAAGTTAGAAGATATAAATACTTGGGAGTAGAAATAGAAGAAAATGGGACGCAGGAAGTCGAAATTAACAATAGAGTACAAAAAACGATGAAACTTTATCACACGATGAACTCGACATTCATAAATAAAAAGGAAATTTCCAAGAAAACGAAGTTAAATGTATTTAAAACAATTTACCGGCCAATATTAACATTCGGATGTGAATCTTGGGTATTAACAAAGAGACAAAAGAGTCGAATACAAGCAGTTGAGATGAAGTATCTTAGGCGAGTTAAAGGAGTCACAAAGAAAGACAAACTAAGAAGTACGGAAATAAGAGAAGACCTTGAAATAGAATCAACACTTAAATTTATTGAAAAGAGACAATTAAGCTGGTGGGGACATTTACAAAGAATGAACGATACAAGACCAGTTAAAAAAGTATGGCAATCAAAAATACAAAAAAGAACGAAAAAGGGATGACCAAAACAAACATGGGATGGTGTTATGGTAGGCATAATGCAAGAAAAAGGAAAAACATGGACAGAGGCAAAAACAATGGCAAGAGATAAACAACAATGGGCTAAATTTGTACACGAATAAAATTCTATCTGGACCAAAGCATCAATGAAAAAATGAATATATGTCTTAAGTATAATGCGATGTAATTGAAATAATTGTAAAAGTATACCCTACACCATATACTATGGTAATTGGGTTTCTGATAATATATATATATATATATATATATATATATATATATATATATATATATATATATTTGAACTAATGTTCAATTTATACTAGTGACGCATTTCGCTAACAAATGAAAGTATAATGAAAAATGTTTCAATATATACAGTGGATAAATAGGTACACAATTCTACGAATATAAACAAAGGTATTGAGAAAGTTTACCTGAAAATTCATTCACTACAAACATTCCTAAAAGGTAAAAAGGTTTAATAAAGGAGAGTGATTGATATTTATTTGGTCGTTATGAAGGTTACATGCGTATCTGTTTTATTTATCTCAAGAGCTTCTAAAAGATTTCACCTAAAGGATTTAGGTTCTACACGCAAAATTTCAAAATTTGGGTCGTAATTTTGTTGTTTTTCTAATAAGTGATTTGAATAGTTAGAATATAACTTTTTGTTGTTATAGCTACGTTTGTGTTCTGAAATTCTAGTTTTACAATTTCTAAAAGTTCTACCGATATAATTTTTAACACAGGAATCATTAACACATTTCAATTTATAAACTCCTCATTTGTTTGAGTTTGAAGATTTAGATTTGTTATTTTTTATGAGTTTGGATAAATTGTAATCAGTTTTAATCAAGCAAATATTCAAGTTTCTAAAAATGATTTAATTTTTAATGATTGTGTTCCAAACTATGTTAAAGTTTTAAATTGTTTATTTTTATCAGAAGGGAGAACTTGTTCTAAAGTCAGTTCTATTATCTTTTTATTTATGATATTGTCAATTAAATTTATAAAAATCATGTTTATTATTTCAATTCGAAATTGTAAGGTCTAAAAAGTTTAGAGACTTATTTTGTTGAAGTTCTACGGTAAATTTGATATTATTGTGAATGGAGTTAATGTAAGTAATGAAGCTGCAGAACCAGCAGCCTTATCGGGCTTCGTAGTTTCCAGGGCATAAACTATTTCTAATTTTAATATTTTTAAGTGCACATTGCTTGATTGTAAGACCGGTTTTGGAGGTCTTTCATCATAGAACAGTTCCGACAGGTCTGCTTTCCACATTTCAAGTTTGTCCCCCACGTCAGTTATTTGTATCCTTGTATCCTTGATAGTATTACTAGCTGCCTTGACCCTGTTACATCCAGCCATTTCCTTTATATTTTTGAGCATATGAAAGCTGATATCATAAAGTGTGTTTAAATCAAAATCATTTTCATTTCAATGGAGAGGTTTATACCAGTAAAGATGGTTTGATTGTGGGCAACCCCTTCACCCCCTACAAGCAGAAATTTCCATGAATAATATAGAACAAAAATTCATAAACACCCCCTTAGTAAAAAATGTATGTACTGGCACCGATATGTGGACGGCATTTTAGGTTCACCGGTACAAATAGACAATCGGATACACATAGAGCTTATCAAACTATTTGACGATGATGTGGTTGATATTCTTCTGGACCTCTTTAACCGCATTTACGATAAAGGAGAAATTCCTAAACAGTGGCTATCATCCACTTTTGTGCTCATACCAAAGAAACCGAACCCAAGAGAATGCTCAGAATACCGAACCATCGCACGTATGAACCACACCTTCAAGTTGTTCTTAAATATCATTCACAAAAGAATTTACAGAAGACTAGAGGAAGACATAAGCAACACACAATTTGAATTCCGCGAAGGACTTGGAACACGAGAGGCGCATTTTGGGATTAACGTTCTTTTCCAGCGCTGTCTCCATATAAACCAAGACGTGTATGCATGTTATATCGATTTCGAGAAAGTCTTTGACAAGGTGGAACATGACAAGTTACATCAGCTGCTCGTCAGCAAAAACATTGACTCCGACGACGTTAGAATAATTAGTAATCTATATTGGGGCAAAAAGGCCAATACAATGGTAGAAAACTAACCAACAGAAGAAATGAAGATTCGTCATGGTGTTAGACAAGGTTGCATCTTATCACCGCTTCTATTTAACCTCTATAGCGAAGCTATTTTTAGGGAAACCCTAGAAGATGAGTCACTGGGAATAGTTATAAATGGAGAAGTAATTAGTAATATGAAGTATGCTGATGACACCGTCTTGTTAACGAGCAACCTTGGAGACACACAACACCTTCCAGAAAAATTAAATGCTCGATGTAATGAATACGGGCTAAAAATTAACTTTAGGAAAACCAAGTAAATGGTAGTTACAAAATTCCATCAAGATCTGAACTATGCGAACCTGATGGTGGCAAACACCACGATAGAGAATGTGTCGACATATAAATATCGGAGAACCTGGATAGAACAATCGGGAGACCAGACAAGAGAAATAAGAACGAGGATAGAGACAGCCAGATCAACATTTGCAAATATGAAGAAGTTATTTACGAGTGGAAATATTAACATGGGACTTAGGATAAGGATGCTGCGTTGTTACGTATTTTCCACTCTCTTATATTGGGTTGAAGCATGGACCCTCAAGAAAAACCACATCGATAAACTACAAGCATTCGAAATGTGGTGTTATCGTAAAACGTGGCGCATTCCCTGGACCGATAGAGTTACTAATGCCAAAGTGCTGAACCGGATGCAGAAGGAGGGTGAAATCATTAACACCGTGAAGAAAAGAAAGCTTCAATACCTCTGTCATATAATGAGAGGACAGAAATACACACTTCTCCAACTGATAGTTCAGGGAAAGATTGGTGGAAAGCGGAGGATTGGAAGGCGCCGTCTGTCCTGGCTAAAGAACCTGAGGGATTGGTTTAACTGTAGCAATGTTCATCTATTCCGAGCTGCAGTAAACAAGATCCGGATTGTTGTGATGATAGCAAACCTCCGATAGGATATGCACTGTGAGAAGAAGATGATATCAAAGTGAATTATAGGATTAACATTATTGTGCCTGAGCAAGTTATCAACAAGAGTTATAGTTTCTTTAGGATGTATACTAGGGAATAGATTTGTTACATCGAACGATATGAATTTAGAATTATGGGGTAGTATTATATCTTGAATATTATTAATTAATTCCGTTGAGTTTTTAACTGAAAAATTGAGGATTCAATGAACAATATTTAGAAAGTATATCTATGAGGATCTTTGAAATTTTAAATGAAGGTGCTGCGAAAAGAAACAACTGGCCTGATTGGGTACCTCTCTTTATATTATACACATTATTTGGATTCATTTATTTTAATAAATTTATCAATATACAAAAGTATGTTCCTTAACGGTCAAGAGAAATAAATGCATCATGGAATGATATGAGTTGAGATATTCCATGTATTCCTTGACTTTCAAGTTCATTTTTCATGAACAAACCCACAAATACATTGAATAAAATAGCTGATAACATACAGATTATTCGAACTTCCGTTGCTTGATGTAGGTCACGGTTTCAACTTGCATGTTTCGAATTTTCTATTTGTCATAAAACTTTTGTGATATTCCCGTTCAATTCAACTATAACTGCCTATGAAATGTTTTGATTCTGCATTTGATCACTTTGTATATTAACTCCAAACTAAATAATATGAAAGGCAGAAGGGATTTATGTCAGTCAGAAAGGTAACGTTCACGCACACACGAAGTTGGTACAGTAAAACAAGTGAGAAGGGAGAATGTAGGGTAAAAACGTATCGAAAAGAGATCTAAAAAGATGCAATATGGTTTTATCGTTGAATGATACGCATGTTTCTGTTTGTACCACTTCGTACCATCGTGTAGGTAAAACAAATGCAGAGCCGTTCGATATGTACAAAATTTTACGTAAGGGATTGGTTTCAAGTGACATGTCGTACACATCGCCTTGCACGATGCACTAAACACAACCCTATTTGAAAAAGTTTTATCGTATGAGGTTTCGGGAAAAAATTGTACAAAATTTAATGTGGGACTATGTTCATGAAGTTTATGTCAGTAAAACTGTGAATATATTTAGAATTAGAAGATTATGAAATAAGGGATGAAGTAGAAAGTATTATTTTATATTAACGGATGAGACAGCTTTAAGAATAGATGAGATACAAGAAGTCAGAGAATTGTCGGAAGAAGAAATGTAACTTAGAAATAAAACCATAGAAAATACTAAGAATACATCTAACTTGGCTGTGAAATCTAGATCACGAAAAACGAGCATATTATGAGCTACCTACATTATATTTGAACCACTTTTTTACAAAAACCTTTGCAAAAAATTGAATAAAATGTGAAATGAGATATATAAGTTTGCGCTAGATTGATTGGGTCTAAAACAACAAATTAATATGAAAATATTGAAAGGATATTATTTAATTCAGAACAAAACATATACCAAAGCTTGGCTTATCGTGAGAATGAACCAGAACGTAAAATCAATGTGATAAGAAAGAAGGTAAGCGTAAGGAGAAAATACAAAAGTTTGTAGTTACCCAACATTAACTTATGTGATATTCAAATGCTTTCAGAGTATTCTTGATATGCCCTTTCCCAATAATGTACCTTGAAATGAACACACTATATCAAACTATTGAAAGCTATAAATATCGACTATTAGATCTCGTGAACTTTGAGGCCATCCAATTGAAACCTGTGATAATATCAACCGAAAAAGAAGAAAGTAACTTTATGATGTGACCAATTTTATTGGTTAATTATTCGTATATAGATACATCTACCAATTGATAATATCAAGGTTTTCTCTATTGAAAAATAATATGAAGATGTTGTATGTTTCATGATCGTGAAGTGAAGAACGACAAATGAATAACCAGAAAATGAGTGATTTGATTTTAACATTATCCAAATGAACTTGAGCTCAATATTTGTCTTCCACATTCAATAATAACTTTAATACATTGTAATTTTTAATGACGATATTTATCTAGTAGATGAAGATATTCATTATTCTCTAATATTTTGATAGTTATACCGGGTGTGTCCCACTTAACTTTTCGGGGTTTTGATCGCTTATTACTCAAACAGTTCTAGGAATAGAAACATGCGGTTTTCGCCAGTTTTATTGAAATTTATAAAAGTTTTTTTCCTAATGATGGGATATTTTATCGTAATGCCGGTTTGACCGGAAATTAACACGTCGATTTTTGGGGATAGGTCTACTTTGTTATTTTAAATAGAACACCCTGCATATTTTTAGTCTAACACAAAGCTCAATCTTTAAGCTTTCTAAACATATATAGTTTGTGCTACTTTTTCTGGAAATTATGGCCTACAATTTAAGTTAAACAACGTTAAGCATTTTCTGAGGCAATTTATTACAAATATCGATAAAACTAACAATTTTGAACGTAAAGACACTTAACAAAAAATAGTATTGTAACAAATTTTCAAAATGATGTACTCGGACGTTTACACACATTCGCCATCTTTTAATTAAGTTTCGAAAACTAGCTATCAACATCTCTCTAGGAATAGTTTCAATCAAATTTATTATGTTTGTCTTCAATTCTTCCAAGGTTGTAGGGGGTGGGTTATAACATAGATCTTTGATACAACCCCAAATGAAAAAATCCGGTACCGTTAAATCAGGTGATCGCGGTGGCCACCTCACTGGACCTCCTAATCCAATCCACCTTTCACCAAATGTTTCATTTAAAAGTTCTCTAGTGATCATTACATAGTGCGGACTTGCACCATCCTGCTGAAAGTAACATGTTTGTAATAAATTATCTTGTTGGAGTTGCGGAACAAAGTACAGTAGTAGCATATCTACATAATTTACTGCGGTAACGATAGGTTTACTAAAGAAAAATGGGCAATAAATTTTTGTAGAACACATGGCACACCATACAGTTACTTTGGGTGAATCTCTTACATATTGAGTAGTTCTGTGAGGGGGTTCTCTGAACCCCAAATGCGACAGTTGTGTCTATTTACTTGACCATTTAGGTGGAAAGTAGCCTCGTCAGACATAATAAGAAGATTTCTGTAATTAATTCTTGTAAATAATCTTAAACCTTGGCGGCAAAAATTAACGCGCACGGCATGGTCAATCTCTTTTAATTCTTGCACCAATTGAAATTTGTAAGCCTTTAATTTTATTTGTTTTTTTAAAATCCTATGAAGTGTGCTCCTAGAAACGCCCGTAGTGCTAACCATTTTTCTGAACTGATGTTGTGGAATTTACTTCTACAGATTCTTGAACTTGAATAACTTTATTTAATAAATTGTCTTGGTTACGCTCTCTTTTTTGATGAGCAAGTGTGCCTGTGTCCCATAACTGACGGTACAACTTCTTATTGAATTATCACTGGGTGGTTGTTTGTTAAACATTCTTCGAAATCTTCTTTGCGTCACCACAATTGACTTCGTTTCTGCAAACATTATCACACACTTTCCTTTTTCAAATAACGTGAACATTTTTCAAAGAGAAATAAGAAAAGTAATTGAGGTAAACTGACAGTTCGCGTGAAATAATTATTTGCTGTCACTAAGCAAAGCCTACTTAAAAAATATATAAATCTATTTCCAAATGTCCCGCTAGTTATCGAAACTTAATTAAAAGATGGTAAATGTGTATAAACGTCCAAGGACACAATTTTGAAATTTGTTATAATATTCTTTTTTGTTAAATGTCTTTACTTTCAAAATTGTTAATTTTATCGACATTTGTAATAAATTGCCTCAAAATGCTTAAATTTGTTAAACTTAAATTTTAGGCCATAATTTCCGGAAAAAGCAGCACAAACTATATATGTTTAGAAAGCTAAACGATTGAGCTTTGTGTTAGACTAAAAATATACAGGGTGTTCTATTTAAAATAACAAAGTTGCCCTATTCCTAAAAACCGCCGTGTTAATTTCCGGTCAAACCATCATTACGATAAAATATCCCATTATTGATAAAAAAACTATTATAAATTTCAATAGAACTGGCGAAAATCGCATGTTTCTATTCCTAAAACTATTTGAGCAATAAGCGATCAAAAACCCGAAAAGTTAAGTGGAAGACCCGGTATCATACTAATTAATTAAATCAAACGAATCGATAATGCAAAAGGCGTGAAAAGTTGTCAGCATCAATTGATAACTGTTATTTGATAAAAAGTTCTATTAAAAATCGTGAATTAACGACCAAGCATGTCAAAATTGATTTAAAAACTAATAATACAAATTGTTGTTAGTTCAAAAACGAACAAAGAATGATTGAAATAAGTGGATCTGAAACCAAGACTTTTCCAAAATCATTAAATTCGTTGAGTAGAATTTTCCATAATGCATGTCAATCGGACGTTTTCGGTTCATCGATGAGATTGGATGAAAATTATAGAAGTCATTTGCAATCTTATATATAGCATCAGCTTTGGGGTAATTTTTGAAACGAACTCATCGTACTTATAGGGCGATTGGGGTGGATATGTATATGAAGAGCATCTATCCAGATGATATTTTGCATATTGCGTATAGGCGACCAAATACATTAGTGATTATCTCAGTACAGCTGCCGAATTGTCCGGACTCAAATACCGATACAGATACAAGAGAAATGCTCCAATTTAGAACCAAATTCAAATGCAACGGGATTTCTCAAACATAATATTCAAATCCTACTTAGAAGCTTGCCAAAAAGAATGATTGCGGAGATTCAAGCCTAATTATAGTCTTTATTTCAACCACAATATTGAATTGCCATATCAACAGTAGTTAAGTTTCAACTTCATATTGAAACTTAATGTCAAACTATCTACAAAACAAAAGACTGTCAGATCTGGAATATAAAGATGATAACTACTTATTTTTGAAACCATTAACGACATCAAAACTATGTTAGATAATCTCTGACAAGAAGCACAAAAAATTGGTTTCCAAATGAATAATGATGAAACTAAAGAAATTAATTCAATTGAAAATTAACCGTAGAATAAAGAGAAATTCAGAGAGTGGAAGAATTCTATTCCTTGGGAAGTATCATTAGTGTAAAAGAAGGAACGGAGAAGGACATTAAGAAAAACAAAAGCAAGGCAAGCTTATGGACTGCTAAAAAATGTATGGAGATATACGCAACTTGGTACAAAGAAAAAGAAATTAATTCAAATGAAAATTAACCGTAGAATAAAGAGAAATTCAGAGAGTGGAAGAATTCTATTCCTTGGGAAGTATCATTAGTGTAAAAGAAGGAACGGAGAAGGACATTAAGAAAAACAAAAGCAAGGCAAGCTTATGGACTGCTAAAAAATGTATGGAGATATACGCAACTTGGTACAAAGAAAAATATCGACATAAAATCGCTTCTGTTATATAGATGTGAAACGTGGGTAATAACAAAAAAACACGGAGAAGAGATACAAACATTTATAGACAAATGCCTAAGGAAAATACTAAAAATATACTTGTCAAATAGAATAACAAAATAGGAACTATGGAATCGAACAGGACAGAAACCATTTTTGAGCGTCATAAAAGAAAAAAAATGGAAATGCTTTGGTAGATAACACTTTGAAAAAACGTACAGGAGATATTATCAGAGACGAACTATTCAAATAGACACCAATAAAATACAGAAGTAGGGGAAGATCCACATACATCTGGAAAAGAGTATATCAATAAGAGCCAGAACACCAAGAAAAATTAGTTAAAAAAGATCATATAACCGCTTTGTGAAGGCCCCATACTCCACTAAGGGCTAAGGGAATAAATTATTGATGAATGAGAAATTTAGTTCAAACTAAAATTACTACTATAGTAAAAGCGAATGTGTCCCATCTATAGCAATTATTGAGTTCTAGTTGATTTAAACACTCAACTGCATATAGACAAATAGTATTTTACTCTGTTTTCCCAGTTTACGAACTCAGAAGATTTGATTCTCTTTAGTCTTCTGAATAGCATTGTCGAGAATCTGAACGGCCTCAATATTGGATGGAGAACTCGCTTGAACATGACTTTTGGCAAGATTCAGACATCCAAACTGGTAGTTTTGTATTTTGCGGCATTAGAAAATGGTATTTGTGTCTAATTTATACTTTGATTGATTACGTTTATTCGTGTTGATACAAATGGATTTGACTGTCTCGACCCTTACTTCGTGGAATATGCTCATATTAGTGTTTTTAAATGAAATTCAAGGTCTCTAGTTAATTCCACAATATAATACAAGTTATTGAAAATTCTAAAAAATTGACAATTGTTTCGATAAATCAATATCATCGTCAGAATGAAATGTAACTTCTGTCATTCTGACGATGATATTGATTTATCGAAACAATTGTCAATTTTTTAGAATTTTCAATAACTTGTATTATATTGTGGAATTAACTAGAGACCTTGAGTTTCATTTAAAAACACTCAAATGGATTTAGTTTCCTCCATGTCAACCTGTGACTTGTGTGGTTGTTAATTTAATTTTAATAGATTGTTCCATGAGTTGATTAAGAAATGGCGTTGGTAAATATGAGATGAAAGATAGCTCTCAATATATGGCCTTGTGGCTCTCTTGACTTTATTTCTTTTATTTCAGAATAACCATTCAAGAATTCTAAAATAAATTGTTCGAACCCGTACAAAGTGTTCAATTCTCATGGTTGTCCACGATCTTTTCTCCAAAATGATATTAAATATTTTATGTCAATACAAATATTTCGTTACAATTATAATACGCTTTCCTCGTATAGTGATTTTTAATAATTCATTATTATCCAAGATTTACAACGATGTGCCTTTCTTATACATAAATTTTATTGAACATGTAATTAAAAAGTTAAACAAACCACTGATAAACAGACGACGACCTAGGGTAACCTCAAAACGCGCGTAACTTAAATAAAACACAATCCTTCGAACATACGCCAAGTGTACTGTGAGCTCAATGACTCCAAATATAAACATTCGCCACATACAGAAATGCCGAAGTGGTGCAAACTTTTTTAACGTGAATAGTAGAGTGGTTGATAAAAATAATAAAACATTACTGACCTGCACAATATAAAATTGCTAGGCCGAGTCGCTAAAGTCAATGTCTGAACTGAAAAAGCCAGCAGTAAAAAACCGGTTGGTATACAGTGCACACACTAAAAATCAGTCTTTTCTACCTACGGCTAAAAAAAAGAGAATCGAAAATCTTGAATATGTGTATGGGGCACCGACAACCAGAGACGTTACAACAGTTTTTACAGTTTAGGTCAATTAACATCATTAACACAATCTTATAATAAATACAGATCCATAATTACTAATAGTTTATTCCCAAATAAAATTCAAAATTCTAATTCACTGGATACATTTTTTTGAGCTTCAAGCACCTCATCTCTAAAAAGGAACACGTACAAATACCATTATTGTCACTGTAACTCAAAAACAATAACTGCAGCTCATCACATTAAGATACGAAAGAGAGTTTTCAGGTCAGTTCATTAAACCAGTTTTGGTGAAGAACCACTTCTCGACTGGATTCCTAAAAGTTGAATACAGTGCATTTCAATGAAAACTATCCACCTTGAATAATTTCAAAGCAGAGACTTTTATGGAAAAATATAAAAATATGTCAAAAATCATTTGTCTGGTTACGTATAACATTCACCCCCTCGGCCCCACGGTCAGCCCCTCAGTTTTTTTTAAATGGAACGTCCTGTATATTTATTCAAAATTTGATACGCCTCTGATACTAAATTTCAAAAATGTATTATACTTGAGGTGTAAAATGAATCGATTTGGAGATACAATTAATTTCAATTCAATAACATAAACGATTTAAATCGTAGAAAATTACCGGAATGATTTGAATATCAATAACAAATTAGTGTATAAGGTGTTCAAACTGACTTCCATTGGTTGCCATGCAATGATACGATTGAGTTTCAAATGCTTCTCGCACATTATGTAATGTTTCCGGACGTATTGCACGACATTCGTGAATAATTCGTTGACGTAAATCACCTAAAGTTTCTGGTTGAGTTGCATAGATCTTGGTTTTGAGATATCCCCATAAAAAGTATAGTGGGGCTAAATCTGGTGACCTAGGTGGCCACTCCATCATTGGGATTCGTCTGCCTATCCACTGACCAGGAAATGTTCCTTCTATATATAAACTATCGTACTTCAAGAGCGTAATGTGGAGAAGCTCCAACTTGTTGAAATATTAGTAGATCTTCAGACATATTATCATCATTTTCTAGTATGTGGACTATTTAATTATGTTTGATATACATTAGTATTAGTCTACTCACAAACACGTTTGAAAAATTCAACTTGGTCGTTATATAAATATATAGTACTAGCGATCAATCTCATCTTCGCACATTTTCCTATTATAGTTTATTTACGATAAAAAGACGATGACGTTGCAAACCAAAATATTGTGATGTTGCCAAGCTGTAGTTTTTTCCTTTACTTAACGAAAACTAGAAAAGTCAATCTGATGTTAGATTGACAGTTCTCTTTTTTCATTGTTCCTTGAATCGTAGGGCGTAAGTCAAAAATATTTATTGATTGATTGGTTAATTTAATATAAATATTTATTCATGAAAAACTATGGACAAGATACAAGAAACAGTAACCAATCATTCTATATTCGAATTAACATTTAATTATTTTACATAGAAGAGGGTTAAATGACGAACTGTGGGTCCTTATACCTTATTCTATGCTCCATAGAACCATCTTCAAGAGCACTGCAATTGTTTACGCTAAAAGGAATCAATAAAAGCTGTAATCATCTTCATGCAAATTCAAATATTGTTTCTTTATACAATATCTATTATATTTATTATAATAAAAATAGAATGAAAAAGAGAAATATAGATACAGAAAATAAAATTTTGTTACAAAATATAAAAATAAAAAATCTCCTATTTTATCAGTATTATTTATGTAGAGATACTGTGGTCGTTGTTTTAATTTGTGTATTATGAAATAACTGTACCTAATTAATTTAATAATAGTTATTAGTCATTTTGAGAAGGTGGAAATAAAGCAAATTGGATAAAAATATACAAAAAATAAAACACAAGATTTCCACTACTCCACTACAAAATCATCACTATCTTCATCATCACTCTCAAAATTAATAATAAGTGGAGGCACATCCTGTCTATCAAATACTACTTCTCTATCCCACCCATCTTGTATAATTTTTTCAGTGTGCTATACTGTCTTTGACCAAATAGTCGCTTTTTCTAAAGACTTTTTCCATAAACCTATTGCTTGTTCTGTTGAAGAACCATCAGTTTCCACATGATCTCTATAAAAAATTCTAACTCTGCCCCAAATATGTTCAATTGGGTTGAACATACAGTGATAAGAGGGAAGTCGAAGCACTTTGTGACCATATTTTGCAGATAATATGCTGTTGGTGGTTTATTCCTACAAAACTGCATATATTTAAACAAAATAAGTTATCTAAGTATTACCATAATATATTGAAAAATGTTTATATCAACTTACCGTTGTACTAAATTCAATAATTGGGTTTTGAGGAAAGTTTTTTCAAAAGGAATATCATTTTGTATCAACCAGTTCTCTATATCAGCCTTTTTGGTAGCTGTTGTTGGAACTTTATTGATCACTGTATTGTGATAACTTGCATTATCCATTACAATTGTGGCAGGTTCTTCCAAGTTCACTAAAAGCTGGTATTCAAACCAATGCAAACAATTTTCTCGGTTCATTTCACCGTGGTAATCACCATCTTGTTTTTTGGAAGAAAAAACCAGCCCTGCTCCAGGAATAATAAATCCAGAAGAGGAACCAGCATGGAATACTACATACCTACAATGAGGAAATAACAAATTACTACTAGGTTTCCTAGATAGACTGCGTAGCTCACAACAACTATTAATAATTATATTGATTTAAATAAAATAGTGTGACTAGTAAATATTTAAAAAGATCTTAAAATGGCAGAAATGTTAGTACATCATAAATTAATTGCTAAATTTTATTATTCGATTACCTTGGACCACCAATTTTTTTTTTCGCGCTTCTATGATTAGAATCTTGCCAAGAACGTCCAACAGTACCATCTTTAAATATCCAGGTCTCATCCAAAAATAAAAATTGATATAAACCTTCCCGTTTTATCTTGACATATTCATGTAGAAAATGTACACGTTTTAATGCAATATGTGGCAGCTCCTTTAAACCACGACGAGGATCATCTTTTTGGTATTTGAATCCAATATTTTCAATATCTTCCAGAGTGATGTTAAACAACCATTAAAGAGTTCACGCTCCTGGAGTTTATCTCTTAAAGTTTTCAAGGTTATGTTTTCCTCTGAAAAAATGTTGTGTTTGTTAATTGTGAATAAAATGAAACAGTAAATTCAATATACTCACTGTTTCCATTCATTTCGTATATAACATTTCGGAAAGCATTTTGATCAAAGTTATCAATTTAAACACTAGGTTATATGCGTTGTCTCTTTTTAGGTGGGCTTCTAGGCTGTTCACCTCTATTATGCTTGGCGGCAATACGGTTAACAGTGGTAAAGCTTCTGCAACTCTCTACAATATAATTACTTCAATTTATGAAAGAATAATATATTATCAAGTTTAATTAACCTAACCTAACATTAAAAACATTTAATCATTTACATTTAAATATGTAACAATAATATTAATAATGATGAATACAAATAGCGAATACTATTACTTACATCTCTTACAGCAGTAAGCGGGAGAAGCGGGCCTCCATTTCGACATTCTCGTTCAAAATAGCTCAACAAAGATGTTACCATCTTTTGACATTTTCTGTTCAGCTGCTTCGGCATTTTATTAACCACACACGGCAGATTTGCCTAATCTATTAGTTATGAAAATAACTGTTTTTTTAATCTTAAAGAAGCAATGAATTTAAAAGCACCAAAAAAACTTGTAAATATTAGACGATGATCGAATGTCAATAAACGTCAAAACAAACTGGGGACTTTTACCAGTTGATTTGACAACGTCTTGAAGTTTTGCCAACCCGTTAGCTGTAAATTGCCCTGGCTGTTGAGGATAAATTGTATTCACGGTTGGTAAATTAATATTTATTCTGATAAGCAGGAAAGTAACTAAAAATGACATCATCGTCTTTTTATCGTAAATAAACTATTCTACTCAAATTATTTCTTTATGTTTGTTCTTTTTAGATTTTATCATTAGGACTTAAGCGTTTTCTGCTTGCACCTCTGGCATTACGACCCTTATTTAACCGACTTCTTTCTGGCGACCTACATAAAAACAATTAAAAGTAAATATCCAAACAAAATAAGGAGGATTTGCCTCTTCCAACAAATAATATGGACTGAATCCCATGAATAAATTAACTTCTCTTAAGTGTCAAACACTTAACTTATATTTATTTTGTGGAAATGTCACTCCAATGAACAAAAGAAAATACTGTAAAGCCAGGTATTCGTTTAATAAGATCCATGACTCAATACTGTTTGAATAAGAATAAAAAATATTATTATAAATATTAATTAATACTACCCCTCACAAATTAAAAGTGTTTTGTATATATTTAATACAGATTATTCACAATTTATCTATATTTTATACAAGGCACTTTTCGGAGCAAGAATATCATAACATCATGAAAAAAATTCAGTTTATCTCCAAAAAGATTGGTTACAGCGGTTATACGGTAAATAGATTGGAATGGTATCTGTACTAAATATACCTTCCGTAAAAAATTATCTAAATGATGATGAAACCGCATAAAAATCCGTCGCGCGGTTTAGGACGAGTTAGCGAATAGATAGACAGACTGACTTTGAGATTTTCCCTGATATCATATCAGTTATGTCTAGACTTTTAAATGAAAGTAATCGAACTCTAGTAACACATACAAATTCATTTTTTTGTAATTTAATATTATAATATGCGTAGGAGTCCGTAAACCCCATTTATCACGTTAGGTACGTCCATGTCTCCAACTACAACTATAGACCTGACAATTCGTACCTACGTTGATCATTTTACAAGTCGTTTCTTGCTGTCTTACCAGCTACATGCGGATTTTTTTCCCGATGTAATTTATCTCAAAATCAAAGGCAGCACCTAATTACTTTTAATGAATATTAGATAATTGTACAGTTCGATATTAGTTGCAAAGAATGTGTAGATTCACTAAATATAGTAATTTATTCCAGTGTTATGTTCAAGATAATTAATTTGGATCATTTTGTAATATTATCTACTTATACGAGAATATGCTGCCTGTATTTTATACCAATATGTTTGTTTCCTGTCAAAAGGTAGGTTTAAAACTAACTGAATGTATTTAGGGTAAGTCCGGGAGAGATGCCGATTTTTCATATCGACTTTGATTAATGCTTCCAAATTAACATGTCATATTAAAAAAATACGTCGTTAGATTCAACATTTATTTATCAAAACAGAAACATAAGTTTTATTCCGCAATAAACATGTAACAAATATTAAAAAAATTTTTTTCAAAATTCTGCAAATCGGCATCTCTACCTAACCCTGCGGGAGAGACGCCGTCAGGTTAAGGTAGAGATGCCACTACACTATACGCCTCTTAATAAGCACTTTAACACAGATCTCGCACGTATTTTCATACTTGGTACATCTCTCATGCACCCACTGCTGGCAATGAATGCATTGAATCCAATCTTCATCTTTAGTTGTATTCGTATACTCTTCGCCACATCCAGTGCAGGTTGCGTCATCATGATTTTCCAAATCTGAACTGCTATCATGAAGAGACAAGCTTGAATCTTCGTCACTGGACACCTCTACCTGCAGTTTTAGGGTCTTCTGTTTTCCTTTTGGCACCGTTTTCGCAGTAAATTTCTCCTTTTTGGATACCATAGGTGTTTTAGCTGCCTTTGTGCCACGCTTCGTTTTGTTGATATTCACTTGTTTGTGCTCCTGAATGCTTTTGCGCCTTTCTATAGCTTCTGCATTATTTAAAATCTCTGCGAGTTTCCCTCCTTTCCTTTTAGCGTCTAGCACAGCAACAGTTGGAATAGGAGATACAATATCCACGGCTTTTCCAGGCGTAATTTTTGGAGAAGTAGATGTTTGGGTTTGAACTATAGGCTCAGCAACTAAATCGGCAGCACGTGAAGTTGAAGGTTGGGGTTTGGTAATTCGTTCCTCCTCTTGGCACAGCATTTTCGCAGACGCTTCTTGTATTCCCACATCAGTACCTCCATAGGCGTAGTCCGGGATACTTTGTGGATTAAACGGGTAAATTCCCGCCGCCTTAAAACCTGATGTTGCATTTTGAACACTTGCAGCCTGTCCCCAAGCAACACCTAGGAGCCGTCCGAACTGTAGCCTTCCGATTTTTCTATCAGCATTGGATTTAACCCAAAAGTATCGCAATCTTGATAAAATGCTGGCTTCAACGACTTAAAAAAGGATATATCGAGAGGTTGGAGATAGTGAGTAGTATGTGGGGGAAGGCAATGCAGGATTATGTCATTCTCATCAGCGTATGTCACTGATCTGCAGTAAGATCCGTGGCCATCAAGAATGAGGAGCACTTTTCCCGCAGTTTTTCTAAGGACGAAATCAAACTTGAGCCATTCGAGAAACATCTCTGTGTTGATGTAGGCTGACTTCTAATTCATGTACACAATAGACCCGGGTGGCATTCCATCCTCGAATTCTCGTTTCTTATTTTTACCTTTGAGAATGCACGCTAGCGGCAAGAAATTGCCTTCCGCATTGCAACAGCTTATAACAGTTATTGTTTCGCCCTGTTCCACAGCCGTCAAAGTAGACACAACTTTAGAGCCCTTTTTGGTAATGACTTTGCCTGGGCGGTTGTTTAGCTGGAGCCCCGTCGCGTCCATGTTGTAAACACAAGCGGGTTTGTCGAACAACTGGTGTTCCTCCATTGTAGAAGCCAGCAGTTCAAAGTAGTTTGTAACTATATTTTTAGCCATGCTGAAGCTTCTACTGGGGGATAAGGCTTGAGCTTTCCTTATGGCCAGTTCAGGATGTCTTCGTAAAAAGGACGTAAACTAGTCGTAGCCTGCGAGTTCAGCTTGTCTGTTAAATTTATGGCGTATTTTTACCTGCTCGGCCAGGTGAAAAGCCATGCGCCTAACTTCAGTTCTTGTTGGTGTAAATCCTCTTGCTTGCAGTTCATTTATGTGAACAACCATTTTTATTCCAGCTTCTTCACCAAGAAAACTGTCAGGTCCCATTCGTCCTTTTTTGGAATTGCCGGATGTAATTCTACATTTTGAAGTTCTTGTTGGAATGTTAAACAACCTAGAAGGTTCATTTACATTCATTCCTTCTGCCACGCTTCTTATAGCCGCTTGCAAACTTTCTTCGCTCCATCTGCCCCCATTGGGACACCCTCTTTCGTATTTGCTTGGCATTGCTGCAATTAAATAGTTTTAAATTAGCAAGGCATCTCACCCATACTTAAATCGGTATCTATCTCGATTTTCCGGGAGAGACAGCCGTATCACAGTTGAAATTGATGCAAATGGTGCTCGAATACAAAGACGTATAACCTCTTTACATGCTCTTCCACCACGAGCATTTAAAATTTTCTACAGGGCAATAATTAGGTATATAAGGTCTACTTACTTTACGCTCCAAAAAACTTTTCACTGCAACAAAATAAACAATATTAGGCTAAATCGAAATGCTTCATGATTGCGCAGTAGCGACGACCGGTTGTAACAAGCGTTGGTTTCATGACTGCCGTAGATCGCAGCTTCGGCCATGTAGGCGAGTACAGTCTGAGATATAAGCAATCGGCATCTCTCCCATACCGGCATCTCTCCCGGACTTACCCTACGGAATAAAAATTGAATGAAGATTAATATAGCTTCGGTACCTACCCAACGAAGAAACTTGTACGATTTTTTAATATTTGAATACAAGTTAATATTCTTACACCATCCAATTCAAGCCTTCCTGAACAACAAACACTGATTCACTTAGTTAAAATGGTAACAAATATTAAGCAAACATTACAATCTGTTTAATAGCTAAGGTGAACAATGAGCCCATTGAGGTTTAATTAGATGAAATTTTTTGTGTCATTCGGATCTGTTGTATCAAAGTGTCTAATTTTTGCAAACGAATTCTATAGAAAAACTCTGTATAGATAGCATTTATATAATCTTTGTTATTTAACACATTTCCCTATAGGTAAGGAGTTATTTCAAATAATGATTTTTCTTGAAGAGTATGTACATATTGAGAAAATTCTTAAAAATTCATTTTCGACTTATTTGTTCATATATCTATTAATTCTCAACTTATACATTCATATATTTTTTAATAATCCTCCATTTTCATCTCACTGATACTTTTTATATTCATTGTCGTTTCATGCAAAGGTTAATAGCTACATGTCAGTTTACATTTTGTGATACAATTTAGCGTCTTTTGGATACTTAATTATATTTGTAATAATACAATTTTCATTTAGTAAGGAGATTATGTTGTTTGGACAGTTGTTATGTAGTCTTTCGTTTCTGTACTTTTGACAGTTTAACAATAAAAGTTGTACATTTAGGTTCGCATTACAAATTTCACATATCGGTGTATTTTCTTGATTAAATACGTAGGAGTGTGGACTAGTCTTAGGCGATCGATTTTATTTGATCCGCGCGACTTTCAAAACTTTCAAAACCATGGTTTAAAATGCATGGTTCGATGGTTTATAATATTGACTGCGATCAGCGATCTGCTCCACTCACTTTTCTACTTGCACTATACTTTTGTTTTGATTATTGCTTTATAGTCATTGGCTATCACGCACAATTGCTGCTTCGTTGTTAACTGCTGCTTCTTTGGCACATTGGTCCGCTTTTTCATTTCCCGGGATGTTGGTTTGCAACCGGACTCAAATAATTTGGACGTCTGCCTTGGATTGGTGGAGAACATGTAGTTGAGTTTTAATGATGAGACCTAGTAGATGTTTGGGAAAAGTTGTTGAATGATTTGCACGGAGCTGAGTCGGTTAATATTGTTTTCATATTATATTGATATCTTCTAGCGATGATTAGTGCTTGTATTATGTCATAAATTTCTTCAGTATGTACGCTATTATGTGGAGATAGTTTGATAGTTTTATTTGCTAGTATTACTGCTGCTCCTAGGCCATTAGATGTTTTGGATGCGTCGATGTGAACAAAATAGGATTCTTTAAAGCTTACTTCCGTAAGAGTACGGAATGATTGGACTATTAGAGAATGGTTTGTTTCTTCTTTTTTAAAAGAACCCATATTTACGATAATGGTTGGAAGAGGAATTATTCAAGGAGGTTTTTTTTATATTAATTGGAAATAAATCTGGTCATTCAATTGTTAGGGTGTTTGTATATTGGCGAATTCTTTAGTAGATAGGAATAGTTGACTATTTGTTTTCGAATAAGCTTTTAAAGCGATCGGTTTTCAGGTTGTGATTAACAGGATTATTTTTATTTGACAAAACTTATGTTGCATAGGTCATACTCGGTTGAATTCTCCAATAATACAGTGAAGGCTTTCTATCGGTATTGTTTGAAATGCCCTAACGATTTTTAGTGAAGAGTTTTGCAATACATCAAGTTGTTTAAGTTATGTTTTCTCACATGATGCTTAACAATGGAACCATAGTCAATCCTTGATCTTATAAGACAGTTAGAATCAGCGCCCCATATATGGCTGGTAATTGTTTTTAATAGATTTAGACCATTTGAACAGACTTTCTTAAGATGATTAATATGTTGTTTTCAGGTAAGTATTTTTCAAAAGTTATGCTCAAAACGTTTAACCTTTCTACGAATTCTAATTGTTGACTTACTAAGGTTAGTACGTGTCATTCGTGTATTTCAATCCGTTGGTGTTAGATTGACATTGACGGATATGGGAGATAGCCATCGAGAATAGGGTGGAGCTTACTGTAGACTCCTGTGGAATCCCATTCTTCTGTAATTTTTCAACTCATAAGCTTTTATCTTACTTGGAAATATCTATCTGTAAGGAAATTATTGATGAAACGTAAAATGTTTCCTCTTAGGTACCACTGATGTAATTTTGAGGTTATATTGTATCTGCAAACTATATATAAATGTTGCTATGTATTCTTGTTTATTGGCTAATCCTTCACTAATTTCGGATTCTAGGTCTATCAGATCATCAGCTGTGCACCTATTTTGGCGAAATCTGCTTTGTTCTGGAGTCAATAATTTGTTCTAGTACCAAGAGAAGTCTACGAACGATCATATTTCCCACAATATTGTATTTTATTAGTTAAAGGAATTGGCCGATATGGGTCTGGTTTTGTTCTTCTTTTATCTGGTTTTGTTCTTCTTTTATCAGGTTTCAACAGTGGGATTATAACGGCTTCGCGCCAGGTTGGAGGAAAGATTTTATTAGTCCAAATGTAATTACATCTTTGGTGATATCTGTAAGTAAAAATACTGCAGGTATTTGATCTGGACCAGGAGCAGTATGTTTTTGTGCTCTCAAAGCTTCATAAAGTTCTGTTTTGCTGAACGTGCAATTGATAGGATTTGTTTCTGTTTCACTAAAATCTTTTGATTTTTGTTCTTCGATATTTTTTATATTGTGTGTAAATGCTGGATCATAGTTTGAATCATTCGAGTTATGTTCATATTGTAAGTCTAATGTTTCTGCTATTTCACTCGTTATTTTTAGCTAGGAATGAGATTCTTGGAGTTTGTTTTATTCTAGATATCTTCCGAATACTTTTTGCCAAACTAAGGATGGTGGAGTTAAGGATGTTATCGTAAATATGAATTTAGTCCATGACTATCGTCCACTATTTTCATTATATATCTTGCTTGAGCTCTTTGTTTATTTTATTCAATTAAATTTTCTGTTTTCTCATTCCGTTTAAACTTATTAAAAGAAGATTTATATAATCTGATTGCATTTTGACAGTCTTTGTTCCACCAAGGTAGCGGTTTGTGGTTTACTAATATTTTAGTATTTCCTATGTGTGTTATTAGGGATGGAAGGTTTCTACAAGATTTTCTATGTTTAAGATGGGCATGCCTTTTATATTATTAATCTTAGCATCAATTTTTTCACAAACAATTTCCCAATTAGCAGTTTTTAGGTTTCATTTTGGGTTTGGGATGCTCAGATAATTTTTATGAATATGAAATCTTTATGGGAAAATGATTAATTCCAAATAAATATGGTATTACATCTCAAGTTAATGTGAGAGCTAGAACTGGTTCACACAAGGTGACATCTATGACTAAGCTGGTTCCTGTATGTATGTCGAGTCTTGTTTTATTTTTATATTTTCTGTTGAATTGTCATTGGCTATAATATGGTTTGATCCCGATAGGGGGTATTTCACTGAAATATTAATCACAAAAATCATCTACATATTTTTTTATATAAGACAATCTGTGCATTTTCTACAGTTGTAGATGCATTTTTAATATAAAATTTCGTCTATTATTGGCTGACATCTTATAATTTATCGTGAATTTACCAACTACTAAGCAATTAATCCAGAAAAATAAAAGTATCTATTACCATTTGCTGATTATTATCTTTGTACTTTTCCTGTATACGAACAAAAAGCTAAAGCCAAACTGTGAAAAATTATTGGTATTTTTTATATCTTGTAACTTAGTACTCCATGGCTTATTTAATGTTTTCTATCTGCTATAATAAAATTAAACTTAATAAAAGAAAGCAATGAAGGCGCAAAAATGAAATGTAGATGAAGTCAACCTTGACAGACATGGTTGAATATGATTAATTAAATATTAAAGTTAAAGGCTATGAAATAGGAATGCCACTATAAATAAAAAAATATGAAAAGGAAGTCGATCTTGCGCCATTAGTTTCACAGTGATGATCTTGTATTTATCTTCTTATGCATAATCGTACAACGTATTTTCACAGTGGTTGGTAGTAATTAATGACTGAAATATTGAATCAAAAACCAGAACGGTGGGAAACATTGAAATTAAAATTAAAAAATATCGCTTATGTTTAATTTGTTTTACGAATCTGACCAATTTTTGTAACAATATGTTTAGTCACAGTTTGTAATGAAAAATTTATTAATTTGGAAATATAAAAAATAGAATACTACATTGATATAACAATGCAATTAATATCAATCAATTTTTGTTACAATCTTCTAGAAAGTCCTAACATCTTCAGCAAATATATGTCCAATAATTAATTTTTTTATCAAAAGTTTCGATTATAACAAAGCTGCGAAGGAAAGTTTTGGTTTAAATTTTCAAGCTTTCTATTTCTATTTATTTTATAGCAGATTGGGTTGCTTGAGTTTTTCAAAGTAACACGCATTATATAATTTATTCTTTAAAGGCAGTTCTCGCAAATGTGTTGTTTTCGGTAAAGGAAATTTCCTTGTTGTTATTTTCGTAATCGACAACTTCGATGGCTTTCAAAAACTTGAAAAGAAGAGCCACAGAAATGCCTTGTAATTGAATTACCTTAAGTGCTCTTTCTTTTATTCCTTGGACTTGCCACTTAAATACTTCTTTTGTTTTTAATCCGAATTTGCTTTCTTTAAGTGGAAGATAAACGAAAGTTTTGAATATTTCAAATCTCAAGCTTCGAGTCGTTTATCAGGTTATTTTTTTTAGTCGCGTCGGCCGATTAAGAAGCCTACGGAAGTTTTTCGTCCATTGTTAATTTGTATACATTCTAGAATTACCCAATTTATTAAGAAAATCTTTTCCGTGAGTTCAACTAAATAAGAATGGGTAAATTATAGAATGGTTTTCATGAAAATAAGCAATTGATCTGACTTTCTTTTAAATGATATAAAAATATAGGAATAAAATTGTCATACGTTTTATTTTTATTTTCTATAAAAGTTCAAAACTGCCGTCTAAAATATGCAAAAAGGTTTTTCAACTTCGTTTTCTATTCGGTACATTCACGTTATTCGGGAATAAATCGTAAGTTATAATAAAATTAGAATGACATGATTATAATTGAAAATAGTACATAAAAAGCCATCAATAACGAACAAACTTCAAATATTTTATATTCATGTCCTCACGCAACTAAAACTTTTTCGGAAATTGGGAACACGAATCGTCAAAATACTTTTCATTCACCATTTTTGTAAAACAACTAAATTAAAATATAACTTTCATTCCAAATGGTTTTATGGTCACATACAGAGTAGTATTAAGATATGGTGTTACAAATGTAGAAATATAAATGTTTTTTTTTAGAAGAGTCGCATCCACCCGAAGGTTATTAGCGACGGTACAATCGAAAATTTTATATTTTATAAAACATATTAATTGATTTTAGATAGTCAATTACGAGCCGGTGATCGCAGAAATTTCCAATGAGTTTCTTCAAATCGGTAGGAATGTTGTGCATGCTACGTTGATTATGAAATCTGGGACATTCGACCAGGAAATGTCTTACACTACCTATCTATTACATTGCAAACAGTGCATTTTGGTGGATCGTCGTTTGAAAAAAGGTAGGAGTGGGTATACCTGGTATGGCCCAATCGTAAGCGTGTAAGAATCACTTGCGTACGTCGATCGCTACTTTTAAACTGACATGGAGAAACGTCACTTTTGATTTGCCGTAATTTCGACTGAGAACTTTCCCAGTCCCGGTTCCATTTACACAAAACTTCATTTTTAATAAATACCTTGAGATCACTAGCAACACTCCGACACTCCGATTCTGGTTCGTCATTAGAAATAGCACTACGGGCACAAATGTCTGCTTTTTCGTTGCCTTCGATGCCGATGTGGGATGGGATCCATATGAAGTTGACGCATCTGGAGTTTTCTTGAGCCTGTAGCAAATCTGATTTTATCATTTTCTCAATAAGGTTTTGGGGATAGATCTGCTTTAAGTTTAACAAAGAACTGAGAGAGTCAGTAATAATTAACGCTTTTGGTATGTTGCAAGAATTTATGTGTTGGAGGGCCTTATAGAGTGCAAAAACTTCGGCTGAGAAAATACTCAGGGTTGGAGTAAGTTTAAATTGCAGACTAAGATTGGTTGTTACAATTGCTGCTCTGACTCCCATTTCACATTTAGATGCGTCTGTGTATATTTTGATGAAGTTCTGATATTGTTCCAATATTAATTTAAGGTTAGTTTTAAAGACGGCTGGACATACTTCCTGTTTATTAAATCTGCTCAAACTAGTGTTAATGGTGGGGACGTTGATGATCCAGGGAGGAGGGTGATCTAGATCTATTGGAAATAATTCTGGAAATTGGATGTCTGAATACTGGAGATATGTACGTATTCTCTCATAATAAGGTTTAGGTCTATGCGGTTTGTTGTTGAAGTAGTTAGTATATTTTTTGGCGAAGGCATTGGTGTAGAGAGGTTTGTTTCTATTCGAGGCTATAGATGTGGCATGTGAGAGAGTTAAGAACATTCTTCTGTAATGCAGAGGTGGCTCACCAGTTTCGCAATATATAGCTTCAACGGGAGTTGTTCTGAAACCTCCTACTGCAATTCGGAGGCCATTGTTATGCACAGTGTCCAGTAACTTTATAGTTAGTTGTATTGGAAGCCGAAGCGTATGCAATGGAACCGTAGTCTATTTTTGACCTGATTAATGTTTTATAAATAGTAAGTAGTGTATTGTAATCAGATCCCCAACATTTATTAGCCAATGTCTTCATTAGATTTAGTTGCTTGTTACAAGAACGGGCCGTTTGTTTAATATGTTCCTGCCATGTAAGCTTTTTGTCGAACCACATTCCCAGGAATTTTACCGACGATCTGAACGATACATTTTTACCATATAATTGTAATGTTGGATAAACGTCTAGACTTTTTTTTGAAAAGAACATGGCGGTTGTTTTTGATGAGGAGAATTCAAAACCTGTATTCAAGGACCATTGTTCGAGTTGCGTTAAAAATTTTTGCAAAATATTCGTCATGAGGGAAGTATTTTTTCCTTTAATATATACAACAAGATCATCTGCATACACGCGTGCTTTCAAGGGTTTCGATAAGCCCTTGATGATATTGTTTATGGCCACTAGGAATAATGTGGGGCTGAGAATGGATCCTTGTGGTGTCCCATTATCTTCTATCTGATCTGCAGAGTAAAAGCTATGGACTCTTACACGAAAAGATCAGTTCTTCATAAAACTACTGATGAATTTCAAACAACTTCCCCGAATGTTCCACATGTGCAGTTGCTTTAGAATATTAAGTTTCCAGCAAGTATTGAAAGCTTTTTCAAGATCGAAGAATGAAGCAATACAAGTTTGTTTTGTCGATAGAGCTTCATGAATGTCACTTTCTAAATCCAGGATGTTGTCAATCCCTGAACGATTTTGTCTGAAACCATTTTGCTCGGATATTAAATGGTTTGCCTTTTCTAAAGTCCACGTAAGTCTGCCATCGACCATTTTCTCCATCAGTTTGCTGGATGAGCATGTTAAACTTATAGGTCGGTAAGATGAAGGTTCAGTGCGAGATTTTTGGTGTTTAAGGAGCGGAAGGACGATGGATTTGGACCAGATTGAAGGAAACTGGTGTTGTTTCCAAATGCAGTTAATCAGTTTCAGGAGCGTTGTTTTTGCTATATCGGGAAGATGTTTTAAAAATACGACTGGGATATCATCTGGTCCTGGACTGCAATTTTTTAAATTATTAAGGGCGTTATCCAATTCAGCCTTTGTGAAGCTCATGTTCAAAGTAGTATGTTCATTTCCATCCAGTGACAGATTCGAGTTTTCTGCAGCTAATTTATTATCGAGAAAAGTGATGTTGTAGTTTTCGTTCGAGGACATTTGCTTGTAAATACTGGCTAATATGTTAGCCATTTCACTTGCAGAGGTTGTGACTGTGTTATTGAATTTTAGACTAGTTATTACTGGCTTATAATTGAAGCCCGAAATTTTCCTTACTCTTATCCACACTTCACTGACAGGAGTAGAACCATTTATTTTTGAGATATATTGAATACAGGAGTTTTTCTTTACGAGTTTCGTTGTGAGGTGAGCCTTGGCTTTATGTTTCTTGAAATCTATCTTGTTTTCAACTGTCTTGTGTCTTTTATATTTATTCAAAGCTGCTTTGCTTGCACGAATTGCTGCTTTGCTTGCACGAATTGCTGCTTCACATTTTGGATTCCACCAAGGTACAGGAACGTGATTCAATTTCGTCCTTTTTGTTTTGCCTATAAATAGTTCAGCACTGCTCAGCATTATATTGTTAAAATTTGATAATGATTCATCGATGTTTTCAGATAGAATTTAGTTTAAGATAGCGACTTGAATATGCTCAGCAAAATCGGACCAGTTAGCAGAGTCGATTTTCCATTTTGGCAGAAAAAGATCCGGAGATTGATGAGTACAACGATTTATTATTATAGGGTGGTGGTCACTATCATAGGTAAAGTTCAGGACTTCCCAGGATAGGCGAGGTGTTAACGAAGGATCGCAAAGGGTTAGATCAATTGCAGTTGAGTCCCCTGTGTTGATGTTGAATCTAGTTGCGGTTCCATCATTGAGAAAATTCAGTTGAAGATCCGAGATTACTTTTTCTACAATTTTTCCTCTTGTGTCTGTATGTAGCGAGCCCCATATTACGTTATGGCCAATAAAATCGCCCATAATTATGCGTGGATGTGGTATTTGCGTGAGTAGATCTTTTATGTCGTAATAGGAGACTGGATAACTTGAGGGTAAATAAATGTTGCATATGAAATATGTGCTAGGTGAGTTGATCTTGACAACGACAGCTTCTAAGTTGCTAGTGACAGGAAATGGTTTTGCCTCCAATGCCTTATTGACTAGAGTAGCTACTCCGCCGGAAGTGAAATTAATATCACTTATTCCGTCTTTGCGAAAACAGTCGAATAGCTTTGAATTATAAGTATTTTGATGCTTAAGATTAGTTTCTTGTAGGCATATAATATCGGGGGAGTGCTCCCCAATTAGGATTTATAGCATAGCAAGGCGATGGAAAAATCCGTCGATGTTCCACTGAAGTATTGACATTATATATTTTGCTGACTACTTTGGGATATGTCACTATCCCACTCTGAAGTATCGTTACCCAGGAACTTGAAAATATTCTTTTTTAAGTTAGTAGTCTTCATAGATCTATCTTTTAAGTGGGGGTGAATTTGAGAGAGCATATGGGTCAGGGCTAGGTAATCTGTTGTATATTCTTCGATCATACTGATGGGATCTGTAGAGCCACTAACATTGGTTATGAGTAACGCAATTTGATCATAATCGATAACGAATGGAGGAGATTGATTAACAATAAAATTTTTGGCCGGTTCAAGTAACTGTATTGTGATATCTGATGTAAGACTGGGTGTTGTCAGAATGGTTTTCTTTTTCTTTAATTTTTGTTTGTTTCTCGGTAAAGGAAATGAGTTGTGATCGTTTCCAGCTGTGTCAGCTTCAGGTGTAATTACTTCGTTTATTATATTGCGCTTTGTTTTGTTGGAGCTGTTGTTGGCTTCTTCTGGTGCATCCCTGTTAGTAGATGCAACCGGCGTGGGGTTAGAGGTTGCCGCATCTTTTGTGGTTGAATTTGAGTCCACTGGGGAAGCTGGTATTACATTTTGCGTGACATCGGTGTTTGTCGGAACATAATTAGATGTATTTGCGCTAATTGGTAAGTTAGAGCTGCCTGTAGGTTGAACTTGCGGTAGAGATGTTTCAGGTTCAGTACATTGAGATAGTATGTGACCAGGTTTTTTACGATTGTAACATACCATACCATCTTGAGACAGAAAAATTCGGTATGTCGTATTTTCAAAATCCACTGTAAACGATTCTGGTAGCGATAAATTGTGAGGACTGACGTAGATTTGCCTCCGAAAACTAAGACTATGGCTATACTCAGGTAGAGAGGAACTGATTTTTAAGCATGTCAGGTGAGAAACAGGATTTATTCCGATGTTTATTAATTGGTCTATTATTAGATTATGCGGTATTGTAAGACATACGTTCGACAGAATGAGTCTTTCAGCAGGTGTTATTAGTCCTCTGGCCCTAACTATTTCTCCCTGTACTTTTATGTATCCATGATTATATATGAAGTCATCCACCAACTAGATAGGTACATACATATACGATTATGGGACAATGAGACAGTTTATTAGTGATAATTGTAAAGATCAGCAGATATAGTTTTTCTGGTTTTCTATATCATTGCACAGTTATACTGATCTTAATTGGAAAAATGATATCCAGGATATCACCAAAGGGCTAATAATATCTAAGCTTCAATATTTGTAATCTCACATCTTCTTCTTTTTTCTATAAACATATATTAAGTCAATCACAAGTTAGGTCACTTCTTGGTCTAGCCAAAAATAACTACTAAACATCAGGTAGGCATCAAATGAAATATAACTTCTGTCATTCTGACGATGATATTGATTTATCGAAACAATTGTCAATTTTTTAGAATTTCAATAACTTTTATTATATTGTGGAATTAACTAGAAACCGTGAGTTTCATTTAAAACACTAATATGCTTTATACCCAGATGTATATTTGCTTAGTTTTACCGTGTCCATAGTTTTCTTAACAATAATAGGTACTTTCCAAAATGGATAAGTTCGCTTTGTTGGAAGTTCAGGTTCAGCACTATACTACTTCAAGGTCAATATTGAGAATATAAAACCATCAGTGAATTCCTTGACCACAACTTTTCTTGATTCTGCCTTGTTATATTTAAATTCTTTATACGTTAAGACTTTAAAAGGTACTTTTTTTATAATGTTTTCGCCACCAACTGCAAAAAGAGAAGTTCATATCACTGTTTACTTTGTGGACAGTAAAATGACCAGTTTTACTCGTTTTGAGAATCATCTCAGCATACTGATCTGGTTTGTTAGCTTTACGCACAACTTGTTTAATATTCTCAAAATCACGGTCACAAGGTAAGAACGCTTGTTCCGAGACAGGAAAATAGTGAGTAACATCTCAAGATTTAACCGCACTACATAATGGTTTTTATTTTGGCCATCGCTGAAAAGGACAATATGTTAGACTCCATTTGGAAATACTTCCGTGGTAGTGTAACAACGTTGAACACACCTCATCAGGAGATTTATTGGCCTCCTCTTCGTGGTATACATTTCTGCTGTATTTGTATTCATGTCATGAATGCAAGTTTCGCTTTGAAGCTTTTACAGACATCAACCTGTGGTTCCCCAGAAGATAGTCTAAATCAATACTTTTTTGGAATTTCAGTTAGGGTTGGGCGGAAAAGTATAAAATTTAAGAGCTCTAATAGATTTTCAAATAATATTCTATATATTTTATTGTGATTATTGATTATCAATACTTTAGATATAAAAAATATATGAAAAATAAATTTCCCTGACGTGCATATGATGTTAAAGACAGTCCTGAATAAAACGAATTTATAGCTATCTGCATGAAAGAAGTGTGTTTTGTAGTTTATAAATTTTAATGCAAAATGGGAAAAAGGAAAAATCCATAAAGGGGAAAAATGTCGAGATCGTGGCGTGTTTCGAAGCCATTATTACAAAAATTTTCAAATTATAAGTTTGAAATATAATTTTATAATATCGCATGTCAATATCTTCTATATTAAGAACGGAATTATTATTTTTCAAACTAACTAAAACAAATACGAGAGATTTGAAATATTATAGCACAATGAAATATTGTTTGTAATAAACATGAATGCTAATGGAAACACGGTTTTCCAAAAAATTATACTGCAATCGTTATTGAATAAAACTCAAAGACAATGTCATAAATTTTTATTACAACCAGCTACTAGTTTCGGCCTTTAATAGCTATCTTCGGGCTAAGTAAACATAGCAAATTAGGCAAAAAATGTCAATGCGATGTTCGAAAGGATAAGTGTGCTAAATTGGTAAAAAAAGGTTAAATTGAAAATTAAAAGCATATGTAAGTTATATTTAGGTTGTGACACATGGAAAAATAAAAAAATTGAAAAATTAAGAATTATACTGCCTTGTTAGTTAATTTGGACGTATCTGCAAAAATGTTATTTCTTACTTTTGTAACTTTTAGTGTTTATATGCTCATGTGAGCTAAGAATCCTAAATTATAGTATGATCTATGTAACCATTAATTTATATCGATGATAGTTGCAAAGGTGAAATTTGATAGATACGCCATTTTTCAATAGTATGAGGAAAAGGATCAATAAAAAGGAAGGCCGTATCTTAAAGTATATATTAAATGTTGGAAACTTAAGGAAAAATAATAAAATATTGAAAAAAAATTTAAACCTGTTAGACACGCTGCTCCTCATCATCCTTCTCCGATGAAGCAACGGGTTGGCCCAATTTTGGAGGGAATTTCATTTTTCATAGAGGCGGGAGATCCCTTACAAATGTTGTGACTCTTCGACTTGGATATTCCTAAAAATACATTTTTGTTTAATTATGAATCACGTGAATACTTGAACCATATCACGCAGGTATGGTCAATGAACAACTTTTTTTCAATTTATATGGAGAAGAGTAGTATTTCTTAAAATATAAATCGCAAATACCAATTTCAATGATGGCTTGTTTCACAGCATCAGTATAGTCAAAGAACTCCCATACTTTACCTTTTTTGTTAAGAGCTTTCCCCACTTGATGGTGAAAGGAATCTGCGGCCATAAATATATGGCCAAATTCAAAATATTTCACCATTTCATCCAAGACCATTTTATCAGAGTTTACAATATGCACAAAAAAACAAAGGAGGGTCCAATTTTGTTTGGACTGTGCAGTTATCGAGCCAAATAGTGATAGGTCGCTTATCTCGTTGGAATATGAAATACGCATCAAAAGTGTTTATCAAATCTTGTTAGCTTCTTCCTCGAATACCCTCGTGCCACACCAGTGCGGTGGGGGTTCAAAATGTGGTTTTTCTCCCAGCCGGCACAAAGCTTTCGTTGAAAGCTACCATTCTATTCGCATCGAGGCAACATCACAACCTAAAATAGACGGTATTAAAGATTAAAACTAACTTTTCTGCAACTGTGAGATGCCCTGAACAATATTCTATCATAAAATTGTCACTTGTATACACTTTAGGGGATGTATCGTGCTAACAAGCCGAAATTTCTCCAAATATAACCAAAAATGTAGAATATTTGGATTTATAGGACCCACTGTACTCGCTCTAGTCAGCTGAAAATCAATAGGGTACAAATGTGAGATACCTTGCAAAATATCCAATCATAAAATTGGTCACATATATACACTCCGGAGGCTGTATCGTGCTAACAAACTGAAATTTCTCCCAAAATGACAAAAATTTGGTACTTCAAGTTGTTCAAGCACTCGTTGTTCTGGCTTTAGTGAGCTGAATATCAATAGCGTTCATCTTTGAGACGCCCTTAATAATATCCAGTGATGAAAGTGGTCACTTGTATATACTCCGGAGGCTGTATCGTGCCAACAATCTGAAATTTCTCCAAAAATTACAAAAATGTCGTACTTAAAGTACTATAGCACCTATTGTACGGGCTCTGGTGAGCTGAAAATCAATAGGGTTCATCTTTGAGACGCTCTTAATAATATCCAGTGATGAAAGTGGTCACTTGTATCTACTCCGGAGGCTGTATCGTGCCAACAATCCGTAATTTCTCCAAAGATTACAAAAATGTCGCACTATAGCACCTATTGTACGGGCTCTGGTGCGCTGAAAATCGATAGGGTTCATCTGTGAGATATCCTGAACAATATTCAATCATAAAATTGGTGACTTTTTGCACTCCGGATGCTGTATCGTGCTAACAAGACATGTAACGAAAAGTGGCCGACCACAACGACGGCGACTTACACACAGGATTTTTTTGTCTAAAAACCGTTTTTTCGTGTTGTTCTTGATGGAAAACGTGAAAATTAATAAACATTTTTTTCAGAATGCCACCTTTTTTGGGGCAAACCAATACTTTTCTCGCATATTAGATATGTTGGGCGGAAAAGTAACAATAAAACAATTGAATGATGAGTTAAAATACGTGGCTGAAGATTTTTCTCTCACTCTTTGTAAGTTTGTCGTGACAACAAGTTTATGGGTGCATTAATCTGATACTCTGTCCGGGCACACGTATACTATACTAGATGTATCTTCCACTTGCAGCGCTCTTCGCAGTTGTTATCAATCATTTTCTTTATAAGAACTAGCTTTTTCATGTGTGTAGAAGACTTCAAGGATAGATAGATTTCACTCAGGTGGCTTCTGGTCTATTCCACTGCAATTTTTTCAGATCAATTATGGCCCTCTAAACCTAGATTATATTTTCTAGCCGTATTCTTCTTATGAAGTATGTTAACTTCGAGACTGAATCTTTCATATAGTTCCTTGCTAGTGGTTTTAACATGCACAGTGTCGAGAACCGCACACTAGCTAAACTGTCGCAGTGACATAGAATGTGTTCCGCAGTTTCTTCTTCAGATCGACAGAATCTAAATAAAGATTCCTCTGTCAACCCCATCAATTTTAGATGCCTATTGAGCTTATAATGACCTGTTAACAGATCCACAACAGCTTGACCGTGTTCGTCTTTGCTTATCAGGTCTGCCGTGAATGTTGGCAAATGTTCTAATATAAAATGTTTCATTTGTCTTTGGCCTGATGGATTTCTCCACCATATCCTAGAATTATACTCCACCCATTTTGCTGTGGCCACTTTTGTTACTGATTTTGCAACGCCGCAGAAGGGTTCAGGTCTAACGAATGGTAATGACGCAACTTGCTTAGCCATTTCGTATGAATTTTCTTCGCCCTTATGATCCTCGTGCCCCGGTACCCAGGCCACCGTGACTTTACTACGGTCACCCAGCGTGTTTAAAGCACACACACAATATCATACTAACTTAGAATTGACCTCTACAGAATCGAGTGCCTTTAGCGTCGCTTAACTGTCTGTAAAGATGGTAATTGAACGATATGTTCTTTCCTGCCTTAGGATTTCTTCCACACAGTAGTGTAACGCCGTCATTTTCGCTTGGAAAATTGTGGTTGCCCAAAGTAACGGTGATAGAACTCCTCCTTGTGGGCATCCTCCTCAGGCTCTTGCATTGATGGTAGCTTGACCCAGAGGGGATTCTAATATCCTATTTTTCTCCTTCTATCTTCTATCCAGTGATGCACACACAGGCATGCCTTTGAACTTTGTCCAGGGTCTTCCTTGTGCTGTACTGACTTGCTTTTGTGTGCCAAACTATTGCCCCATACGTAATTGCTAGTCTCACAATCATGGCGTATATCCATCGCAGTATTATTGGGTAACAGCCCCACCTCTTACCAGCTAGATTTCTGCACGCCATCAAAGCTCTTATTCCTTTACTAGCAGTTATTTCAACATGCTTATTCTACAGAAGCTTAATGTCTAGGGTTATCCTTAGATATTTAACTTCTGATTTCCATTCTATGATTTTCCCGAATAAACATATGGGTTTCATGACTGGAAGTGTTCTTTTTCGGGTAAATGGAATTACTATAGTCCTGTTTGGGTTACTGTTTAGTCCCACTGACAAGCACCATTGTTCAATGATTCTGAGGCCCTTTTGTAATAAATCACACGAGATGCTCTCGAACTTGCCTCTGACTATTAGAACTATGTCATCAGCATAACTCATACATTCGAAGCCAAGCTCCGTTAGCCTGTAGAGCAACTCATCTACTACGAGGCTCCATAGAAGGGGAGATATCACTTCCCCTTGAGGTGTCCCCCGAGTGGCTTTGACTGAGTTGGTTTGATTCCTCACCTGTGTCGCAGCTATCCTCGTCGTCAACAACTCATATACCCATTTTACAATGGTTTCATTTACTCCTCGCCTTTTTAGTGCCTTTTTGACAGATACAGGAGTTGTGTTGTCAAAGGCCGCAGTTATATCCAGAAATGCGCACATTGCGATTTCTTTGTTATTCAGAGTTCTCTGGATAACTTCGGTCAGCTAATACAGAGCCGTCTCAGTTGATCGACCCCCTCTGTAAGCATGCTGACATTTATGAAGTGATATATTCTCCAGATTCTCTGTTCTTATGTAGTTATCCACTACTTTCTCCATCGTTTTGAGTAGGAACGATGTTAGACAGATGAGTCTAAAAGATCGGGGATCAGTCCCATCTTTTTTCCCTATTTCTGGTATGAAGGTTACCCTTGCCCTTCTCCATTTTCTAGGTATTAGACCCACTGCTAGACTGCTTCTTGTAATCTTCAGCAGGTGAGGAAGAATTTCATCTATCCCTTGCTGCAGGAGTGCTGGAAATATTCCACCCACTCCTGGTGATTTATATGGTTGAAAGGTACTTATCGCCCATTCCAACCGTTGTCTAGTAAATATTTTCTTAGCAATGTCCCAATCTTGCGGGATTTTTTGGTGTAATTCATTGCTATTTCATATTAGTGTTTTAAATGAAACTCACGGTTTCTAGTTAATTCCACAATATAATAAAAGTTATTGAAAATTCTAAATTATTGACAATTGTTTCGATAAATCAATATCATCATTGCTATTTCAGTTATTATTGCTGTTTCAGTACCTGGAAAGTGGGTTCTAAGAAGAAGAATCGATCGTTCCTTTTCACCTTCCGTGTATGATCCGCCTGGTTTTTTCAGCGACATTGTGGGGTTAATTCCCCCATTTACCATGATCTTTTGTAGTCTGGCCGCTGTGTGAGTGGAAGTGATCTTTTTAAAAAAGGCTTGAAAATTAAACCTTTTGGCCTTCCCAATCTCTTTATTGTACTGAGTAAGCTTCTCAGTGTACCTCTGCCAATTACCGTCACGTTTGGCTCTATTAAAGAGCAGACGGACCTCTTTTCTGAAGTTTGACAGGTTCTCATTCCACCAAGGAGCGTCTTTTTCTGAACGAGTTTTTGACAGTGGGCAACTGGAATTAAAAGCTTCCATTATTGCCTCACTCATCTGTTCGACTCTTTGTTCCAGGTCGTAGTGCGGGTGATTTACCCTATTCACTTCGACTTGTTCCGAATTGTCCTTCAGATTGGTAAGGAGACCAATCGGTATTTCCGCTTGGAAAATTGTGGTTGCCCAAAGTAACGGTGATAGAACTCCTCCTTGTGGGCATCCTCTACCGGCTCATGCTTTTATGGTATCTTGACCCATAGTGGATTCTACTAACCTTTTTTCCAGGTTAGCTTCTATCCATCTGCATATTACAGTAGGTGTTCCCTGTCTACTTATTGCATTAATAAAAGAGCTGGTGGTGACATTATTGAATGATCCCTCAATATATAGAAAAGTGGCCACTCTTCTTACCCCATCTTTCCGAAAGTATTATTCAGTCTTGCAAGTTCCTCTCGATACAAAGAAAATGAAAAAAAGCTCACTGGGATACTCAATCTGGAAGTCATTATACATTTTTTGAATAGGAATATCACTTGGCCAATATCTACGTCTTGGAGCATGCTACCGTCGGTAGCGAGATACCTCCAGATAGACAGATGCTCCTTCATTAAAATTTCTATTTAGTAGTAGATGTATTCCTACTTCAAATTGGAGCCACTGGAGGAGTTCTAATTAATACAACTTGCAGTATAATTATTTTATCTCTTGTTTTGGGTTGATATTTAGTAAATTGTAAGGCACTAACATCTACTTCAGATGATGAATATGTATCTGATTCAGAGGGATAATATTCTTCATCGCTTTTACCATTTTTTTCGTTTTGGCAGTTGGCGGGAATGTAGACTTTTGTACGTGACTATTTGTTCTCTGAGCTTTATAAATAAAGCTAGGTTTGCCAACTTTTTGCCTATTTGCCTAACATTCTTAACACAATACTTATTAATCTTATGTATAATCTAAAAGAGAACACTAACAACGCTACAAAAAACCACGTGCACTGTTTAAAAATGAAATCTCCGAATTTGAGGTTATGGAATTCATGACCTCTGACGGACGTATCTGAAACTAGCAAGATTAGCTGGTTAGTTGAATATCTGCTTAACAGATACGGCTTCTCATTCTAACATTTCTAGTTACGATCTTTCGCTCTAACAATTAGTGAGTCATATGCTAGTTATGACCATATCGCTGTTTAGAAAGAGACAGTTTGCATTTACGCCTCAATTCAATAACAGACGATTAGAACAAGATGCTAGAAGGTGCCAAAATGTCAATTCGTAAATAATACTCAGATATACCCTTAATAACTAATAGGGCAGTGTCGGTCTAAAGTGAAATAAGAATAATGAGAAGTCAGAAGTTGATAATAGTCCTAAGGCAAGAATAGGTAGAGGTTAGTATGATATAATTGAAAATTGGAAAGGTATGATTATTATTTACCAACTCCTTATAATAGAGGTGGAGTCCCATTATATTTGAAGAGCGCTAGAAGTAGGCTTTACATGTTTTCTCAACATAATTTGCTAAGATCACTTAGCCTGAAGATGGCCATTGAAGAGCGAAACTAGTAGCTGGTTGTAATCAAAATTTGACTTTGAGTTTTATTCACTTTGTTGTCAGTAACATTTGTAGAATTGTTGAAACTTTACTTTTTTAGGTACTAGGTTATGTTGACGCTCCTGATAAAGATTTTTGTTTCAGTAATCTCTAAATATGAAGATTATTCAGGCATAGGAAAATGAGTTTTTAATAGGGAAAATTAATATTGAACATTATAACAAAATAACAAAACAAACGATTGGTAGTTAAATAAAATATCTGTTGAGGTAACACATGTATATTTCAAAGTCATGTCAAACTTGGATGGGACGTACGAATATGATACAAATATTACCTAAAAATGTTGATGACTTTTGAATTCAACATGAGAGGATTGGATTATACTCTGTATGAAATTATATCAAAATAAGTTTCTGCTTGAGCAGAATTTAAATAAAATAGAAATGTCTCATTTTATTCATGAATTTATGTGTTAATAACTTGACTAAAAGTATGTCATACAAAACTTATTGTAATACCAAAATAACATTGAACATTTGCTGAAAGAAAATTTTATACGTTACCGAAATATGGAATTTCAACAACCGTGTGATTAGAGAACATCGTGGGATACTCAAAATTGACGTTTTTGTTAATAACACACTGGATTTTTGAAAATAATTGAAAAAATTTAAAAAAAACAATTCCATTATTAAAAACTTAATTGCATTTTAGTTCCACTGGAAAACACATAACAAATTTATTGGCATTTTATTAAGTCATAATTTATCTCACGATAAACGAACTACTTATAGCTCTTAAGATTAGTAACAACTCGTCTCCGGGAAAAGACCAAATACACTACCCAATGTTAGCTAATCTGAGCAGAAACTCTCAAGAACAAATCCTCAGGCAGTTTAATAATATTTGGACCCACCAATCTCCAATACCTCAAGACTGGAAAGATTACATAATAATACCAATATTAAAAAAGGACAAACCACCTGATAATTACCAATCATATAGACCCATATCGTTAGCATCTTGTGTTTTGAAGACATATGAACGGCTAATAAAAAATCGCTTAGAATTTTGGTTAGAAAAAAATCAATTATTACCTAAATCACAATATGGTTTCAGACGGGAACGATCTACACAAGAAAGTTTAACCAATTTGATCACTGATATACAAATAGCTTTCACTAAAAACAACTCAATTTCTGCTATTTTTCTAGACATTGAAGGAGCATACGACAATGTAAACCTGGATATCTTATATACAAAAATGATGGCTCTCGGCATACCAAAGACAATTATAATAAATATTTTAAAGATATATTCAACACGTCGGCTATATATCAGAACGAGTAGAGGCCTCACTGACATGCGACAGACACAGATAGGTCTACCCCAAGGAAGCATCTTAAGCCCACTCCTTTATATAATATACACACAGGAATTAGAAAATTTATTAACAACAGACACTAAAATACTACAATTTGCTGACGATATATGTGTCTATGCAGAATCAAAACAAATAGACAACTGTAATAACACCCTTTCACAGAATATTGCAATTATTAAAAAATGGACCGAGGAAGTTGGCTTAAAAATATCAGAACAGAAATCCAACGTTTGTACTTTTACAAGAAAAAGGTACAATCCACCACGTTACATTAAACTGTCATCGTTCAATATTAAATATGAAACAAATGTCAAATTCCTGGGTATATATCTGGATATGAAGCTTAACTGGAAAAAACACATTAACTACATCACAACAAGGGCAGCAAGTGCAATTAACATATTAAAGTCAATACGTGGGCAAAAATGGGGAGCAGACCCTAATATAACAATTTTACTTTATAGATCGTTAATAAGATCAATATTAGACTATGGCTCATTATTCTATCATAACATCGCCAAAACCCAACTAGAAAAAATTGAAAAAATAAAAAATAGAAGTATTCGCATTTGCGGTGGATATCTGAACAGTACACCAATAAATATACTTGAGGCTGAATTTCGAGAACCACCAATGGAAATAAGAAGGGTTTTACTGGCAGGAAAATTTACATTAAAACTTATAGCTAAAAATAATGGAATATCAGAGAAATTGCAAATTTTATCTCAGTTATGCACTAGTCACAAATACTGGACTCACAAGAAAAAACCACTATTGATAGAATCATATAATCAATTCAAGGAATATAAACAAACCATACATCAAACAGAAAGCTTTGCAAGTCACATAACACAATATGAAATATTTGATAACCCTCCAATCATTGTCATAGAAAAACCACAAAATGACCAGAATATACACATAATAAATCAGGAGATAAATTGTAAATGGACAAATTATGAACAAATATACACAGATGGATCAGTCAGTCAAGGTAATACTGGATGCGCTGTATATTACAAAAACATAAATAGAAATGAGGCATTCAAACTACCAGAGCACTCTTCAATATTCACAGCGGAACTCACTGCAATAAGAGAAGCATTAAAAATGTGCCTAAACTCATGTAAGACTAACTTCGTCATTTTCACTGATAGCAAAAGCTCACTGGAAAAAATAAAAACCACAACAATTACATCAGTTAAAAATCACATAATAATTGATATACTGACTCTTCACAGTCAGATAAAACTTGACAATAAACATATTTCTTTAGTATGGATTAAAGCACATGTAGGTATTACGGGCAATGAAAAAGTAGATCTGTTAGCAAAATCTGCTGCAGAAAACGGACAAAAACTAGTAGGATTTAAAAACCCATTTACAGACTATTTTTCGATACTCAGAAAACAAACAAAAGAAAAATGGAACATAAGTTTCCAAGAAAGCATCAAAGGTCGCTTTTATAAAACAATACAACCAAATAACCCAAATGAAGTATGGTTTAAAACATACCAAAACAGGAAAATCATTACCAATATAAACAGAATGAGGAGCAACCATGCCATGTATCCTGAGTATCAATTTAAAATTGGACTAGTAAATAGTCCAGACTGTACATGTGGTAGCATAGGAAATCTAAAACATGTCATCCTAGAGTGTCGCAATAATACCTTACAGATCAACAAGCTCTTTCATCAGCTAGTCCAAAAAAAAATCCCATTACCCATTAATCTGGAATATCTACTAAGCAATCAGGAATGTTTCACTGCATTACATCAATATATAAATGACGCGGGTATAAAATTGTAAATATAGAATAAGTCTGTGTTTCCCACTCTTATGTTTACCCATCCAAGGATTAACACCTGTGTAAGTCTACACCTGTCCGGGAGGTCCTCCGGCAATTAAATTTTCCTAACAAGTGTCCCTGTCTCAAAAAAAAATAATATAAAAAAAAATCAAAAGAAGATTAAAAATAACAAAAAATTATTTAAAAAAAAAGAAAAAAAAATATTAAATGAAAAAAAAGCTATAGAAGCATCTAACACATTGAAAGTGCCTATGTATTTGAAAAAAAATAATGAATTAAAAATAATATTAAAAAAAAAGAAAAAAAAATATTAAAAAAAAAGAAAAAAAACTATTAAATTAAAAAAAGGCTATAGAAGCATCTAACACATTGTAAGTGCCTATGTATTTAAAAAAAAAATAATGAATAAAAAAAAATATTAAAAAAAAAATTCCAGAAAAAAGTTGAAAAAAAAATTGTAACAGAAAAACAGTTAATCAATTCATATAGTTTATTCTTACATACTGGGAAAATTGACAAACCATAAGCTAATAAAGACTACCTTGAGTATACTTTACAAGATACGAAGTTTTGGCCAGTTGGCGGTAGCCAGTGCCATTAAATGAGTTAAAAAAAAAAAAAAAATAATTTATCTCTTAAATCATAGTTCGAATCCCAAGACTATGATAATTGCAGTTTGATATAGGTATTTCCAGATATTGCTCTTTGTAATAAATAATTTCAACTGTAATCTACACATACGTTTCAACACGGCGGAAACGTGGAACCAAAATTAATGTCCTGCATGTATCTAATTAAAGAAACTAGCAGGAGTAAATCGTTGGAAAATAGTTGAGCAAAGATTTATACGTGCGGATAGTTATTATTTTACATTGGGTAGCGATTTATAATAAATAAGTGTTTTAAATAATAGCTATGAATACCCAATGAATACCGCAAACAAAATATCAAAACAGAAATATTTATGGTCCGCTATTTGGTTAACTTTTGTATCATCTTTCGTTGTACAATATTTTCGTCTTTTTCAAAATTTCTTGTTTGTTCGGTTTTTATAAATCTTTATGCACCAAAAATGTTGGTCAGTCATGTGCACGAAAGTAGGACTAAGTATAATTTCGATATTAATTTTGAAATTCACAAAATTAAAACTAATAATGATTATGGTGTCCAACAAAATAACGACCATACCAAGACTTTAGCAACACTAAGGTTCTAGGCTTATTTCAGAATGAAATAGGGCTATTGTAGAGAGTAGCAGGACGCGACTTCGGAAAAATTTCAATGTAGTTTTTCGTTTTGGTGTTCCTAGATGCCAAAATCACCCTCCGTTCCAAAGGTTATATATATATATATATATATATATATATATATATATATATATATATATATATATATATATATATAGGAGATAGTCTTTGCCGACTAATTAGGTATAAAACCACGAATATTGGGGTAACGGCAAGTTAATTAAAGAAAACTCTTGTTACTGTTTTTCTTCCAAGCTTTCGGAAACTTTTATTTCCATTATCAAGGATAAGTAAATTGAGATTGTTATAAATTGGTAAATATAATTATATTTGAATTTTTTAAAAAAAATTTTTTCTCAGTCATAAATCATTTTGACATTTTGACAGATTCATGAATGTAAACATTTTCTTTATATGCTAAAATATATATATATATATATATATATACATATATATGTATGTATGTGTTATAACGGAATTTGTAAGCACGATAGAGGGCGTATTTTTTGACGGATCGAAACCAAACTCGCTACAAAAATCGGTTAGGCCAAAATCTTGGACGAGTTCGCTAATGAGCCAAATCGGCCAAGTAAAAACAAAATGGCGGCATGTCAAAGTTGAAAAAAAATCGTATTTCCTTTGTTTTTCATTTGACGCAAAAAAGTTACTGAGCATTTTCATAGACCTTAACACGTTCTACAACTTTTGTATCTAACATTTTTCTCTAAATCGTACATTAAAACATTTATTTAAGAAAATTCACAAATTATAACGGAATTTGTAAGCACGATGGAGGGCGTATTTTTTGACGGATCGAAACCAAATTCGCTACAAAATCGGTTAGGCAAAAATATTGGACGAGTTCGTTAATGAGCCAAATCGGCCCAGTAAAAACAAAATGGCGGCCTGTCAAAGTTGAAAAAAAATCGTAATTCCTTTGTTTTTCATTTCACGCAAAAAAGTTACTGAGCTTTTTCATAGACCTTAACACGTTCTACAACTTTTGTATTCAACATTTTTCTCTAAATCGTACATTAAAACATTTATTTAAGAAAATTCACAAATTATAACGGAATTTGTAAGCACGATGGAGAGCGTATTTTTTGACGGATCGAAACCAAACTCGCTACAAAATCGGTAAGGCAAAAATCTTGGACGAGTTCGTTAATGAGCCAAATCGGCCCAGTAAAAACAAAATGGCGGCCTGTCAAAGTTGAAAAAAAATCGTATTTCCTTTGTTTTTCATTTGACGCAAAAAAGTTACAAAGCTTTTTTATAGATCTTAACACGTTCTACAACTTTTGTATTGAACATTTTTCTCTAAATCGTACATTAAAACAATTATTTAAGAAAATTCTCAAATTTACCAGAAATTTTTTTTATTTTTTTGTTTTTGATTTGATGCCAGAATGTTATTTTGGTTTTTTGTACATCTCAAAACATTCTATTACTTTTGTATCTAATTTTTTATTTTCGGTTTTATGCAAACATGTTACTGAAATAAGCCTGTCCAATTGGTCCTGTGCCATTGGGATTTTTTAAGTAGCGATTTCCAACAAAATACCAATAATTTGACAAACACAGAACAAACCTACCGGTGATAAACTGTTGAAACACTTGCGTAATAAAAGGAAGCATTGGCGACTTATAGTGAATCGGACTTTGAAGTAAAATTAGAAACTTAATTATAACCACAGCAAATACTTATAAGGGAAAATAACTTATAGGTAATATTTACGTAAACCTAATGGTAATTATTACCGCCAATATTACACTTATAAGTAAAAATAATATACAGCGTGTCCACGCATGGGGTGATAAAAATTTGACATTTTTGACTAAAACTAATATTTAAACATTTTTCAACTATAGGATACCCCACCCGTCGACACGCTGTATAGGTAATACTAAAAATGTTTTTGTAAAAATAACTTTGACTGTTACTGCTACATTATCATTATTCAGCTCCAGCTAGAATCGAGTCGTTCTGTTATATTAGTGAGCAACAACATTGGGCCTAAATATACTCAGTGACATAGAAACCCGTACATTTAGTAATAATTACTCTACCCTTACTGTGTGGAATCTACTCATGTTACCGTTATAAATGGAACTAACTGTTTCTAAAGAATTTCATACGATATGAAAAAATACTTAAAAATTCTTGTATGTCGGAAATAGTTTGCATTGGTTGTGATGAATGCCCTACAAACACAGGAAAATATAATGGTGTAATTCGCTTGCTAGAGGAGACCTCTGCAATGGGTTAATTGCCTATTGCATACAAATGAACTTCCATTATGGCATTTAGTGGAAGAGATGGACCTACTAGTGAACCAAAAGGATTTGCTGGACCTGCTGGTAAAAGTTTGGCAACATGTCATGCATTGAACATATATTTTTCATGAAATTTACTGTCTCGACCCTTACTCTGTGGTATCTACTCATATTACTGCTTCAAATGAAACTAACTGTTTCTAGATAATTTCACAATATACTGAAAAAATGATAAAAATTCTAAGAAATTGATTATGATATTTAATATCGAAACAGCTGTCAATTTCTTAGAATTTTTACATGTTTTCAATATATTGTGGAATTATTAGTTTCATTCAAAGCAGTAATATAATAGTTCAGTTTGAACTCATAGAGTTTATTATATAATCGATCGTGGTTATGAAAAGGGTTTGAGTACGGAACAACAATACCTTTATTATATTTGTAAAGCCGTTTCGAGTGGGAAAATATCTATGGTTGATTACAGCAAATAGAATTTTAAGATGATACGTAGCTACAAAAACTCTATCGCTAATATTAAAAAAGTTGGCAACCTTCATCGTGAAAGTTCAGGATCAGCTTAAATCCAAAAGCTTATAATGAAGCTCAAAACTTATGAGAAACCATAAAGAGTTGTACTTACTTATGTAAGAAAAATTGGAAAATGGTACACAAATGTATCCAAGATAATGGATAACTATAGCTATGTTGGTTCGTAAGAGAGATCATATGAAGAGACTGGCTATGAGACGTATCATCAAGGCTCGATCTAGAGAGCAAACCAGTTAACTACTAAGACGGTTTGAAATCCCAAAAATTAAATTTTGGAGCATCAGAGTATGTCGTTATGCTTGTTTGGAATGATGTGGAAGTGACAGAGCCAATTCTCAAAAGTCATTTGAAAAATCAGGATTTGCAAAGGTTACTGGAAACCTAGAGTTTAACCACAGCTTCTGAATGCACTTTTTTCAACTCCCAGTACACACCCAAGCAGTAGAAACAGCCGTAAAAAAAGTCCCTGCTTCCTCAAAATTGGTATGTGGTGAAGTTCAATCAAAACTAGAATGCTTGATAGAAACTTACGTCCAATATATGACACTTGTTCTCATGGTGGGAGGTTGGGAGGGAATGGGTGGTATTCGAAGTGCAACCACCTCTCCTGGGTAGTTTAATATAAATTGATATAAACTAGTTGATTAACGAAAGCTATAGAAACAAGTTTTGATAACATTATATGAGGATATCAAAAATTATAAAACGTTAAAAATATCAGAAATTTACGAATCATTAATAAGTTTAAACCTCATATGCAGACCAAAGCCACAGCCTATGAATATTTTTTTAAATCCTGTCTCTATTTATGCCTTCTTCGATTATGTTTTTTTTTGTTTCAAGTACATGTGCAAACTCAAGATGACGTCGTGAAAATCAAATATTTTACAGAATTGTTACTAGGTTCCATACACAGTCATTGAAAGTATCCGTTTCCGAAAAAAATTTTGACTTTTTTCACTTGACCCTAACCCATGGCTTGTCACCAAACCCAGCATCTGAATCGTATAACAGTCTCAATTTTGCTTTCGCTTAGATTGCACTTTGTTTGGACAATGCCCAAGTCCAGATATATAAAACCTAACCTATACTAACCTAACCTAACGTTTTTTTTCCCTGAGGAATGGGAAAGCTCTACAAACCTTCCTAGTAGCTGGGATGTGCAATGCTACCAGGTTTGTGTGAGGCTCTCAACCACTAAACCCCTACCTCTTCTGATGCTCAGCTCTCCAAAATAATTAAATAATGAAACAAAACCTCACAGACTGTGTAATCTATTACTTACTTAATCCTTACGTTTTTTACTCGTTTGACTTAGGGACTTTTTTCCAAAATACTCTCCATTTCTTCTGGTCATTTGTGAAGCACTTCGTGTAGTTTATTTCCCCTATGTTCGACAGCTTTGTTATTTTCGTCCATAGATATTTTCCTTGGTCTTCCTCTACTTTTTTTATTTATTGTTCTGGATTCAAATACTCTTCTTATTTCAGTGTTTTTAAATGAAACTCAAGGTCTCTAGTTAATTCCACAATATAATACAAGTTATTGAAAATTCTAAAAAATTGACAATTGTTTCTATAAATCAATATCGAAACAATTGTCAATTTTTTAGAATTTTCAATAACTTGTATTATATTGTGGAATTACCTAGAGACCTTGAGTTTCATTTAAAAACACTGATATGAGCATATTCCACGAAGTAAGGGTCGAGACAGTCAACTCTTCTTATTGTTTGCCCATCTATACTTTTCACGTCTCCAAAACATATATGTATTGTTCTATATGTTTTATGTTCGGTCTTTCTCTGTATGTTTCATTTTGGATAAAGTGTATCTGGTTTAATTTTCAATTTTATCGAGAAATCTCATTTTTACTGCTTGCAATCTCTTTCTTCGTCTTCCAGTTGTAGTCCATGATTCTGAGCCGTATGTTATTAATTGGTTCTTATAAACTTCTTTAGGTTTTTTCTTTGTTTATTAGGAAGGTTGTTCTAATGCCGTTGAACAATTTCTCGCAGTGATTTCGTTATCTAATGCCCCTAGATACTTGACTGTTCCTGTTTGTTCTAATTGTCTATTTCCTATTTTGATTGTATGAGGTTCTCCATCTGTGGTTATAACCATTGTTTTGTTTTTCACTATGTTTATATTCTTGTTAAATTTCTTGAACACTTGTTTGTAGGTTACAAGATTTTTTCATTATCTGCAAGTAATACCAAGTAATCAGCATAACATTTTTCTGTTATTTTTACCATATCCGTCCCCAAGGAAACCTACTTCATAGCTTTTAAATTGTTTCTTGCTTCTTTTGTGGCTTATGTGTAATATAAATATTGTTAAATAGTCACTGAAAAAATTATTGTTCACATAACTATTACCTGTTCTGATCACAAACCATACGATATACTACCAATTTTGCAATGGAAAATTAATATTTTTTAGATCGAGCAGTCCTTAACTTAAAAATATCATTTAATTTGAACTCAAAATGTTTTAAAAATTTCGAGATATTGTACCGAGAATGTATACTAATGAAAACCATAAAATCGAAGTTCCGACGAAGCAGAATGTATTTATTATAGCCAAATGAAACTATTCACAAAATTAATAACATAAACAAAAGCTCTTCACCACGATACAGAAAAAATCAAACCAGTTCCTACGTACAGAATCCTCTCACTGGGACTCTCTAATAATACAAATGAGTTAAACAGGTAAATAAATTCTCATACATTAAAATAGCAGGAGCTATGGTATGGGAAAACTGCGTAAGTTCTAGTAAAGGCTACTCTAAATAAGGGACTAGGTACCCGATGTTCCAAAATTCCAAGTCTTACCCTATGGTACCTTATTTTATAAACGCTTTTTGTTTCATAAAATTCTCTAAACTTGGTTAAGTTTCATATCCATAGAAAATATATCAACAAATCGTATTACTAGTTACATATTCCGAGTTCATTGTTTTTTCCATGAACTTTATTAGATAACATTAGAATTATTAATTGCTTTATTTACGAACCAACACAACACAATAACAGTAATGTGCCTACCATATGAAAATTTATAAAAATTGCTTTCAATGGCGATACAAAAAATTAATTCATTCATAAAGGTATTGAAAGGCCTTGAATGTTTCCTTATCAGTTGTTAGTATATTAACATTTACACAGTTATACACACATATAACCGTAGTGATATAGAAATAACCTGGCGATTTGATGCATGAGCTCCCGATGGATGCAATAAATCTATTTTTAACATATTTATAAACTCTCAGGAAAATATCTAAGTTACAATTCACAGTATGGAAATAACACTTCCTAAATTCATTCCGTTTAAATGATGACTATCTCCAAAAATTTTTTAACTAATAGAAAGAGATCTTAATTTTTCCCTTAGAAATTGAATTAAGACTGTTTTTACCAATTATAAATAGAAATTTACGGGGTTTTTAGCCTTCTCCTACTACGCTTACCAGAGCGTGTTTGGGGAGTTACATTTTCTCAGATCCACGCTGTCACTCGGTCTCCAGATCAGTCTCGTCAGTTACAGCAAGGTCCACCACGAGCAGGTGAGGTTGCTGCACCACATTTGGTTTGGCTGCGGGTCCAGTGCACTTCGCGACCCTCCGAATTTTGCGACGATATTTTTTTTATTAGAAAGCCCTATTGTTATAGAACATTTTAAGAGAAAAAAATTCTTGGATCATGCACTTTTGAAAGAGAAAATCGCAATTAAAAGTACTAAAAATCTGCCATTATTCAAAAAAATTTGACAATTATGTCTAGATATCAGATGGTCACAAATTTTAGAAGGAGGAGTGTTGCCAGTTCTCATTTCCGTGACTCGTGTCTGCTTGGAAATACTTTATACAAGATTTATACTATCTTCATGATTTAAATGTATATATTGAAAATGTACTTCTTTGGACGTATTATGTATTTTCCACTGGTACTAACTTAGTACGTATATTTTATGTAGTTAAGGTAAATATAAAAAATTATTTATATATTTGTGATTCTAAGTTAAAAGTTAACGTTAAATGTCCCGATAAGTATAAATATTCTTCTTATAACAAACGTATTGTTGATAATTAAAGGAGAAGTATTTTTAAAATAATCGCGAGATCGTAGTTCTAGTGGATCGTTTTATTCAATTTTAGTCAAATTTTATATTTATATTGCTATTATTTTACATTTGACTAATGTTCACTTGAACAAATGGAAAAATATAGTTTCCATCAATCGATCAAAAACCCTAGCTAGCTTGGGCGATAGACAAGGCGAGGAAAGAAGAAGCGATTCACCATAACACATAACCTAATATTTTAAATCTTTAAAAACAACGAATATGATCAGTGTTCTAATTTAATGTCCTATTTGTTTTCTCCGCGTTAAATTGAGTGCAAATGTAAATGTGATGAATTTTCGCAAGTTTTGAGCCTTCTTCGCGTTAGCTTTGTGCAAATTTTCCGCTAAGTTCTGGTATACTATTATATCTGAGATTACCTATATACTATTCTGGAACATTTGTCGTCCTTAGCAAACGTGTATGGCACATAATTACAACCCAAATACGAGTTTAAAGATGATTGTTAATGTGCTAGTATGATCTATAGAGAATAGAATGTACATACAAAGTATGTATACACTTATTGGACCACCAGAAGCATTAAAGATAATCTTAAGTACATACAAATGTTTATTTTAAATATGTCTTTAAGACGTACATTATCATTTTAATTAGATCCATTATAAGTTGTAGCAAACTTCATGTGGAATACAAATTATTTGATATTTTTTCGAGAAGGGGTAGGGAATATACCAAGATTATATTTCGCTCCACTCCTCGAACCAATTATAATCCGACCAACAGTCACAAATATTTGTAGTAAAGTTTTTATTGCCGAATTAGCATAATTTACAATACTTTACCTAATTCAATTCAATATCGCTTCCTGACCAACTGACAGATCAACATGTAACTAGAATATCATTAAATATGAAACAAGAAATATAAAAAGAATTACTCACCTAACTTAAGTATATAGACCAAATAGAACTCAACAATTTAGTGAACTAGAGAGGATAACGCGCCGAAGTTTGATTAACTACTTATTTTTTTGTTGTGGGGGAAATCTTCTATAGACCATGGAAATAAGTACAAAGTTGCTGGATTCCACCAACCACGTTTTCATCCTCAACCCTTAATGGGACAAGGAAACGTCATTCTAAAGAGCCATGGTCGATCGCCTACCTGCTAAAACCTACCACCAATCTGTCCGAACTCTGTATGTGATATGTTTTTAAAAATGTGAATTCGGTCAACCCAACCTAACACAATCTAACCTACTTATCTACTTATGAATATTTAAACTAACCTAACTAAATCTCAACTATAAACTACAGAGGATAACGCGCCAAAATTTATTCGATAATATTATTGAATCTCGCACTAGGAGTGAGATTATCAGTATGTGCTCTTTTGGTATCTGCAAACTGGATGATTTGTGGTGTTGTCCTGCAAGAATTTTCACTCAATTGATGAGTTTTACTATTAAAGTGTCTTGATATATGGTTATAATTAACGGATAATTTTTTATTGCATATCTTGCATATAGCAACTTGATCAACATATTATGGGCCGAGAAATTTTTCGCACCATACATTTCTAAAACGTTGAGTATACTTTTTTTCTTTCTTGATGGTAGTCCAGGAATATCATTATCCGAATTGCTCGATTCTTGACTGGAATGAACTCGACTGCTACCTTCATATACATCGAGAAGTCTTGCCTTCTCTACCACAACAGGTTGAAGTTCTGAGTTCGATTCCCTAACAGAATCTTTTGAATAAGAAGTGGAAGCCGCAGGTTCCTGTATATTTTCTGGTACCGGCACATCATGCAAAAGTTTGGGTTTCCTGATGACAAATCTGTGGGAATATAAATGAATACTGATTCTAGATGACATAATATGATATAATATACATACTTGTCCACAATTATATTTTCGTCGAAAAAAACCTGCAATTGTGACCCCAAAACGACGATTAGAGTTAGAATTATTATTATTAAATTGTTAATATATCGCATGTATTAAGTTCACTCCATAAACCAGCTCAAAGGTCAATGCAAGACAAGTAATAACAATAGCCGCTTTCTTTCAAACCCCACGCCTTCTTATTTTAGACTTCCTATTGGTACATTTTGACAGATGTCATTGTCATTTTTCAGCCAATGATTGAAGTAGAATAAGAAGCCCTGTCATACCATAAAGCACATCATGTCCAAATATTATATGATATTTCACTATAGAATAAACATAGCAGAAGACAAATGTTTTGTTACCTGAACCAGAGAGAAATTAGAGCGGGATAGACAAACTCACAAAACGTAGTTGATTTTGATAATTTGCAGTATCGGAGTAAAACATATGCAATGGGAGTAGATCTACTCCGAACGGAATAGCTGTGGCAACGCTGAAGACATCCTCTAGTTTAGCACTAATTATCACAAGCAAGTACTAAACACTCAACTTAATCTGACATTACCAATACTGAACTAAAATGTTATCGCGTAAACATTTAAAAATTTATAGCTTACATCGAATACTCGTACTGAAGTAAGGGCTTGATGATAACTATCACTTTGTTAAGATTTTCATACAATATCTGAAATATGGTCAATTTGGTAAAACCCAATTAGAATGCAATTTAAATTAAATCTTTTTTATAAAAAATTAGGAAGTACCCGTTTTTCCAGCAATTTGTTTTCACATTTTGTTACATAGAAATAGCAATGATTACACATGAAATTGTAGATAAATTGTTTTTGTTGTTAATTCGATCGCACTGCTGGATTTAGTTTATTAAAAATATATAATTGTTCCTATATAAGCAGTGTCAATAAAGTAAATGTTAAATAAATTGTGATCCACTTTTATATACATAATCTACGTCGATCAAGTACGCAACTTAAACAAAAACAATTGAATATAACTTTTCAAGGAAATAATTGCGGTCAGCATTTCTTCCTCTATTTTATTAAATGAAAATAATCATATTCAGTACCAATCTCATATTTTACCCTTGAAGTTCCCCCTCTTATAAAAAAACGCCTTTTATCCAGGGTTTTGTATACACCGCAAGGCCGACTTGATGTACATGCACTCTAGTCGCTCATTGCAATTTTAAACTGCACTGTTGTAGTTACGTGTTCATTCTTTTAAAAAATCGCATTCGTATGAGTATATCTTGAAGAGAAAAAATCGAGAGTGATTCAGATTTCGGTTATGTTCCACGCTTTAAGTAGGCCATGGTGGTTAACTGTCAAATCGGTACATTTGAATCTGAAACAATCGCGACTCTCGGTAGGCCATCTATGATCCCTGACGGTGAATTACAGTAAACATTGTGGTTGTTTTTTTATTCTCCTAAAAAGTTTGTGATGTAATCTAGTTCTTCTTTTCTTGGTAAGGAGACTTGGAATTTGCGGTTACTAATGATTATGGAGGCAGAAGCAGCGGTTGGTATTTTTTTTTTAAATAAATTCTTATATAATTCTATTTTAAAAGTAATTTTTTACAAATTCTAGTTATATTTGGAGTGCATATTTGCGACGCCTAAATGCAATTGAGATTTATCATTATAATTATGAAACGTGCGAGAATCAAGTATAATATATTACACATATATTTGAACGTTGTTTACTACTAACGAACTAAATATGTGTATATTGCATAGAAACGTACTTTTGCTACCAGTTATGGAAATTAAATCGTTTAGGAAATGATTGAAATGTTCATAATCAAATAACTATGAAGAAGAATTCAAAAATACTAATCCAAAATATTCGAAATTACCGAGTCGTTATTTAAGTAAGAATTGCATCTACTCATGATTGAATTTGAAGTTTTATCACGAAAATCTAAAAATTACATTATTTGTATGAAAGAAATGAAATGGACTCTAATTTAGGTTTATTTGAAAAATTACGTCTCATAATATAAGCTGTACCTACATTTCCGAAGAAATTGAAGGTGTCAATGAGAAGTCAATAACCCGGTCATCGTGGTGAATTAGTCCACAGTGTCTTCTGTTTTTCTCCCTTTTATGGGTCCTGGTGTGCTTTTGCTTTTGTAACAACTTTTCTCCATCCTCTTCATTCATTTTCTTGAGGTTTGATTCTACTTGTTCTTTCCACTTTAATTTTGGTCGTCCTTTTGGTCTTATATTTAGTGATATCCAATCAATTATTCTTCTTTGTGGTGACGTTTTTTCTTTTCTGTATATGTGTCCATACTATCTAATTATTTGCGATTTATAAAATCTTTCTATGATTTCTCTATTTAGTATCTCGTCAATTTCCTAGTTCATTAGTGGTCTTATTCTGTCTCTTCGTTGTCTTTTGGGTCTCATAATTGAAGAGATAAGTGGAACAATATGCATGTAGCAAAAACATGTTTGGAGTTATTTACCTCCAAAGTTTTTATACGATTTTTTTCCTTATCTCCACTATACAGATGAGACTTTGCTATTATTTTAAAATTAATTATATTTTTTACAGACAAATAACGTGAAAACTCATTTGTTGATATTGTTATAAAAGAGTTTATAACATTTTAGTTCATTCAATTACCAGTACAAGTTCAACACATTTAATCTCTATCAGTAGTGTCTGTGTTCCTTTGATTATATATAGTGTGCTTAAAAAATAAGACAGTTTTGCGACAAGTGTAACAGTCACTGTCATCCATATTGAAAAGAATTCCTTTCCAAATATGAAAGGGTTGGGCTAATTTCCCATACCAAAACACTAGAGAACATAAACAATTTGTACTTGTATACCAAATGTACTTTTTTTAAGTTTATAGGTACTAAAGATTTTAATTTAGTAGTTTAATTTATTTTTTGTAACTAATAAGGGGAGAGACTAACTATTTTGATGTCAACATTATATACTGTATTTCGGATTATATAAAAAACTAATGACAGAAATTGAAATAATGACTTTTTGTTCTTGCTTGTCATTCGACTACTATACAGTGAACGGCAGTTTATTTACGATAAAAAGACGATGACGTTGCAAAACAAAATATTGTGATGTTGCCAAGCTGTAGGTTTTTCCTTTACTTAACGAAAACTAGAAAAGTCAATCTGATGTTAGACTGTCAGTTCTTCTTTTTCATTGTTCCGTGCCTCGTAGGGCGTAAGTCAAAAATATTTATTCAAAAATAAAAGGCTTATATGATAGGCTTGATTAATTTAATATAAATATTTAATCATGAAAAACTATAGATAATATACAAGAAACAGTATCCAATCATTCTATATTCGAATTAACATTTAATTATTTTACATAGAAGAGGGTTAAATGACGAACTGCAGGTCCTTATAGCTTGTTCTATGCTCTATAGAACCATCTTCAAGAGCCATTGCAAGGGTTTACGCTGTAATCATCTTAATGCAAATTTAAATATTGTTTCTTTATACAATATCTATTATATTTATTATAATAAAAATAGAATGGAAAAGAAAAATATAGATACATAAAATAGAATTTTGTTACAAGATATAAAAATTAAAAATCTCCCATTTTATTAGTATTATTTATGTAGAGATACTTTGGTCGTTGTTTTAATTTGTGTATTATGAAATAACTGTACCTAATTAATTTAATAATAGTTATTAGTGATTTTGAAAAGGTGGAAATAAAGCAAATTGGATAAAAATATACAAAAAATAAAACACAAAATTTCTACTACTCCAATACAAAATCATCTTCATCTTCATCGTCACTGTCAAAATTAATAATAAGCGGAGGCACATCCTGTTATAATTTTTCAGTGTGCTCTACTGTCTTTGACCAAATATCAGAAGTCACTTTTTCTAAGGACTTTTTCCATACACCTTAGGCTTGTTCTGTTTTATTTTATTTAACTATGCCCCAAATATGTTCAATTGTATCAACCAGTTCTGTATATCAGCCTTTTTGGTAGCTGTTGTTGGTACTTTATTGACCACTGTACTCTGATAACGTGATAACTTGCATTATCCCTTAAAATTGTGGCAGGTTCTTCCAAGTTCACTATATACCTACAATAAGAAAATAACACATTACTACTAGGTTTTCTAGATAGACTGCATAGCTCAAAACAACTATTAATAATTACATAGATTCAAATAAAATAGTGTGACTAGTAAATATTTGAAAAAGTCTTAAAATGGCAGGAATGTTAGTACATCATAAATTAATTGCAAACTTTTATTATTGAATTACCTTGGACCACCAATTTTGTTTTTTTTTCACGCTTCTATGATTAGAATCTTGCCAAGAACGTCCAACAGTACCGTCTTTAAATATCCAGGTCTCATCCAAAAACACAAATTGATATAAACCTTCCCTTTTCATCTTGACATATTCATGTAGAAAATGTACACGTTTTAATACAATATGTGGCAACTCCATTAAACCACGACGACGATCATATTTTTTGTATTTGAATCCAATATTTTCCACTATCTTCCAGAGTGATGTTAAACAACCATTAAAGAGTTCACGCTCCTGGAGTTTATCTCTTAAAGTTTTCAAGGTTATGTGTTCCTCTGAAAAAATATTGTGTTAGTTAATTGTGAATAAAATAAAACAGTAAATTCAATATACTCACTGTTTCCATACATTTCGTATATAACATTTCGGAAAGCATTTTGTTCAAAGTTATCAATTTCAACAGTAGGTTTTATCCGTTGTCTCTTTTTAGGTGGGATTTTAGGCTGTTCACCTCTATTATGCTTGGCGGCAATACGGTTAACAGTGGTAACGCTAAGTTGTAAAGCTTCTGCAACTCTGTACAATATAATTACTTCAATTTATGAAAGAATAATATATTATCAAGTTTAATTAACCTAACCTAACATTAAAAACATTTAATCATTCACATTTAAATATGTAACAATAATATTATTAATGATGAATACAAATAGCGAATACTATTACTTACGTTTCTTACAGCAGTAAGCGGGAGAAGCGGGGCCCCATTTCGGCATTCTCGTTCAAAATAGCTCTACAAAGATGTTACCATCTCTTGACATTTTCTGTTCAGCTGCTTCGGCATTTTATTAACCACACACTACAGATTTGCCTGAATAATTTGTTATGAAAATAACTGTTTTTTTAATCTTAAAGAAGCAATGAATTTAAAAGCACCAAAAAACTTGTAAATATTAGACGATTGTCGAATGTCAATAAACGTCAAAACAAACTGGGGAGTTTTACCAGTTGATTTGACAACGTCTTGAAGTTTTGCCAACCCGTTAGCTGTAAATTGCCCTGGATGTTGAGGATAAATTGTATTCACGGTTGGTAAATGAATATTTATTCTGATAAGCAGGAAAGTAACTAAAAATGACATCATCGTCTTTTTATCGTAAATAAACTATATCATTATTTCGAGAACCGTCGAGTTTTAAGGGAAATCCCGAAACTGGTCGATTTCTGTTGTAAAATACCCATGTCATAACGTACATGGAGTAGGGATGACGTCACCGGTGTACGTGTAGTGACGTAATCGTTAATTTTTTTAAATAGAAATCGATATAACGTGACACCTCATTTGAACGAAAATTCAATTCTCTATTTAACGACATTAAATTTTTAACTAAAATAGTTTTCAAGGGTACAAAAACAATTTTTTTTATTTAAATTCAACCAAATTACAATTAATGCTTGAATCCATGTGTTTCTGAAGTAAATACTTAAAAAAGCTAAAATAAGTTAAAATAATAATAGACACAAAAAGGTCTCATGAAACTTTGTAATAATAATAAATATTTATTGTCGTAAATGTTTTGATTTTGTGAATTGTCATCAGTTGTCAATTGTCATTTTTACTTTTGAATCGTAAATTATGACTAACCTAAACGAAACACAACGCATAGAAATATTAATCCTTAGCGGATGCGGAGATAAAAAATGAACTCAGAACGAAGATGCAATTTATTTAAGGAAAAATATCCCTACAGACCCATCAGCTAATCAACAGTAAGTAAAATAGTCCGAACATTTGGAGAAACTGGGCACGTTAAACATATTCCAAACGCTGTGCGTCCTAGAATTGAAGACAATGTGAAACTTGATATTTTATTAAATGTACATGACAATCCTCACATTAGTTCAACACAAATGGGTGAATTTGCTGGAGTTTCCCAACGATCGATATTCTGTATTTCAAAAAAAGAAAAATACCATCCCTACAAAATTCAACTACATCAGGAATTAAACAACGACGATCCCCGGATTCAATTTTCTAAAATTATGCAGGATTTATGTACTCGCAATCCACTTTTTATCAATCATATCCTATTTTCCGATGAAGTCACATTTTTTATACATGGTACCGTGAATCGTCAAAATTGCAGATATTGGAGTCAAGAAAACCCACATTGGATGACTGAGGCACACACGCAATATCCTCAGAAAGTGAATGTATGGGCAGGGATCATCAATGACAGAATCATTGGCCCTTTTTTCTTTGAAAAAAACCTAACTGGGGAAAGTTATTTAACTTTTTTGACAAATCAACGTACACCTGTCCTTGCTAACATGTATCCAAATGCCAATAATCCAAATTTACCTATTGAAAATATTTGGTTTCAACAAGAGGAAATGTCAGGGATGAAAAATTTGCCGTAGTAAGTGGTAATTCCCAAAAATCTTCGTACTCCTGTAATATCACTTGGTGGTGGAGCATCTATAATTGCGCGAACTTTCTCAGGACATTTCTTGATGCTGTTGTGCTTGATGGCGTATCTAAGGTATGGAATTGAAATTACATTTTTCGCGGTTGAGCTGCAGATCATATTGGCGTAGGCGATTTAGACAATTGATTAGATTTGACAAACACTCTTCTTTATTTGACCCGTACATGATCTATTGTAATATAAATGTCTACTTTTCCAATGTTCATTGCATTATGTTCCAAGTTGTTGTACTTAAGAAAGAATCAATCTAAACGTTTCTGTACTAAGATCAGTATTTTTCCGACTTATCTAAGAATCAATTCATGAAGAAACAAGACTAGATTTAATAGCTACTAATTAAAAATATGTTCTGGGAAAGATTATAAGCATCATCACGATTCAAATTTTATCATGTGCTACTTCTATTCCACAACTAACAATTCTTGATTTATTAATGCAAGTTATATACTGATAGATGTATTTGGAGCAGTTTTTATGGAACAATTTTAAATACATTCACTCTTCAGTGAAGCAAATTTTGTCACTCTTGCTTAAAGGCACTTAGTATTAAATCAATAATATAATTTAATTCATTAAATTAGAATTTTGTTCTTGTCAATTTCTTAGATACAAGCGATACAAGATTTTTTTTAAATTATTTGTAAGATGTTTAAATGATAAGTATAATTTAAAATCAACTAGTAACATGCTCTCCAATTCGCCATTATAAAAATACATATCTTGAGCAAGTGAATATTAAATTGTCGTCTACATTCTTCATAGAGTTGATTTTTTATTCCAAGCACAGAGTGCTTATCGCAAATGGTATACATAACAAGTTACGCATAATTTTAGATAGAATCTCAATGTGGAATAAAATAAAAAATAGATTTTTTTCTGAGGATATTTTCTTTACCATGCTTTTTAATATAATTTAGTGTCCAAAAGTAGCGAAACACAAAATATTTATTATCTCTTCACGAAGTATAATTTTTAGCACACCAAGCTGGGTAATTCCTTATTAAAAAGAAATTGATATTTACAATTATTTTTTCCGATTTATTTGTAATTATATTAGGAATTTTTTTCTAATAAAGTAATTTGGAATTTTCAAAATCTATCTTGAATTTTACAATTATAATTACTTTTTATATATAGAATTTCTTTTTTAATTACAATTCATGTTTCAATTAGAATGTCATTACAAATATGTTTCCTATGACAATTATATCTATAACTACAGTGACTTCTTTTAATTACAATTAATTGTTGTGGTGTTTAAGAGGTATGCGTAGTCTAAAAATAATAAATTGCCTGCATGAACTTGCATAAAGTCTCATTGCCAAGCAAGAAGGTAGAACTCGTATCGCATTTGTTTTAATGCAGTTGCAGACAGCGCTGTTGCGTAGAAAAAAACTATTGTTTTCTGGGTGCAATTTTCTATCTAGAATTTAAGTTACGTTGGTTCTTAATAGTTGAAAAAAAAGGTTCATTAAGTAAAGAAGGTTTATAACAGCTTTTAACAGTAGTGAACTATTACAACAAGATTCATAAACGGTTTCTAAACATAAGTGACCAAAGATGTTTTGAATAAAAATTTCCTCGATTTCAATGAAGATGTAATATCTTCTGGTAAAAATAAAAATAAGGTACATGCTAGATAATTATCAAATATTAAAAAAAGTTTTTTTCAAATATAGCACTGCCGTCCCTCTTCTGGGCTCGTAGAAAAATTGATATTCTTTCTCACAATAGTCAATGCCCCCTGAAGTAATGCGCTCTCTGACAGTCGGCAATTTTGAAAAACTGGTTGTTAAGAAAAGTAATAATATTAACATATTATTGTGATATAACCAGGCTGCTTTATTATTATCCGTCACAGTTTGATTTTACGTAATTTGTTTACATTATGTGGCCAACTTTCTTTAAAAATGGCTTATACCTACTTTGTTCTGGTAAAATCAATAGACTTTTCCACTCAAAACTAATGATGTGTACTTTGTGTGATTTTTATAATATAAAAGTATACCGTACCCACTTAGTCCAGGAGGAATCGGCGCATGAGTACCGAAAACTATTCCACCTCAATATTTTTATGCGATCCTCTTTGAATTGCCCTACTGATGATATAAATGCATGTTGTCATGGGGTAACCTAGTGCCATATTGTTTAAACCGAAATTGTTTAAACAATTTGAAGAAATTGTTATTTTTCAACCGGACAAATTTTTTTTGTATTCTTTATTGAAATACAAATAAAAAAGGCCCTATGACATTTCACGATAAAGTTAATATTTTTAGAGATATGAATTTTTAAAGGTTCGAAATATCTCAAATTTGGGTACTTTTGACCCATGAAAAATATATTAAAAAAATATAATAAAATATAAATAATATTTTTTTTTAAATTCTTTATACAATTGTTAATAATATTCTTAATAGAGATTTAAGAAAATTTCACTGTTTATACCTGTTTTTTAATTGTTAATTTCGCGCGCTCACAAGTATGCGTCGCTACCTTTAAGTATCGCCGTCTCTCTCTGACTCATGCGCTGCATACGGTCTCTCTATGTCCTGAATCATTATTAATAATTTATCTAACAAACCATTAACTTTATCAAGATTGGTAAAGAGAACAATGTTATTAATAATTAAATTGTCTACAATTTATTTTTTTAACAAATGTAATTTAAGTATGAATCGGAACATTTTTGTTATTATCATAGTGATTCATGCATTTTTATCAACAATAAGGAGATATAATAGTATTTGAAAAATTTTTGGAATCACAATTATATATAAATAATAAGCTTTTGCTCAAACATACATTTGGAAAAATGCATTGAATCCGGAATATAAAACATTAGATTTTGATCAGTTGGAAATGGGATTTTGTTTATAAATAAAGGTATTAGCAAAGTATCATTCTCTAGTTTGTATCCGAAATTCGTAAAATCTAATGTTTTATATTCCGGATTCAATGCATTCATCCAAATGTATGCTTTGAGCTAAAGCTTATTATTTATATATACTCGTGATTCCAAAAATTTTTCAAATACCATTATATCTTATTATTGTTGATAAAAATGCATAAATTAGTATGATAATAACAAAAAAGTAATTTTAATTACATGTTCCGATTCATACTTAAATTACTTTTGTTAAGAACAAATTGTAGACAATTTAATTTACCAATCTTGATGAAGTTAATGGTTTCTTAGATAAATGATAAATAATGATTCAGGACACAGAGAGGTCGATGCAGCGCATGAGTCAGAGACAGACGGCGATACTTAAAGGTAGCGACGCATACTTGTGAGCGCGCGAAATTAACAATTAAAAAACAGGTATAAACAATGAAATTTTCTTAAATCCCTATTAAGAATATTATTAACTATTGTATAAAGAATTTAAAAAAAATTATTACTTATATTTTATTTTATTTTTTTAATATATTTTTCATGGGTCAAAAGTACTCAAATTTGAGATTTTTCGAACCTTTAAAAATTCATATCTCTAAAAATATTAACTTTATCGTGAGAAGTAATAGGGTCTTTTTCATTTGTATTTCAATAAAGAATATAAAAAAATTTGTCCGGTTGAAAAATAACAATTTCTTCCAATTTACGGTCTAAACAATATGGCACTAGGTTGCCCCATCGCAACATGCATTTATATCATCAGTAGGGCAATTCAAAGAGGATCGTATAAAAAAATTGAGGTGGAATAGTTTTCGGTACTCATGCGCCGCTTCCTCCTGGACTAACTACCCAAGTGCACAAAATTTCTATTGAAGTTAAGTTTTGGTTCAAGTTACTAAACTTTTAAAAGCGCATATGTTTTGTTATTATTAATTTTATTATTAAAAATTACAGTAAATAGGTAATAATTGCAAATAAAATCATACTTGATATACCTAAATGTACTGAGTATAAATCATTTAGAGGTAATAAAACGCTTTTATCTATTTAAAAACTTAAAAGACTAAGTTTCCTTAATTGCCTAAACGTTTTATTGTCAGATTTTTTAACAGCGAAAGACTTCCATTTATGTAATTATGACACATTTATTGAATATATTTATTTGAAATGTATTAGTGAATTTTCAATCTATTCCATTAATTCTCATCCGCGTTGAAGTAATTGAGCAAAATATAATAAATAATTCAAAAATATGTTAATGGTTCGATATTTTCCCACAACATATCATCTGAAGAAAACCTGCTTATGTAGATCAAGAAGAGTAAACCGGACAACTTTTTATTACTGGTTTAATAAGGCCTTCTACTTATATCGCAGATACTCTTGGTGCAATTAGTAGAATTCTGATTTTTAGATGGTCATCATTATCTTTTGCGGCATTATTAATTCTCTTATGTAAAGTATTCATTACTACCTATGGAAAAGTATGTGTGTAATGTTAGAATGAGGACAGTACCGATAGATTGTAGTTCATAGTATAAGTATGTGCAAACAAAAATCGATCTAATTTACACTTATACTGGAATTCTGAAAAATCCATTTTAATTGATCTTCGTAGTAAAAAATACGTAAATAGTTCGATATAAAAAGCGAAAACTCTTATCATAAATACCATACAGAATGTATGGGGTTTTAGGGTCAAGAGATACGCTCATGGACAAAATTATCTCATATTTTTAATTATTCATAATTTCTTTTTGAAAAAATAAATTCTGATGAATCAAGTTATTTAAATACTATCATTTACGAGAAACTGTTTATTTTAAAATATTTCACTGAACAATCTTAAGTTATAATCAGAAGAAAATCGTGAAAAAAGTTATTGCTAAACGTTATGAAAATTAAGGATGTTTACATTATATTTAAATACTAATTTGAGGACAATTACGATTCTTTTGATTAAAATTAGAGCACAGTTAGTAACGAGTATTAGAAATGTCCATATAGTATATCGTAGAATTCTAATGCCACAAAGATTCGGTATCATGATAATCAATTGCTCTCCAATTAAATATTCATACCATTATACTTGATGAAACTATAATTTCCTTCTTTTTCGTTAAGCACCTTCTCTACACATTGTCTTCGCAATAGTTTGAGCTCCTGCCTACGTTTTATAACGTAAAATTGGCAATTCGTTTACAGCTTTTTATTTATTCACAGTGAATCCTGAATAAACTATACTTATTGGTCATTGTGGAGAAAACCGATTCAACCAAACTGTACTGATTATTTCTTTCGTCTATTAAATATCAGTTATCAATCAATCATACTTTTGTTTTCTGTTTGACAAGACTAATCAACACGCTCTATTAGCGACTATTTGCATAATGCACAATAGTCACCGACTTTTCAGCATGATACTGTGCATCTGACAGTACTCTAAATAAATACATTTTAAACGTCAAATTTAATCAATTGTGTTGAAGCTGTTGAAGTGTTGGAAAATGAATCGGTTTGGGGATAAGGATAATCAAGGCTACAATCCCTGATAATAGAGTGAGGAGTAAAAATACCGTATGGAAACAGTTTAACAAATTGGTGTTTTGAACAGGTTGAGAAATCAGAATGAATGTGGACATTCTACGGTTAGTAATGCCAGTACTTCAAAAGCTGAACAAATGTTACAAATTACACATGGTGGAAATGTTACATACAATAATTGTGTTATCAATTTCAATTTATAAATTATAAAGCTAGTGCTGTTTTGTTGATTGTTGTTGATATTTTGATTAAATTATTCCAAATTGTTTCATTTTGTGAATATGACTGATATAAACAATTGGATTCAAGAAATAATCTTCATAAATATAATACGACCTTGATAAATAATCGACTAGTTATCAAGGTCTTGTTACATTGCCCTTGATTCGAGTAACATATTTTCATTATATTTTCTTCTATTTTTAACATCGCAGGAATTAATATATTCATTGCGTCAGTACGCCATACATGTTTCCACTCAACCTTTTAGTCTTTTATCGGTCGCTTGGTAAGCTCATTCAGTCGAATCTCGATAAGTCGAAATCCTCCCAAACTCGAAAAAATGTTGCGTCCCCTTCACTTCAAGCCCCAAACCTGAATTGCTCGAAATCTGACCCCTCTATAAGTCGAAATAATTAGTGAGTACCTACAAGTAAATTCAGTACAACTCGAAAATCGAAAACATTAATTTGACCTCTGCACCTCGAACATAGCGTTGTTTGATTTTACAACCTTTACAACTCGATTATTTGAAAAGAATTACATCGATAGCTCGAAGAAAATGGCCAATGAAAGAAGGAAAATTCTATTATTCATTGATAACTGTACGGCACATAAGAATATTCCACAAATGACAGCTGTTAAAATCCAATATCTGCCCCCCAATACCACATTAAAAACCTTAAATCATTGTACCGAAAAGAAGTCGTCAGATATGGATGGCGAAATGTAACTGCAACAACTATAAGAAATTGTTGTATACACTGTGGTTTTACATTGTCATCAGGAGTAGAAACTAAAGCCGAAGATGATATTTATATTCAACCTCCTGCAGAATGGAACATAGAGGCTTCTGAAACAGGAATATGTTTTAAGGACTTTGTTACGTGCGATGAAGAAGTTATCACTGCTGGGACATTATCTGACTACAAAATTATCGATACAATTGCTGAGAAACATTATTTAGATAACAAACAAAACACGAATACAACAGACGCACCTTGGGTTTTCATCAAAGAAGCGGGAATAGTTTTGAATATTTAAGAATTTTTATAGAACAAAGTAGGTACGCCGAAGAATTTTCTGCTTTTTATGTCTTAGAAAATGCTATAGATATTGAACATCCGAATTGTTTTATACAAAAAAGTAAATGACTTTTCTAACACATTTTTAAATAAAACATAAATGTGTACGTTTATTTTTTTATAGAAATTCGAAGTCCGCCATAAGTCGATAACTCTGTAACTCGAATTTTTTGGCGTCTCCCTTGAAGTTCGATTTCTACAGCTTCTACTGTATAACCAATTCGCTGCCTGGTCCATAACTGTCTTGCGTACCTGTTCATCTCTTTAGAAGTCAAAAAATCATATTGAAATGCACTTATTCCGGTTATAAGCTACTCGAGAGCATCAAGCTTCTTTTTTGTGGCGAAAACACGTGTCCCAATCTCATTACTAATGCCGCTGGAATGGTTCAAATTGGACATTTTCTCCATGTGAATTTTATTTGTGCCATAAACACTAAAAATTTCGATAGCTTGACAAATTTTGAATGGTGGCAATAATCTATAGAATTATCAGTGGCGTAACTATACCATCAGGGGCCCGCAGCAAATTCTTTTGATGGGGCCCTATCAGTAAAAATCGTCACGTTGTACTCAGTTTAATTTTAATAAACTTCGAGATTTTCAGAGTACTCAATTACACGTTGTATATGTCCCACTAATGGCCATATGCCCCTCTCTTAGGCGAGAGGGAATGGTCTGTAGTCCCCACGCTAGCCCAATGCGTATTGGAGACTCACATTAATCTATAGAACATAATAGCTGTATTCTTTTTACCAGCCGACTGTCTCACTTGTAAGAATAATTAAGACAAAGTGAGCTGAGATGAAGTGAGATAAATTGAGGCAAATTTATATCTAAAAAGAATGCATGGCAGTCACAGATCTCAGATCACAATTATAACCTCTAATGTTTATACACAGAAAATGTCCATATTTTGTGACTTTTCATTTTCAACAGACAATGGTTCCTGAAAGTACCATACATGTTTTTGTAGTAAGCATACCTTAAATTTTAATAAACCCTTTTTTTTTCTCGAGAGTAATTTCGATCTAAATTATAGAATTATGTTTGTGATGAAGATTCAGATCTTGAGTGGTGGCTATCAAGCAGTTCTTCTGATGAACGAGAACCTGAAGAATTGCTTCCAAATCGGACAAAAAGAGTGAGAATGGGAAATTTTATGAAAACTGTATCTGCATACAGTGAAAATGAATTTCGAAAACACTTTCCACTTAACAGGACAACATCAGACATTTGTATAAGTAATTAATATGCCTTTAATATCTATTTCAGCTGTAATTTCGTATTGTGCCATATATGCAAAGTAACTAAATATGTGAGTGAGTTTATTAGTTTAATCACTGATTTTTTTCCAGAACAGCTAGAAATAGCAAATATATTGTCTAAAGCAACTTTTGGAAGGGAAAAGGTGTCAGCAAGAAAAGCGTTTTTGATGACAGTTTGGTATCTTTCAAATCAAGAAACATATAGGCGTTTTAATGTTACGGAAAGTACTGCCTGGAGTGTTATCCGAAAAGTCATTGATTATTTAGTCACTATAAGTGCAAGCACAATTAAATGGCCTAATGAAAGGGAAGCGACTATAATACAGAAACAATTTCAAGCAAGGCAAGGTATGAAGAGGATCGTAGGAGCAATTGATGGATCACATATTCTAATTAATAGGACAGGAGCTGACCAATATGCATATTGTAACAGAAAAGGTACCCACAGCATAATACTGCAAGGGGTTGCTGATAGTAACAAAAGATTTATTGATGTTTTTGTTGAAGAACCCGGTAGATTACATGGTTCACGTGTTTTAAGAAGATCTGCTTTGTACAGCAAAGCAATGGATGGAACTTTGGAATTTAATAATAGATTATTGCTTGGTGATTCTGCATATCCAACCAATTTACCTTGGTTGTTGAAACCATACAAAGACAATGGATATTTAACAAATGATCAAAAAATATTCAATTACAGACATTCTGCAACTGGAGTTCTAATTGAAATTGCTTTTGCACTGCTCAAAGGTAGATTTCGTAGACTTCGGTATTTTGATAATAGGGATACTGAATTTGTGGTGCAAGCAGTTATTGCTGCTTGTGTTCTGCATATTATATGCATAGATTATGGTGAAACTGTAGATGATATTGAACTGTACATAGAAGAGGATGAAATTTAGTTTTAATAAACACTTTTCTGGTACATTTAAATTTTTATCAACCTTTCTCAAATTTATTCACTGCCATCAAATAAACAAATGTAAATCAAAATGAGAAAACAAAAACTTTTATTAATTTACAACAAAATAAATAGAACCATAGGTATCAAATAGGTTTATATACATTAATTATTATTCTTCTTCATTCGTAATAGCTGCGGGCTGTCGTTCAAACTCTGTGTTGTTTTCAAGAAAGTGCGATTGAGTTTGTTCATTTGGTTCACTAGACACATTGAGGGAATGTGGGGAACAAATATTTTTAGCTGTTCCCAGTATTTCATCTATACTATTAAAGAAAAGAAAGCGCACAGGTCCTCTTCCAGTTTTGGTTTTATTGTCTTTAACATTTTTATAAGTTTTGACTAGATTAAGCCACTTCTTCTTACAATTATCTGCTGGAAATGATGTGTTTTGACTTAATAAAATATTACTTATATTTGTCTAAATATGTCTTCTTTTAGTTGGATGATGCAAATGATCTTTATGTGACTCTACAGCTGAAATTAAAGCTACTGTTTCTTCATAGGTCCACAATCGCTTTGGAATGACTTCCATACCAATATTTTCTACATTACAATTTTCTTTGTCCAATTCTCTATTTTCTATTTCATCCTGTTGAGATTCTAATTCAGTATCATCATTACTCATATCTTGCCATAATTCTTGTTTATCATGTGTAAATTCAAATACACTACCAAACACTTTTTCAACATCATGGCCGAGAAAGAACATAAGTTAATTATCTGGAAAACACAAAGATTTAACAAAACAAGATAAAACATTTATAGTAAATACACAAAAGGAGTCCAAACAAATATTCACCTCTTATTCTTTGCACTAGGATTTCATCTTTTTCGTTTCTAATGCAATTGTTACGATTATCGAATACTATATTATAGGAATGTGTAGATATTAAATTTTTATTTTCCATTTTAAAAAATGCGGATAAACCACCAGAATCTAGAATTCTTATTTAATAGAACATTAACCACACTTTTAAGACAGATGTGACATGTTTCATGATGGAACATCTACAAATATCCGCTACAGATCGCAAAAAGTTTTCAACTCCCTAACGACTCACTTCTAAGTTTTATGAAAAGCTAGACAAGTGCTTTTGGGATCCCATTATCATCTTTGTCGATCATACAATAACGGTAAAGTTCACACATTTAATCAATTTTTGAAATATCTTGAGTTGTATCGAATACAATAGAGTAGAATGGTGCGGAATTTATTTCATTTATGAGTGCATTTTCTACTTTTAGAAACAGGACAGAAATTAGCTCATTTTGTATTTTTCGACTTAAGTATTCTATCTGGCCCTTTGGTTTACTTAACAATTCTCGTAAAATCGGGTCGTATTTTCCTAATAACTCAACAATACTCAAAAAGTTTCCTTTGGAGCTTGGATCACTGCTATCTGCATTTTCTCTGCGGCCACGAAATGCTAAATTACACGTTGAAAGTGTCAGAGTAGCATCAAGGAACCTAGAAAGTACTTGGGGCCAAAACGATTTTTCTTTTTTGATTATAGACTCTTGCTCTTCATCGACTGTTCCATATAGCCGCCACTGTTGATACGTAAGACAGGAATCCAGATGAATTTTTGATGTCTCGTGTCTTGGTATGGCATCTACAGTATGTTTCCAGTCGTCATAGCCCTCAATCCAAACATTTTGTATTTTTTTAGATGCCCGATTTGCGAATAACCAATACGGTTCACAATACGCCTTCTGAAGTATTAAGGAATAGGATAGCCATGTACGTTCGCGCGAGACTTGGAAACAATATAGTAATGTTAGTGTTTTCAAATAAAACTCACGGTCTCTAGTTAATTCCACAATATAATACAAGTTATTGAAAATGACAATTGTTTCGATAAATCAATCGAAACAATTGTCATTTTTTTAGAATTTTCAATAACTTGTATTATATTGTGGAATTAACTAGAGACCGTGAGTTTCATTTAAAAACACTAATATGAGTATATTCCACGAAGTAAGGGTCGAGACAGTCAATTTCAATATAGTAATGTTTTTCTAGAATAGATCTATTGTTACTATCTTTTAAGAAAGGGCCCTTAGGTTTACAATGTCCGTTTTCAATCACGAACCTTTTCACTTGATCAGTTAGCTCTTTAAAATTACCCTTATCAGTTACATATGGCGAAGATACAATATTGTTCATGCTAAAATATAATTCTTTGATTTTTGCTAGTACCCTGTTGTCGTTGTTCTGGGTCTGGATAGTTACTGGTGTTGGGTGCTGCATCTGATAATTCTGGTATACTTTTAGTAAGGTCCAATTCTTCACTTTTGGAGCACTGTTCACTCGACTTTTCATTATTTAAGTCATCATTTTTCAAGTACTGACTAATTTTAGGTAGCTTTCCATTTTTTTATTCAATCTCCCTCTTTCTCTTTCGTTTTTCGCTCCCACTTAAATATTTTCTGGACCTAGACATTTTAATATCTAACTTTCACAATCAGTTTTACTTTGCCACCATTTTTATATTCAATAAAAGAACAAATACGAAAAATCAAAGATACAAATCACCAATTGTCAAAAATAATCACACAAAGAATACGCAGTAAGTAGAGCCCTCATAAAACAATATCAAATCTGGAATTCCCCTAACATAGTGTTGCTAGCTTGCCCCAGCAGCAGCGCCACGAAAAAAGTGAAAAGAAAATGGGGAAATGCCCGATCGTCAATGCTCACCCGCGCTGCCAACGTACCGCGACAAAATGTGTAGAAACCAATGGATGCGTTCTAAAATGAATAGAGATGTACAATTACCGGTATTTTTATTGACAGTTTTTTGACGGTCATAAGTACGTAAAATTACTCGTCACGGGTAACGTGTACATCTCTAAAAATGAATCAACATCTTTTTGTTTAGCTTGGTTGAAATGCTTGACGATTAACTTGAAATTGTATTATGGTCTTTAGTTGTCTCACCTTGGATTTTAAGCACAACTTATAAAAATATACTTTTCAAATAAAATAAAATACTCAGGTACAATCTAAAAAACTATTTTTGTGCTCGCGTCCTCTTGGGACGGAGGCCCATGGCATTTTGCCCTATTGTTACGCCATTGAGAATTATATTCTGTTTTGTATTTTCAAATATGATGACCAGCACAAATGGATGAAAGTAACAGTTAATCAATTTTGACCATGTTTAAATGACAATAAGAGAAAATTGATCATATATTTATATATTTCAGAAAATTTGTCTCTTGCAGTAAAATAAGTAATTCCATAGATATAACCTATTATCCTATACCATATACATTCATTATTGGAAATATTAAATTAATACTCGACACTTTCAATTCATGTCGCAGACAATAGGAAAAAAAAGGTTTTGCATAAGTATTCTAACCTTTCATTTTTTAATAAACAATTAACTGATGGTTTATGCAATTTCTCACAAACAAAAAATAGATCGCCATTTTTATACAGGCTGTTATTTCAGTTATCAGTTTTGTACGTTTTTGAAAACTAAATTGATTTTCAGCTCCAATTTTTCTTTTACAGCCGTCATTTGGTTTTTTTCTAAATATTATATGTTCCTCGCAAATCATTATTTGATGTTAATCAAACAAAATCATCAAGAATGATCTCAAACAGTGTTGCGGATTGTAAATAATCCATTGATCACGAAATATTATTGTCATAATAAAATTTGATTTACTATATATTTGAACAATATTTTCATTTACTTCCGCTGTAAAATTTTGCGCGATAATAAATATAATTAAAAGTTTGCTTAGTTGTACTATTGTGTCTTATATTTTTATCATGTACAGTCAAAGTTTGAGAGCCGCAGTCGACAGAAAAATGCGCATATACGCGTTCAGTACATAATAAAAGATAAAAATAACATTGATAAAAGTTCCATGACCTACCCCTACTTTTACTACAGCTATCACAAAGAAATACTGTAATCTAAATATTTATGAAAGTAATAAAAAAAATAAGTTTTTCTTTTGTTATTTTTCATGAATATGCATTAAGATTAATCGCTGCATCGACTTGCGACTTCGATAACGGGATTGGAGCGACCCACTACATTATTATAATATACAGGTGGAATTATTAAGTGTAACCATAGGTAATATACGCATCACTCAATAAATTTCCACTATTACCATTTTTAATATTAATTTCATGTAAATTGGTATGTTGTGAAAATATTTCGGACGCATTTATTGATATTTTACATTACACGCACAAATAAGGAGCATTTTTTTGAAACGCTTAATAATCTATCAAAATAGAGACTTAGGATATAACCCAAGATTTGTAAACATACCAACTTAATATATCGATGAACAAATGGACAAGGAATAAATGAAAAATGGTACGAAAGAATCAGTTCAATAAAATAGTCATTTACGTAACAAGACCGGAAAGTACTGTTTTTTCTGCGAGTCCGAAAAAACAGTTTCCGGTCGTGTTGCGTACAATATTTTTTCGGCAATCGTGTAGAATAACAAATCATTGAGACGTCACATTTCTTTATTATACATTTTAATTCTTACTTGAATTAAACAGAACAGAACAGAAAATACTACATATTAACAAAAACATAATTCTTATTTATATTAATATTTATATTAGAATTGCTAATATTGAAGGGAATCAATTTGTTTGAAATGCTTGGTATATTTAAACTGTTGAAGCCAGAACAAGAAGGCAAAGTTTCCGTTTCACATTGATTATTTTCTTCTGATGATTTTTGAATGGTCTTGGCAATTTTAATTTTGTTTGTGAGTGAATTATCTATATATCCTTCAGCCACATTGGTAGACTTCCAGCCACCGTCTCTCTTCAAATTTGTGATGTTTCCACCATTATCAGCAAATAACGTTGCCGAAGTTCGACGAATACTATGGCTTGTGTAATTTTTAGGATTGGGTAAATGTAAAAATTCTGCGATTTTCATTCCGAGACTCCCAAAACTGTGGATACCAACAGGTTGAGTAGAACATTTTCCTTTTTTGTAATTCACGAATAATCTGTTATGTGGAGTATGGGATGGCCGTAAAGATAAATATTGACTATACAACAGCAGGTTTTCTTACACAATTACAACAAAAGTTCTCTCAATATGTGTTTTGGAATCCGGTATTTTCACAAGCAACATGTCTTCATTGTCGTTTATTAGATCAATTGACATTTTTGTTATTTCTTCTCGTTTACACACACCGGCTAATCTAATAATTGTTGTTACCTGAAAATTAAGTTGATACTTTATATCCTACAATCGTAATATTTTGTTAAAATTACCTTCAGCATTAGATATGTTTCATTATCCGCTTCCCTAATGAATTCGTTGATCTGCTCACTGCTGAACACTTCTGATTTCTTGGCTTTGTAAACAGCATTCGTCCTTTTAAGAAATGCGATAACCTTTGGGAAAGTGGTTAGGTTTATATTTTTCTTCATTAGAATGGTACTTTTCAACATAGAGTATATGCTCAACAGAATAGAGGATTTGACAGTTTCAGATTTTTGCGCCACATAAGCCAAAATTACATCCTCTGTAATAGTTTTGCATTGCTTCATATCCATCCATTTCGTGAACAAATCATAAACGTTTTCGTACCTGGATTTTGATTTTTCAGGCAATAATTGTGCTGTAGCGGTAGTTGCTATATCGGAAATTTCCCAGGGCACATTTTCAAAGTCACTATCGCTGCTCTCCATCTTTTATTGCGCTCAAAAAACATGCAAACTTCTGACAACTAATTTCATATGAACTGTCAGCCGTTATTTCGTTGCTATGGTAACGACTGAATATTTCCGGCCTAGGCCGAGAAGTACGTACTTCCCGGACTAGGCCGGGCAATGCTACTTTCTCAAAGAAAAAGCGTCCGGGAAGTGGGTAAATCCCGGACGGTTGCCGAAAAACATTATTTATTCATTTGTGGAAAAGACAAGGTTGTTGTGATTCTTCTCCCTAATGAATCTTAGTTTCAATCATAAGATCAACTCTAATTTTTAACATCGCCCTTGCCAAGTTACATCTAGAGCTAGTAGCCTTCTCAGACGTCCCGTATTTCAGGCATAATTTTAAACGTCCTGCCGGAACAAGACGTGTCCCGTATTGTCACCAAAAGCCTGAACATTGCAACATCTTTTGATGACAAAAGTGAGCATACAATTGAGAAGTGGAAGAAAACCGTAGCAGTTTTTCACAAACGGTACTAAAGTGGACAAATGTACGCAATAACTGTACTCCGATTTTGATCAAAAGTCAATTAATAACCATTTTTAACTGAATCGGTTATTTGAGAAAGGCCATCGCGACAATCTGGAGAAAAATCGTTTTATGACATATGACTTCTGAACCGAAGTATGAAAAATATAATATGATTATCACTGCATTGATTTTATTAAATATGTACAACCAAACAAAAGCATGTTAAAACTTACTCGTTCTTCATTATAATATCGTTTGTATAATGTTATACAGAAGTTATTGAAAACCAATTAACAATTCAGTTAGTTAGATCTTGAACACAATCCATAATATTCAATGAGAATAATCGATATAATGTGTTCAAAGCATCCATATTTACATGAAAAATACACACTTTTGATCGTATTAAGTTCATTATTAAAGTGAAGAATAGATTTGGCACAGTTATTATGTATATAAGTATAAAATACTTGGCAACGATCTGCTGTACTGAGAATATTTTTAAAATCAACCACTTATGTTACAATAGATATTATGTACGGTGAAAATGTAAAAATTCTGGAATACTAACAAATAGATCTCGTTCAAAATTTGTAGCGATTGAGGTGCACAGAAATCCCTAGTTTATGAGAGTAAAATTTTAGCGGAAATTTCTCTTAGACTTGAGCGACAATTTTCAGTCACAGTTTTAGCTTTGTTAAGTTCAATTGGAGACGTTGATGACTGGCCAGGGCGCGTCAAATTTTCGATCACTTCTCGACGTCTTTTAATTTTATTGTACCGAAGGCACATACATATTTTTGATAAAGTCGATCCATCGTAACATTTTTAGCGCTTTTGCAAACTAAATTCTAATTACAACGGACTTTGAGACCAATCCTTGGATCGATATTTTTCTCTATTGCAAAAATGAAGCACGGTAAACAAACGATAGAGGACACTCAAACTTCTCGTGGGTATGAATCATAACTGTCTTGACTATGTATAAATCTGACTCGCACATTTGACATGATCTATCATAATTGTATTTATTTCAGTTTCAGTAGATACCTTAAGAAATATTTGAACTATAACATTCCATAACAATTTCTACATTAAATGTGTTCATGTTTTTTGTAAGAATGCCAGAAAAATGGCCACCGCAATCTCCTTATTGTTAAGGGATTGTGTGATTTTCTCAACAAGGTTATGTTATGCTAAATCTGTTAATTTGCCTGTTTGATCAGCGTACTGGTGGATGCTCAAGGGGGAGCTGTATAAATCTACCTGCCTGATATGGCAGTCCAGTACTCTTTCAAGTGATGAGGATGGGTATAAGTAATTCTAGTCCGTTTTGTAGCAGAGCTGGAAAGATGCCATCCTCACCGGGAGATTTGAAGGACTGAAATGATAGCAAGTAAGGATCTGAGAGTAAAATCTCAGTTTAGTCGCCTCTTACAACACGTTGGGGGTATTTTACGACGAGGTCCCGCTCACCCATACGGGGTTCAGTCCTCCAGTTTAGGAAAAGGCAGAGTAATAGATGAGGACATCGGGCAGCTGGACTAGGGACCCGTGGGTTCGTCAGATCCTTAGTCTATTGGCTCCAAAACAAACAGTCCCTCATAAATCCAACTCACCCCCCTTCGGGGTATACAGTAAGGAACTGATATGATACCATATACAAATAAGGCAAATCGAATATATCATAATGTAATAATAGGATAAAACGACACCAAATGAATGAATAATGTCTGTCAGTTATCGGAAAAGTCAAAACAGGAACTTCTAATATAGAAATGAAGTGGTCTACTTCGTATAGTGGGTGTGGATAGTGGATAGTATTTCGATCAGTGGTAGGGCAATTTTTTACGAATGGAGTAGATAAAAGATATCAACAAGGTAACATGACAAATACCAGGAGACAAATAAAAGAGGGAAAGGGCTAGTAGAATGTGGAAATAACAACGTAGGATGAAAATTAGAGACTAGAAAGATATAGCAAGAAACGGAAGATACTCACAAGGCTGTAGGCACTAGAACATAATTTTCAGTAGAAATTGAGCCAGCACAATTCGATTCGAGTTTAAATATTTGCCTGTCAAGAATAATTTTATTTCATAAAATATTAAATCGTGAAAGGATTAATCAAAATATTGGGTTCCTTCTACGCAAGAAGCGTCCTGTTAAGACTCAAAGCATTTGTAGAAAATAGTAAATGTGGTAACATCGTAATTATCTGGTGTGCATGAGAAAGAAATCTAAGCCGTCACAATCAAAGAGAAGAAGAGTGAGGTCACTCTTAACTCTACAATTAAATAAATAATAATATTAAAATTAAGAAAGGTTGAATTCACTGTTTTGTAGTATCAGTAGTGATTTTTCATGTGGAATAAAGTTATAAAATACAGTCCACAAGTTACTATCGAATGGTAAATCAAACAAAGAAGATAACGCCGATACTTAATAAACACGTCCAAATATATATTTTAATAATCATGCGCCGTATAATGTAATTATTGGTTTTTTAATGTTCGTAAGATATCAAATATTAGTAAAAAATTTATTCGTCGCCGAAAGAAAATTAAATAAATTCATTTGTCATCACTTTTATTGTGTTAAATCCGTTCTTATTCTCAAAAAACGAAATTAGATTTCAATAGATATTAAATTAAATGTTGATAATAAATCATGAAAAATTTAATTGCTATCCAACAAAACTAAAAGGATTATTAAGGAAGTTGATGCACATATCTCGGTAAACACAGGTAACGCTTCATATTTTGCTATGAGGCTCCTTGCAGGCAATTATAGAACTTATACGGTAGTACCGTTCGGCCGAGACTCGCTACCAATGGAAATGAGTTATGTTAGTAGTTATTTATTTTTCTTCTTTTTCTATTAAAATTGCCAAGCGATTTGCCGTATCAAGATTGACCTGCCGTTGTTAAATATGGCGATTATATAAAGTTTATAGAAAACCGCCCGTCTCTTTTCCCGCTTACCCCTCCCTGTAGACGAGAGAGTAATGACCATTAAAAAATTTTAATTTGCACACTCTTTATAGAGTACTTTTGATTTTATATCTTTCTTGTGACCTAAAAATGTATAGATATGATGAAGATAATTAAATAATTGTATAGCATTGGGTGTGGTCGGTTTATATGTCTTTATAGATTGTATGTACGTTAATCTCATCCTAAATCTGAATAAAACTTATTCGTTTATTACTCCTTGAGATCTTGTACAGGCTAGCGAACTCCCTCCATTTATACTCTCACAATGGGCGTTACTCGTAAAATCAGTCGAAGTGATACAATGGAAAAGTATACGTTATGCGAATAAAAATCTTTTTGTCAACACAATTGAATGCCATTATCAACAACAATTATTATTACATTATATTACAAACAACAAAAATACGTTTTTATACGCTATAGCTATAGAATGAATAGATTGTTCAATATGTGACATAAATAGATGTTTGTGTATCTTTACACATATCGTATTAATCTGCCACTGTCCTGATTATTTATAGACCAATTTGTTTTTCTCCCAATTCATATATTTTCCACTACCTACAAATTTTAAAGGTTCTCACAACTTTATCTGCATCTACGGTATACTCAGGGATATCAACACGTTTTTTCTTGTTTTAGCTCTTATACGGTTTTCTCTCATTTCCATCGTTTTATTAGGCTGTTATTATAACTATTTTGTCAGCCAACTGAAAAATAGTCGAATTTGTTGATAAATAGTGAGAATAAGATGACAAGAAACCGAAATAGTTATTTTAAAATACAAAAGGGTATTTTACACAGGCCTATGTACCCTTATTTTTACGTACCTTCTGGATTCGTATTTCGCCTCTTTTGTACGTGTCTCATTTTATTTTTTTACTTAAAAAGATCTTTATTCACAATGATTCATATCCCTAATTACAGGTAGCTCAGGAAATATACAATCAGTAAGTAATGCCGATGTTCTGGCCATTTCCACTAAAGTACGTCTGAGGGTATGAGTTGGCTCCTTGCTCTTGCGGCATCATACAATTGTTTCTGGATGGAGAAGTTACTTTGTCCATGGTACAGAATTATGACTCCCTAGTTTTTTTCGACTGGTATGTCCCTGAACAGCAGTTTAAAAACGTTTCAAAATCGAACGATGGGTTAGGTTATGTAAGACGTCAATTTGGCTTAAGTAGGTTATGATGCAATTTTGTTTTAGTTAATTTATCAACAAAGTTGATAGAGACAGTAGATTTTTCCAACTTGTTGGTGGCAGCTTTCATTTTGTGCAATAAGTCAGCGACAGCCCTGGTCAATTGGTCGAGGTTAACAATTTCGTGGAGTTGTTTAAATAAATCGTTTAGTTGTGTGAATTGATTTATATCTGTAGTGGCTTCCTTATTAACGATTTTACTGCAAGGATTGGGAGAAGAGATTTGGGGAGTTGGTCTATATACTGCTTTAGTAGGAGGACTGTGGAATTCTTGGGTTTTAGAGCGTATTTTCTGTTTCCAAGCGTTAACAGTATAAATAGGTGTGGGAATGAATGCTACGGCTGTTGGCTTGTTATTTGCGCTTTTAGTTCTTTTAAGTTCTAGCCATTCTCTTTTTTTAAGTATCCTGGGCAGATTACAGCATTGGAGGGGTGGTCAGTTTTGCATATTTCACAGGTTTGCTTCTGTCCTTCAAGCTTTCAGGTGTTAAATATGAGGCCGCACATTTGAGAGGCTCTGCCGCAATTTGATCTGGCATTACCCCAAAGCTGACAAATCTAGAATTGTATGATAGGTTTTAGTTTGACGTCTGTGCTCCCATTGTATACTTATAAGCTGTATTACTATAAAATTTCTGTTTAAAAAGTCCTGGGTAACTCTACAATTAGTTATCACCAAGTATAGTGGCCTACCTTTAGTAGTCATTCTATAAATTTCTTTAACTATGTACGTGTTTATACCATTTTAAAGATAAACTTAAATGCCCACTATGTAATCATGTTTATACAGGTCAAACAATTCGAAATTTTGAAACCTGTCACAATGAACACTTTCGAGTATACACATTGATTAATAATAACTTCCAGTTTTATAAGATATTACTTTCATTTAATTAACTCTTCGTTTCATGAATTCCTAAAAAATGTTATTTTAAATGTTCCGATAAGAAATTAACCCTATTGGTAGTAAAAATAAAATAATTTCATACCCAAAACACTTTTTTGATACATTTTTTCACAAAAAACACTTTGGAGCAAATTTGCAGCTCCATGAAAAAAATCTAAATGAGAAACAGAAAGTCTAATTCAAATGAAAAGTTGGAAAACAGTTTTTGTCCTTCGTAAGACATAAATGTACACCACATTTGTCACATTTGAAGTGGATGAATCCTTTGCAGTGGGGCAATTTGCATCTTTGACGTGTATGATCATATTTTATCCAATGAGCAGTTTCGTCTAACCGAACATTTTTGGGAGGAATATGTGTTGTAGGGTATCTATGTCTTATTGCATCTATTTCATTTTCTACTTGGTTCGTGGAAGGCCTTCCACATTTTTTTTTGTAGGTGTTCCAAACAGGTAAAGAGTTTCTGCAGTTTCGATCTCAAATTGCTAAAGGTTCATTTAATCGGGAATTTTTTGCGCCCTTTTTACCCTTTTATACAACAAAAAAGCGTTTATTATCGTAACATCAAGTAGATGGAAAAAAAGTCTCAAATACCATTTCTTGGACCTGATAGGTATTTTGTAACATCTAATGTGACTATCTAGCAGGTCGACTCCTCCCATATGCTGGTTATATTCTTGTACCACACGAGGAGACGGTATTGTTATTTTCTCCTTTGCTCTTCGGTCAAACCGATTTACGCCATGATGAGGTAATTCACCGAAACAAGTGGAAATTAGCGTAACTACCTTGTTATCTTTCCAAGTCGTTATGCTCAAATCAACCCCATCAATGTTGGCTACATATTCTTCTGCACTACCTCGTGGTTTTTTCTTGAAAATATTATCTGGTGGTAAGGGATTATTGGGAATTATGTTTCGACGGATTGTTCCTAGCATATACATTCCTTGTTTTGTTAGTGAGGTAAATAATGGAATAGAAGAATAATAGTTATCACAATAAAGTTGATAATTCATATTTCTAGGTATTTTTTTCGCAAGTCTAGTAACAATATTGGAACTTGTTCCCAAATCACTTTCATTAGGAGCGAGTTTAGTGAACCAGTTGGAGGCTCAATTGTAAATTTCGAATCCATCGGAATATCCTGATGTATCACAAACCGTGAACAATTTGAAACCTATTTGTGAGGATCACTGGGTTATACTGTTTCAAATGATGCCTTGTTTTTGTAGCACATATTTGTTCATCTATAGAAAGCTTACTTTCCATTGGTATAGCAGCAACCTGTTTATTGAGTTCTCTTATCAGTGGTCTGATTTTGTGAAGATTGTCATATCGAGGATCATCTTTTGGAAGCATAAATGTGTTGTCGTTGAAATGAAGTATGAATTTCAAACGTATGCTCAAAGCACTGCGAACATTGGGTATTCCTATGTCTGGTCGCCAGTAGCAGCGAGTTCTTGGTAGTTTTGATACAGACATATACACCTAAGAATATTCGAATATCTATTGAAGAAATATTGCCAGGTTTATTCGGATTTTTCTGAACGCTGTGTAAGTTTGTTTCACTGATGATATTGTCTATTAGGTTATCAGAAAAAAAGAACTTGAAAAAGTCATATGGAGTCTCCAGATCTATAATGCTTGTTGGAAGTTTCAATATTGCCATTGAATCTTAGGGCACATTCACCAATTTGCAAATGTTTATTATGTCACGTGATTGGAATTGCCTTTTTACCGACTTTGGCAGTTGTTGAGCTATTTGCAATAGAAGTAGATGGTTGTTCACCCTCCGCGTATTCTTTATCAAAATCATCTTCGCTATTGTCCAAGTTATCTATAATGTCTACCAACTCAGGATCTGAAAGTGCTTCCTTATGACCTCTCCTTTTATAAGACATGGCCAACTGAAAAAACAAATATTCAATTAGTGTTTTTAAATGAAACTCAAGGTCTCTAGTTAATTCCACAATATAATACAAGTTATTGAAAATTCTAAAAAATTGACAATTGTTTCGATAAATCAATATCATCGCCAAGGGTCGAGACAGTCAATATTCAATTATTTTATAAAATAGTCAAAATTTTCGAAAAAAGTAAAAAATTGTGGATATGATATTTGTGAATTGAGGAAATCTCTGTACGCATTCAAACAAGCTGGAAGCATGAAGAATTATCAAGAAAATCAAAAAGTGTCTGACCATACCAACAAAAGCATAAAGCTGTCTACCATTTGAGTAGTTTTTTTTCAATATAGTTTGTCGATATTCTAGTGACTACATTTTTGTAACTGCCTCTTTGCATATTTCTTCTTTAAAATGTTGTCTTTGTAATTCCCACTTATTTAAAAACATATTCGGTTTTTCCAATGAAATAGAATAATTTCATTTTTTGTTTTAATTATGTATACCTTTTTATTTGAAAATATGTGATTAATAAACATAACCCGCTACCATATTGGTTTTAGTTTTGGTCTTCCTAGCTAGAGATACCCTGATAATGAAATAAACTTGTTTGGTAGTTTTCCATATGATTAATTATTATTTTTCACTATTTTCAGACACTTTCGTGTGTAAATCAATGATATATTCCTGAATTTGGTAGTAATTTGTTATTTTTCAAATAACCTATAAGTACAAAAACGAATTTTAATATATGTAGATATTGTCAATAATCATGTTTCTTGGGGTATAGAAGTTACAACAGTAATTTCTGGTAATATAGTCAGTGAATTGACCCCGTATATTTCCAATTTAAACAAACGATAAAAAAATGTTACCTTACAAAATAAACTAACAGTAATAAACAATTTATTAACGTTCGCCAACGTAAAAAGCGTCAGGTCTGAAACAATATCTCTCTGTTATAATGAACATAGCCTGCATTCTTTTTATTTTTTTTTCTATACCAGATTAAAGGCTATTTTTAAAACCGAGAGCAACATTTTCAAAGTTGAGTTAGGTTATGGTTTTACAGTCGACCGATTAATTTCTTACTCGTTGTGAATATAATCATATACGAGTATAGAACTGGTCTACCTCAGGTTAATATACTTTGAAAAAGCAAGTCGTTTAAAATAAATAAAAATAACAAAAATGACTTAGTTGTTTTGCTTGCCATGTAGAGGGCGTTCTATTCTATAAGATGTGTGAGAGCTCGCTTGATATATTGCAGAGGAATTATTATTTTTTTTATTCTACTCTTTGGGATTGTCGCCGTAGAAGATTTGAATTTCGCTCTCTGACGAGTAGGTGGGCATTTACTAGAATAAATTATTATCACGTGGCAAAAGAGAAATTATTCTTCTATATTTTTTTTTAATTTATCGTGTAGGTAGTATATTTTTATTCAAGCAAATAGAAAATTACTATAATTTTATGAATTTTTACAATTATGCATATAGATATACACAGTTTCTTTTGAAGGATCATTTCGATTTTGGCAGTTTTGTAAACTCTAATAACAGTTACTGTTTCAGGTCCCATATCTTTTTGACAAGGCGTGCTAAATCAAATACCTATTTTAACTTAAAATACCATGAGGCAAAATCCGCTTTGAAACAATCCATCAGTTATAGTTGTCCTTTGTTAGAGCCTATTGAAAAACCTGTTGTTCACAAATGTTCTATTGAAAATCTAGAAGAATAGAAGGAACACAGAAAAATAAATAGAGCGAGAAGAACCAAGAGTATATATTAGATAGTTGAGTTTGGTACCTCTTCTCATTTTCGCACATCGAAAATAAACTATGCGTGCAACGTCAGAGGAACCAGTAAATGCATTGAGAATCATTTATTATGCACCTTCTAAGCACAGTTTTGTCGAATTGATCCATACGAGTACTGGACGTTCTTTTGTTTTTTAGTAGGCATATCAGTGTCAGCATTACATCCTGCCAGAGCTTCTCTTTTAATACGGTAAAGCGTTCTTTGGCTAACTTTCGTGTCAGCAGAAACTCGTTCAATGACCTGGCAATAAAATAAGTCGATATAAATGTTGTATTAAAAGTTTTACTCATGTGTATTTTTATACAAATAAAATAAGGAAGTAGTTTAATTTGTTTTCAGTGACCGTTCTTTTAAATAAAAATTTTTGTCGTGGTTTTCAGCCATTTAAAAGAAGTATTAAATTCAAAAATAATATATTACGATTCAGTTCATTGATTGTTTCAAATGATCTTTAGATTTTAATTCAAACATATTTTATTATGAGCAATCCGCAATTGTAACTGAAATCGGAAGATGGTTCAAAACAAGTAATAAAATTGAAACGTAATAGAGATAGGTATAAAATGAGTATAATAATTATAATTATAAGCTAAAAAACCTATTACATTTAAATAGGTATCTCACACAAGATAAACATGTGCCCTTTTATATACTCCTGTATTTATGCAACAAGTACATAAAGTGGTGCTTTTTTCATGAATGGAAAATTGACGCATGAGCCGCAGGCATTCAAAAAACAAAAAATGTCTCATTTAGGTTACTCTAAATGGACTAAAAATGGCGTCAATTTAATTGTGTTGATAACATAACGGTGCATAAAATTGGCATATTAGTGCATAAAATTCACACATGAGTGCATAAAATAACAAATAAATATTTTTTGTACGAAAATCGATTTAAAACATTTACTATCGAGTGTAAATTTGTTAAATAATTACTTTGGTTTGAAAATTTTATTGCAATAATGAAAACTTACCTTTGTTAATGGAATTGTTGACTTACCATTGTTTCCCTCTTCGGTCAAATTTAAAACGTTCATAATTATTTCATGACACTGCTCACTCAACTTTTTATGAACAACTGTACTCTCTGTAGTCGCCATAACAAGTTAGTATTGCACAACCCCGGTAATCACACTTTTCTCTGAACTGTACTGTCGAAACGAAGCTTACGAATTCTGCCAGCGAAGTGAGCTCTTGAAATCCGCATACGTCTTTGCTACTGCTACGGCTACGGCTACTGCTACTGCTACGGCTACGGCTACGGCTACGGCTACGGCTACGGCTACGGCTACGGCTACGGCTACGGCTACGGCTACGGCTACGGCTACGGCAACGACTACGGCCACGGCTACGGCTACGCTGCCAAACTTCCGACTACCAAAATTTATTTGCCAACCTGTACTGGTATATTCAGGAAAGTTTTTTATGACGTTGTCGTTCATCCGTCTTTCTTTTTGTTCGCTTTCTTTATCGGAATAATTATTTGATTCATGCTACCGATTGGTATATTGAGGAAAGTTTTTCATAGGGTTGTCTATCATCTGTCTTTCACCACTATTTCTTCTTCATCGGAACAATTCTTAGATTCATCGGACGATATGTCTAGCATGCTACCAGTCTCTAGTTCATCTCACAAAATAACATAATGATAAAACTTAATATGCCGGCTTTACTTATTTGATTTATCAGTTATTCTTCTAATTTTCTTGGTAAAAATACAGAAACACATTAAATAATTATTTGCTTCTTTTACTAAGGAATATCCTTATAAGTAGAAGAAAAAAATTATTAATAGTGAATTTAGCAAATGATTCTCCTAGAACCTTATATTTAAAAGCAAATGCTTTTACTATTAGCAAATACTTATTAGTAATTGCTAATATTTATTAATGAATTACTTATAATAATTATTTTGAAAATATTCAATTTTTGTTCGTTTTTTAATGAAATTAATATGATCTTAAATACCGCCATGACAAATATTGAATACAAACACTGCTTTTATTCGAATGAATAGAAATTAATGCTCAATATTTTCTTGAGGTATTCGGTTTATCGAACTTATAATTTTATTTTCCGTTATACAACGATTATTTGTATTGGAAATGTTTATAGAGACACAAATGACTGGTTTTTAATTATTGATGAATTTTTAATGTATAAAACGATCAATAGGGACAAGTATGAAAGAGTTTAAGTAATTTGTTTTCAGTCACAACTCAATAACCGTTAAGTTTATCAAGTTTTGTAAACGCCGATGACAGCAAAAATAAAAGATAATATTATTTGTATTTTCTATAAAATATTATTGTGAAAGACGTTGACAACAAGCTAAATACGCTTCATAAGACTCTAAAAAATTTTAATTTATGTAAAATGAATCATTTATGTTCATTAATACCATCGAACAATGAATTTTAATTATTTTCTAGTTACAGCATAGTTATTGTTGAAAAGTTCGTTTATTGTGACTACGTTTTCTTTACCTCCCTTACTCCTTCTTCTCAATATTTATTGAATAATTATGAGCTTCAATTTTGAATATTTTTTGCTCCTACCTACTTTCTACATTCCTTATTTTGAACATATTTCTGCTACGTGATCGGCAACTTGTTTTTCGACATTTACTGTTACAATTATTAGTAAAAATACCATCAAGTTTGATTTGCTTGAAATTATTTTGCTTGTTATTTTCATAATCTAACCTAATATCACCTTTTTTAGAGTTATGGACTATTCTTTTAGTTTCTCAGTCAACCTTTTGGCACATACGAAGCCAATTGAACATGCCGTCATAGAGAAATTGACACACCAATAACCTAGCCAGAGCTATTGCTGTAACTAAATGTTATTTTCTGAAAATTTATTTGATTTTGGTTCTAGAATTATCAGTTATAACCAAGCAAAATAATGACATAATTTGAATTATATTTCGAAATCAAATAATAATACACTATAATCCAAACTTATCTATTTCTCGATTTTAAATAGATCTTTTGTTCAGCTTTGCCCTCAAATCTCATGTGTTTTGACAGATATGCACTGTAATTTGCTAGGACATTGTTAAAGTCAAAAGTTTACAGTGGGCCTATTTCTAGGCATGCAAGTTTACTTTCAACGGAATCTACATATTCATAATTAAACATTTTAACATTTTCTGTGTCGAGTTTGGCCAATATTTTTTAGGTTTTTATTTAATTTAACAATTAACGGGGATTTTGAAAATTGGTGGCATCGCATTTAAAGAGGTCTCGCGAGGCCCCTTTGAGTGCGAGGCTGTGGACGAGGGCCTAACGTAGCTACGTCACGATTACTATTAAAAGAAAGAAATTAACATCATAATAATAAGCAACAACAAGGGAGACTGTTAACATTATCACAAATATATTATTTACCCAAACAAAGTATAGTTGAAACATATTATTATCAGTAATTATTGAAAATTGCAGACACGATAACATCTCTGATACATGTGCCTCACATACACCAATATATTAATTTAGACTGAGGATGATGACATCATTTGAATAACACAATGAAACGGATCCAGTGTTTTAAACGATATTTAATCGAGATATGTTGCAGAAAATAAAAACTACCTTGACAAATTAATCGTGAAAATAAATTAAACGGAACGTTCTTGAAAAATCCAGACTTAAAAATAAACGTATTCAAGTATAGCAATGGCAACAAACCCACAATGACCTTGCATATAAAAAGTGCATATATACAACGGAGTCAATTTATATATTATATATATGTGCATCGAAATAAAGTGCGTCAAGGAAATATGAATCAAAATAAATACTGCGTTTGTCAACTTTTTCATGATCTGAGTGTGAATCATCACCTTTTTTATGCACATTTATATTTATTTCATCGTTGGCGTCTATTATAAATACTCACAATAAGAAAACTCTTATCATATTACTAGATACAAATAGCAGTTTGAGTTTGGGTTTGGCAGCTTAACTAGAGTTAATTTGGCTGAATTGTATACGTTGTTTTATGTGTTCCATGAAAATCTTTGTTATACATTCATTATTTCTTTCAATATACAATTTATTATTTAATATCTATAGAGGCTTTAATACATTTCGTGAGGTTGATTACTCCCCTTGGCATCTCCATCCAATTCTCAATCTTCCCTTTGTTCTAGACCCATCCTTATCCATTTTTCGCCACATTATGAATCCTGTCCATTTCAACCCTAGCTCTTTAACACAATTCGTTACTTCATTGAACTTCTAAATTGTTCACATGATTTATTGCAAAAAAAATGAATAAATGTGGACATAATTCACCCTATTTATATACCTATATCAACTTTCTGTCAGACCCATTTTTACTCACGCAGCAAAGAAAATTCGACAAATCAGAAATTATACAAATCATATGTAAAACAGAAACAAGATTAATTCAAGGAATAAGCTTAAAGAAGATATCAGTATAAAATTTATAGTTGTAGATACGATATAGATGATTAGTAGCACTTATAAAAGACAATAGTTCATCAAGAGAAAGAATAGAAGGGAAACTAACTAAACGATAGAGATAGTCGTAGAACTATTTTCTTGGAGAAGGGTTTATCGGGCTAAGCAGACAATGTATTCTACCTCTATTAGAAACTATAAATAAAAGGAGAAGAAGAAATTATAACCTATCACATCGTTGTGCGAGGATGTATTGATATCTAGTTAGCCTAGACCAGTCCCATGCATAAACAAAATATTGCGTTACCATAGCAACGAACAATAACTTATCAGAAGTGTCAGTGTAAAGTTTGACGTCAAAAAAGTAAACCAGAGTTAAGCAATAAATTAAAGGAAAAAATATGTACACCGAAATTGTGAAAATCGAAAAATTGGAGTATCGAGCCATCATCAAGTACCTATATTTAAAAGGGTTAAGATGTAAGCAGATTTCCGAAGATATGCTTAATACCCTTGGTGATCAATGTCCTTCGTATGCGACCGTGCAAAATTGGACTGCAAGCTTAAAAAGAGGTAAAGTTTCTATTGAAGATGATGACCGATCGGGAAGGCCAGTTTCTGTGTCAGTCCCCGAAAATTTCGATGCAGTTCATGACATGATTTTATCAGACCGTAGAATTGGGCTAAAATGGATAACTGAAGCACTGAATATTTCATACGAACGCGTTAATCATATAGTTCACGCCAATTTGGACATGAGAAAAATTGCTGCAAAATGAATCCCCAAATGTTTGAATGTTGACCAAAAGCGTGCAAGGGTAGAAGCATCGCGTTCGATCTGAGCTCGATTTGAAAACGATGGAGAGTTCTTAAACCGAATTGTTACTATGGATGAGACTTGGGTACATTTCTACGATCCAGAAACAAAGTAACAATCGATGGAATGGCGACACTGGTTATCCAAGACCTAAGAAGTTTCGTGTCCAAAAATGTGCTGGAAAAGTTCTTGCTTCAGTTTTTTGGGATTGCCATGGAGTAATCATGATTGATTTTTTGGATAACGTTAGAAAAATAACTGGAGATTACTATTCGACATTACTGACCACTCTACGGGAAAAAATTGAAGTGAAAAGACGCGGAAAGCTATCCAAAGGTGTTTTGTTTTTGCAGAACAACGCCCCTGCACACAAATCTCATGTTGCCATGCAAAAAATTCGTGATTTTTCGTTTGAATTACTAGAACAACCCCCTCATTCACCAGATTTGGCTCCGTCCGACTATCATCTCTTTCCTCAACTGAAAAAAAATTAAAAGGTTGTAAATTTTCTTCCAACGGGTAGGTAATAAAAGCTGTGGAGGTCTGGTTTGCAGAGCAAGAAGAAACAGAAGAAACATTTTTCTTGAAAGGTTTGGAGACGTTGCAGGTCCGCTGTTATAAATGTATCAAATGAAGAGGAGAATATGTTGAGTAATAAAATATTTTGACATTGAAATTTTGTTTGGTTCTATAGTAGGCTAAGATTTTTTAAATATATCCTCGTACTATAAGAGCTTAAAGGAATCATACGGCACTATTGATATAACGGTTGAGTCAACGAACTTTCCTCACATACATCTAATTGACGCTTTGCAAGTTTGTTTAAAGACACTTATACAATCTTGTTTTTGAAGTGCCTTCTCCAAATAAATATCGACAACAATTATGGCAAACTCGTTGTCTTGGGCACTTCGTAGCAGGGATTTTGAATCTAAGCCTGTCCAATCCCTTTTCAGCCATGAGCACTGTATACGTCCAGAACCACGTTTTCTCGCTTTTTTATTGCCTCGAGAATTGTTTTTTGTTCTCTCTATATAAAACCTCCTGATTGGTGATATAGTCTATCCATGGAACGTGCAGCATCCTGCGATTTACCCACATCTCAAATGCTTCCAGCTAATACTTCCAGCTTGTTGATACTGCTGACTTTTAGCATCCAAGCCTTGACTCCATACAGTAACGGTTAACAGGTTCCGCATTTTAATAAAATTGGCTCTAGCTTGGTATTAAAATTTTGTGACTTGCTCTATTGGTAAATCGTATACTCGTATATATATATACAGGGTGATCATTTCAGGAATTCCACCCTAATTTTCTCGAAATATGTGTGTTTTAAAAAACAATCCTGGGACACGTCAACAAATATATCGAAGGGGACAACTTTTTATCATAAAGGCAACGCGCCCCCTTTCACCCCCCGCCAGGGGAGTTGCCAACTTCAAAATCTTAAATGGGAAGGGGTATCGAGTTATACCTCATCTTAAAGGTCTTTTTAATCTCTACACGTCGGCTTTTTTTTTCAATTGATCGATTCGTTGTCGAAATATTTAGGAAAATCTGTTTGCTGCTTCGTACCATTAAAATAAAAACTGCAACTGTTTATTCTCATTCCTTTTATCAAAACTAAATTACAATATTGTACACAGATTTTCAATTTAATAATTGCTGAAAATGTTGCCCATTGTTGCCCAAACAATGGTATAACCGCTGTTCAAATTCGTGACGCACATTTTCAAACACATCTGTTCGAATTGCTCGACATTCTGCAGTAATCCTTTGTTGAAGGTCTCCTATATTTTGTGGCGAGGGTGTGTAAACAACTGATTTTAAATGTCCCCATAGAAAAAATCACATGGTGCTAGATCTGGGGACCTAGCTGGCCACTCTATAGGTCCTCTTCGCCCTATCCATTTACCGGGAAATACATTGTTTAACCATTGACGGACCGGAAGCACATAATGGGGGGGAGTTCCATCTTGCTGAAAATATAACTCATTTTCGTCAAGAAAGTTGTTGCCATCTCTATCCAGTTGATTTTCAATTGCTTCGGTAATTAACGGATTGATCGTATTTTCTAGCATATTCAAGTACATCTCACCATTTAGATTTCCATTTATAAACAATGGACCAATTACTTGATTTCCTAGTATACCGGCCCATACATTAATTTTTTGGGGATGCTGGATATGCCCTTCGACAAATACATGGTCATTTTCATTGCTCCAATATCTGCAATTATGTTTGTTGACAAAAGCATTTAAATAAAAAGTACACTCATCAGTGAAGCAGATATCTTTTAAAAATTCGTTATTGTTATTAATAATTGTAGTCATTTGTTCACAAAACTCAATTCTTCTGTCAAAATCGTCTTCACTTAACTCTTGACATACTTTCATTTTATAGGGATGGAATTTATTAATTTTTGTAATTTTGTGGACAGAGCCTAAGGAAATTCCAGTTGCAGCAGAAATGGTACGTAACGAAGTATTAGGATTCATACCAAAATAACCTATCACTTCAATTTGAGTGGCTTCATTCAAAACTCTTGGCTGATCATGTTTTAAATTTGCAATAGATCCTGTTTGAGTAAATTTTGCGATTAGATTTAGGACATACCTATGAGAGGTGTTCTTATTTGGGTGCCTTTCGTTAAATATTGCAGCAGTTCGTCGAGCACATTGGTTTTCGGCGCCGTAAATCAACACTATTTCAACTTTTTCAGCTAAGGTGTAAACCATTTATAATAAACTGTTTTTTCACACAACTGGTAAGTATGGTAAACAATTCAATAGGTATCATGTCTTTTATTTTCTCTATCAAAAACATTTTTTTGCATTTTTTATACAAAAAAGTTGAAAGGAATAACAAAACAAACAATTGCAGTTTTTATTTTAATGGTACGAAGCAGCAATCAGATTTTCCGAAATATTTCGACCACGAATCGATCAATTAAAAAAAACAAAAGCCGACGTGTAGAGATTAAAAGGACCTTTAAAGTGAGGTATAACTCTATACCCCTTCCCATTTAAGATTTTGAAGTTGGCAACTCCCCCTGGCGGGGGGTGAAAGGGGGCGCGTTGCCTTTATGATAAAAAGTTGTCCACTTCGATATATTTGTTGACGTGTCCCAGGATTTTTTTAAATACACACATTTCGAGAAAATTAGGGTGGGAAGTCCTGAAATGAATACCCTGTATATATATATATATATATATATTATACTGGTTCAAAATGAGCACCTTGAATCTATTTTTTTGGATGCATTGACGTTGTGACGGAACTGGTAAGGCTGCTGATGTTCGGATTTGCGTTTAGAATAATATTTATACTGTCCGTAATATTATTGGGCTTATCGATATATTTCATAACAACTTCAATCACAATGTTGGATGGAGAAATTGATTTGATACCATTTAATTACTTAATTTTGTATCCGAATGATAGTGTCTTTTCATTTTTGGGTTATGTATAGTTCAGCCATTACAAACTTAATAGAATTATAAAAATACTTGCTTTCAATTTTTAACAATTTTTATTTAAAATGATTATTAACGTGAAGTACTGAGAAATATACAAATACTTGGTAAATGTACAAGATGACCTTACTAGTGTTTTAATGTGACATTAAGTTGATAATTCTATAATATGTAATGTCAAAAGTTTAGGAACTGTCACATAGGAGAGAATTGTTTGGTTATATATCACAGTGACATGGATGTCAAAAAAGTCTATGGAAATGAATAATGCAACAAATCAAAAGAGAAGCAGAAATCACAGAAGTTTATATTTATTGTGTCAGGAAATATATGAATTTTGTTGTTGAGTAAATAAAGCTATTATTTAGGAATTAGAAAATAGGAATAGAGGATAGTTTATGTAAAAGAATAATAATAATTTGGTAGAAAGAACATTTTAAAAGGACACAAACCCAATTTAAAAAAAATTAACACTTAAGAATTAGAATCAGCACACATATGATTAGGGCATAGCAACAAAAAAACAATGGGAGTTGGTTGATGAAGAAAATGAAGTAGGTATGACATATTGGAGAAATGATAAGAAATTTCAGAAAAAAAACTATGAAAATTGTATAAAAGAGTCCTGAATGAACAGTAGAAGCGGCAAATGAAAATATATAAGAAGGTATACTATAAAGAAGCTACATATAAAAATATATAAAATTACAATTATTGGAGTCCCGGCAATTCTGTATGATGTGGTTTTGAAAGACAGCACTTCAAGAAGGAGTATTAGTGGGGTTGTGAGGACCAGGTTAGTTTTTTTTTGTTTTTGTTGGTACCAACATTTATGTTAAAGATATAAAACAGATCTGATAAAAGTAATTACAAAAACATTAGTACTTACGCATTTCTATTTAACGTTTATAATTCATCACTTTGTTTCTTTGTTCCAATTTAGTACTTGCGCATTTCTATTTAACGTTTATAAATTTCGACTTCTCAACTTTTATATTAGCATAAGACATTTCATCACTTTGTTCCTTTGTTCAAATTTATAATACATATTTTCTGACCAATACAAACTAATTCATATTAAATATTATTGAAATCATTGTTTTCTTAAATATCATTTCAACGGATACGAATTGACATCTGTTATTACTGTGAGATCTGGAATCGACTATTCTAATGAGAAATTTTAACCATAAGCGCACCAAATAATATAAAAAAAATATTAAAAATTGTTTGAATGAAGAAAAGATAAAATATTGGAGATAAAGTGTAAAAATAGCTGGAGCCCAAAAAGTAGATAGAGTATCTCATTCTCTCCGCATAAATAAATACATAAAAATTTTCTTTTCCTTTTAATGAGCTAGCCACACTAAAATTTAATAAATCAAAATAGTAATACAATAATATTAAAAATTCCTCTTGTACACACAAGTATTACAATATATATATATATATATATATATATATATATATATATATATATATATATATAGTTTCTTTTTTTTGGTTCTTGGTCGTTTTTATTTAATTATATATTGTTTATTTTGTATTCTTGGGATTGAAGACCATTTTTAAAGACATATAACTAGTAGTTAATACATTTTTATTTAACGTTTCGGTCTTTCCATGACCTTCATCAGAAATAAAATTTTTGTTAAAACTTCGACAGAACGTTCATTTAATTATTCGAAATATTTTATAGCTGTTTAGGACGTATCACATAACAGAATATAGCTCACACACAAACAAAACGAACATTTTAAAAATATGACAGTCATTGATGAAAATTTGTATTGGAATATATATATATGCTGAAGTTTTTGTGTATTGTTTTCGTGTTTTCGGCTACCCGTAATTTCCTGGACCTTCTTATGTTGGTTGAAGAAGTCGTGTTTTTTATATAGTTCTTCCACTTCTTGGCACCTCTCTTTCATCCATGTTTCCTTGGCTTCTCTAACTCCTTCTTATAAATTTTTGGGTTTTCCTTATACAATAAGGAATAAATAGCTCACTTGTGACTATTTGTAAGTTAACGACTGTATTTCAAACAGTGTAAATTTATATTGAGCATAATGAAAATGACCAAGTCGTGATTTTGTAGTTAAAATATTGTGAACCCAAAATAAGTAATATCATACATTTCAATGAATGAAAATAGTGTATTTTCTCCAATCAGCTATGTTTAACAAGAAGTATTACTGAATTTAAAATAATTGTTGATTTGTCCAAATAAAGCAAAATCTCAAATAAATCTCAACTCAACGAGCAAAAAAAGTGGCGAAAATAAAGACATAAATATGCCACCATACTGAAGAAATTAAGAATGTACTAATTGAATAGCTTTAATTCTTTGTATAGAATAGAAATCGTCATATTAAGGAACTGGACAAGACATAAATCGGACGTTACGTGAGACCATGTCTCTGTCTTACAACTCGCAAGGCCATAAATAGAAAGAGACGGACATATACAGACATATGTTTCGTCGTGTAGTGTTAGTTATTGCCTATATAAATTGCTAGATACCGCGAAAAAAGAAGTCACGGTATTTTAATGGGATTTTATGAGAACGCAATGGGAAAAAATTGTAATTAGATAAAAATTACGTACCGAACTTGGTTAAGGCACTTACTTTCACGTCTTGCCGGTTTCTCGTTAAATTAAAAAGAACCATATTATGTGTTATTAGAAAAAGAAAGCACAGTACAATTTCAGATATTGATTGACTCAATTAATTATTCAGATGATAATTAATAAAAAAATAGAATGAACTTTTTTTTAGCTGAAACCAGTTTAAGGAAAAAAAATTTTTCAGTATATAGATGCCTCCCCAAATACAAAATCACAAAAATTTTTCTGCGGAAATGCATCATTTTCCGACTTTAGAATAACTGAATCTAGTTATATGAAAACTTTGGATGGATTTTTTGCTGAAACCAGTTTCAAAAAAAAAATATTTTTTCAGTATATACTCGTAGATGCCTCCCCAAACACAAAATCACAAACAAATTTCTGCGGAAATGCATCATTTTCCCGACTTTAGAATAATTGAAACCAGTTACATGAAAACTTTTTTATGCTTTATATTTCAAACATTTTCTTAAACTGCGGAAATATGTGATTTTCCTACCAGGTGTTATTGTACAGTGGTTGTACCTTACATATAAATGAAAACTTATTTGTGTTAAGTATATATAAAATATGCGAAATGAGACAACATACTCAGAAAAAATATTTATTAAATGACATCTTCAATATCAAATAACATTTTTAAAACTAAATTTTGTAGAAATGATCGGCAATAAAAATGAAATTCAACTGTAAACTTTTAAGAAAAAACTTATAAACATATATGTACCAGGAATAACTCTTTAAAGTCGAATTCTATTTGAATTTAATAGTTCAACCATTGGATCCAACTTATGTTTCTTACAATACCGCATCCAAAGGTATTCACAAAGTTTATCAGGAAACTCATCTTCAGGAATATGCTGACCTCTCAAATACCTTTTCGCTTCATTCCATTGAGATTCTATCCTCTGAGTATGTGTCCCATCATCCGCCACAAATTCCACGCTATGATTTACTGTGTGATGAATATAACCATGATTGGAAAGTCCACTGTAAGCTTTCCAATCATCTGTATGAATAATAGATCCCACTGTCACATGATTTTTGATAATTTCTATAAGGGTAGCAGCATCCTCTTTTATTTTGCGGACAAACAACTAGCCTCAGATCTTTTGAGTTTTGAGCGATCATTCCCAAAACCCAATGACCCTCCATAACTCGTCCACGATTGTACTTTCTTTTCCCAAATTTCGATTCTTTAATCTAAAAATAAAAATTTCTTTTATTCAATTTATTGATGTGTTATTAAAATATAAACCTTAAAATATTAAATTGAGTTTAATGCTCTTCCCCACTTTTAACACAGATCAATGAATAATTTCTATTCCTATCAGCTTAATATCGCTATCCTGGCCCTCCAATTTTCGGTAGAGATGTCTGCATTGAAGTAAAAGCACTGGTAACTATCACCCGACAATACTTCAGTCGAGCAGCTATTGTTGCCATTGATAAACTCCTTTCTAAACCACTTACACCAACACATATCCGTTCATATGATTCTCCGTGAGCGAATCCAAAAAGAATCCTGCATAATATATATTTAAGGAAAAAAAGTTTACAAAGTCTTACCTACCTAAACTCATTTACTGGTGAAAGTTGACTATTTTCAAACCAGGTTTGCTTTGCAACAGAAAACGAAAGTTTGAATTGTTGTCGTTTAGAACACCTATATATTCCTAAATCTGTTTCTGAAAAATAATAATGCGAAAATATATCCATATTACTCGTATGTCCTTTACATTTTGTCCTACAGTGAAGTGGTCAAGGTATTAAGCCTTCATTTTTCGCAAATTCATAAGCTTCCTGCCTAGTTTTAGGTAGACTTTGCTCAGTTATGATAAAAGAAGACATCATTTAACCACTAGGTATCTTAGTGTTTTAGTTAATACCACAATATAATAAAAATTGTTGACAATTCTAAAAAATTGACAATTGTTTTGATAAATCAATAATATGAGTAGATTCCACGAAGTAAGGGTCGAGGCAGTTAATTTCACTAGGTATCTACTCCTATACCACATATTATAGTAACAATAATAAAGCTCATATCTTAACGACATTTAAAAACATATTAATCAATAATTGAAAATGGTAAATTTCCGCAAGAAGTTTTTTGCGTGTTTATGTTTAGAAAATTGTCTAAAATGTAAAACAGAAACGTATTTTTTTGTAACTGGTTTCAGCTATTCTAAAGTCGGAAAAATGAAAATTATGCATTTCCGCAAAACAAAAATCGAATCTTTCTGTTTGAAAAATATTCCTAATGGTAAATAAACGAATATTTCTTACATAACTGGTTTCAGCTAAACCAAAGTTGATCCAAAAAATATTTGAAAATTCAAGAAATAATAAATTCAAACATGAATTGTAATATTGAAGTAGCATAATGTAGTAAAAAAGGTTACACTTCTTTAGGAACTGAAAATACCGCAAGTATTTTCTCAATAATCTATTCCATATATGGCAAAACACTCCTTCTAAATACAAATTTCTTTGACTTATGTATTGTTGGGTCAATATACTTCTTCTTTTCTGTTTATAACTTAGTTTTTCTTTGCTCCGTCTGCAACTTTCCTTCAAGTTATCTTGTTTTGAATCTGTTTTTCCCTGTTGAATATCCACAGCTGCAACATCTTCAATCACCTAAAAACTCCAGCTCTTCAATATCTTTGCTCTGTCTATAGGCAATGTTTCAACCCTTACTTTGTGGAATCTACTCATTCTGACGATAATATTTTAACATATCGAAAAAGTTGTCAAGTTTTTCAGATTTTTTTCTCATATCGTGGAATTGTTTGTAACAATATAATGTTTAAACAGTTTGTGTATTATCCATACGCATTGTTTCCAAATCACTAAAACTTTTGACATTCCACTTATTTTTCGTATGTTCTGGTTAATCGGTCTAGCAGTCCTTGTACAATTTTATACTTTGTTATGTCACAGTTTACTTTCTAAAATTAAATTGTTTTTCGTTGGCCTTACAAAGAAGTCAATTAATATTAGAATCTAAAATTTTGCAGGTTATTCTATCACTCCCCATTCAAAACCGTCAATTAATAGTAATAGTAATAATAATAATAATAATAATAATAATAATAATAATAGTACTAATAATAATAATAATAATAATAAGTCACGTACATTGATTACAAAAAAGCGTACGATAACGTACCACATAGCTGGCTAATACACGTACTCAGAATCTACAATATCAACCCTATCATCATAAATTTCCTCCAAACCATAATGAAAAGATGGTGCACCAACATACATGTGCAAACAGAAAATACTCAATTCACAACTGACAAGATACCCATTAAACGAGGAATATTTCAAGGGGATACACTGAGTGCCCTGTGGTTCTGCATGTGTCTCAAATTCAACAAGAACAACAATTATAAAATCAATCACCTTTTCTACATGGACGACATCAAACTATTCAGCTCGACAAGAACACAAATGAACTCCCTTATTAAAATAACAGAAACCATGTCCAACGACATAAAAATGGAATTCGGGTTAAATAAATGCAAAATTAATAGCATAGAGCGTGGCAAGTGGACAAACACCGAGGGCATCAGGACTACAGGAGGCATAATAGAGCACATGGATGAAAACGACACATACAAATATCTTGGCATCGAACAAACAATCAAACTCAACCATACAGATCTCAAAAACAATTTCATACAAAAATATACGAAGAGACTCACACAATTACTGAAAAGTAAACTCACATCCAGAAACCTTACTAAAGCCATAAACTCTTACGACATACCAACGCTCACTTACTCATTCACAATTCTCAAGTGGACACCGACAGATCTCGAGAATATCAACAGACAGACCAGAACACTACTGACAAAACACCATATGCACCACACTAACGCCTGTATAGAAAGGATTACTTCACCTCGAGCAGATGGTGGGAGAGGAGTTCTTGACATCCACCAACTACACGACACGCAAATCTCAAACCTAAGAAAATACTTTCATGACAAAAAGTCCAAAAGCGAACTTCACCTAGTAATAGTACACGCCGACATTAACTACACTCCACTAGACTTACACAACACCGACCTTTCACTGAAGGACAAGAAAACCACATACAAAGAGAAAATACAAAGACGGGCAAGCAAAGAACTACACGGACGATACTTCAATCAGACACAAGGTGAAGACATCGATAAAGGACTAACACATAAATGGCTCCAGAAGGGTGACCTCTTCCCTGAAACGGAAGGATTCATGCATGCTATACAAGATAAAGTAATAAAAACGAAAACATACAGCAAGTATATATTAAAAGACCCCTCAGTTACAAATGACAAATGCAGAAGATGCCATTCAGACAGAGAAACAATAGAGCATATAACCAACGGCTGCAAGAGTCTTGCACCAACCAAATACCTGGAACGACACAACACAGTCGCAAAAATCATCCACCAGGAAATGGCATATAAACTTTCACTAATAAACAAAACTGTACCTCACTACCAGTACACACCATCCGAAATACTGGAAAACCAGGAATACAAAATATACTGGGACAAAACGATACAATCAGACAAAACATTAGCATGCAACAGACCCGACATCACATTTACTGACAAGAAAAACAAACGCACCTACCTAATAGACGTTTCCATCCCTACCGATCAGAATCTAACAAACAAATATTCGGAAAAAATACAAAAATACACCCCCCTCGCAATAGAACTGGAGAGAATTTGGAAGCAAAAGGCGGTCACCATTATTCCGTTCATTATGTCTGCTACTGGTATCACCCACAAAAAATTCACAGAACATCTGACAGAACTCGACATACCTGAAAATATACACAATCGAATACAAAAAAGCGTCATTTTACACACATGCAATATAGTCCGCTCGTTTCTTAGAGCACAATAGACTTCGTTTATACTTGACCCGCCCGTATAAAGAAGAAATCCAGGAAACAAAAACCCTGTGAATTCCTAAAATAATAATAATAATAATAATAATAATAATAATAATAATAATAATAATAACTTCCTAAAACAAATACAACCAAACATACAACTCAAACCAACAGAATACAAACTTCAAAAACGTAGGGATAAAGTGATAATTACCCGGATAAAAATTCTCGGTAGAAACCCACCTGTCTGTGAATGCGGAAGACAAAACACCGTAAGTCATCTAATAGTTGAATGCCCACTGCTTTCTCGCAGCCGTCTAGATATGGGGATTGCAAAAGATGTCAAGTCATGCACATCAACAACTGACCAGCAAATTAAGCTCCTAAATTTCCTAAAAGCGAACAATTTGTATCTGAGAATATAAAAGTGTAGCCTCAAATATTGGGGGAGGTTTTCGGTTGGTAGGCCATAAAGGAGTCCAACACTACCGGATTATACGTCTGGTGAACATGAGTTTTCCCTCCTCCAAATTAGAAGAGCTAATGACCAAAGCAGTCTATGCTCTATAATAGAAAAAAAAATAATAATAATAATACTAATAATAATAATAATCTATTAGTGTTTTAAATGAAACTCACGGTTTCTAGTTAATTCCACAATATAATAAAACACTAATATGAGTAGATTCCACGAAGTAAGGGTCGAGACAGTTAATTTCATAATAATATATGTTTGTTTCCAAATTTCAAATATTACAATAAATTTTTTCATAATGATAACAATAGAATATTGATTAGGATTGTAAACATTGAGAAGGTCCATTAGAACACGTAGGTTGCGCATGGCCTATTACTTCTTGTCCAATAAACCAACATACAGTTATATCATCATCATGAAAGAATATTACAAGCATACTGTGCATAGACAATTGAAATTGAAAAGATTTTTTTCAATTTCTTTTTACTTTATGAAACAACCAGTGGAATATAAATATCACGATTTGCTTTCGATGAATTGTATAACAATATCTATCTCCAAATTCAGAAGGTACTCTTGAAAAATCTTCTTGCTAAGTAAGTGAAACAGCGTTGATCTACTCTTTTTTAAATTTTATAAATATAAGCCTACGTAGATAAGAATGATTGCGGCCTCCGGGCAGTCTTACTGGATAAAAGGTTTCAACCTATTTTCATAGCTCGTTGATAAGTTTTTTATTTCCACTTCAAATGATTGCACTTGGAGGTCACGAGGATTAAACAAGATATGGCACAACTACGATAATTCTTAGGACATTGAATTGGAATCGCTCCAGGATGTCAATACTGGAATTGGCAGTTGATGGACTTAAGGATTGCCATGTAGATCAGTAATTTGCTTTTTATAGATAATTCAAATTTTGGACATATTAGCCAGTATAAGTCCCTTAATTTCACGTCCAGGCTAGTCACTTGTCCAGATATTTCTCATCGTCACGTTTTGGAAGGGCTTGATTATTTAGAATGACTTCTGGGTATCTTTGCGATAAGTGAAAATTTCCTAAACAGGTTTCAATTCGTTTGCTTAGATGCGCCATTTCTTCAACCATTATTCAGTCTTATTGAGATGAAGTTGTGTCAAATGATACAATTCACAAAGATCTTAGTAGACTATTTATGGAAAAAATCATCAAAGAACGATGAAAAAGATATTACCAATTACTACAATCTAAAACAATCAACCAGACAGTAGAAGACATCAAGAGAAGTCAATCACGACATTTTATAAACTAACAATTTTACTTGTTATCAAATCAGCTTTTAAAATTATATTCTGAATACTTATCTAATATTAATGAAGAAAGTGTTGACACAAGTAACCAAATAATAGTTCTATTCAGTTTGAATCCGTTGTTTTCCTAATCATTGAATCATTGAATGTGAACATGCCAAAATTCAACCTTATAAGACATACATGCGCCATAAATGTGGTCAGTAAATAGAAATATTTATTCAATTTTCCTCTTGGCACTATGAACCAAATGAATTTACTGAATTGGCATTTGTTCAAAATTATTCAAACATTGTTAATAATTATGTTTTGATAAAAAGCCAATAGGATCCTCCGCCAAATATTCAACAGTTTGATTAGACTAATTTAGTAGGACCGTCCACCAATATTTCAAGTGATAACTTTTGTTAAATTATGAATTATTCAGTAAGCCAAAAAAATATCTTCTTATGAGATTTGAATTAGGGATAGATGCGTGATATGAAAGTTTATAATTTTCAGTACTATAGTAAAACATCCAGGTATGTGGTTATCAGCATTTTTGAGCTTTCAGATTTAAAGATGCTATATTTACAACTTATTTCATATTTTATCTAATACCGTTCAGCTACTTCATTAAGAAAAGTTAGTTTTAGTCTTTAAAACCGTTTATTTAAAAAGTCCGTTTCAAGGAAATGTCGAAATTTTGTCATAAGTGTCATCTGTTACTTATTTTGCTTTCAGTGCTATATTTTTATAGATCATCACAAGTAATTTTGCAATTTTTACAATGATTAAAATTGTGTAACGAAGAATCAGACTTAAAGTATGTATAACAAATGGAATTGCGTGTGTTGAAGTGCGGAAACGGTTATAGACTGACGGTCAATAAATTAATTGTGGAAAAAGCCTACTTTCAAAGCGATGGCATATATTTGAATGTATACTACGTTTTTTGTATTTCATTTCCCGATTCAGGGTAATTTTTTGATAATTATTTGTACATTTTTTACCAACTTATGAATTTAGAATCACTCCTTTTCAGCCACCAAGATATTGACTGTAATAAGCGCTTGTGATTTAAACTGAATCAATCTCGAACACGATCAGCTGCTGTGCGTTGATAGAATATAAAAAAAAACATAAATCAAATATAAAACCTTCCAATTCAAATATCTGAAGAATATTCCTTCTTTTGGCATGTTTCTATAAATATTAATAGATCGGTTACAGTTTAGGAAGTTCTTTATTTCCAAACCAATGTGGTGAACTTTTCACATAGCTGTCGATTACATAATGCAATAGTTTGATTATAAGTTGAAAATCATCCTGAACAATTTAGATTTTATTAGGATTATCGACACGGAAATGCTAGTAGTGATTTTACACAAATTATCTCCTTTTGTTCAAATTGAAACAAAGTCTCAAGAAAATGATATACTCAATAGTCCAGCATAACAGAGTCATGAACAAATATGGATAATGGTCTACAACCAACTATTTGCAAAGAACAATTTGTCTTAGAAATTTAGGCTTTCATCTTGATCAGGATCGAAAATCTACGATTATAGCAGAATTTGAAGATGATTAGACTCCGTGTGAAGTAGCTTTTGAAAGAAACGCTGGCAAAAGCAACAAAGAATACCGAGAACCATCAGGCAACTTTTGGGTTAAGAAACTCCGTTAAATCTTGTCAACATTGTCAACATTGTATAGAGACCACTTTTCAATTGTTCTATTCTCTTCTATAATTAAACATTATTCTAGTTTTGTATTCAAATTAAGAAAAGTATTTCACCATCTCTAGACTTAAAAAAGAAAAAAAATTATTCCACTTATAATAATTTTCCTTCTGTTCAATAAATGTGAAAAAATATATTAAAAATAAAAACTTTCAGCTATGCATTTTTCCAATTGGTAAGAATCTGATATCATTATTCCAATCATAAGATTTTTTATTAATAAAAACTAATCATCGGTGATGATTAATTTCGTTGCAAATTTGAGCTTTAGTTGACTGACATACGAGCAATAAAATGAATATAACTCCATCAACATATAGATTATTATTTAATGCAGAACTAGCTCGTTACCAAAATATTCTCACCATGTATTCCGATGTGTCGAAATGTGAAAGTGGAAGAGGTTCAGTTATAATTATAAACAATGATATATTTCAATGGTCTCATTTTAAATATTATTTTAATTCCAGAAAGCAAAACACACGTTATTCGCGAATTTGTGGTCACTGCTGGAAATATTGCTGGTGTCAATCTTGTTGACCTCAAAAAGTATAGAAATATTAGACCTCCTGCTGTAAAGCACGACAGATTTTTTGTGTGATATTATAATGGAAAATGTGGCATACCCCCCGAGGGCATAAATACCATAGGAAAATTACCAGCAAAGATTGCTCAGGTACCTGGGTCTACCTAATGTTAAAGAATACACAGGACATTATTTCAGACACTCGTCAACGTCTCTCCTGGCAGACTTCGGAGCGGACATTCTGAAAATAAAGCAAAACGGAAGATGAAAATCCTAAAATGTAGCCGAAGGCTAAGTTGAGAATTCATTAGAAAATAAGAGAAGAATTTCAGAAAACATTCTGGGCCAAGCCCCTGGCAACCATGTAGACATCACAGCTTCAAATTAAATTAACATTAGACAAGAAGCTTAAGAGAATATTCACCCAGAAAATGGATTTAATTTAAATAAACGTGTCTTTGATAATGTTGTTCTCAATGTTTATAATTCTTAAAATACTATTGAATTAAAATAATGAGTTTAAATAATGAAATAATTGTCAGTTTTTATAGTAATTAATAAATTATTCTTTGAAAGTTGAACAGTTACATAAAGTTTTTACATAACTACTTTTCATAACTGATACTCGTATATGAAGGTTTTGAAAAATGTGACGTTCCCTAATATCAAGGAGGGACTTAAAGTGTCACCTTTGATAGCGAAATTAGATAAATAACATTACATGTCAACAAATATTAGAATTGAACACTAACTTGGTATCTGTCAACAAATTATCTCCATGAATGTGGGTTCCAGGCCACTGTCAAATAGCAGCAAACGCAAAATCTGACTGTATCAAAATTAGCCACAGAGTACCAAGTAGATGACGGTATTCCTACCTCATTCATAGATCTAAAGTGTGAATTTAAAAAAATCGTTCAAACAAAGATGGTGATAATATAATGGCCAGCTTAAGTCTATTACACCAAAAATAACAAAATGGCTATACCCCATAAATTTGTCAAGACGTGAGCAAGTGTGATAATTTTCAGACTCGAAATCGGTCATATATACCTTCTCGGTGGTACTCCTAGATCCGAGTGTCCCTACTGCAAATACAGACGTTCAATCGTACACATATTTATATATGGGTATCTTCAATTCAATCGAATACTTTAACGAAATTGGACCTAATTTAACAAATCATTTGAAGAGGGAAGAAAATATAAATAAAACGCATACCTTACAGCTATTAGCTTAACATATCGTATTTAGATAGATACCTTGGAGGAAGCTAATTATCTCAGTAATCGATGATTCAAAAGTGAAAAAATCAATCAATTCAGTAGACTGGAAAATGAAGTTTACGATAATGAACATAGATTGTTCAACTGGCATCGTTTCAATGTTTATTGTGATATAATGATTCGTACAACTGGATCTATTTTGCACATTGCACACTGTTATCACTATGTAGAACATTGACCCGCCAAATTTTATCTAATCTAAATCTTATCATTTAGGTTTACGTTATACCAGATAACTTGCAGTTCATAGAAAATAAACGAAATGACAAGCCCCTAAGTGGAATTATTCTATAAAAAAATAAACGGGATTAAAACTAATTTTTCCGCATCTGTTGCCCTGAACCATCATGAAATTGTTACTTGTATACACTTCGGGGGACGTATCGTACTAACAAACCGAAATTTCTCCAAAAATAACTAAAAATTTAGTATATCTGGATTTATAGGACCCGTTGTACTCCCTCTAGTTAACTGAAAATCAATAGGATACATCTGTGGGACACCTTGAACAATATTCAATCATAAAATTGATTAATCATATACTCTCTGGAGGCTGTATCGTCCTAACAAACTGAAACTTCACCAAAAATGACAAAAATATCGTACTTAAAGTAGTGTAGCACCTGTTGTATTGGATCTGGGGTGCTGAAAATCAATAGGGTTCATCAGTGATATGTCCTAAATAATATTCAATCATAAAATTGGTGACTTGTTGAACTCCGGAGGCTGTATTGTGCTAACAAACTAAAATTTCTCAAAAAATAACAAAATGTACTTTATGTACCATAGCACCCGTTGTACTGGCTCTGGTGAGCTGAATATCAATACGTTTCTTCTGTGACATATCCTTAACAATATTTCATCATAAAATTGATGACTCATTGCAATCCGCAGGCTGTATCGTGCTAACAAGACATGTAAGGAAAAGTGGAAGACGACAACGACATACACACAGGATATTTTTTCTAAAAACCGGTTTTTCGTGTTGTTGTTGTTGGAAAACGTAAAAATAAAAAAACAATTAAAAATTCCATTTTTTTTTGGGGTAAACCAATACTTTTCTCGCGTATTAGATAGGTTGGCGGAAAAGTAATAATAGAAACATCAAATCTTGTTTGTTATTTTTGGAAATTCATGATGCGGTTTTCAAAATTGATATATGTAGTTTGGTGGTTCAGAGATCAAAAGTTGGGCAATAATTTATTGGGCGATAAAAAAGAGAAGCTACAGACCTCATGTTTTGAGTCAATAAACCTGAATTACTCTCTTGTGGTCTCATACCAAAATATTTTCCAAAGGAGTGTCGTCTATAAAAAAATAAGTGGTCTGAAAAGCTTGAGGGAAACCTAGGTATTACAGTTATGAGTAAAAGTAATTTTGTGATTTACCATAAGTACCTATGATATTGGAAATTGTGAAATTGTCAAAAAATTTTCGGTGTGTAGTACGGTTTCATAGGCCGGGACTTCAATATCTATTCTTGGTAGAGGCAAGGGAGAGAAAAATTGGAGCCAAAACATAAGCCAATAGCAAATATCAAACAAGAAATGATTTCACAGAATTTCTTAAACTCTAAGATAAGATTAAACGACCGTCATAACAAACATCAAAGACAAAATTTAACGAATCAATTATTGTTAACGATGAAACAGAAGATGCATACGGATATGGAATTGTATGAACCACAAGAAATTAAGTTTTCCAGCAACTAAGAAATGGAAATGTTCCCGGAGCGGAGTAATTGTCGTGAATTTTATATGAAGAAACCTAATGATTGCGAAGAAATTATTATTGTACCTATATTTACAGATAGAGATAAGTGTAATTGCAAGAATTATGGAGAAAAACGCCGCCATGAAATACGCGGGCCTTCATAGATAAAATGCAAGTAGAATCGCGAAGCGGTTTCAGGAAAAGATGAAATATAAATATTCACACTGAAGATAATCACAAAAAAATTCAAGAGCAAGAGGATTAATTGAACTTGGAAAATCGTTCGATGAAGGTACAAGAACGGTTCAAAAACAGAGAAGTTGAGGACAAGAAACAGCGACAAAAATTCTTGTAAATTAATTTGTTGAAGCCTGGTCCAGAAATCTTAAGATTAGGAAGACATTATGATGGTACCTATATTTACAGGATATAAGTATAATTGCAAGAATTATGGAGAAAAGACAGTGCGATGAAAATATGTGGGCCTTCGTAGAAAAATTGAAGGAAGAATCGCAATGCATTTTCAGGAAATGTTGAAGTATACATATTCACAGTAAAGATAATCATTGAAAAAATATATACATTAAGAGCAAGAGGATTATTTGAACTTGGTAAATCGTTCGATGAAGGTACAAGAGCGATTTAAAAACAGGGAAATTGAGAACAAGAAATACCAACCATTTTTTTTTCTTAATTTACTTTAATGAAGCATGGTTCACAAACCTAATGATTAGCAAGATATTCGTAAAACTTGAAACCAGTGCAGTAAATAATTTGAAAAACAATACAATGAGTACTCAAACAAAGAACTTACCAGTATGATTTTCTCTCCATGTCACACTAGAATATTTTATCGTCTAAACCAAACCGATAACGAAAAAATATAATTCTCAGCACGTTCTGTAAACTTATACTAACGATGTTTACTGATTTGAGTACTAAATTCAAATATAGGCAATACTTTAAAACGTGCACTTGTTGGGCATAAATGGGTTAAGGAGAAGAGACGCTGCGATGAAAATATATGGCCCTTCATAGCAAAAATGCATGTAAAATCGCAAGCGGTTTCAGATGTTGATGTATTCACAGTGAAAAGAATCGGGGAAAAAATATACATCAAGAGCAAGAGGATTAATTCACCTTGGAAAATCATTCGATGAAGGTACAAGAGTTATTAAAAACAGAGAAATTGAGGACAAGAAATAGCGACAAAAATTCTTGTAATTTAATTTAATGAAGCATGGTCCACAAACCTAATGATTGGGAAGGAATCATTGTATTATTATATTTACAGAAGGTGATAAGTATAATTGCAAGAATTATGGAGAAATTAGGCTGTCATGAAAATATGCGAGCCTTCATAGAAAAGATGCAAGTAGAATCGCAAAGCGGTTTCAGGAAATGTTGAAGTAAACATATTCACGGTGAAGGTAAGCACAGAAAAAAAATATCAAGAGCAAGAGGATGAATTGAGCTTTGAAGGTACAAGAACGATTCAAAGACAGAGAAATTCAGGGCAATATAAATAATGTATACAATATTGACTATCATATAAATATGATATGTTTGCAAACAATCGGTAGTGAATGCTTGTTGTAAAAATATATAAAAACCTTAGAATAATGGTAGAGACCATCTCAGATCTTTATTGTATTTTTAGTCAATTAATTCTTCTAATTGGTCTAATTTAAAGAACAACGTACTTTTTACGCAAATATATTTCTAGCGTTTCGGCCTTTCTAAATAGTTTTGAAGTTTGAATGAAACTTATTTTGGTAATTGTCTCAAAATAAGTGTCCCATTCGTTAGTCTACGTATAAAATTCAAACTACTAATTCTAAGGTCATGTAAAGAGTCCCAGCTACAGTTTTGTACTCTTGGTGTATGAAATTCATTCACTTTCACTAACAATTTCTTATTTTGATGTATATTGAATCGAGCTATCGTCTACATTCAATTTTCATTTAGCCGATGAAGAATTTAAAAAAATAGATCAAAGTATTGCCTTATAAAAAATTACGTCACTCGGTATCTTAGCGTATTAAAATGCATTCAATAGAATTAGATTTTGCACTTGTTATCTGTTCATTTAAATTGACCTAATTACTATCGAACAAATAATTATCGATATGTTTTAGAATTAGATATACTATCAATATTTATTTGGTCTGCACGCCGTTCGTTAGAGTATTTTCAACTAAATGACAATTAGTATAAGATCGAATTTTGCGTAAATATGAATAAAGTTAAACAAGAAATTTATTTATGGATAGAGTCTCGACAAATCTATATTAATTTGTTATAAATATGAAAATCATTTTGATTGTTGTTTAGTAGTTTGACAACGTTAGTTACGTACTTATTAATTTTTGCGAAAGTGCTTGTGCGTGTGTGCGAAAAAATTAAAAGTGAATGTAAAATAATAACTTCGTTTTTTAGATAGTGAGAAGTGTGTCAGTTTAAAATGTACAGACATGTTTTCTTAATCGCCAAATAGAAATGCTGCAGAGGTGTTTCTTTTGTATTTTTATATTATCTCATGAAGGAAATTAATGTTACACCATTCTTACTGGTACAGCTTCAATTATAACTAAAGTTTCACTTACATAATCAAATAAGTTTCAAATTAATGCTGATAATGGAGTGGTTATAACAAACTATTTTTATTACACCGAAGCATAAACTTACTTTTTATTGATATACGTGCCAAAAGTTAGATCAATAATATCTATTTTTTACGTTTCTACAGACCGTTTGAGCTGTAAACATTTTCATTGATAATTTCAGATTAAAAAGTTGTTCGCACCAAGATCTTTCTTAACCATATAAGGGGGATGAGGGAGATTGTTTTAATATGAGAGAAACTATTCAATCCTACCAAGGAGCAACAATTACTTCTAACAATACTCATCCGCATAGTAATAATGTGTAACGAGGAGATGGAGTTACAAAAATAATGCATAAATTTAAGACTAATTTTTAATTAAAATCGCCGAAAATTGACATAAACAATTAATTCGAGGTGATAATATTTCAGTTCAATTACGCAAATGAGCGTTAATGGTAAAAAATACTGCAGTAAGTTAAGATAAATTGGTAATATTTTTGGAAGAAATATAAATTATCCTTACAAACAGCATTTTGTATACAGTACTTCTCAAATGTCCCCTCCCCTCCTCTTTGTATAAGATATACTTTTAATAGATCTAAGAATGTGATTGTGCATTAGGCATAGAATTTTTGTGTCAATATATTTTTGTGTACAGTCTTCTAGTAAATAGATCTATGACTACCTGTTAGTCTTATCACCGGATATTCTACTTTCGAGAGTTGTCGGATCTATGAAGAAGTTGCTATTCATTTTTTTCACGAGCGGATTTATAAATTGTTAATCCAAAATAATAATGCCACTCATTATCAAAATATTTTCTTAAAAAACCTCCTTTTGTAAAAGTTGTTAATCCGATATTATTACTGCAACAATACAAACAAAGTCATTGTTTTCGGAATTAAGTAAAAGTGATTAATCCGATACCATTACTGTAGGTACTTCATGTATTTTGTTATAAATAGGTGTTTTAGTTGTAACTTGTACTATATTGCAATCATTTGAAACAGAAAATTTAACAATTTTTATACCTTCTAAATATGTTATAATATTTCTGACTAAATAAATATAATATTTCCATCAGTTTGCTTTATGAGCAATAAAAGAATTTTGTTGTGAAATATTTGAATTAGTTTGTTAAGAAAATAAACTATTAGTTTCTGTGCCGAATTGTCCTTGCCACGCTGAGTTGTACTACACCCAGGAGAGTTGGAAAGAGTCCAGTTGTTTAAAAAAGGATCATTTTCTTCAATCAAGTAAAATTCTCTTTTAACCAAACTGCACCACAAAAGTGTCGCTGGTTTAATACTAATATCAGTTTACAATAAATGCGTACGGTTGTTTTTGAACAAATAGATGAGTTGAACAATTCTTCCCAACAATCAATGAATGGATGAACCTATTACAAATTTTATATAGTGACTTTATAGACGAAATGGTTACAAGAACATCTACAATTCTCATATATTTCAATTTATTCCAGTAAACGATTTTATATATAATTATAAAAAATTGAAAACGTAGCAACATGAGTGATAAGATATGATTATATTCTCACCTACATAGAACCGAGAAATTTGTATTAATTAGTAAAAGTTTAATTAAAGAAAATGTCTTGTTATAGAATTATTAAAATCCTTTAGGTGTTGTGTAAGAACTGTGAATGAATATTGAATAATAAGCAAGCAATAGAAACAATTAAATAGGTTATCAGTACCATATATTTGAATCTGATAAGGAGATCATCTGCAAATCAATCATTTCATCTGTTGTCAGACTGTATAAAAATGCCTTTAAATAAAAGCAGTGATAAAATTATAACAGTCTGTTAAAACATGCTGGAGTTTTACGGGGTGTCCAGGTATATTTGATGAATATACAGAAGAATATGGACATGAGAAAAGCAGCTAAAATGAAAGATAGCTAAACAAACATTTACTCAACAACATCAACGTTTATTGATATAATTAATATCCTCGTATTTTCTTGATAATCTTATAGTTTTATCTATGCTAAAAATATCAGGACTCAGTTATGGAAAAATATTATTCTTGTAGCTGTTAAATGTCCTGAAGTGTAGTGTCTCAATCTGTATAAGATACATACTTCCATATATCTATAAAACACCTTCGGGGTATTTTTGTTCTTGCCAACGTATATGCTCTTTTGCAACATTTTCAATTTTCTATCCTATTTTTTAAGTTTCATGTGACTAAAACCCCTCTGAATTACTGAAAACAACATACCGATATTCAGTAAAATTGTGTAAATGGAGAAAAAGCAAAATATTAAAATTCAACCGGAAAAGATTAGTGAACAAAAGACATTCAAACAAAGCAGAAGATAAACGAATACAGGAGGAAACTATGGAAATAAGAATATTATTGTCAATTGAAAAAAACGCCTATTTTAGGTGATAAAATGTGGTAACGTCGTCCGTAAAAAACTATCTCCCTACTTCCAGAGGCTTTTCACTTCTTGTAGATTGGGTTTAACTGAAGGCAACTTCATTCATATAATAGTTTTTCCTTTGTTCTCACATTTAGGGAAGGTACAATGTTTATCCAAATTGTCTTTTTAGCTTTGCCTATAAATTGTTGTCCTGGCAAACTTGCTTCTAATACATCTTAACTCGAAGACAGCTCTTCGAGTTCAAACTCTTGTTGTGTATCGGAGATTTCAGGGTGTGTCTCAATATGGTCTTCTTCATTTTCGCATTCTTCATCATCGTCAAAACCTATCGGCTCAGATTAATCATTTAGAGCCCCTCCCATAAGTGACTCCAGACGTTTTCGCTCATGCTCATATTCGTTCATCTATCTAAAAGGTAGAAAAACACAAATATGTTTTTAACAAAAGAAGAAGTTATGAAACATGATTTATTTTTGTTGGAAAGAAAAAAAAATCAGTTATATTTCAATCCAAAAGTGGAAACATTATGTATATACATTCAATACCTCTATAAGTCAAATTTTAACCAATTCTTACCAGTAAAATGACAATATTTCTAAAAGATTTTAATACACGAACAGTGACGTCGGTTTAGGAGAGCAAAATCTCTCATGTAGCAACAAATAAAAAGCGCATAAACTAACCACGCCGCAGAAATACTTTTTGCACACTGTCAAGAAGATAAACGGATGACGACTATCTCGCTCTACCAAATTCGATAAAAAAGGTAGACTTCAAAATTTCTCCGGTCTATTAAACCCGGCATTACCAATCAAGTGTTAAAGGACAGGAAGACACGAGATTGGAACTATTCATAGGGAAAAATAATGACAAAACTTAATGTGAATCTGGATACACATCAGTACTGCCTGAAGATGCGAATATTCATTATCAAACTAAAATCACGTAATTTGAAAATACCTGACTTATATATCAAACCCTCATTAGAATTTGTTGAAGGACAACTCGTATTGTTGATAGCAATTATTAATAACAGATATGTACAATGAGTTAATTGTTATATTAACATAATTACCAGGTTTGTTTGTTTACTTGATAAAAAATAGTTTAAATTGGAAGAAAGAATTATAAATTATGTAAACAATACTGTTGGCATTCTATTGTTTTGATATTTCCTTGTTTTGTTGATTCGTAATCAATGGAACAATGAAGACGAATGAATTGTTTAAAATTATATCGACGAAAAGGAGCTCACCTATCAGTTAGGTTTGTGGTATACGTCAAAGTTCAAACATTTGTCTTCAATCACTTTATGTCAATTAATTTGAAAGTTGATTTTGCTATTTTCAAAACCATTAGCTGCTCTATTTTATTCCCATCTCTTTGAGAAGAATTTAGGACAGAAAATATGAATGCTAGAAACTTTGGAGATAAAAAAAATGAATATTTATCCCTGTATTTCTGATTATTCTATAAAGAAAATAATAGAAGATTATACCTCGAGTCAATAATGATAGCTATAATTCTCGGGAAATATTGCGAGTAGTATACGCTGCTTTATCTACGATTAATAGACAAATTTGGCATATTTAATGAACAATTTTATTTGTTAACAACATCACAATACAGTAATAGAACAATTAATGAACTGAATAGGTTGTGAACTATTAATACCACTGGAAAAGATTTAAAAAACAAATATTTATTATTTGGAATTTCGATTGCTGTAAAGGAACAAGATACGGAGGGTCTGGAAATTTCCCGGTTAGTCGGCTGTTCAGTACGTATAAGTGATCTACCAATCTATCTTTATGAACATGTACTGTTTTCAACTTCAAACAAGAATACAAAATCAAAATTTTCTTTTTCATGTTGGAAATAGTGATCCAAAAGATATCTGCATATGACATTGATATTAATTCATTCTAAATAAAGATGAAAACTTAAGAGCATTAGTTCTAGGACCCGGAAAATAGAATAAATCAGAATATGACCGAGTCACAACACAAGGAGTATATATTCTTGATAGACCCAGCAATTCTCGGCAGTCAATTTTATATGTCACAATTTTGCGAAGGAACCACAACATCCAGTAGCTACTTTCAATTTAACGCGCTCTAACGACCTGTCTTGTGGTATTCTTTGAGGTGGATAAATGTTATCAGATTAAAACCACAATTTGTTGCCATGAGTTTGATAGCTACGGTTCCATATAAAAGAGGCATATTTCAGTTTTGGACGAACGAATGCATTAAAAAATGAAGTTTCGCTCCAGTAAATTCCTTAGAGCTTCTTAAAACAAAGCCAAGATGTGTAAATCCCTCACCAAGGATATTAATGTGCTCGACAAAATTTAATTGACTGTTAAATGCACATTATTATAGTATGTACGAGATAGTAATAAAACCTTATTTTCAATGCAAAACTTCAGTAATTTTAAATATTATTATAAAATAATATAATTATTTCCTAAAATTTTCATAAATATACCTGAGCTAATGAAAGTTTTCGGTCTTTTATTGATCGTTTATAACCATAAGTGGTACGGAACAATAGGAAAAGGTTGGGACAGGCCAAAAGCCCTGTATCTTAAAGGTTACATAGCCGTATCAAAAGGTTATTTTCAATAAGTGCCTATTTGCCAATTACGGTTTGAAATTTTGTTTTATTTTAATTCCAAGAATCTCTTATACTCCGTTTTTAAAAGGCATGGAGTAATAAAAGCTCATTAGGTATGCAAAACCGATACAGGGTGTATAATAAAATATCTCCGAAGTTTATCTAATTTTATACTAAAATTTCTCATTTGTTACGAATTTCAGGTAGACACCCCGTAACTCTGTATTCGGTTGGGTCGCCTATTGTATTGAAAGGGTCGCTCTATTTTATTTGAATGAACAAATAAACAATTTAATCCTCAGAGGCGTGCAATCAGGACAAAACAAACTTGGTATATGAATATGAAGGCACTATGAAATTATAATTACGAAAACTATTCAAAAGAGTTCACAATATCGATTCAATAAAAACACATTTTTTTGTGTTCCTATGAATAAACAATAAACATAAAATATTATATAAAAAATAGCAAATTTTTTTGCAGTAGGTATCAACTTTACTACTAATATACCGTTTACAATAGGAGAGGAAAAAAGAAAAATGCAGGAATAAAGTACGAATTAATGTAATATTTATAAAAAAAAGTATAACAAATAATAGTAATAACCAACACAAAAACTAGTCTATATATCAGAATCAGACGATTCTGTTGAGCTTCCATTATTAACATTGATTATAAATGGTTCAAGCATGTGTTCACTTATATGATCCATTTCCCACATATTTAGTTCTTCTTGTATCACGTGTTCAACACATTTCTTCCAGTTTTCTTTGGTTACGTTACCTAACGCATCTTCGAATAAAACTTTTACGTCACTCATTTTGAATGTCGTATTCTTTCTTGAAACTTCCCCTTTCACTTGGGCCCATATTAATTCTACGGGATTGAGTTGACAGTGATAAGGAGGAAGCCTCAGCACCGTTATACCACGCGCTGATGGCATTTGATCTACAACGTATCTACTATATTTGTGTTTATGTAAATTGGCCAGTTGCAAGAGCTCATTTTTCAGCGGGTTATCTGGACATTCAATATTTTTCGAGGTTAGCCAATCGTGGATATCTTGTTTACGCCATGTAGTTGAAGGTAATTTCTCCACTAACCTGGAGTGATAACTTGCGTTATCCATAACAATGACTGAGCCTGTTGGAATTAGATCTAACATTTGTGAGAAATATTTTTCGAAAACGTCTGCATTCATATCTTCATGATAATCTCCGGTTTGCTTCGACTCAAAGCACAACAATCCACCTTTAACAAAACCTTCGGCACTTCCGATATGAGTAATGATGAGTCGACGTCCTTTTCCTGCTGGTGGATTGAGGCCTGTTGACCACCCTTCAAGAGCTGCCTGCCTCCGACTTTTGACATTCGTGTCTTGCCAAAACATTGAAACAGTATGACCTTCATTTAACCAAGTCTCATCCAAATAATAAATTCGTTTATGATCCAGTCTTGCTTTCCGATTATTGCGCAAATAACTCCTTCTTCAAATGACAATGTTGTCTCTATCAATCAACATTGCGTTCCGATAATTTTTTTATGTTCAAATCCAAGCTCGTTCAAAATTTTCCATAATGTACTTCGAGACATTTTCGGAAAATATGAATCTTCTTGAACCGAAGCCATAATTTTGGAGAGAGTTGGGATCTCTTTTCTAAAGAAATAAGCATGCACCTTACGCCTTATTCCATTCTTCAAGTCGTCATCCATTTCAAGTTTGGGTCGGCCTGGGGACTTTGCTGAAGCTGTGATGTTTCCATTTCATTAAATTATAAATTGTTGTTTTTGAAACACCCATCATTGTTGCAGTACTCTCCACAGTTTCATCAACACTTCCTGTCAAATTCATGATTTTTCTTCTAATTTCTTCGTTCGTCGACGAGGAATAGCAATTTAATATCAGATTTTTTTCGTTCAGCGACAATGGGCCAACTTTAGGTCGCTTAGATGGTGATAAATCCTCCATATCTGGTCGAATTTGGTTGGAACACTATATAGTTGGAAGGTGTAGTTAGGTGTTTGTCTCGTGTGATGAGAAGAGAACTTGTATAGATGAACAAAAATAAACACCAGTTAACAATAACGGTAAAAAATAATAACAAATAACAGTAATAATGGGGAAATCAATCAACACAGCAGTTTCTCCAGAACAGATGAACTGTAAATTGAAAATATTCAACCTTTCCGCTACTTTTATAGTTGAAAAGTTCTAGTAAGTACATTGTATTATGGGGGCATTTTCTTAGCACTGAAAAGACTATATTTCACAATAATAAAACCATTTTTGAGCTACCTGTTTGTCAAGTTTCTTCAATTACCTGATAATTGGGTGAAATAATTGGCAAATGGGGTTGGTTTGGATATATATGTATTTGTATAAAATTGTTATTAACATTTATTTTATTATTTATTGTATGTAGGATTATAACTACCTGGAGCTTAGTGGAGGGACTCGTCTACGCCCTTTTATACATAATAATACTTTTTCTGGAAAATTGATGTCAGTGATATAATCCACAGTTTATTATATTATTGATAATTTGAAATTTTATTTTAAATAATATTACAAAACGGTTATTTTCGGAAATGAGATAATTTTAGAAGCCTTAACTTTTTTTAAACGACTAAATGTGGTACGCCTATGGTTCCGGCCAGAATGAGTGATTAATTACTCCATGCCTTTTAAAAACGGAGTATAAAACATTTATTTAAGAAAATTCACAAATTATAACGGAATTTGTAAGCACGATAGAGGGCGTATTTTTGGACGGATCGAAACCAAACTAGCTACAAAAATCGGTTAGGCCAAAATCTTGAACGAGTTCGTTAATGAGCCAAATCGGCACAGTAAAAACAGAATGGCGGCCTGTCAAAGTTGAAAAAAAATCGTATTTCCTTTGTTTTTCATTTGACGCAAAAAATGTTCTAAGCTTTTTTATAGACCTTAACACGTTCTACAACTTTTGTATTTAACATTTTTCTCTACATCGTACATTAAAACATTTATTTAAGAAAATTCACAAATTTACCAGAAATTTATTTTTATTTTTTTGTTTTCGATTTGAAGCCAGAATGTTACTTTGGTTTTTTGTACATCTCAAAACATTCTATTACGTTTGTATCTAATTTTTTATTTTGGGTTTTATGCAAACATGTTACAGAAATAAGCCTGTCCAATGGGTCCTGTGCCATTGGGATTTTTTTTCTAAAAACCGTTTTTTCGTGTTGTTGTTGATGGAAAATGTAAAAATAACTCAAAATTTTTTTCAAAAATTCCAACTTTTTTTGGGGTAAACCAATACTTTTCTCGCATATTAGATAGGTTGAGCGGAAAAGTAACATAAATATATAATTGTTTTAAATCATTTACAGATAAACATTTATATAAAAGGGTTGACGACACGGTGGAATTAGTTAGTAGTGTACGCTTGGTTTTATGAAATTTACGATTTACAGAGTAATTAAAGAAGAAAATTGTGGCTAGTTTCAAACAGCACGTGAAGCTCCAGGAAAACCAAAATTTCAAATAGAAAATAATTTGAAAGAAATACTTCGAAGGTAAGTGCATGCGTTAGAAAAGAATTCTCGACAGTAAACAAAGTTCTTGCCACGGTTCGCGATGATAAGGATTACCCTGAAATGAGTCGAAGGACACTATGGAAACTTTCAAAAGAACTAGGTTTTCCCTGGAAAAAAGCATTCCAGATAGTCTATTTTAATAGAAAGTAGCGATATTGTAGTATAGAGAAGAAATTACCTAAGGACTATAAATGAAAAAAGAAACCAAAGAAGAAATATATCTTATTTAAATGAAACATGGATCAACGAGGGACATACACCAAATCAACGTTGGCAAGTCGAAGACAGGCTTTTATAAATAATTTATCTACTGGTTCAAATCTACTAACAAAAAAGAAGCGAAGACTGATAATAGTTCAAACGGTTTTGTTAAAGGTGGTTTATTGACTTTTGAATCTACTTGTACCCGTGACTACCATGAGGACATTAATGCTGATGTCATTAAATAATGGTTCGAACAAATGATAGATCTTCGTCCTTAAAACTGTATAATGGTAATGGATAATGCAAGTTATCACTTGAGACTTCTAGAAATATTGCCCATAACCAAGTGGTTGAAAAAAGATTGACAGAATTGGCTGAATTCAAAGAATATTAAGTTCCATCCCGGGTATGTGAGAAAAGAATTGTATTATTTGTGTTCCCTTCATAAAGAGAAATTCAAAAAATCGTGGGATGACGGTAGCTGGACCACCCCAATATCATTGTGAACTAAGCCCGATTGAACTGGTATGGGCACAGATAAAAGGAAAAGTTTCAAGAAAAAATAGTTCATTTAAAATGAGTTGCATTAAACAGTTGTTTTTGGAAGCTGTAAATAATGGTAAGTCTGAAGTCTGAAATCTGGGAAAAGGCAGTAAATCGTACGATTAAAGAAGAAGAGAAAATGTGGAAGTTGAATAGTATTACTAATGAAATGATCGAGCCACTCATTGTAAATATTGGTTTTGACAGGTCATCTCCTGATTCTGATTTGGATTTGTAAGTAGTATCTCTACTTATACTGGTAAATTTTTATATTAAAATTATTATTTATCAACGTAACGTTGTTTAAAAGTGAAACTGTAAATCCTTATACGTATATAACCAGTATGACACAATATTCTTAACATACCTTGTGGAAAAATAAAACATTTTAGAATTCAAATTTCACTGTTTTACCTTCAACTGTTTAGTAGTTATAAGCAGGTTAATTAGGTGAAAATATAATTGTACACCCGTTATATTTATTTTATTTATACGAATGTTATTTCATACGAAAATACTAGAGGTATAACTTCATAAATATTTTCACTATCTACTAAAAGAAGTGATACGCCTATGGATTACGAATGCTTTATTATTTTATTACTCTCTGGTACATAAAAATAGACTATAGAAATGTGGTAATTAAAATGAATGGGGTTAAGTTTCCTAGTGAAAGATAAAGATATAATGTCACATCTTGTCATGAATTAATCATTAAAAAGTAAAAATATATCGATTACATTGTATAATAAGCAGTTGTGATATTCTTAGTTGTGACGCAATATGAACAAAATGTAAAATAATACAAATATATAGAAAAAGTGAATGTGATCATCGATTTTCATTTAATATAACAACTAATTCATATACAAGTAGAAGCAGTCATTATCGTAATATACGATTGGTTCTTCAGAGCTCATCAACATAGAAGTGAATACGACTTCCCGCATTTTGCTGTTCCATTATTAAAGAGGAGAACGCAAAACATTTGGAAACGTTGAGAAAAAGTACATTTTTCGCACCACTTAAGAATTGGTATCCATAGCCGATTGAAGTACATGGCAATCACTAATATTGTTTATTGAACTCCGGAGGTTGCGCTGATTTCTACTGAGTGAAAATAACGGTTAGTTTTCTTTCCATCATGTGTGATATAAAAAATTTTCTAAATGAGTCAGTTAAGTCAATGATGGACAGCTCCATGAGAAGAGTACCGTGATCCAAACGATCAAAGGCCTTGGAAAAATCTGTATAGATGCCATCAACCTGACCACCGCTACCCAAAAGTGCCGCAGCATATTATGTTAACCACATTAAATTCGAAACTGCAATTGTTCATTGCATATGGATAGTTTAAAGTGAAGTAAATACCTTAAATATAATGTAGCACTTGATTGAGCTAGCAATTATATGATTTTAATATTTCCCTTGATAGTTCCATTACTCATCTTCTCCATCAGAACATCTTTAGAAGCTTTGTTTTCCTCTGTTTTCTTTAAAAAGTTTTTCTCCATCTAATCTAATCTTCAAAAAAAAATTAACGAATGACATTCAATTTCTTTTGAGACGTTTGCTGTTTCAGATGAATGTCAAACAGACTGTATTCTTTTTAAACCCTTCTTACGTTAATATTTTTCCTTCTCCTGTATTTGTCAAACTTTCCTGTTCTTCTTTTGTTCATTCATCAAGATGTTTTTCAGCGAATTACATAACAGTTAAAATTTTGAAAATAAAATTACTATAAATATCAACAGTGCCGTGGCAATCCATATTACACACAAAAATATGTTATTTTCCAATTTATAAATAATTCAACCTTATCAACTTCAGAACTTTTATTTCCAAAGTTCATTGAAAATGCTCTTTTTATCTAATTATGTGGTATAGTTTTATCGTGTCTATTTCTGATGCATTTATATAACTTTACAATAATTATCGCATTTTTTTGACTTACTTATATTCTAATACAAAATATATCAAGCGATCAGACATATAAACGGTCTGTTACATAATATAACTAATATTAAATAAATTATTGCAATTCAACATGTTTTCTATATCAAAAATTTATTTATAGTTCTTAAAGTGATATAAATATTCTCCTATTTAGAATATTGTGCACTGGAAAATAAGTATTGAAAACTGAGACCTTGCAGTTGGCTGGAAGACATTACTGACTCTGGAAAAAAATGTAATTTGATTTCATTTATACTAAAACGAAATCACATCCATGCGGAATAGAAATAGTAACTATGTATTGACAATATGAATGGATAAAACGATTCGAAACAGATTATCTCTGTAGCTATTCTATGCTATAATTAATTATGGAGATAAGCTTAACCCAAGTATAGGATAGCTCTTATGGAGAAGAGCTGAAAATATCTGATGTTGATGTCGAAGTTCGTCAAATTTCTTTAATGCATTGCCTTATTCGGGGTTTTGAATCATCAACATGAGTTTCATTTAAAAAACTAATATGAGTAGATTCCACGAAGTAAGGGTCGAGACAGTTAATTTCATTACTCTTGTAGATTTTTTATTTCGAATATTCGCACAAAAAATAATCCAGTGGAGTCAGATCGCAAGAATGGTGAGGCCATTCAATTTCGGCACGTCTACCGATGCGGAAAAACTTGATTGAGATAGGTTTGTACTGCTGCTACTTGTTGAAACTATAGTCTGTGGGTTTAACATTACCAGGAAAAATAAGAGAATAAACAATGTCAAATACACCACTCAAAGATATAACCTGAGAATAAATAACATGAGTGCGACACATTCAGAAAAATGGCAAAAGCAACTTGAAGAATAAAGTGACTTTTTTAAGCACCTCCATCTTATTTGAAAATAGCGATGACAATTGCCATCCTTTGACTTTAATTTAACGTAGCCTGCTGCTGTTGATTTTTTCTCAGAAATAGCTCATCCAGTAGCTTGTCTAAAGATGTTGCGGCTTTGAACCTGGAGTATGGTTTGAATGTTCTTGAGCTTGCATTATGGGCTCATATTGATTGCTGGAGATGCATTACATGTAGAGGCATAACTTTAACGTTACTGAAACTGAAGAAAAACGATGAATTAAAATTATTTGTAACCTCTAGATTGTCTACATCTTTACATGTACATGAGAAAAGCATTTTTTTATTTCAATTTTACTGTAGCATCAACCATGTTTGTTACTAGCGACACATATTATTTTACAAAGTTTTTAATAAATTAATTTCACTAAGATATCTAACTAATATATTTATATCGCCTTAATATCTGAGACACTCAATCAAAATATGCTTCACTGTTATTTGCTTCGAACATGTAGTACACCTAAGCATTTCGATCTTAGCAAGTACAGGATGGCAAATTAATTTTGGCAGTTGACGTTACGCGAAAAAGCCATACAACTTGACAACGTTGTAAACGCAGTTACCGGGAAGAACAGGCGACGTACATTCCGCATGCAAAGTTTTAAAGTTTGTGATACTGCTAATACGTACGAGGGTAACACAATATTTTGATGGATTTAAAAATAATAAATTGTGACACATGTATAATGCTATGTAAAATCGAGTTTACAGAACAAAATAACATTAATGTGTTCTTTGTTATTAATTAAATGAAAAAGGAAATGAAAACCATTAGATTTTTCTACGAAAATTGGGTTTTTTTTGGTACAGGCATAATTATTTATTTCTTCAAAAACCATACGGTAATTCTATAATTACCTTTTATTATTTTATGTGATGTAAATAATAAATAGATTCCAAGAGACAATTAGATGATTTTATAATCATTTTTCTATTTTATAATAAAAGTTTCTTTGCTCAATTTGTTTATGATTTTCGAATAGTTCAAAAAGATGTTCCAATCTTGTAAGTGAAATCGACTGAGAAACGTATTAAATCTCATGTAGTTGATTAAATCTAATAAAATATATCGAAAGTATGCACACAATGACTGGTTGTCGTGGCATTTTTGAAATAATTACATTAATTTCATGGATTACGGCTCACGTCCGTCCATAACGCATTTATTTGTTTTAACCGGTGATCTTTTCATAAAACCTTACCTATTATCATTTTTTGCATTATATTTATCAACGGACTATATTTAATTTTATTTACATGTTGTGGTTAAATTCAACAAAAGGAAAGAAAAATGTATTATTATGCCGCAGTATAATTAGTAATATTTTGTGCAATTTTATTTTCACATGCGACCGGTTTGGAAAAATATTATTCATCTTGAATTTCCGTCACTTTTAACCTCAACTACAAGTTGTGTAATAATCCATCTGCATTATTGTTGATGCTTTCTGGAATCAGATTCCTAGACCAGTATGACCTAATTGTTGGATGCTGTTTCAAACCTTCAATTGACTCAACGTTAAAAACTATACTAGCTACTAAGCATATAGTAGTGTAATGTTTTTATTTATTAAAAAAAATTTATTGCGGGTGATATAAATTCATAAACTCGGTAGGATCATTTACTTAATTTATTTATTCACTACACTAATCACTAATTATAGACACAGTATATTCACTTAAACTAATTTATATAAACACTTCACTAATTTATATTCACTTGTTTACTGTTTATCTCACGATGTCAAATCATAAACTGACTTTCTCTCCCTGGTCGGGCCTTTATATACTAGTGCCTTTTTTACTAGATAATTCTAGATTGCGGCTTACACAAAAACAATTGGCTATGGCATATTCTAGATAAGACTGATCACAAATACAAATGTCTAGATAAGATAGTCACAATCGTAGATAATTCTAAGAAATCCTTGCGCATCCGCCATAACTTAAACTTTCATACATGGATTGGACAGAGTCGGATTCAGGGACTATACCAGTGTGCTGTTTCGTAACATTACCCCATCCTTAAATGAACGTTCCGCGTGGAACTTTTGTGAAGCCGAAACTGGATGTTTGAATCGGTAAATGGCCCCATTTCTACACTTTCCGATCTTATGGTAATAACAGGGCACCGTCTTCATCGGATACTGGATATCGTCCAGCTTTCTTCTCAATTGGATCACGTAGTCTTCTCCTGCTAGAACTTCTCCAGGCCCACAGCGAAATTCCAGGTCACAAGGAAGCCTCATTTCACGTCCAAACAGGATTTTCGCAGGTGTTTTACCCGAGTTCTCATTGACGGATAAGCCAATGCGAATAGGGAAAGATACTGGTCCCAATCTCTCTGATCGCTGGAAACCACTTTGGACAGGTATAGTCCTGTTCATTCTCTCGACCCTTCTTCTGACTGTGGATGTAATGCTGTAGCCCTGGTCTTCTTCATTCCCAGCTTCTCACGAATCTCCTGGAATAGATGACTTTCGAAATTTCTTCCCTGGTCACTGTGGAATTCCAATGGCACTCCATATCGGCTGATAAATTCTTTCACCAATACACCTGTGACAGTTGTGGCCTCTTGATTCGGGATCGCGTAAATTTCCACCCATTTTGTGAAATAATCCATTACAACCAGGATGTATTTACCACCATTTTCTGTCGTCGGAAATGGTCCAGCGATATCTAAAGCAATCCTTTCAGAAGGGCTGTCAACATTATACCCTTTCATAGGTGTCTTTCTCTTGCGATGTGGTCCATTACTCGTAGCACAAGTCGTACATTTCTTACACCAGTCGTTCACATCATCGGAGCTGTTCATCCAATAAAACCTCTGACGGATTCGCTGGAGGGTTTTCTTCACTCCCAGATGACCTCCCGATGGACTGTCGTGTAACTTCTTTAGTACTTCAGCTACTCTTGTTCTCGAGATAACTAGCTGTCTCCTCATCTCGGAACCATCATCGTTTTCAAGGACTATTTTCAACAGCCCTTCTTCCAGGACAAGAGAGTCTCACTGAGCCTAATACGCATTGATTTGATTGATTGATTTTCTCCCTTCCATTGCCGGATAATCTTGAGGTGAGGATTATTCTCCTGATCTTCTCTGATCCTGGTGGGTGACCATTCCTCGTTGACTACAGTAGTTCTTGAAACTGCAGCTTCCCTAGATTCCGCCTTGTTGCAGTGGAAGCAGTATGTTGGGCACGGCCGTCTGGACAGGGAGTCGGCATTTCGGTGACTCACACTAGTTCGACGTTGAAATTGTACTCTAGAAGTCGTTCAATGCATCTAGCGATCTGGCCCTCGGGATTCTTGAACTGCATCAACCACTTGAGTGCTGCATGATCAGTCCGGATTAAAAACTTACTACCATAGAGATACTGGTAAAAGTATTCCACGGACTACACTACCGCCAAAAGTTCTCTTCTTGTGACATAGTAGTTTCGTTCTGGTTTGGAGAGGACTTTACTGAAATATCCCAGCACTCTTTATTGGCCTCCTTGGATCTGTGAGAGCACTCCACCAATTCCTACATTGCTTGCGTCACTGTCAAGAATAAAGTCTCCCTCAGGTAATGGGTGTCCTAATATGGGCACCATGGTTAAATACCTCTTCAAGGTTTCAAAAGCCGTTTGACAGTCTTCGTCCCATCGGAAGGGTCCTGCTTCTTCTGTATGTCGAGTTAGAGGCTTGGCAATATCTCCAAACTTCCTGATAAATCTTCTATAATATGTGAAAAGCTCAAGGAAACTCCTAATTTGAGTAGTTTTAACGGAAAGAAAACATTTTCGTCTTTAATCACCACAACGTACTTTTTCCTTTTCAATATTCTTTCTTCTCGTCATTGCAAAGTTTCAAACTCTATTGTCCATGCTTATGTACAGCTTGGCAAACGAAGGATCCCTGAATTGTGCAGAAGATAAACAGATAAAATAGCTGTGTAAAGTATAACAAATAACTCACTATTTTGGGAAAGTACAGTCGGTAGAAAGTTATGAACTATTGCTTAAGTAATCGGGATGATTCCGTTGTTATTATAAATTTTATTACCAATTTCATAATTTTTAAAATATGTTTATGATTTTTTGATGTTGATATAATGGTAGGGCACAGAACAATTATAAAAATAATAAATGATTTCAATTCTCTTTTTTTATTTCACATTTAAGTTTAAATTTAATTTTGTTTGGATCATTCTGTAAAAAATAGAGTTATTTTCATTTCTATTAAACAAATCAGTCGTTTCTTTAAACAAAAATTTTTTATTGAGCATTCTTTTTTCTTGACGATATATAAAGTTTTACAATTAGAAAAAACAAAATTTTTAATATTTTTTTTATACAAATTAAACTGTGGTTTCCTACAAATTAAAAAAAGTAAATTGATTAAAAAATATCGAAATCAAAATAAGTCATTTCTTCTCAAATTATATTATTTAAAGTGGAGGAAATGACGAAAAATTTGAGGGCTAATGGAGTGAGGGGGAATGGTTTAAAATTAAAAAAAATCAAACAAAAAAAGCGAATTGAATGAAATTAAAAATAAAGCTTAATTAATTAAAATTCTTTACAATAGTTATTAGTTGCTTGCTTAGAAAGTTTGATTTACTAATAGAACCCAAACTTTACAAATTCAATGCAACCTCATTTTAGTCAAATTTGTATAAGTTAAATTTGTATAAGTTCTTCCTTCACCTGTAGATGGTTCATTTTCGTCGGAAAATTTTTCAATACCCGATCAATCAGAATATTCATCATTTTCGCTGCTATCGGTGTCTGAATTTGTATCAGAATCAAAATATACAAACAAGCGATTCTTAATCAATTAAATCTTCAAAAACTAGGAATAGACTTAGTCATGTGCTTGACTACTGGTTCTTCTCAAATAAATATCATAAATATTGCCATATCGGTAGGAGGAAAGTACTACTAGCTCTGTAAGTCAAAAAATCCCAATGGCACAGGACCAATTGGACAGGCTTATTTCAGTAACATTTTTGGATAAAACCCAGAATAAAAAATTAGATAAAAAGTAATAGAATGTTTTGAGATGTACAAAAAACCAAAGTAACATTTTGGCATCAAATCAAAAACAAAAAAATAAAAAAAAAATCTGGTAAATTTGTGAATATTCTTAAATAAATGTTTTAATGTACGATTTAGAGAAAAATGTTAAATATAAAAGTTGTAGAACGTGTTAAGGTCTATAAAAAAGCTCAGTAACTTCTACACTTTCAGTATAGAACCAAGGGTTAGTGACATCAATATTCCTAGTTTTTTAGCTGATGTGGATCTTACATCACAACGTATTTCAGACAATGAAAGAAATATAGTATTAACACAAACAACTAACATAATCACTAACTTTTTACATTCCAATTCGAACTTTAACAATTATTTTTATAATAGCTACTTAAATTGCAAAAAAATTCTAAAAGACAACCCTCACTTGAGAGTTATCCAATCAGACAAAATGAAAGTCACCACAGTCATGTCAGAAGAACAATACACTTCATTGGCTAATAACACTTTAAGTAATACCACTTACTACCAACTTTTGCATAGAGATCCTTCTAATACCATCCAACAGAAATCTAATAAATTAGTATCAGATTTAGAGAGAAAGAAAGTGATTTCGAGAGAAGAAGGAATGAAGTATAGGTTCTACAATAGCACTTGCAACAAATTTTATGGCCTTCCAAAGATTCACAAACCTACTTCACAACTCAGACCTATCATTTCTGGTGTCAATAGTCCTAACAGAGGTGTTGCTCAACTTGTTACAGATCTTTTGACAGTATCATACAACTCCAACAATGATTATTTCATAGCAGATTCTTTCGAATTCAGTACGTTCATTAACGAATTTCAACTTGCTCAAAATTACATAATTATTAGCTTGGATGTGGTTTCTTTGTATAATAATGTCACTGTTTCGTTGACCAAAGATAGCATTGTCAGGCATTGGGGTGAAATATCATCGCATAGTAGAATTTCTCAAAGATTGTTCCTTGAGTTGATTGAATTCTTGTACGATACTACCGTCTTTACGTTCGATAACACTATATACAAACAAGTTTTAGGTATGCCGATGGGCAGTCCAGTTTCACCTATCATTGCTCATTTTGCCATGGATGATCTTATTAGTTCTTGTTTAAGCCAGCTTCCATTCAATGTTCCTTTCTTGAAAAAATATGTGGATGATATAATATTAAGTGTCCCACAAAACAGTTTAGAACAGGTGTTACTTGTGTTCAACTCTTATCATGAATCCTTACAATTTACAATCGAGGAAGAAGATGAAAATTGCAGTGTCCCTTTCCTTGATACTAAAGTGATCAGGAGAGTGGATAACACACTCATTACTAGTTGGTATACCAAACCTGGAGCCTCAGGTAGATTCTTACATTATGAATCGTATCACCAACATAAACAAAAAATTAACCTCGTTCTTGGCATGAAAAACAGAGTTATCAAGACTAGTCACACTTCGTTACGTGTTCAAAAAATTTGACAAACCTTCAGTATTTTTTATTAACAGTGGTTATCCTAGAAGACTGGTTTATTCTTTGTTGTTCAGTAGGTCTTCCATCGGTGATGAGCCTCCTTCTAATACCACCCTTTTAAATCAAAACCTACCTAGACAGTATCTTTCATTACCAAACATTCACACTATTAATCACAAATTTAAAAGATTTTTTCAAAATTTCCTTCTATAACGTTAGCCAGTAGAAACATTCTTACAATTCAGAACATTTTTTCAAAAATCAAAGATAAAGATCCCGTATTGGATCAATCTAATGTGGTTTATTGCATTCCATGCTCACAGTGTGATAAGAAATACATCGGTCAAACTAAGCGCAGGCTTAAAGACCGTATTTGCTCACATAAAAGTGATATCAGAAATTTCAAGGAAACTTGCACCTTGGCTAGTCATACTTTGTCTATGAATCACATACCTGATTATGATGGTATCACTGTGTTAGATCGCGAGTCCAATCTCGCTAAGAGATCATTTTTGGAGATGTCTCACATTTTTAAAGAACCTAAAGCTATGAATGCCAGAACTGATATTGACAACCTCAGCATTATTTACTCTTACCTTCTTAGTCTTCCATCTCATATTACAAACACTAACTTTAATATTTCACAATAAATTTCAGTTGTTACACCTTTCCCTCATGTTTCAATACATATTGGCATCACTGAATTTGATTGACGGAATTTTAATTAAGTGGTTGTGTCAGTTGTCAAATTATCAATAAAGAAATTCCTCGTGTTCCTGAACATGTGATTGAATTAGTTTTATATTTTCCTTTTAATATTAAGTTTAATAATTGTTTTTGTTTATCAATATAATGGATTTATCACGTGTTGTGATGATTTCGTAAAAGTAGCGTCAGTTATGTACATTTTATTCGCATCAAACATATTTAACCTCACTTTCGTAAGTAATAATTTTCAATTATTGTTTTTTGTATTTACATTCAATAATTTATTGTAGAGTTCCTGATGAAGAGTCAATAAAGTCTCGAAAGCTTGAACAGAATAAAGAGTCCACTTTTTATTTCTCCTTTGGCTGAAGACCCTATTAAGAATTTTGATTTATATATATATATATATATATATATATATATATATATACACTCCATTTCAGTAGCCCTTATTTTGCGTGAATTACCCATGAATCTATTTGTTGTTGTTGTTAACATATCACGCGATATTCCTACATCTTCTTTATATATATATATATATATATATATATATATATATATATATATATAACCTTTGGAACGGGGGGTGATTTTGCCATCTAGGAACACCAAAACGAAAAACTGCATTGAAATGTCGCATCATGCTACTCTCTACAATAGCCCTATTTAATTCTGAAATAAGTCTAAAAACATCATATTGCCGATAAAGATTAAGTGAAATGATTTCAAAATATGATATAATTCATATAAAAAAACAAGAGGTAACTACTATATGACTGGAAAACCAAGCTTTCAAACGTAAAATCTGTACTACTCATCTCTCATTATTTCAGTACGTTCTTTAGTAATCGGCAATTACTGAAGACTATTTATTGTATCTATCTTCCTAAACTCTGGCATGAACGCCTACTCAATATCTATACAGTAAGAATTTAGAAAATGTCCAGAGAAAACGTAGCTTATATTAGTCATACATTCTACTTTTGTTCTCCATCTCCATCTCCAGTATTTCGAAACAACTTTTTTATCTATTTGGTTATTCATTTCATTATCATCTCAGAGTACTGACGACATTAGTAGTATGCCAAAATTCTTTCGATATTATTCTTATTTATTACAAATATCATATTTTCCGAACACATGCTTATTTATTTTGGTGACAAGTTGAATTTTCAACATTATGATTTGAAAAAAAATTCGTCCTCGGTAAGAATGGTGTAACATTTTATGATAACTATCAGGATTCGTGAGGTTAAAAAACATGTACAGCTCTTATAATGGAACAAGTACTTCAAATTCCATAGGAACCACAAGTAATACCATAACTACTTGGTCAAATCCATCCACAACTATAGCTTCGATGCCATCAATGTACGCCTCATCTGGACACCTTCCACTTCCATATCCAGGATTTGAACATGGAGCAAATTCGCCTTCGGTTTATCCCCAAGCTTCTATGTTCCAGTTTCCACATTATGCACCTATGCACATGCCATTTGATTATCAACAGGTAAAACTGGAGTATTGTAGATTTATTTCAACTAGTTATTAAAGATGTTTTTGAAAACTTATGTAACTTCTGTCCTCAAGGATCTTAATTATAAAAACTCAAATTTTAATCGAATTTATTAAATTTAATGAAGTTTGGTCGGGATCGTCTTCAAACTGAAGTACATTCAGAAAGAGCGAGAAATTGTCGGAGAGTAAAACAAAAAAAAACTTCAAATCATAATGAAATATTAAAAGTGGAACATTATTTTAATAATGACGAATTAAAACGGTAGGTAAGGAGTGGAAATCTAGAAAGCTCTGATTAAAAACGAGAGGCAAAAGGAAAAACGGAAAGAGTGAGTTAAAAACTTTCGAAGAAACTGAAGGACGATTCTAATTCCAATATCAGAAGAGCGAATGAAATTCGTTGGGAGATTCTCAATAAAAAAAAAACGCCTTCATTCACCCTGTCGGTGTGGATTTGAAAGAATTTCCAGTTAAATCGACGTATTTAACTTATAAGTGGCTGAGTGAATGGCAAAGGCAAACTAAAGCTGGTTTCATTTCCAGTTGGAAGAGATGAACAATTTCTCACTCTTATATGTCAAACAAATCATAATTTACTGAAAGATATTATTATTTCGTCCGAATCAAACGTTTAAATTCTCCATTGCTTTTACTCTTAGTTGATCAAGATACTTTGCTGCATGTTTTTAAATATTCAACCTACGATTACAATGATATGAAATATCGACACTGTATATTGATTAGTATACATCGCACCCTTGCTTCAAAAGTGACACAACTCAAAAAACTTAGATTTTCAGAAATCGCAGAAAACTAGTATTTGAATAGTTACAGGTTTTTGAATCGATCCAAAAAAGGAACCAGTTAAATAACAGTGTAAAGGTGGCAAAATTACTTGAATTTTCTGTTTAATCCATTTTACAATCCTTGAAACCACCCCTTTTGAGTTGTGCCGGTTTTGATGATGTTTATTCGTATAAATAACTGAATTATTTTGAGTTGTGTCACGTTTAACGTATTTTTATAAAAAAGCGACATTTTTGAAGTTTTGGTTCGGCTATTAAACACAAAATGTTTTAAGTTGTGACATAGTCATTGCCAATAGACACCGTAAATAAAATACCAATAATATATGATTTATAGTAAACAAAGTAGTTAATTCAAAAGTGAAAATTGTTTTATTGTTCATCTTAAACGTACAGAGAAAACTAAACCGTACGGCACAGCTAAACTAAATACCTATATTTTTAACAGTATGTACCTGTACCTACTGACTACCTGTCAAATAAAAAACAATGTTCAATAGTCCAAACTAAAAAATGTATTCATTGACTTAAACAGAAAAAACCAAATTTTTTACTAAAAAGAAAATAAAAATCCTAAAGTTATCGATTGAACTTAAACAGTAATAATTATTATGAATGATTTAAGTATTATTACAATGCTATAAAATATTTTTAATCAAGAATATTTTTAAAGTAAGAGTTGTAATAAAACTTCGGAATTATGTTTTTGTCAACAAGTTCTTTTAAGTCCTTTTTTTATTGTCACTTAGTTGTAATTTATTGACATGAGCCCGCACTAGACGCGTTTCAGATTCTATTGTTTGTCCAGTTTGTTTCGACCTCGTTTGCTTTTGTTTTCTTATATTTACCATCTTGAAAGTTTTATCTTCATACGACGTTTTGTAGAAAAAAGTTGTAGGGCTTTGCTTCTCTACTTTAAGTACTTTTATATCATGCCACTTTACTTTTATATTTTCAGTGTTTGTTGAAAAATTCTTACCCATTTCTTCTTGTAGTGTTTTTAGATCATGAAAATCTTCAAATGTCATGTCATGCAAGCGATAAGTAGGGCCATTTTTTTTGCTGTTCGGATCAATGTAGCATATTGCTCTGGCACGTAGATTGGATTCGATTTTAAATGCCTCTTTACCTGCTTTTTGATTACACTATGAACATTATCTCCTTCGTTTTGAGAATGTCCATGTATCAGATATTTGTGTGTGATAGTGTCAATATTCAGTGTTGACACTGCGTATAAGTATGTAGCAAGTAAATACTTATTTTTCTGCTGTCCGTAGCAATTGTCTGAATAAAAGACAATATTTAAAGTTGTTTCGGCTGTTTCCGTTAAAGCCTGCATGTATTTAAGTACACAACTACCTATTTCTACTGCACCGCGTTTCCCTTCAGTTTCATTCCAGAAATAACAGTTTACATTTTTGGCATTTAGATCGCTTATGGTGAAGTTGTAACAGTTAAGTTTGCTTTTGTAGTAAAACGACGACACTTGACCTCTGGGAACTGGCATGACGGCTTGTAAATCGTATACTGCAACATGGGTACCATTCGCATTTATTTTATCGGCTTCTGTTTCTTTTCGAGAAAGCTCTTTTTCTTTTCGGTGAAGATCATACGCATCTACCAAATTCGCTTCTCCTTGTTCATTTGCATTTTTGAAGGATTCACAGACGTCGCACTGATCCTTTTTTGGTGAAAAAAAAGAGATGTTAAACTCACCATTGAATATGCGATTAAACATCACCGAATTCGCAGAAGGAAGCTGCCGCGTTTCACAATCTTCTTTATAGTCACGGTACAGATAAGCTAAACTTTCACTACCCTCAATATATTCACGGGTGGTTTGGGCCCTTAAATAATGTGATTCTATTCTCGGTATAGCATTGATAACATTTCTTACACCATCTTTGATTCCAGGATCAACTTTAGGCTGGTTTCCATGTCTTCCCCTTTGGTCATTGTCCAAGAAGCCACTTTCAGTTTTCTTCATTAAAGCTGTTCTAATCGGTCGATCATTTACATCCAGAGTCGCCTTAAAAAATGTCTTGCATACTCTAATACGATTATCGTTGATGGTAAAATAGAAAGCCGAGTTCATGCTTCGAAAATCTTGCGTACTTGAATACCTATATATTGGTTTTATAGTTTCAGCGTGGTCAACGATGAATTCTCTTTGCCGTTGTACATCTCCTAGTTTCCAGTAACTAGAAAACAGGTTTTCTCTGGCTGTCTCGTCTATTTTTGCGCTGCTTTTCAATCTGCACTTATCCCCACAAGGAGGACGTAATCTTCTTGCTGGGAATTATTTTTTAGTTTTTGAAGAGGATACATAAGCCTTCCCACAATTCCTTCGATATTTACTTTTCTTAACATTCCACTTGTCGGGGTTTGCTTTTCTTTTTTTTACTCTTTGGCCCTTCTTCATCTGCTAAATTTTCATGCTGAACTGTACCGTCTTCTTCCTCAACTAAATTTTCATCCTCAACGGGTTCCACTTCACTGTCAGAGGAACTGCTAGGACACTTACTGTAATGTGGATCAGCATCTGCATCGTCTATGTCGCTTTCACCACTGTGTTTAGGTGAGATGTAATAGTTGTTTTTACCGAGTTTTTTAAAACGTAGGAGAGTCGGGCGCTCAGAATTACACGACACATTGACACTTAAGGTTTTGTTAATACTACTGTTTTCAATCAAATTCTCAACCAAAATTTGATTTGGTGATGGAATGGCAAACTCTGAGGTTTCCTTATCTTTTGTGGTATTTTCAGCGACGGCACTACGTTGTAGGTCACTGACGATTGAAGATGATTTTTCAAAACCTACGATTTCATTATTGTCTGAATATTTAGATATCGTGGTACAGCATTCACGCACTTTCAATTTTTCCGCTGTCAGTTTTAAAATATTAGCGGTCCTTCCTTGTGATTGATCCATCGTTTCTAGAAAAATAAAAATAATCCGATGTAAAAACAACAAAGCATAACCACCGCGGTGGAAAATCCCAAGCTTAGCTTAATGATACTTCCCAAACAAATAATTCGTCAAAAGTGACGCAACTTAAAATATAAATAACAGAGTCACTTAACTTAATTTTCTCAAATGATACAATTCAAATTAATCCACTGTCGTCTGCAAATATCAGTCTACAAAACTGTATCAACTCAAATTCTTTCAATGTAGGTTTTTAGTTTCGATCTTTAAAAACGACACAACTCAAAATAATCTTCGAGAAGCAATCGCTCTTCTTCAAGTTCAGAGCACAACTAACGATTGTGTCACTTTTGTTGGATATAATATTTCCAGTTTAGAAACATCAAAAATGACACAAGCGCTATCTAGCCCACACCCTTGTAAGCTAAGTTGAAACACTTTTGATGATCGACTTAGGAGTGTTTAGTAATCTCATTCATGGCGTTAACTCAAAAAATGTGAATTTTGAGTTGTGTCACTTTTGAAGCAGGGGTGCGACATGATGCTGCTCTAATCTTACAAAAATTTACAATAACCAATAAAAAAGTTCTCCAAATTGTACAAAATATCTCATGTTTGTCAACAAGTTTTAAATTTATTTCGATTACATTCCTAATTTTTCCATTGATTTTATGGTTAACTGAATACTTACTCTCTCATAACAGAAAAGAATTGAGCACCTGTCACAATATAAACGATATACGTCAAAGTGACTGTCACGACCATTATCTTTGTACATCGAGAGCAACATCAATAGTAACAGCTGTTATTTTGAGTTTCGTCTTCAAATTAATTTTGCATTTAAATAATAATTATAGCACAAAAACACATGAGAATTAATTTAGTTCATAACTTATGTATTAATTAGGAAACAAAACAATTTTTTCGTATAATATGTACCGTTGCCTTGTGAATAAAATAGTTGCCTGAATTCGCCACTTACCTAAAGTAAAAATCGCTTAACTGGTTGAGAGGACTTAGTACAGGAGTTAAGGCATTAAGCGTAAGTTTATTTTAGTTATTACACATTTTTTAAGCTCCTTTTATTGGAGAATTAAAAAATGCTTAAAAGCGATGGATGTCCGTAGCGAGAAGGGGGAAAAGTTGTAATGAGTACATATGAGCAAAAAGACGTCCCTGTTTATAAGATTTTTCACGTATTTTTGTATTTATATATAAAAGAAGCGGCTTCATATTTATATAGGGTGAATAGTTTACATTGGATGCTGTTAATATAATTTAAAATTAACTATCATAATTTCAATTATTTTGTGTTGTGAGCTCTGTCTTTTACTCTATATCGATGTTGTCAGAGCTAATGATGTACGTTATTAATAAGATTAATGTGATAACCTCCTTAGAACCAAGGACACTGTAATCTACAAACCCATGAGCGTATTTATACAGAATTAAGTTTAATTATTCACGTTACAAACGAAATCAGCCATGTAAAAAAACTGAGGATCTCACTAATAAATAACCTAAATAAATGATGTTAGTATTTCAACACAGAACATCTGCTTTTTCAACTTTTTTTTATACGAAGCAGTACAATTAAAGTGAAAACGCATATTGATCAATGTAGTAGGTACTCCTACACACGTTTGGCTATACGCGCCGTGAACTCAATTACTATACTTCCTGCTCGATTCACTTCTAAGCGAAGGTAATTTTTAATCAAAACCCCAACAGAGTACACTGTCGAAAACACAGAAGCGGACTATGGTTAGATTTTTTCCGTACAAACATACCATCGATAAATATGAAGTATATTAGAAAGCATCTGAAGTACTAATTTTGAATAGTTTGTATATAGCTATTTTCTCTAACTGCAATCTTTACAATAACTGTTGTCTTTACTATAAAGAAATGTATGCTTATTCTGAGAAAATTTTGGTAACAAAATTCATAATGCTGCATGCACTATATGATGCAAATAGGCTTCTTTATCTCCAATATAATTGATATCTTGATATCTTATCTTCCCACTAATACTTAATCGCCTCTAATTACATTATATATTTTGTTAGTATTATCCACAGCTACCTATGTATTCTTCTAATAAGGATTCTTTCCTGTACACCCAATTTACTTACTCACCATGTTACAGTTGTAATCTAATACAAAAAGACACTCTATTTTGAATATTTTGAAAACCACTCGTTGGAATATATATATTCTTGGGAATAGTTTTTAAGAATACTTTTCACCCAGCATAAATTTAAAATTGTCTTACCTTAAGACGTTGATTCCAAGAAATCAGTTAAATGACACAGACGTAAACAAAAGACACACAAAACACATTTTTATAAATAACTATATAATTGCTGTATATATATTCATATCATCATCAGCATCATATGCAGCTCATTCAACCATTTTCCAGTTATGGTGAAATAAAACAATATAGTTTGCTAAAATCCTCATTTATTTGAACTAATGTTCAATTTAAACTTGTTGACGCGTTTCACTAACACAGTTATGGTGTAGCCTCCCTTTTATATTCTATTTCCATTTGGGCCCATTCTTGTTTATTGCTAACTATGCGGCCCCAAGCTGATCCTGCGAGCTTCTTTATATCGTAGTCCCATCTTAAGTTGGCCTTTTCACGCCTCGGGGATACCATTGCGTTATCTTTGTGGTCCATCTATCGTCTGTCCTTCTAGCGAGATGCCCCGCCCATTGCCACTTTAGAGATCTGATTCTATTTATGACATCTATCACTTGGGTCTTTTGTCTGATTCATTCAACCCTTTTACTATTTCTCCTTGTTATTCCAAGCATGCATCGTCCCACAGACCTTTGTGTTACATGGAGTTTTCTAATGATATCATTTTTCAGGGTCCAGTTTTCACAGCCGTATGTTAGTACTGATAGTACGCACTGATTAAACGCTTTCTTTTTCAAATGGAGTGACATTCTAGACTTGAATATGATAGAGTTCTGTCCAAATGTTCTCCATGCTAATTTGGTCCTCCTATTTATTTCTGGAAGGAGAGAGCCTGATATGTGTATTAGTTGACCCAGGTATATGTATTCCTCTACTATTTTCAGGGCAATGCCATTAATTATTATTTATTGTGCGTTTATTAGTTCGTTATACATTACCTTGGTCTTACTCAGATTTATTCTAAGGCCTACTTCGTTGCTTGCTGTATTTAATTCATTCATCTGTTCTTGCATTTTGCCAGGGTTACTCGCTATCAGGATGATGTCATCAACGAATCTTAGATGGTTCAAGTATTCTCCATCTATATTCAGACCTGTGTTGTTTCAGTCTAATTTTATGAAGATGCTTTCTAGTGTTGCTGTAAATAACTTTGGTGATATTGCGTATCCTTGTCTAACTCCTCTACTGATGGGGAATTCTGGAGTGCCCTCATATATTCTGACTCTCGCTTTGGCTTCCCTATATATATTTGCTAGGGTCTCAATATATGGTTTGTCGACTCCTTGTTCTGTTAGGTCATTTATTACTGCTCTGGGATATATAGATTCGAACGCTTTCTCAAAGTCAATGAAGGCTAGTGCTAGGGGTTGGTCGTATTATTTGGTTCGACTGATAACCTCTTTGAGGGTATGGATGTGGTCTATTGTACTGAAGCCTTTGCGGATATCCAGCCTGTTCTCGTGGTTGGGCCGAGTCTAGTGTGTTTTGTATTCTGTTGTGAATGATCTTTGGGAATACCTTGTACGTTACTGGTAGTAGACTTATTGGTCTGTAGTTCTTAATGTCTTATTTGCTGCCTTTCTTTTGGATCAACGCTATAAGGGCGCTGTTCCACTCTTTAGGTATGCTCCTGGATTATACACGAGCTGTCTAATGTCCAGGAGCATATATTATATATATATATATATATATATATATATATATATATATATATATATATATATAGATATTATATTATTGTGAACAACCTCAATTAGTGTAAGTAAAAAATATTTTTACTTTAAAAAAATATTTTAAATTTATATAATATTTATTTTGTAGATTCTTTGATAATGATAATGATAAATTATCGAAAGCTTAGGATTAACTAAACAGAGTTTTCTTTATCACATTGCCGCATTCCCCAATAAAAAAGTTACCCTAACTAGTTTCGACAACGAACTACTTTCGTCTATATATATATATATATATATATATATATATATATATATATATATATATATATATATATTGTTAAAGCTATTTTTTTCCTGATAAAGTATTCATTGGTATGACTATTTTTTAATGGAGATACATGACGATGAATCTTGGAAATGTCAAGTTTTCCAAACATTTTATGACCTTTTGAATTTTACAATATTCCAATAATATAAAGTCTCCGTTTTTTATAACAGAAAACGATATTGTTCTAACGTGATAAGGAGTATTCACTCATAAATGCAATAGCATTAATATATATATTAGACGTAACGCTGATACTTCCCATTCTATTTAGCGTTTGGTGTGTGATAGCAAAAATAAGATTTCAGATTTATGTGGTTGTATAATGTGGGGATGTATATACCAGGACTTATCTCATGTGAGAAATGTACCTAGGTCTTGCAATTTTAGTAGTTTTTTGATAAATCTTGATGGATACTACATATTCATAATGGCAAGAATCATTTGCCACAGTGATCGTCAACCCCCATTAAAGTGGAAGTGGAAATAGATGGAGGCCGTATATTTGTTGCATTAGTACTTCAAGAAAGAAAGTGCATTTGAAAATGATGAAATGAATAAAAAATCGCTAGAGTCAGTTGAGAGAGCGGAATAGAGAACACAATGTGATAAAACACCAAAATTTAGCAGGGAAAAGTGGAATCATTGTCATATAAATAAGTGACTTAAGGAAAATGTTGGCGATCTTATATGCCTGGATTATATCATCAAATGCTGCCAGTAAATGTTTCTGATTTTAATTTTGAAACGTCCTACAATTCCTATAGTTTTGGTTTTAAGAAAATTTCCATAAGTTGAGTTGTATCCATTGACTCAATTATTCAAAATATCTACGTACGAAAAATTCAGATTACCAACCATTTTCCACAATATGACTACTTGATCAATTCCTTTATCGCTTCAGAGTAGTTGATAGATTATCAAACTGCTAATTAAAAGATAATACTAATAATCACTACAAACTCCAAAAGTAAAGTTTTTTATTCCAATAAAGTACTGAGTCCTGATCTGATTCATTTAACTATTAACCATTAAACGGGTTTAGCTCACCCAATCGTCCATGCGGTACGAAAAAAAATTGAAGAATGTTGTTTCAACTAGGTAAATTTCATATTTGCATTCAATGAGCAACTTTTAATGCGAGAACCTCTATGCAGCATTAACAAAATGTAGGATTTTTATTAACACAAATTAGTTAGCACTTGAACATATACGTTATGCTTTGTCAGGAAAATATAATTTTTGTGGTAATCAACTAAATTCAAATCAGAAATTAATACTTTCCAGATAAACACAACTATAGAGTTTATATTAATTTCATTTTGTTATAATGCCATTTCCATTGTTAGGCATTGATCTTGATATAGTCTCGCGTATCTTCTTCTCTGCTTCTCGTACCCTTTCATGTATCGGAGTATGATTCTGGTTTATCATTTATCCATTTTTTCCACTCTCCTCTATTACCTGTTACTTCTTTCATCTCTTTTATGGGTTTTCCCTTCCATATTTCTCAACTTGATCCAGCCACTTCCTTCTTGCTCTTCCCCTTCTTCTTTTTATCGACTTTCCTATCTCCATTATTATCTTTAACAGTTGGGATTGGTCCATTCTCACCACGTTACCAACCCAATTAATTTTTTTCTTTTTCACCTTTGCTAGTATTGGTTCTAGGACAATGCTTTTTCTTATTTCTTCACTTTCCATTAAGTCCCATTTAGTTTTGCCTGATATTTTCCTTATATGTTTTATTTTCATTGCGATTATCCTTGCTCCCTGTTTCTTGTTTATTATCCAATTTTCGCTAGCTTGTGTTATTATTGGCATTGTTATAGTATTGTGAATTTTCTATTTCACTTCTTTATGTCCTATTACTGTTTTGTTTCCTGTATTTGCTATTTCCGCATCCACTGTACCCAAGTATTCGAATGTGGTTACCTTTTCCATATTCCTTCGCGTTTCTTTATATTGCTACAAACGTATATTTATCTTCCATATGTTCCCAAAAGGTGTTTCCAATTGCCAGGTCGTTTCTTCTGTAAAAATCTATCATTTTGATACCATTCCTATTTGCTATTTGTTCGCCATATTTTCCCATGCACCCCAGGCCTTTGTTAGTATCCCTGCCGATTCTTGCAATCCAATCTCCCATGATTATTATATTTTCCGTTTCCTCTCTTCCGCTGTCTAGTGTATTATGTAGACATATGTATAATTCCAATAATTCTTCTTCCGGTGCTCCCTCTACTGGGGCGTACATTTGTATTAAAGTTATTATTCCTTTTTCTTTATTTCGCTTAGTTCCAGTATTTGTATTTGATTCCTTTCTATTTCCTCGTCTAACTCTATCTCTTTTACAGCTATTGCATTTATGTTCTATGTTCCTATTGTTATTTCTTCCTGATCTCCTTCTTTATTACTTATCTGTTTTCCCCCTGAATTGTCGTGTGGAGCCGAAGAAGAAGAAGATAGAGGGGGTCCTTGCAAAACTGTTCGCTAAGCTCGACTCTTTATAATGAAAGGAGTTATTACTGTACCTATGATTGTCCTATACTTGTGCTAAAAGTACTCTTTTAGAAAATCTCTATTATTACTATTACTAAGGCAGATGATTTTATTATTACTAATATTAATGTTAGTTTTACTGCCAAAACTATTTATTTTACTTATACTTATATCGCTACTTCTCATGTCATGTTCTATTGCGTTGTCTCCCTCTTCTTGTTTCTGTGCAACTCTTTTTGGTTTAATTGGTTTTTTGGAGATTGTGGTTTTTCCATTTCTTGTGTAACTCTGTTCCATTTCCAAAGCCTTCCGTTTATTAATAACTTGTTAAATTTTATTTTCACGTCTTTTCCTTTATCTTTCTACGCCCCATGCTATCTGTCTTATTTGTGTTTGTACTTTTAACTCTACTTTAGTGAGATCGTGGTTAATGAATATCTGGTGTTCTTTTATTGATGTTAATTTATGTCTATTTTGTATTACCAAGCTTTTCTGTTGTTGGTTTACTAAGCGTGTTTTATAACCCAGTTAAATGGAATTCTCTATTTATAGCTTTATTCCTAGCTCTTTTTGTATGAAGTTTACCATTTTCTTCCAGGATTTTTCAGTCATTTGTATCTATAGATAGACTTTGGACTATTACATTTTTGTATTTTTCTTCCTTTTCTTGTCATTCATCTCTTGCTTTTCTGATGGTTAGTTCTTGTTTTTCTTTCTGTATTATTTGATTTGTTATATTGAGGGATTCTATTTCTCCTCTTAAATCGTTAACTTCTTTGATGTATTGTTTCTGTTCTTCTTTTACTTCTATCAATTCTGTTGTCATTTTTTCTGTTTTACTGGTAAATTTTCGATCATCATTATTAACTTATCCAGTTTTTCATCTAGACCTGTGTTTCTTGTCGGTGTTCTAATAGTATGCTCACTTTTACTAAACATTTCATTGTTATCTTCACTATCTCTAGGTCTCTTATTATTGTCCTCTAAGGTATAATCATCGCTGTCCATTTTCTTATTCGCGTATAAAGTTTTAATTTCCAATGTTCTTCTGAAACTAATTGTATTAAAATATTCTAATACATTTTTGCTTGAATTTTCACTCTTCATACATGCCCTAATAGGGCAAAAACAGATCCTTTCATTAATTGGAAAAACCTCACGTTTGTTGTAATGGAATTTTAATATATAATTCAATAAAACGATGAATGCAACAGTAGATTGTCTAAATGATCCATTGTCAGCAACCAACCTTGAGGTACCTTGAGGTGTCAAAGGTGAAAGACGTAATGTAGCAGAAGAAATGAAACTTATTTAAAAAGTGCATAACTACACCAGTTTCCATTATACCCCAGCCCAGCATGAAAGTATAAAAAAACTATAACGACGATGGCTACCAGATCAGTGACATATACACACATCACGACAGAATAACGGGCTCATCCAGTGTCTTGACACAACACATTTACTAATAGAATGTATTATATTCTGATTATACGTAAATTGAACAATAAAAAACAGATTTTTTCGTTAAATAACTAACATTGTATTAAAATTAGAAAATTTTATATTGTGAATGTAAATGCATTCTATATATTTGTTCTATTCACAGCAAATTCAATTTTTTGTTAATCAACGTCTTAAAACTACAAAAAGAAAAATGTAAGATCACTTATTCGAACGTCTTCATGAATTTATATTAATAAGACGACTTTGAAATTTTTTTTCGCAGAGAACATCTTTGGAGTTCAGTTCGAAAATAAAATTCAAAATGTTCATTTCAAAATAAATGTTTATACTTTAGCAGTGTGTAGCTTTGTAAAGAGCATACCTTGGGCCGATATTGTCAACTAGAGTATCAATATGATCATAGAGTTAAAATTTGTTCCATTACTTATGACTAGTCCTGTATAGGCCAATCGCCACTTACTATATAATCAGCTGTTGATTAAATAATTATATATTTTGCAGTAACAGTGCTGAAGTTTCCATTATTATTATTCTTTTATCCGCTGTCAGAAATTTGTTTGAGCAAAAAACAATTTCGTTTAATAACCATAAATGGCAATTAGAATCTATTCTTACAAGCGAACTTTGTACAAGAATAATGTGGAAATATGCAATAAATCAAAAAACTTGCTAATGATAATCGCAATCACGACCTTGTTTCGGCCGTGCACGACATTTTTTCTCGATTGGGACTTAATGAAGCAGTTCACGAGAATTAAAATTATGATTTGTGTTCCAACCCTTTTCCTCGTTCGTCCCCAGAGATAAAAAAGACATTATACTTCTGTTTCACACTAAATGAAAAAAGCAATATCTAAAACCACTACAGATATATATCACGCGAGACGTTTAAAATGTCTCCGTGCAGTTTTCGGCTACTTTAATTTTCATTTTTATTATTAATGACCATTTCTTTTAGGTCTTACAGACTATATTTTTCAGATGGTAGTGTAGCAGAAGTTAGGACTTTTTATAGATAAAGATAAATATTTGTGACTAAAGCTAATACACAAAAAAAGTAATGGTTTGGTAATCAAAAGCAAAATATTAAATCATTAACAGGCAAATTATGAGTTAGCAAATTAATATACTAGAAAGAAGACAAACTTGCAGTAAATGATATACAGAAAATTTTCAAATATAATTCCATTATGATTATATTATTAATTATTACAATAATATTTTAAAACATATCACACACAACACTACTTCAAACTCACAATCAACATAACTTCACGATGAATAATGTTCGTAATAATTTCTTACAGATTTTCATGCATAAGTCTGCTATGCAGATGCATGCCAGAGACCTAGCAGGACGTTCCGAAGTAAAACCTCACCAATGCCAGCAATGTCTCAAGTCATTCAGCAGTAATCACCAACTAGTGCAGCATATCCGAGTCCATACTGGCGAAAAACCTTATAAATGTTCCTATTGTGACAGGAGGTTCAAACAACTCAGTCACGTTCAACAACACACAAGACTTCATACGGGTAAGTTTACAAAAGTATGTTGTTTTTTGATTCAATGTATTTTTTCTAAAGGAAATTAATGAACCAACAATATAATATTTGATATTGTTCGAGAATAGCACCAGCTTTGCTTTGCCACCTACAAATCCTTTAGTCGTATCAAAGTATTTATATGTATGGGAATATTATTGCAAGAGCTTGACAATATTGAATTGAAATAGTTGTCATTAATAATAAGTAACATATCGTGAATTTGCTACCAAGCAATAATGCTCCATCTGTTTTTTACCAACATAGAAAATAGCTTATGGTTTTTATAACTCTAACTTGTAATGTGGAATGTCGAGGCGTTCGAAATGTGATGCGGTAATTACAACTTCAATAAGAGACAAAATAATAATATAGAGAGACACAAATGTTGAAATATTTTAGAAAAATTAAGGAAATGCTGTAGTAGTTTTTATAAAATGAATCTTTAATAGAGAATCAGTTAAAGGGAAGCTAATAACTGAAAAAATTATTTCAAAAAATTGTGGCACATTTTCTAGGATACTGGAAAACGCTGGAAACGAAGTTATCTCTGTAGAAAATTTTCGTATCACTTTCTGTATTCAAGTTATGGGTTATGGAAAAAAATATCATACATATTTTTTACAATATGTCGAAACTACTGACCACTTGTTGAAATTTTATACAAATATGCTTCGGATGTTAACACATCTCATAATTTGTTTTTATATCTGACCCCATAAAGAGGATTAGTTACACGGATCGTACGAAGAATGTTAAAGACAAACATTACAACACACAGAAAAGTACTCTTGATATAACTCGATACTGTGTATCGTTTTGGGATAATTTGTTTTGAGAATCATGAAATGCTTATATGAAGTTATTGATTGAATAAATCACAAGAAACCAAATTTAAATAATTGGGACTAAAAACAGAATGAGCTTCGTTTTCGCGATTCGGAAAGTGATTAATTACTCAATTATGACACCCTATTGGACACGGTTTGTTGCAATGATTATTTTGGGTTTATTGCGGTTAATCAACGATCAAAATGTATTCAAATGTTGAATAATATACCGACATGTTCTTTACCTTAGACTGGTGTTTAGAAAACGCAAGTGCAGGAGTTACTCATATAAGTTTCCAAGGAGGTACGATGTCGAGATCAGAAAAAAAAATTCGATAGGCTGAACTATAACAATAACTAACTAACCCTATTTGCGTATGTATCCAGGAAAGTCATCTTAAACCAGAGCAACCTTATTCTCTTCGCGGCTACAAGACCTCCAGAAAAGATGTGCAACCAAATCTACGAGCCTGTGGCGGCGTACTAACGATGGTTAGGGAAGACATAAAATTCGATCCTATAACTATCCAGAATCAACTACAAGTAGTAGTAATCCAACTGAATTTACCAACTGCGTTAACAGTCTGTAATATATACCTACCAACTGATAACTGGTAGAGAGAAGATATGCAAGCAATCATCAACCAATTACCCGCACCCTTTCTGTTCGTAGGTGATTTCAATGCGCACAATCCGCTTTGGGGCTCGCAATATCTCAATAATCGGGGAAGTATCATAGAGGAAATATTAGACAGCGATAGAATAGCAAAACTCAACACAGACCTATCAACTTTTTTCAACTCAATATCTAATAATTTTTCTGCTATTGATCTTACCCTTGCTCCCAGTATTCTCCTAAGCTGATTTGAGTGGATACCATCGGATGATCTACATGGAAGTGAGCACTTTCCAATCATTATCAAAGATAACACCGCAGAAGGTTCATGGAACCTTTCAGGTAGATGGCTTTCCTCCAAGGTAAATTGGGAAGAATTCAAATCAAATCTAGTACCTCCAAACTTAGTCGGAGACCTGACAGAAGGTGCAAACTCTTACCACTTTTATCACTGAGGCAGCTACAACGAGTATTCCTAGAAGCAAGGATGGCCCACGAAAAAGAGTGGTCTCTTTGTGGAATGAGAATGTCATTAGTGCTATTAAAATTAAGAAGAAAGTTTTCAACAGGTTCCGAAAAATCCCAACATCCGATAACCTGATAGCTTTCAAAAAAGCGAGGGCTGCAGCCCGCCGTGAAATATTAACGAGTAAACGTACCTCCTGGAATAACTTCACAGTAGAAATTACTACAGATACACCGACCACAGAAATATGGGAGAAAATAGAAGCAATAGAGGGAGGGAAATCAAAAACTATAGTTACCTGTATACAACGCGAAGATGGTTCTATAACCAACGATCCCACAGAAATAGTAGAAATTCTAGCAACACGGATAGAAAAAGCAAGTAGCACCACTAGCTATGAACCACAATTTGCTGACACAAAAAATATGAAGGAGGTACCTCTCGACTTCGAAACACAGGACCACTTAGATTATAACTTACCTTTCAGTATAGACGAACTAAACCGTGACCAGATGATATTACCAACGAAATGCTTAAGCAATTAACTCCTGAAATGAAGAGCACTTTATTAACACTTTTCAATAATATCTACGAACATAAAACTATGGAAAGAGGCAATAATCGTTCCCATCTTCAAAGAAGGTAAAGATCCAACTGACCCATCAAGCTACCGTCCTATAAGTTTAACTTGTTGTATTTGTAAATTACTTGAACGAATGGTGAGCAACAGACTTCAGTGGTATTTGGAAAAATATCAACTTATATCCTGTTCTCAATCAGGATCCCGACGCTACAGATCAACAATTGATAACCTTTTCTCTATTGAAAACGCAATACAGGATACTTTCAAAAATCGAAAACAACTAGTAGCCGTATTTTTCGATCTCACTAAAGCTTTCGATAAAACCTGGAGATACGGAATTATCCCAAAACTTCATCAATATGGACTCAGAGGTAATTTACCACTATTTCTTGCCTCGTTTCTCCAAGACCGCTCTTTTCGTATCAAACTAGGTAACATTTTGTCAACTCCTCGAATACTTGAAAACGGAATCCCCCAAGGTTCGGTCCTTAGTGCAACCCTCTTCCTTATTGCAGTCAATAACCTAGCCACAATCGAAGACATGTCCATCCACAAATGTATGTATGTTGATGACCTCACTATCTTTTGCTTGGGATTAAGAATACCAGAAATTGTAAGGAAACTTCAAATTGCCATAGACCAGATATCTCTAAACGCAAATGAATTGGGATACCGATTCTCCAAAGAGAAAACAGCCTGCGTTCATTTTTGTAGATTGCGAAAACCACATTACCATTCCTTCCTAACATTATATAATGAACCAATAAGATGTCAAGAGTCAACCAAGTTTTTGGGACTTACATTTGACTCAAAACTAAATTGGCAATAACACGTTGACGAACTGAAAGTGAAGTGTAAGAAATCGCTAAATATCATGAAAATACTGGCAAACACAAAATGGGGAGCTGATCCTGGAAGTTTGTTGAGAATATATCAAGCTCTAATTCTATCCAAGATTGACTACGGAAGCATTATCTATGCATCCGCCCGCAAATCGGTACTGAAAGCATTGGATCCAATCCACCATGCCGGAATTCGCTATTGCATAGGTGCATTCCCTATGAGCCCCATCCCAGGTATTCTCTCTGAGGCAGGATTCATGCCATTAGAACCTAGACGCGAAGAAATACTCGCAGCGTACTATGCAAGCATTTCTGCACAACACCTACATCTAAACCATTCGATTTTTCTCCAGAACCTCACTGAATACGAAAATCGGCCAACAATCACTAGGCCAGCGCGAATACGGTTAAACGAACAGATGCAAAGAGCACATTTTCAACCTCTTGAAACTTTGCCTAGCGGCTTCCATGGCTTAACCCAGCACAAACAATCAAAGTAGATCTGTCTATATATCAGAAGCATGATACATCTCCATCAGAATATAAAAGAAGATTTCAAAGACTACTTGCTTTATACTCTGGAGCAACGATAATATACACTGACGGATCAAAAAGCAACAATGGTGTCGGATGTAGTTTTGTAGCTGGCGTTACCGCACATTACTGGAGTTTACCAGTTCACACATCAATCTTCACTGCAGAACAATACGCAATATGGCAAGCACTTCTTTTCATCTCGATATCAATCGATACTATTAAAAAGAATGTGGATCGCTGGAAGCCACCCATTAGACTGTGTAGGGAAGATAAGGTAAAAATATAAAGATTACGGTTAGGGCATACATAAATAACCCATGAACATCTATTGACAGGCAAGAAACCACCAATATGTGAAACTTACAATACTACAATCACCACCAAACATATACTAAGTGAATGTGTACAATATAACTATATGCGCATCATTTTCAATATATCGAACAACCTTACGAACGAATTGAATGAACCTGAAAAAATAGAAAATATACTCAAGTACCTGAAAGCAATAAATGTATATAAAAAGATCTGAATGAAACCTGATGAAAACACTTACCACTATCCCACTGATACAGCGGGACCAGACTAATGACCACAGCAGTCGACGTCTGGGTCAAACAAGAAGAAAAAACAATAACTATTCAGAAAAAAAATATAATTATAGAATGAATTGATTAAGATCCAACAATTAGTGTAAGCTTCTTTTTTGTGTCATAAGCTGCACTGAAGTCAGTGAATAGTATAATTAATATGTGAAAATTCATCTGTTAATAAACGGAACAACACAATATTTTGTTCAAATTTTTATTATGTTTATTAATAAATACTTAACTAATTTTCGGGTAATTTAAGAGAATATTGTAATTTACACACGTCAAAATCGTTAGTCTGGTCATAAAATAACGTTAAGTGCCTTAAGCGGATACATTGTTTTACTTTTATTGTGCTTTTACTATTGAGGAAACAATTTTTGAAGACATAAATAATTTTTCATGTCTTCTGATGTTATTAGATTTATTAAGTAGCAAAGTAGCAAAACAAAATTGATTGCTTGTCATTCCTTTTATGTTTTGTATTTATTAACATTTATGTAAATGTATTTCACGGTAAGATTGTTTTTTAAATTGAATTCAGACCTTCAAAAGACGTATCTAAAAAAATATATTATGAAAATAAGTGTTTGTTTTTTAATAATTCTAATAATTAGTTTTATTTTTTATTTTTGAGAAGTTTAAATTGGTCAATTAAAAAATGGTAGAATTGAGAGCCATCGTGATAACTCATACCATACCGTTTAATACATATTTTCTTTACCTTTTCACTTTTAGTTACGTAAATTATCAATTATAAACAACGTCATACATCATGAAATATAGGTGAAAAATGAATCTTCTCGACTTGTTTCTAATAAAACAAAAAGTATAATCGACAAAAATCTGTGCATAATGACTTCGTTTTGTAACAAATAAAGACAATCTGAATAAAAATATCACAATCACATTTGAAATGATGCCTATAAAACTACAATGAACAATTCTAAAACGCGCATTCAAAGTACGAAAGGATTATGAAGATTAGAGAATAATGAAAAAGTTTGAGCAGACTTTTTATTTCAAAGGTTTTAATCCGATATTGAGGAAATTGCAATAACACAGCCTTCAAATCAATTACTTCGGTTAAGCTTAACTCTTTCCGTTTTCAATAAAAAAGTTTATTGCACAGAAAGGAGTCATTAATGATAATATTAATCATAATGAATTGGAATATTGTTCATAGAATAACAGAAAAATAATAATCAACTATAAATAACAATCGAATGGATTTCATTTATACGGTGTTTTTTGCAAAACTGAGAAATGATGAGGCAGAAACTTTTCTCATCGTGACAATTCGAAAAAAATGATCCCGTTATCTGGGACTGTTACTGCAAAATAAATTCAATCCATTTAACATAATAATCCTAATAATTATCTGACTGCTTCCAGACATTATTCATCAAACTTTTCCAATGAACAATTTTATATTGGGATAATTAATATATATATATATATATATATATATATATATACAGTGCTATTCGAAAGTCCCCTCCCCCCCTCGTATCTTTTGAACGGCTACACTTACATTAATAAAATTTGAAGGGTGAAAATAAAGTGTTGTAAACTTCTCGACGAATGGCAACAGGTGACGTAATAGTAATAGATGACGTCACAGTGCCACTCTGGCCAATAATTTTAAATAGGACCTTATGGCAAGTGATATCTCGTTTGAAAGGCATTGACATTGGCTACATAGCCATATTAATTTTGTTTGGGTTTAAATTAATTTTGATGGAGAAATTAAATAAATACCAAAATTACTATTTCACATTTAAATATTGAAGATTTTTCAGTCCGCCTCCGGTTAGTTGTCAAAAAAACTGACGCTTTTTATTTAATAGTATTTGTTGCTTTGCTTAAATATTTAATTTTATTATTGTTTAACGAGACGCTTAGGAGTTTACATAGGCAAAATGGTACGTACTCAAGTCGACAAAGTAGCAGCTAACTTAATAATTGGTGAATCTAGAAAGGATCTCCATGAAGCGGAACGTTTATTTAATGAGAGATTCCCAGATCGCCATATCTCGAGAACTTATTTGAGGGAGCTTCTTCGCAAGTTTGAAGCAACAGGTAGTGTTCAAGATGCCAAACGATCTGGTCGACCAACGTTTGGTGATGATAAAAAAATTGATATAGTTGCTGAAATGGTAGTAAACCCTACTTCCTCTTCAACTAAAGTTGCGTCTATCTGTGAAGTAAGTAAAAGTACAGTACAGAGAGTGTTGGCTAAAAATAAATTCCATCCATACAAGTTAAAAATGGTGCACCCCCTTTCGGATGACGACCCCGACAGAAGACTCGAATTCTGTGAATGGATGACAAATAAAATTAGTCAAAACGCACATTACACAAAAACAATTCGTTTTAGTGACGAAAGTACTTTTTGCCTCAATGGAAATGTGAGGTATTGGAGTGACACAAATCCTAGCACCTTTCGTGAACAACATACCCAATTTCCAGAAAAAGCCAATGTTTGGGCAGGTATTTTGGGAAACCACATAGTTGGTCCTGTTTTCCTAAATTCAAATTTAAGCGGTGAAGTGTATCTGGAGATGTTACAAAATGCAATTGAACCGTTAATTCTTGAAATTCTGGAAGATAAACAAGATGAATTCGGCCATCTGGAAATAACATTACGACAAGATGGTGCTCCTGCACAATATTATGGTGCAGTAAGACGTTACCTGGATGAAGAATATCGAGGTAGATGGATCGGCCGGCGAGGTCCTATAGAATGGCCACCTCGGTCACCAGATCTGACACCATTTGATTTTTTTCTATGGGGGTACTTGAAATCCAAGGTTTATACTACGGCACCAGATAGCATTGGCGTTTTGAGTACGACAAGAGTTTACTAATAGGATGTATTACTGTCGAATACTTGCTATAAGAATCCATTGTTGATATTTGATTAATTAAATTTAAAAAAATAATTTCAATAATTTTGGTATTTATTTAATTTATCCGTCAAAATTAATTTAAACCCAAACAAAATTAATATGGCTATGTAGCCAATGTCAATGCCTTTCAAACGAGATATCACTTGCCATAAGGTCCTACTTAAAATTATTGGCCAGAATGGCACTGTGACGTTATCTATTACTATTACGTCACCTGTTACCATTCGTAGAGAAGTTTACAACACTTTATTTTCACCCTCCAAATTTAATTAATGCAAGTGTAGCCGTTCAAAAGATACGAGGGGGGAGGGGACTTTTGAATAGCACTGTACTATATACTACTGATCAAAATTCAAATATTTTTATTACAAGCCATCACTAATAATATTCAATAATTTTTAAATGTAACAATCTCAAGAATTCCGTGTTATGCGATCAAAATCTTAAAAATCAATGTCCATATTCATCTATGCATATCTGGTTTACTTTCACAACACTTGGTATATATCAATAAGCAGACCGGTCCCACTAGTCATCGAGTATTGCTGCAGTAAAATGCATTTTCTGACCTTGTCCTAATTATGAATGAATTTAAGATTCTCGAAGGTGATTTTATAAAACCTCGTTGTGGTCATAACAAAGAAGTCCAACTGAGTATTGTTTATCGATGACGATAACAAGAATTTATTATTAAATGGATATTTTGACGAGGACCTTCAAAGGAAAGATTGCTTCGTAGAATTAATATTATGTATGATATATGATACATATTTTATATATCAAATTTGTTGGCGAAAATATTCTGAAAAGATAATGTGAATGTGAAAATTCAGATAAAATTGTAGGATAATTGAGTATTGACAATTGAATTTTACTCAAACCTAAATATTTTTGGTAAATTTCACAGTTTTTATTAATATGTTTACAAGACTAATAACAAATAATACTCTTTAATACCATATAATTTGATCAACATTTATCTCAGTGTTTTCATAGAACTTTTGATTGAATATTGATCAAAAATCTTCTATTAAGAGACATTTGGAATTCTGATATTATTCTGCTCCAACCAATGTCGATTCCTTCTGGCATAGTAATATGCATAAAGATCGCTCTGTTCAATAAAAGCACTCATTTTTTATGAACATATAAAGCGCATCATCCGCAACTTCTCCAAGACCATTTTATTATTTATTTATTTATTTCTATTACAAATTAATTAATTTCAAATTTGGCTAGCTCAGATTGTTTTATTATATTTATTAGGTAAAGTATAGTAAAACAATATTCAATTTGACTCTATTTGTGGGTTTAATTATAAATTTATATCAACAAAAATTTCACAATTGCCTGTATACTATCATTAAGTATTTCTAATATTATTAAATATCTTAACAGTCCTTCTATTGTCCTTTCCTACCAAATCGTTCTATAGTCCATCCCTAACTTCTATAATTTACACAAAAATCTATTCACCAAAATTTTCAATAAAAGCTCTTTACATCTCCAGTCCTTTTAAATAATGTTCACTATCATAGATACTTTTCGTTCCTCCTGTTATTTTCTCTTATTCACTTTTAAGTTTGTTCCAATTTTTTCATAACTCTTTCTTACTAACACCTCCCAACATATAATATTTAAAATTGTAGCTATTTTTTAATTAATTTTTACGGAGCAAACGTTTACATACTTTCCGCAAGATCAAAATTTTCGTACTCTATTCATTATTTTCAACAAACTCCTTCCCCGTTATTAGTTACACCAAGGAAAAAGCTAGTTGAACCAATCAAATTTTATTATTTATTCAGAGCACTTTCAATACAAAATTTTAAAATATAAAGTCTATTTATATTATTGATGTTACGTTCCTAAACTAATTATACTTTTCATTTTAATCATTGATTTGAAATTATTTTGATTGTGGAATTTTAAATGTCATACCATTTTCTCCAACGTGTCAGATGCTAGCATTTGACATTACAAATCATATAATTCTCAACTTAGATATCATTAAAGTATTTTCTTTTGTTATGGAATCTGTCAGATTATAAATCATTGTTATGAGGATTACTTATTTACTGCTCAATTTTACCTAATTTATTTAATCTATTTTCAAATACGTTTAAATAAATAATAAAAATAATAATAATAGATCATCATTCTATATTAATATTACAGGTTGGTACATCTTTTGTGATATAAATATTTTTTATCCAATAGAATTCAGTTATTATCTCAACCCACAATTAGATTAAAGGTATTGTTTATTATTTTTGCTGAATGGTTTATATCATATATAATATCATATATATATAATTTATTCGAATGCTCATATAAAATATCTAAAAGAGTCCACTCTGGTGTTTTATTGGCAATAAAACACCAGAGTGGACTCTTTTAGTTATTTTATCCAAGTTTTCGAATAAATTATTATTCATTTTCAAGAACTGAAAATTAATAGTCAATGTTATCAATATTGAAAATAAAATAAAATGTTAACTACTAACATCAAATCAATGGAGAATTTTGGTTTAGAAGTCAATTTCTATAAAAAATTATTTTAAGTCAATGGAAAACTCATAAATCGATTGGAAAACAAAAAATCAAAATTATAATAGTTCAAGATGAAATAGTTTGATTGATGTCATGTATTGACTTATTTCGCAGTTATATAGCCTTCTGAACCCTTCATTCGGGATCTGTTTTCCCCTATTATCCTCCGCATGATTTTCCTCTTTAGGACTCTGAGGTTTTCTTCCTCTTTATCAGTCAGGTACATAGTTTCACCGGCATACGTTATTACTGGTCGTCTTGCGGCCTGATAAATTTTAATTTTGATTAATTACTGATGCATTTGTCTCTTAGTAGTGTCTGATACTTCCAATACACTTTAATTCCGGCTGTTATTCTTGCGTTTATCTCCACCCGACTGTTGTTCTTCTCGTCAATTACTATTTTCAAGTGTTTGTATTGATTTAGTCTTTGAAAAATGTTAATAGTTGCTGTGTTGTCTGTCTTCCTTAAAATTTGCATATATTTTGCCTTCTCTTGGTTAACTACGAGCCCTCTCATTGCTACCTCTTTTATTAAGTAATTGGATGTATTTTCTAGATTTTTTTTGTCTCTAGTAATTGAAGATAAGTCATCGCCATATTCTATTATTTATGTGGAGCTGTGGCTAATCATTTCTTTTATGTCTATTGGTTCAATTACCCCATGTAGTGTTATGTTAAAAGGAGTTGTAGACATTGCCTTACATTTACTTCAATGTTATTGTCTCCTGTATTCCCATCTCTGAGGTTATCAGCTTTGCAGTTGCCTTCATTGTTATTTTCACTAGTCTTATTAACTCTTCTGAATTGCCTATGTTCCTTATATCAGATAATAATGGTAACATACCTTCCAACCAGTTATTCCAATTTTTGTCCTGAGTGGATTGAACCAATATATTATCAGGGTTTTGACTCAAAATGCCAGTTTTTGCAAAATTAACGCAAAGTATACGTTTTCGTATTGCCAAACAAATTATTGTCTTACTAATGTCTGAGAAGGTTAATTTGATTTTTGAGTAACTGCCCAATCAAGCTAAACAATATTCTTGCGAATTTCAAGTTACCATGACGTTTTGGAGAAGATTATCGAATAAACTTGACATTTATCAAAAATAACATAAGTTTATTTGGAGGTCAAGTAACAGAAATACCAAATGCAGTACCAATGTTTTACCTACACCATACCATACATCAAAGGAAGTAAAGTGGAAATATTGAATTTTAATGAAAAATAAACGGGTTTAAAGATTAAAATAAACTTTTCCGCATCTGTGGCCCTGAATAATATTGTATCATAAAAGTGTCACTTGTATACACTTCGGGGGATGTATCGAGCTAACAAACCGAAATTTACTGTCTCGACCCCTACTTCGTGGAATTGTCAATTTTTTAGAATTTTCAATAACTTGTATTATATTGTGGAATTAACTAGAGACCGTGAGTTTCATTTAAAAACACTAAACCGAAATTTGTCCAAAAATAATCAAAAATGTAGTATATCTGGATTTATAGGACCCGCTGTAGTCGCTCTTGTCAACTGAAAAGCATTAGGGTACATCTGTGAGACACCTTGAACAATATTCAATCATAGAATTGGTCACTTGTATATACTCTGGAGGCTGTATCTTGATACCAAACTGAAAATTCTCCAAAAATGACTAAAATTTGGTACGTCAAGTATCATAGAACCCGTTGTACTGGCTTTAGTGAGCTGAATATCAATAGGATTCATCTTTGAGATACTCTGAATAATATCCAACCATAAAATTGGTCACTTGTATATACTCCGGACGCTGTATTCTGCTAACAAACTGAAATTTCTCCAAAAATGACTAAAATATCGTACTTAAAGTACTATATCACCTGTTGTACTGGATCTGGTGAGCTGAAAATCAATTGGGTTCATCTGTGAGATGTTCTGAATAATATTCAATCATAAAATTGGTGACTGGATGAATTCCGAAGGCTGTATCGTGCTAAAAAACTGAAATTTCTCCAAAAATGACTAAAATGTCGTACTTCTACTACCATAGCACCCGTTATGCTGGCTCTGGTGAGCTGAAAATCAATAGGGTTCATCTGTGACATGTCCTTAACAATATTCAATCATGAAATTGGTAACTTGTTGCACCCCGGAGGCTGTATCGTGCTAACAAGACATGTAACGAAAAGTGGCCGACGACAACGACGACGACGACGACATACACACAGGATTTTTTTCTAAAAACCTTTTTTTGGGTTATTGTTGATGGAAAACGTAAAAATAACTCAAAAAAAATTCAAATTTCCAACTTTTTTTGGGGTAAACCAATACTTTTCTCGCATATTAGATATTGGGCGGAAAAGTAATAAAAAAAATAAACAGTTTTAAGGATTAAAACTATTTTTTCCGCATCTGTGGTCCTGAACAATATTCTATCATAAAATTGTTACTTGTATACATTACGGGGGATATATCGTGCCAACAAACCGAAATTTCTCCAAAAATAACCAAAAATTCAGTATTCCTGGATTTATAGGACCCGCTGTACTCGCTCAAGTCAACTGAAAATCAATAGGGTACATCGGTGAGACACCTTGAACAATATTCAATTACAAAATTGATCAATCGTATACTCTCTGAAGGCTGTATCGTGCTAACAAACTGAAAATTCTCCAAAAATGACAAAAATTTGGTACTTCAAGTACCATAGCACCCGTTGTCCTGGTTTTAGTGAGCTGAATATCAATAGGGTTCATCTTTGAGACGCTCTGAATAATATCCAATCATGAAATTGGTCACTTCTATATACTCCGGACGGTGTATCGTGCTAACAAACTGAAACTTCCCCAAAAAGGTCAAAAATATCGTACTTAAAGTACTGTAACACCTGTTGTATTGGCTCTGGTGAGCTGAAAATCAATAGGATTCATCAGTAAGATGCCCTGAATAATATTCAATTATTAAATTGGTGACTTCTTGAACTCCGGAGGCTGTATCGTGCTAACAATCTGATATTCTCAAAAAATGACAAAATGTCGTACTTCAAGTACCATAGCACCCGTTGTACTGGCTCTGGTGAACTGAAAAGCAATAGGGATCATCTGTGACATGTCCTTAACAATATGCGATCATAAAATTGCTGACTTATTGCACTCCGAAGACTGTATCGTGCTAACAAGACATGTAAGGAAACGTGGCCGACGACAACGACGACGACGACAACGACGACGACGACAACGACGACGACGACAACGACGACGACGACAACGACGACGACGACGACGACGACGACATACACACAGGATTTTTTTTCTAAAAACCGTTTTTTCGTGTTGTTGTTGATGGAAAACGTAAAAATAACTCAAAAAAAAATTTCTAAATTCCAACTTTTTTTGGGGTAAACCAATACTTTCTCGCATATAGAAAGGTTGGGCGGAAAAGTAATAGAAATGTCTCTCAGTTAACGTGGTTTTGACACTTGACTAACATGAATATAAATTAAGGAAACATATTTCGTAAGCACATTTGCTCTAGTTTTTTATTATTAAATTTTTATTACAAAAAGTGAGTTGAAAGTTCCGAAAATGAAAATATTACGTTTGGAGTATCTTATTAACATCAAAATTTTATTTCTGCCTTGTTGCTAGCTCCACATTTTGTTTTATGTTGCATGTGTTCTATTTTCCAAAGCTTTAACAACTTGTTACCATGCTTGAAATTCGATTTTTAAATTGAATATTAGTATTTGTATTGAAATTCCACCGAAATATCAAATTATTATTCTCAAAAATATAAATTAATCAAAAGCATAATTACTATAAAGAATGAAACCATCCCAATTATTTTGAAATCACATTAACGATGGAACATACTCATTATAAGTAATTTATGCAAATATACACACATAAATAATATATTGAATTTATTGCACGATAAATAAATTATCGTTAATATTAAGGGTTATGTTTCTGTCAAAGTATAACTGAAATATCATATAGACAACACTGTGTTTGTTCGGATTTCAAGAGCAATTTTCAACCTAAACAGCATTTCACAATCGTACAATGCATTTTCGAATGTAAATCAGTGAGTTGGGTAAAATAACGCATTGGACGCGTGTATTGCATAAAATCGAATACAATCACTGTACGCTGGGGTCCAATTTTCTCATATATGCGTACAAACTAGAATCAGAAATCATTACTTGTTTCAATGCGTTAATATGCCAAATAGAGGAAAACTGAATAATATGTTGTATTATTGCAGTTTCGACCTCTAAATTCTACTCGATATTAATATAGTTTCAAATCGTTGATTGATTATTAAGACTTTGTTGACAAAAATGATAATCAAATAGACATATATTGAATAGCACTATCACGATGCAATGAAAATAAATTGGAAATAATTCCACATAATAACAGAACTTATTCGAGAGGAGTTTGAATATTCCAATATAGATTATTCTGATTTTTACCACTAGAAGTAATAATATGAATTGATAACATATTATCAGTGTCACAATATTACCCTCTTGATCATATCTATGACATTGTCAGTTGTGTTACAAAGCTGTCAATAATTTTATGTCAGAGTCCAGTCGTTTTTTGAACTATAGGGAGACACGAATTTTTTACTGATTTTGCGAAAAATCGATAGTATTCACCTATTTTGAAGATTATCCGTCGAAAAATTTGCGGGTTATACACAATTTACAGAAATAAATCCAAAAAAATCTTTTTTTCGCCACTTAAACCATCACTTTTGAATTAAATATTTTATACAAAAAACAGTTTAAATGTATCGCACTGTACAGGAAAGTGATCAACAATATATATTCTCACAAATTATAATAAAATTTTAGTTAGTTTGCTGACAATATTATTTAAATTACCACTTTTATTGTAAGACAACAAATTTGTATGTGAATAGTTTTAATGACAGAATTGACAGATACCTTTCCGTGAAACGTAATGCGTAACCAAAACCATAAATCTAAATATGTATTCTCTAACATTTTCATTTCATCATTCAATGCGAATGAGAACATTTTAAATTTGTTAGGTCATTATAAAAAATAAAATTGTTTGAACCATTTAATTTTAAATTTATATCACGTTTGGTTCTCTTCATTTTATACTTTATAATATACCATGAAACCAAAACTTGAACATTTATATCAGTAGGGGTGTCTTGAGTGTAAGAGTTATACTTAGGTACAAAGTGACCGTTCATAAAACATTTAATATATATCTCACACTCTGTAACACAGCGTTCATAAACGCACCACGGGAATCGCCGAAAGTGTACTCTTAGTTACCCGCTCGAGATCGAGGAAATTATTACCCTGACATGCGTAATTCGTATTACATAAATGTTCTTGTTTATAGAGGTTGATGAGTCAGTAATTGTTATTCTGTGGGTTGAGGCTAGCTATAAGTTTCCATCAGCAGAATATTTTCAAATTCCATTGGTAATAATGTTAAAGGTTAAAACACTCGACAATTCCTGTTTTCCGCAACCAACGTAAAATAATTTCAATGTCTAAATCAAATTTGGACAGTGTCGACCTACAAATAGGTAGGGCGCGCTTTAATCGTTCAAGTTGGTTTCTGCCTAGGTTTCTGCCCGGCGTTTGACTGACATGTTACCCTGTCAAAGCTCTCTCCTCACCCCGCCAATATATTATGAATGCACTCTAGCAGTCTAGCGTATATATATACAGATATACAACCAACAAAACAGAATACGATACTTTGTAGCATGGTTGCCAACTGTAATCGACTACTTGAGAATCATGGTATTTTTTAAATTATTATTAAGATGCGAAATCAAATACTCGATTAAAATATATCTTTATTGAATTAATTTAACCCAAACTCAAGAAAATAAATGAAATTATAAACACATTTATATATGATGATATCTTTATATTGTGTATTTGAAGAAGGACAATGAAATATAATCATTGCATTCATCATGCATTCGCCCTTCCCCTTCTTTAAAAATATCCAATACTTTGTAATGCACATTAGGTTATTCAAGAAGGGGAAGGATGTATCCAATGATTATATTCCCTTCCCCTTCTTGGATAATATTTGATTTCGCATCTTCATAATAATGTAAAAAATACCATGATTCTCAAGTAGTCGATTACAGCTGGCAACCATGCTACAAAGTATCGTATTCTGTTTTGTTGATTGCATATCTGTATACATACGCTAGACTGCTAGGGTGCGTTCATAATATATTGGCGGGGTGAGGAGAGAACTCTAACAGGGTAACACGTCAGTCAAACGCCGGGTAGAAACCTAGGGAGAAACCAACTTGAACGATTAGCGCGCGCCCTACCTATTTGTAGGTCGACACTGTCCAAATTTGATTTTGACATTGAAATTATTTTACGTTGGTTGCGGAAAACAGGGATTGTGGAGTGTTTTAACCTTTAACCTTATTACCAATGGAATTTGAAAATATTCTGCTGATGGAAACTTATAGCTAACCTCAACCCACAGAATAACAATTACTGACGCATTAACCTCTATAAACAAGAACATTTGTGTAATACGAATTACGCATGTCAGGGTAATAATTTCCTCGATCTCGAGCGGGTAACTAAGAGTACACGTTCGGCGATTCCCGTGGTGCGTTTATGAACGCTGTGTTACAGAGTGTGAGATATATATTAAATGTTTTATGAACGGTCACTTTGTACCTAAGTATAACTCTTACACTCAAGACGTTGGTTTGTGAACGCACCCCTACTGATATAAATGTTCAAGTTTTGGTTTCATGGTATATTATAAAGTATAAAATAAAGAGAACCAAACGTGATGTTGATTTATAATTAAATGGTTCAAGCAATTTTATTTTTTATAATGACCTAACAAATTTAAAATGTTCTCATTCGCATTGAATGATGAAAAGAAAATATTAGAGAATACATATTTAGATTTATGGTTTTGGTTACGCATTATGTTTCACGGAAAGGTATCTGTCAATTCTGTCATTAAAATTATTCACATACATATTTGTTGTCTTACAATTATATATATTTATAAAAGTGTTAATTTAAATAATATTATCAGCAAACTTACTGAAATTTTATTATAATTTGTGAGAATATATATTGTTGATCACTTTCCTGTACAGTGCGATACATTTAAACTGTTTTTTGTATAAAATATTTAATCCAAAAGTGATGGTTTAAGTGGCGAAAAAAAGTCTTTTTTTGGATTTTCTCTGTAAATTGTGTATAACCCGCCAATTTTTCGACGGATAATCTTCAAAATGAGTGATTACTATCGATTTTTCGCAAAATCAGTCAAAAATTCGTGTCTCCATATAGTTCACCGGACCCTCCAGCAGTAAAAGTACAACGTATGAAGATGTCATAAAAACCCAAAAATGAAATATTTTCTCGATATTCTCTCTCATCAAGAAGACAGCTAGCGGGTGAGTCAATTGACCAATATTTACAAACTTTGAAGCAGATGAGAAAAGACTGCAAATTTAAAGCTGTCACGGCCGAACAGAATAGAGATGATTGTATCCGAGACTCATTTATCAGTGGTCACCACAAATTAGACAGCGGCTTCTAGAGCTTCTAGTGAGCTTAATTCAAGCAAGGGCGTTAGAAATATCCAAGCAACATGCTTAATCATATTCATCAACTTTTGATTCAAGTGTTGCCGTTTTACAAAACGCAGAACCGTCACAAGATTCTGAAAATTCATCAACCAGGCAGTTAGCGGCTGCTGCATCTTTTTAGAAATGTTTCTTTCGTGGCAGAGATAGACACCTACATGAACACTCTCCTGCTAAAAATGCAATTCCTGCAATAAAAGAGGTCATTTTTCAACTGTGTGTAGATCAAGTAACACCAGAAGAACTCAGAAAGCATTTGCTGCTATTTTTTCTACAATTTCTGCTGTTTCTCCTAGTTGTTTATCCAAATTTATTATTCAAATTAAAATAAAGAACATAATCACACATCGATACAGGGAGTTATATTTCAAGTAAAATTGTTGCCAGTAGAAATATTTGTCGTCTCATTCCATCAAGAATCAATGTTAAAATGGCTTCAACATCTCTAACGTCGCAAGCTCTTGGATATTGTATTGTACCCCTACAAATTTTGGATAACATTTCTTCAAATGTAAAGCTTTTAGTCCTTAATGATTTCTGCACTGAAGTGATCATTGATCATGATATTCTGAAGCAACATTCCCGACTCGAAATTCTTTTTGGAGGTGATAAATTTACCCTATCAAAATGCAATTTAGCAGAACCATTCAGTCTATTTTCAAATTTGACGTTCAATTGCAAACCAATCGCAATAAAATCCCGTCGATTTACATCTTCACACCTCAACTTTATTGAGCAAGAAATCATCTTCTAAAAGAAAAGATTATAGAACCCTGTATCTCCCTTGGCGAGCTCAACCTCTGGTAACTTCAAGTGAAAACCACAAGAAACGTATGTGTATTGACTATTCTCAAACCATAAATAAATATACATTATTGGATGCATACCCATTGCCACGAGTAGAAGACATTGTAAACCAAATTTCCGTTGTAAGTACAATTGACCTCCGTAGTGTCTATTACCAAACTCCAATTAAATATGAAGAAAATATCTACACAGCATTTGAAGCTTGTGGAAATTTGTACCAATTCACTCGAATTCCGTTTGGTGTTACCAATGGAGTCGCTTGTTTCCAACGAACCGTCGACAGTATCATCTAGAAAAAAAACCATAAAAGCGTTTATGCTTATCTGGATGACGTCACTGTTTGTGGTAACTCACAGGAAGAACATGATCAAAATTTACAAAAAATTTTGGATGTCATTAAGAAGTACCGGTTAACAATGAATGAAACAAAATCAAGATTTTCCCTTATTCGATTTGGATTCTTGGTTATTTAATATGCGACAAAACTGTCAAGCCGGACCCAGAACGACTTAAGCCTCTTTTGAATTTACCAGTACCTGATACTACAACTTCTCTTCGAAGAATTCTAGGAATGTTTGCACACTACTCTAAATGGGTTCCTAAATTCTCCGAAAAAATTCAGCCGCTAGCATACAGCACAAGTTTTCCATTGTCTGAAAAAGCAATTTTTGCATTTAGACAGCGCAAACTCTTCGATTTCTTCAATTGATGACGACGCTATGTTAACTGTTGACACCGATGCCTCAGAATTTGCGATAGCTACTAAATTATCCCAATCAGGAAGACCAGTCTCATTTTTCTCAAGAACCTTGTCCTCTCATGAACAAAAGCATTAGTCAGTTGAAAAAGAAGCGTACGCAATAGTAGAAGCACTGAAAAAGTGGCGACATTTTTTAATTGGTAGACATTTTCAACTCGTTACTGACCAGAAGTCAGTGGGATTTATGTTTAATAACAAGTCCTCCTCCAAAATCGAAAATGAAAAAATTCAACGTTGAAGTTTGGAATTGTCATGCTACAAGTATGATGTCGTTTACAGGTCAGGAAGTCAAAACACGGTAGCTGATGCATTTTCCCGTATTACTTCTGCAATCATGTCATCGGCTGATCAAAAGAAATTATTCGATTTACATTATTCTTTGTGTCGCCCTGGTATTACCCGGTTTTTCCATTGGATACGCGGCAAAAATCTCCCTTATTCTGGGGATGACGTCCGTCAAATTACCTCCTCATGTCCTGTTTGTGCTGAAATTAAACCAAAATTTCATAAAAATGAAGGAACGTTAATCAAAGCCACCTCACCATTTGAACGTCTTAATTTGGATTTTAAAGGTCCTTTGCCGCCATCTTCAAGAAATAAGTACTTACTAACCGTTGTTGATGCATTTTCCAGATTCCCATTCGCATTTCCGCATGTTCCGACACATCATCCTCTATAGTTATCCAATGTTTGCGTCAAATATTTTCTACATTTGGCACTCCGACAAGGTACTTCTTTTATTTCCCGTGAACTTAAGTCATTTTTAGAGTCTCATGGTATTGCTTCAAGTCGCACGACTCCCTATAATCCTCAGGGTAATAGTCAGTGCGAACGATTTAATGGAATTATATGGCAAACCATCCAGTTGGCTTTAAAATCTCAAAATTTGGAAATAAATCAGTGGGAGCAGGTTCTAGTGGATTCTATTCACTCTATTAGATCTCTTTTATGTACTGCTATCAACTCGACCCCACATGAATGTATGTTTAAATATCTGAGACTTTCAACTTATGGATCTCCAGTTCCTACATGGCTAGCTCCACCAGGACTAATACTAATAAAGAAATTTGTCCGTTCGAATAAATACGAACCCTTAGATGACGAAGTCCAACTCTTAGAAGCCAACTCGGAATACGCCCATATCCGACTGGAAAATGGAGAAGAAAAGACAGTTTCAACTCGGCATTTAGCTCCTCGAGGAGACATATCATTAGTTCGCTGCGATGAAAATTCTGTCAATCAAGATCAAGTCTATCAAATCAAGCGCATCAAAATCAAGATGAAAGCGTTCACGAAAGTCGAGAACAAAGCATTCATGAAAATCAAGACCATCTGATTCAAGACCACTGCATTCAAGAACAGAACAATCAAGACGCAGTAATGAATATCGATAGGCCAGTTAGGACACGAAGGCGTCCTCAATATTTAGAAGACTTCCTAGAGAAATAAGAAGGCGGGAAGAATGTCATAATATTGGATGAAGAAAAGGTAAGTATTTCGTGCAGAATTTTAATTTATAAAATTATAGCAAAGCGCTTTCGACAAATAATGTCATCATCAGTGTCTACCTGTAAGTAAGTAATATTGAATTGAATTTCAGAAATTATGATAATGAGAACGTTGAAAATTGAAGAAATTACATACTCGTCAGGTGTACAAGAACCAAACCATAAAAATACGATGTGTCCAGAGGACCATGTAAATATTTATAAAAGGGACATCATAAGAACAACATTTTAAATATATACTTATACCAGGATTAACCTGGATAAAAGTTTCAAAAAGCGAGACACATGTCTACTGTAACTTAGTCCACTATATAACTAAATAAACAAATGAAAATTGACAGTGTGTCAAAAGCTGACAATGAAGTTTAGCATAGAACATGACATATAAAAATAGTGATCTGTGTTATTAAAAATAGACAAATTAGTCAAATTGATCTTACTATTTTAAACGTCTATGAAGGGAAATGTACGCTCTGTTTAAATTAACTTGAGTGTTGAGACAAAAATCATTATTCAATAATTCCCTGTTAATATGTAAATCTTCAAGAAAATCTAATCTATTGTAATTTTTAGAAGTCACCTCATGTAAAATTCTTGAATTCCTATTTGGACTGAAATTGTGGTTGTTAAATCTTAAATGTTGACCAAAAGCTGAAATTTTGTTAGGGTTTAAATGCTCGGTTATACAGACCCTCAAAGGTCTGCAAGTTCTTCACAATCATCACAATTCAACCTGTATATGCCACCCTTTGAAAGTTTTTCAATTTTATCTTTTGTGTTGACCAAGTATCTGTGGAGGCTGTAGTTGGTTTTAAAAGAAATTTTAAGGTTATCTATGTTGCTTTTAATGCAACCAGCAATTTTATTAAAAACATTGTCATTTAAAAAAGGAAGTGAAACAAATTGTGCTATTGATTCTACTTTGGGGTTCTTTTTTGTTTTTAATTTTTTGGATAAAACTATTAATAATATTCGGGTTATAATTATTATTTGAAGCTATTTGTTTAATGATATTCAATTCATTCTGATAATCAACTGCAGAAAGGGGCACATTCAAAAGTCTATGAATATAACAGTTGAAGGCTGCCATTTTGTGTTGATTAGGATGATTAGATATGCTAGGTATGACGTGATCGGTTTGTGTGGGTTTTCTAAATATGCTAAACTTTTATAGATTGCTAGTTTTATGGATTGTAAAGTCTAAGAAATTTAATTTATTATTTGATTCTAATTCAAGTGTGAATTTGATACTTGGGTGGACTTGGTTTATTTTTGTTAGAAGATTGTTGACAATGCCAATGTCACCATCCACAAATACCAAACAATCATCAACATATCTAAACCAATGTAAAATTTCTGGATTATTTGCAGTGATAATAAATTTGTTTTTTAAATTATTCATAAAAATATCTGCTAAAAGAGGTGATAAACAACTACCCATGGCAAGTCCATCTGGTTGTTTATATAACTTATTAAAAACAAAAAAGTCCTGTGAAAGGCAAAAGTTTAACAAGGTCAAAATGTGATTTATGGAAATGGCATCAACTTGAGCAAGGTTTAAGGCCTCACTTACATGTGGTAAGGTTTCGGTATTCGGAACTGAAGTGAAAAGATTACTTACATCAAAGGAAATCATCAAGCTTTCTTGAGGTAAATTTAAATTATTTAATTTGTTAATCAAATCTAAAGAGTTACTTACTGTATATTTTGGAGTGAAGTGTGTTAGGTCTTTTATAAGCCTGTAAATAAATAAAGCTAAAATAGAAATCGGAGTGTTAGTGAAGCTAACTACTGGTCTTATTGGTATGTCGATCTTGTGGATCTTAGGAAGTCCATACAAGCGAGGAATGACTGGGTTGCTGCTAATGAGAAAATAAGGGGCTGAATGTTCGATGAAAAAATCTTTATGGATATTTAACTGAGTTTTCAATTCCCTAATAAAATTATTGAATGGATTAGATGATAAAAGTTTGAAATTGTGTTCAAATTTTTTCAATTTTTTCAATTTTCAACGTTCTCATTATCATAATTTCTGAAATTCAATTCAATATTACTTACTTACAGGTAGGCACTGATGATGACATTATTTGTCGAAAGCGCTTTGCTATAATTTTATAAATTAAAATTCTGCACGAAATACTTACCTTTTATTCATCCAATATTATGATATTCTTCCCGCCTTCTTATTTCTCGCTTTTTGAAACTTTTATCCAGGTTAATCCTGATATAAGTATATTTTTAAAATGTTGTTCTTATGATATCCTTTTTTTAAATATTTACATGGACACACATCGTATTTTTATGGTTTGGTTCTTGTACACCTGACGAGTAAGTAATTTTTTCAATTTTCAACGTTCTCATTATCATAATTTCTGAAATTCAATTCAATATTACTTACTTACAGGTACGCACTGATGATGACATTATTTGTCGAAAGCGCTTTGCTATAATTTTATAAATTAAAATTCTGCACGAAATACTTACATTTTCTTCATCCAATTAAATTGGAACGTGCACACAGCTTGACAATTTTCACTATCATAATATTACCCTCTTGATTATATCCATGACATTGTCAATTATGTTACAAAGTTGTCAATAATTTTATGTCAGTTATTTTCTGTAGAATAAAGCCTTATTCCAAAGGTAATCCATTGTATTCACTACAATCAGTAATTCATGTGAATGAAATTTAATCATCCATTCGTTAGTCATATAAGTATCAACAACTTTTTCCACTTCTCTTCTTTTTTCATATCATAATTTTGTATAAAACATAACGGTTTATCCTCTTTTATGTGTCCGTATTATTTTTATTGTTCAAATCAATCACTGATCACTACGTAACATTATTCCAAAAGTAAATGGAAAATTACAAGAAGAGCTTTGTCAAATACAACGGAAATTATGCAAAAATTAGCAAAAAGCTTTGAAGAAGGAGGAAATAAAGAATCGTATTGAACGTTTATACAGAAAAGATAGATATTGCTCTTAAATCACATCCCCAACCAGTCATTCATAAATTCGATTTGTTATGAAGCCAACATCAATTTATAGGCCAAGTGGTGAACGACGTGAGACGAGAAGCGAAGAGGGGATGATCGTTAGGAAAGTAACGTCACAGATTAGGCATATTCTCTGTTACGATGTAGTATTTAGAAAAAAACTATGACGATAACTGTTACTACGTATACAACTATTTTGTTGAATGTTTTCGCTTATATTTGTCTCTTCGTCTGCAGATTCTTTATATCAGACGATGAAAGTGACTACTACCTGTACTTCGTGTGGCGAAGTCAAGCAGAATAAAAAAAAGTCTACTGAAAAAATTAACACAGGTAAACTACGGAGATAGTGTAGTGAAAAGTGATTTGAATGATAAAAAGAGAACATTTACTCATAGTAATTTTATCATAAAGAATTATAATTTAAAAAAAAATTAAAAACTAGGTTGATGATGGAATTTCCTGAAATATTTTAATTTCGAAATGACTCATAAAATCTCATGAATTCACTTTTTAATCTCTTCTTCATCCCGATTTATAAAAGCAATATATTTCATAATCACAATTTTATCCAATAATTAGATTACAAAAAAATAGCCTGTCCAGCGCTCCCACTTACCCAATAAAACGTTGACCGTGATCGTAATCGAGAAAATATCAATCTACGCCTGATCGCCTGTTGAGTCCAGCTTGATTGAAAAAGAAAATATTTAATTTTCTCTTTTAATAAAACGATTAGAGGGCCCTGTTTATTTGAAATCAATTCATAACGGGTGAATTTTTTTGCCGCATTTTTTGCAGCTATCAGTCTCGACTTCCCTCTCAGATTAAAAGCGGCGATACACAAACGTTCAGTGATTTTTCGCCGACTAAATGGGTTAATCGACAACGTGGAAAAAAGTTTAATCGGTGGGTTATCATTTTTCACGCTGCTAGGAAAACCCAGGAAATTGACTTTTCGTAACACTTTATCGGATTTTATTGAGAGTAATTCAGGTTAATTGTTTTGCGATTTTTTGTTTATAGTTTGAAATGTTTTATTTGAACAGATAAAAAATATTATAAAACAGTTATTGGAAAAATACCCAAAAACATATACGAAGTATGTTTAGAGATATTTTCGGTACTTTTTTATATTTAAAGTCGCATTCACCCAAAGGGTTATTAGCGACTACTGTATTTATTCTACAATATAATATGAAATTGACTGTCTCGACCCTTACTTCGTGGAATATGCTCATATTAGTGTTTTTAAATGGAACTCACGGTCTCTAGTTAATTCCACAATATAATACAAGTTATTGAAAATTCTAAAAAATTGACAATTGTTTCGATAAATCAATATCATCGTCAGAATGACAGAAGTTACATTTCATTTTATGCGTACCTGATGTTTAGTAGTTATTTTTGGCTAGACCAAGAAGTAACCTAACTTGTGATTGGCTTAATATATGTTTATAGAAAAAAGAAGAAGATGTGATATTACAAATATTGAAGCTTAGATATTATTAGCCCTATGGTGATATCCTGGATATCATTTTTCCAATTAAGATCAGTATAACTGTGCAATGATATAGAAAACCAGGAAAACTATATCTGCTGATCTTTACAATTATCACTTAAGAAGACAGTTTATTAGTGGAGAATTCCCTAGATTTAACTGTTCATTGACAACTTCATATTGTGGGTTTCTTAAATGTCTTCTAATTTCCAGATCTTCAAGGAAATCCAGTTCTTGTTTCTTTTCACAAATATGCAGCACTTCTAGTTCTGTGTTAGGTGTCAATGAATGACTGGTGTCAAGTAGATGTTTTGCGTAGTGAGATTTATCTGGTTGTTTTAATCTGTATGCTCGTACGTGCTCACTGTATCGGATTTCAAAATTTCTAAGGGTCTGACCCAAATAGACAGCATTACATTCTGGACATCTGAGTTTATATATACCTGACTTCTTTAATTGTGGTATTTTTGTTTTTACATTTAACAATTTTGTACTAACGTTACTTTCTGTTTTAAAAGAAATTGTTGTATTCGTTGCTGAAGATATTATCTTTGAAATATTATTAGTAATATTTCCTGCATATGTGATGGTTTTATAAGTTTCAATTTCATCAGCTTGTTTAGGATATATTAGTTGTAATGCCACTTTTTCCTCTTTTTTACTAATTAGCTTATTTATCATATCTAATGGATAACCGTTAGATGTTGCTATTTGTCTAATTATATTAATCTCTCTATCAAAATTACATTTGTTCATAGGAACTGAAAAAGCTCTATGTATCATTGAATTATATGCTGCTAGTCTGTGTGACACAGGGTGGTTAGAATTGAATGGAATTGTCACATCAGTCTGTGTTGGTTTTCGGTAAATTGAATAATCAAGTACATTATTAACTCTTTGAATTTTTAAATCAAGAAAATTGATTGAGCTATTTTCTTCAATTTCTAATGTAAATTTAATTTTCGGGTGTAAATTATTGATGTGGTTGAAAAATACATCTAATTGTCGATCACTACCCATAAAACAAGCTAATATGTCATCTACATATCTATACCAAAATAAAATATTTTTTTAAATGTAAAAACAAAAATACCACTATTAAAGAAGTCAGGTATATATAAACTCAAATGTCCAGAATGTAATGCTGTCTATTTGGGTCAGACCCTTAGGAATTTCGAAATACGATACAGTGAGCACTTACGAGCATACAGATTAAAACAACCAGATAAATCCCACTACGCAAAACATCTACTTGACACCAATCATTCATTGACACCTAACACAGAACTAGAAGTGCTGCATATTTGTGAAAAGAAACAAGAACTGGATTTCCTTGAAGAACTGGAAATTAGAAGACATTTAAGAAACCCACAATATTGTAGTTGTCAATGAACAGTTAAATCTAGGGAATTTTCCACTAATAAACTGTCTTCTTAAGTGATAATTGTAAAGATCAGCAGATATAGTTTTCCTGGTTTTCTATATCATTGCACAGTTATACTGATCTTAATTGGAAAAATGATATCCAGGATATCACCATAGGGCTAATAATATCTAAGCTTCAATATTTGTAATATCACATCTTCTTCTTTTTTCTATAAACATATGATAAGCCAATCACAAGTTAGGTTACTTCTTGGTCTAGCCAAAAATAACTACTAAACATCAGGTAGGCATAAAATGAAATGTAACTTCCGTCATTCTGACGATGATATTGATTTATCGAAGAAATTGTCATTTTTTTAGAATTTTCAATAACTTGTATTATATTGTGGAATTAACTAGAGACCGTGAGTTTCATTTAAAAACACTAATATAATATGAGTATTTTTAAAACCGAAATTTTGATAATTTAACAGAAGAAATACTTTGGCAGAAATTTAATATCTGTCGCGACTTACAGCCAGTGAAGTTGTGAGAAAATATTGGATTTATAATAATAATAATATAATAATTAATTCACAAGGTAAAGATAAAAAATGACAATTTAAATACAGGTAATATATGAATAAATAGAGGTTAATCTACGAGGTATAGTTTGTATATCAGAATACACATATATACCTGTATGTAGAGCGAGAATATATAAATAAATAAACAAACAAATATACAAAACGGCACACAAAACATAAGATGAATTGAAATGTACAGAATAGTTCCTAATTATAAAGTTAAAAATACATAAAAAGTAGTGCTTAAATAACCTAATGAAATATATGAAAAAAAAATATTAGTAGTACTCTAACATCATACCAATTGTTAGTAATATAAATAGTTTTCATTTTAATTATCATTATTGATGGTTTTAGTTTCCTATTATTGATTTGACGTAGGTGGTTGGTAGCTCTCTGATATAATCTTTGACTGATTTAGTGAAGCGTTGGATTGTGGGTGCGTTTTTAATATTATCAGGTTAGGAATTGAATACCTTTGGTCCCAGATATCGGTAGCATCTCTGACCGACTGATTTCTTCATAAATGGGGGTATAAACTTGTCCTTTTGTCGCGTCCTATGTTGGTGAGAATGTGTAAGGAGTTCGTTCGTATGCAAATATTGTGTTTTTCCTAGTTTCAAGAATTAAATTTTCTTCAAATCATAAACTTGTGTCTCCTCAAATAGCGCTTCACTTGGATATCGGTTTTTTCTACACATTATTAGTTTCAAGAATCGCTTTTGTATGATTTCTAATGATTTCAGGTATGTTTTGAATACTCCATCCCATCCTATAATACCATAGCCCAGATGCGATTCAACTAAACTGTGGTAAAGATTTTTTTTTTGTTTAAAGTTGAGTATATGTGAGACTTGTTTGATTCTATATACAACACTACGTAATTTTTTTACTAAATAGTTTATATGTACGTCCCATCTAAGGGGGCTGTCTATCATAATACCCAAGTATTTAACCCTTTTCGATGGTAAGATTTCAAGGTCATCTTCTATTGATATTTTGTCCAATGTTGGGAGGCTATTATCAAACCATTTCTTAATGTTACCAAAGTCAGTTTCTATTTTATTCTATAAGTCGTTCCATGTGTTACTTTCATAGAATATGACCGTACCATCTGCAAAACTTATGATGCTGCCTTGTGTTCGTATGGAGAATAAATTATCTAGATAAATATTGAATAGCAAAGGTCCCAACACCGTTCCCCGGGGTACACCACATGATATAGTTTCTTTTTTGCTGAGTATGTTATGTATTTTTGTTTGCTGTTTCCTGTCAGTTAAGTATGAGTTGAAAAGGTCATGTGATTTACCCTTCACTTCCAGATCGTCAAGGCTTGATAACAGTATATTGTGGTCCACGGTATCGAATGTCTTTGCCAAGTCTAGAAAAATTCTAATGGAGGTTTTTTTTTATCTATAGAATCATATATTTTGCTCGTGAGTTCTAATATCGCATCGCTGGTGGACTTTTTTTCTGTGAATCCATACTGCGCTCCTGACAACAGATTGTATTTCTTCAGAAACTAATTTAGTCTTTTTTTTATGATCTTTTCCATAATTTTACCCAAATTTGATATAAGTGTTATAGGTCGATAATTTGAAACCTCTGTCTTTTCGCCAGTTTTGTCAACAGGTACCACAGTTGACATTTTGAAAGCAGAAGGAAAGTGACCACTTGACAAGGATTTATTGATAATATAACTTAGAGGTTTGGCTATGTAAGTTGATATGAGTTTCAGTGTTTCCGATTTCAAGCCATCAGGTCCTGGTGATTTTTTATTTTTCAACTGCACCAAAACCACTATTAATATTCAAATTACACTTCTAAACTAATAAACTATCAATTCCAATAATAAATATACTATATTATGCACGAATATTTAGTTAGAATTGATTTACTGGTTGGATATGAAATATCTTGTTTCATATTTTTTTTTCAGATTTACGTATTGTTACGAAACAGCACACTGGTATAGTCCCTAAATCCGACTCTGTCTAAGCCAGGTATAAAAGTTAAAATTATGGCGGATACGCAGTTATAAAAAACTGTTTACGAGTTCACGACTATCTTATGTAAACATTGTTTTTGTGACCAGAGTTATCTAGAAAAGGCCAGAAAAATTTTTCGTGACTGTGTAATCCGCAGCCCAGAATTTACTAGTAAAAACGGCTTTTATATAAAAGGGACTGATCAGGAAGAGTGAGTTAGTTTATAATTTGACATCGTGAGTTGAACAGTAACCAAGTGCATATAAATTAAATGATTATATAAATTATTTTAAGTGAATGTACTGAGTATATATAAATTAAGTGTTAGTGATTAGTTTAGTGTTTAAATAAATTAAGTAAGTGAACCTACCGTGTGTTTAAAATTTATCCCACCCGTTTATTGGTTAAATAAATAACAAAAACATTACAGTATATTATTTTAAAAATCTTCGATAATCCCACATTATATTCAATAGCTTGTCATGAGAAAATTTTCATTCTCTGTATATCTATTATTAGATTATTCTGTTTTAGTAATAAGGTATCTGATGAGCAATAACATATTCAAAGTATTCAAAGAGAACAGAGCAAAACTTTAACCCCTCATATTTTCCCGATCTTCAGTCGCCCTAAGTGCGTTCATAAAGAATTGAAATTAAAATTAAGCAATGCATACCCCAGTTTGTCAACCCTTTGACTTAGATATTGATCTGTAGCCCTATATATACAGGACGAAAGAAATCAACATATTAGTAATGACGAATTTGGGGTTTCATTTCATGAGCTTAGCTTTTCAAATACTGAATGATAATAAATTATATTATCATAACTTTAACAAAATTATTTAAATTTTCTCTAATTCTCAGCTATTTTTGTTCTAAAATGGATTAATATTAGAAAAGATTACGAATCAATTACACTGAAGGGAAGCTTGGGGTTTATCTGCACGCTTGCAGAAAACAGTATTGGAAACTGCTTAACGCCGAGAGGATCATGTGTTCTGTCTTTCCAAAAATTGACCAATACAGTTCCTACTTGTATGGAGAGAAATGAGAGAGAAAGTTTCAAAAGAGGGAATTGTGGGAAGACAGTTTCCCACCAAAAATTTGTGCAAGATCACGAATAACGAGACTTGCGAATAAAATGTGATGATTGAAATATTGAAACTAGAAATGATTTCACAAGTGTTGGAATGAACATTTTTCATATAGAAACAACCAAATCTATTTTTTGGTTTGAGTAGTTGTTACAAACTTAGCTGTTTTGTAGAAACCACTTACCGGTCAACATCAACTACTCCTTGATTGAGGCTAGAAAATCACTCTCAGATGTAGAATGACCATATTTTTTAAATTCAAAACGAATACTACTAAGAGAGATGAAGAACGATAATGTAGAAGTAACGACGACTGAAGTTTCAAAACTACTGGGTCGCCTTTCCATAAATTGTTTAGCCTAATCTGAACGTTCTATGTTTGGACTGACACAATGAGATGTTGGTTAATCATTTGATAACTCTGATATTACTGAAACTATTTTTTTATTTTTTTTAAATAATATTAATCCTTTTCACCTACTGTAATCTAAAAAAATCATACACAGCTCTTGCTTGCATTAGATGTAAAAATTCGTCATGTTCTTTAAAAAGGCCAGTAGTAATAGAAATATATTCACATTACTATAATATCAAGATATCGTTCGATTCGGTGTCGAATCTTTGTGTAGTACAGTTGTGCTCTCTGAAATGACAAATAAAATAAGTAGTTAAAAACGAATCAGTGTATATTTCTCAATGAATCAAAGCAAACAGTGAGAATAACAGTTTAACTTTTTATCGATCGTTAGTAAAACAACAATTAATAACTAAAAGTGAATCTGAATTTGATATCAGATATTAATAGTATTTAGAAAATATTTCGCCAGACCCCTATTAAGACGAAGTGATGCTAGTTATTCTGCTGAAAATCTTTTATAAAATATGAATAACTTTGGCATGGCGAGTACCTCTGACTACAGGGGTACTCAAAATGGTAAATCAAATCAAGAAAACTCTTTGAATCCCCCAACTCAGTCTTATTCTACAGTAGTACAAACATTCAAATTCCCATCAAAGGAGCAAGCCATCATATTCCCCGCTATGGAAGAAGTGAAAATCCATGAATACATACATAATCGCCCTTGGAACAAAAGTTCAACCTAAAGAACTAATTTTCTCATCTAAAATTTCGAACAACAGAGTATGCATATATCTCTCTAGTCAAACCATAGTTAGTCGCGTCAACGCCTGCGGAAATAATGATGAACCTGGGAAAGTGGTGCGACAGGACGAATCGGGATGCGGTTTTCTACATTCACTGATTATCACGAAATGTGGGGCGGTAGATTTTCCCTCCCACCGAAAATTGCATTGCTGCAGGCCAAAGTGCACGCGAAAAGTGCATTATCTGGGAGGCCTTTTGGAAGATTTTCAAATTTGATAAATAAGTGTCAGAACTGGCCCGGACTGGGTACTCGGGGGGTTTTCGAGGCCGCTGATCACGAATATAATATTCAAATTGACCTCCGAACACCTGGTGCACCAGAACCTGACCCTAAACGTCATCTCCGGGGGTTTTCCTGACACATTCGAAGAAGGTCAACCAAAAATCATTTTGGGGTTTTTTTTGGCCCGCTGAATCCAAATATGGCATCGGCGAGCTCCCCACTGGCACCAGGTGCACCGAAACTCGGGCTAGAACGTCATCTCCGAGAGTTTTCTTGAGAAGAGTGCCATAAACCACCCGAAAATCATAAGAGGGCAGTTGTGTGTGGCGGTGGTCCCGAATTTCACATCGGAAACAACCCCCCGAACACCTGGTGCACCACAACCTGACCCTAAACGTCATCTCCGAGGGTTTTCCTGACACAATCAAAGAAGGTCAACCAAAAATCATTTTGAGGTGTTTTTTGGCCCGCTGAATCCTAATCTGGCATCGGCGAACACCCCACTGCCACCTGGTGCACCGAAACGCGGGCTACAACCTCATCTCCGAGAGTTTTCTTGAGGGGTGGTGTGGGGTGGTGGTTCCGAATTTCACGTCCAAACCAACCTTCTCGACCCCTGCCGCGCTGTGATTTTTATCTTTACATCTTGTGGAATTATTGATTCCACTTAAATAATGCGAGGAGGAGAGAAATTAATATAAAGTAAATAAAGAAGTCGATATTGGGGTCGTATCTGTACAACTCTCGGAGATGACGTTCAAGCCCAGGTTTCGGTGCACCAGGTGAGGTGCTCGCCGATGTCAGATTTGGATTCAGCGGGCCAAAAAACCCTCCAAAATGATTTTTGGTTGACCTTCTTTGATTGTGTCAGGAATCCCCCCGGAGATGACGTTTAGGGTCAGGTTCTGGTGCACCAGGTGTTCGGAGGTCAATTTGAACATTATATTCGTAATCAGCGGCCTCGAAAACCCCCGAGTACCCGATCAGGGCCAGTTTTGACCCTTATTTATCAAATTTGAAAATCTTCCAAAAGGCCTCCCAGATAATGCATTTTTCGCGTGCACTTTGACCTGCAGCAATGCAATTTTCGGTGGAAGGGAAAATCTACCGCACCACATTTCGTGATAATCGTTTTTGGAAGAGAATGCAGAAAACCGCATCCCGATCCGTCCTGTCGCACCACTTTCCCAACAGTTCGCAGGCGTTGATGCGACTAAGTGGACACATTTCTAAATAAAGGAGGAGAAGTTAACAGTCAAATCCTCAAACTTCGCCGTTTGATCTAACCATCTACTCGATTAGTCCTTTCTAACGTATGTCAAACAATCCCTCACAACATTATAAAACAGAGTCTCAGAGATCTAGGATTATCCCTGATGTCACCTATAACATTTCTTCGGATTGGAATTTCACAGCCCGAATACAGCCACATATTGAGTTTCCACAGACAAGTCTTCATACAACCTGCTCCTAACAACAATAATTGTTCTCCTTCACCTGTATCGATTCTCGTATACTATGATAATACTCCATACCGTTTTTTCCTTTCTGAAGATAAACGTATGTGCTACAAATGTGAGAAGAATGGTCATATCTCTGTTAATTGTCACGAGACTATTTCTGAACCTATAGCCGACACTCTACAAGAACAACCAGTAGAAGATATACTTCCTCAAGCTCAAGAAACTCCCTTGAATGTTACAGAACCTATAATCAGCCTTATCCAAGATAACACAATTGAAAATTTAGCCCCTCAAGGCCAAGAAATCTCCACCTTAATAAACACCTCCTCGCCTAAGCGGCCTCATTCAGAGATCAGTCCACCGATTCAGAATCCAGCGGAAGAGTGGGAGCCTCCTTTCATCATTCCCATTTCTCAGGGTCAGAAGAAATCGAAGCCTCAAACACATATCCAGTCCGTTGAATCCCTGGTTTCTCCTATCAAACAACTGTTTGAGGACAATTCATCTAATTTTTCACTGGACTATAGTCAGATTGTTAGTTTTCTGGAGAACTCGTTCGGTTCCCCAGACCCCACAGTGTGGCCCGCAGGTATACTGGGGAAGTTCACGCGCTTCTAGCTATACTTACTAAGGCATATCCACCACTCACCGAACGTAGCAGTAAGACCAGAATCACAAAATTGAAAAAGCTCAACAGAGAACTAGAAACCGGCTCTAACATCTCAGTGTCCGGAAGCGAAATATCTCTGGAAACATTCTAAGACCTCCCAACTCCATACATAATCAGAATCATTCATCTTGCAATTGAGAAAAAAGTGGTGAAATTGTGTGGGTTTCATCACATGTAGGAATAGTTGGTAACGAAACTGCTGATACAATAGCCAGAGAAACATATTCAAATCCCCTCTCTCAACTGATTCACCAAGTGCCACATGAAGATTACACTCATACCATCTTCTTCTTCTTTACGTGCCGTCTCCTTTAAGAAGGTTGGCTATCATCATGGCGATTTTTATCTTTGAAGCTGCGGATCTGAACAAATCAACAGAGCTACTGTTGTACTACTGCCTTAGGTTGTTCAACCAGGAGATGCGTCTTCTTCCTATACTTCTTTTATCCTGTATTTTTCCTTCTATAATAGTTTGCAGCAGTGTATACCTCTCCCCTCTCATCACGTGGCCCAGATATTGCAATTTTCTGATTTTGATTGTGTTGATTATTTCCTTCTCCTTTCCCATTCTTCTCAATACCTCATTGTTCGCTGTTTTGCTCACACAGCTTATACTGAGGATTATTCGATATGACCACATCTCGAATGCTTACAGCCGGCCAGTGTCATACCATCTGGAAACTCACAATGAATACATGGAGGGAAAGATGGCAAGCTCTTGAGAATAATAAGCTCAAAACAATCAATCCCAGCTCGAGCCTCCAGAATTATGGATCATTCTCCCGTAGACACCAAACAATTCTAACCCGCCTTAGGATCGGCCATACTAGATACACGCACCAGTTTCTACTGAGAAAATAAAACTCCAAAAGATGTGTCTCCTGTTACGAAGAACTGAACGTTAAACACATAATCATGGAGTGTCCCGACTGTAGTGAGGGGAGACTAACTTCAGGACTGCTCGAAAAACTTAGTGATGCTTTGAACCCGGATAACATCGAGTTGCTACAAAAGTTTTTGGAATTAATTAATATTATAAACCTAATATAAGTGATACCACCGCTAATAACCTTCGTGGTTGATGCGGTTTTTTATTTGAATAAAAAAAAGATATGGTTTAATATTTAAATTTACATTGTATGAAAACGGTTGAAGCATTCTTTTGGATTTCGCTCCACATATAAATTGAACTTTTTGCTTGTAATATCTACAACTAGATTTCTTATCTTGATAAACAATCAAATGGTTTTTGCAGTTGTATTTTGCGTGCAATACTGTGTTTATATTTCGCCTTACTGGGTCACTTTTCCTGTGTTTCTTGTACGTTTCAAGAATATTGCAAATCGTATGTCTTCTAAATTCGGGCTTTTCTTTTTCTCGGTTCAATTACCATGCGTGTTGAACAGACAATGTCATTACCATGTGCCAGTATTAGAAAGTACCATTTTCCCTCTACCGCCCATAAAAGAATTATCAGTTTCGGGTGAGCAACAGAAATATGTGCGTCTATTCTTTTTGGGAAATACGTATGATGGCTGTCAAAATTGAACAAAAATTGGATGCAATTGTTTCAAAAGCAAACCACTATTCCCGTATTTTAATCAAGCCGGTAATCGTATGTTCCTGGATCAATCATTTTCATTACTGTTACATTGGGTAGAATATACTTTAGTATTCTATTGTACTCGTGCCAAACAAGCCTCTAGGTTTTAGTTCATTAAGTGAGCGCATAGAAGTAAAAAAATTATCGAAAAATAAGTGAAACCTCTGGCCAAAGTGAATGTAAGACGTCTGCGTACGATAAAACAACAGATGCACTAAGACCTAGTTTATTATATGCATCTGGTAACACCGATTAGTTGTCTTGATACGGTGTGAAGCATAAAATATAACCTAAGCATTATTTAGTGCAAATAAAACGGACACATCAGTTTAATTGAAGATATTTTAACAGCATGAAAACTAACTTTAAGTGCACACAATTTGGTTAATATTTATCTCATCTTCCTACGGAGAATTCACTCACCGAATTTACAGGAAGCTCATGTCTGACCTTACAACATAATGATGACCAGAAATTCTCTTTCATTTCTTAACAAAACTCTCATCTTTCAACTAAAGATTCCTATTTTGTTTTTAGTAGATCGTACAAAATCTATCGGTTGTCTTTTGACCCAAGCAAGGTGTATAATTTTTTTTACCGCCATTACTGGATAAACTCTGTAATTGCACATTGTAAAGTTATGAAATTTCTCCATAAATTGAAATAATTTCCGAATACTGTTGGCTCATTAATATTTAGAGTAGTTTCTGTAAACTTAAGTGGCAACCAAGGAAATCATTTCCATATTTATATAAATAAGTGCTTGCCAGATTTATTCTATCAAAAAATCAACCCCTAGGAGCTAATATATGCAATGTTTACATTTGGAACTTTTATTAGTTACTGAAGTAACAAATATTAAATTCGCAAGTATTGTTTTCTGGTTAAAAACAGGTTGCTCCTTGTATAAGAAGTCAAACGATTAATCAAATTAAATGCTAATTTGATCGTGATGATTTTTCAAAGTGTAGTTCCGAGCTGAAAAAAAAATAATGGCTTTCATTAACTCATGCCCTCTATGTATATTAAAATAGGTTCGAAAAGCCGAAATTTTTCCACTTTTTCACACTTAAAATTCTTCCGCTTCTTGACCTGTCATTAGATGGCTTAACAAGTTCATATTGGACATAACGGCAATATTTAAATTTTTACGACTTTTTAATTTATCATCGTTTTCTAAAAAGAGCCGCTCAACTTGAAGAATATGAATCAAGGAGAATAGAGGAAAAAATTGCAACGTAAACCAGTAGCGTACTTATAATTACTCTCTAAATTATAGTATGCATTCTAGGATAATTATTAAATGTATTAAATTTAGAATAGCCTTAAAATTGTAGTAGCTGTTAACATGCTAAAGCTTGTCCAGGGGCGGTTCCAGGGGGTGTACCCAAATTTTTTTAAATAAATTCAAAATTTAATTATTTTTTCTTAAAAAAAAACAATATAATAGTTATATAAATTCATAAATACAATTATGTTACAAACGATATAATTTAATTAATATTAAATAGGGCCGTTTCATGCTGTTAGACCTAGAAATAAACAAACTAATATTTATGAAATAATTGTTTGAGTGTAGCGATTAATAAATGCATTACTCCTTCCATAGAGGCAGACAAACAAGACTACAGATGGATGTTTTATAACGTATTTACGATAAATAACCATACCAATACCCTACAACCAGAATAACTTAATACAAGCTAGTAACGTATCTCTTCTCAGGTTATTCCTCCGTAAGTTCACGTTGGACTCCTCGCCCTAATAAGACCCTTGACTGAAAATCCTTGTCCATATATTTATTGTCCTGCCCACAAGTTAAACCTGGTACTTGTAGATGTATCCAAAAATGTTCAAAGTGTTGATGAAACTACTGGATTACTTGAAGCCATATATTCTTTTCAATCCTCATCTGTCTTGATACAAGAAATATTTTCTCTCAAGAAAACAACAAAATCTGGTAATAAACATTTAAGAGTACCCCAGCAAAGAGGCACAAAGTGGTTTTCTGAATATAAAGGTGTTCATAACATTAAAACTGAGTTCGACGTTGTTATAGCATAATTGAAAAATGTGTGGAAAGTGAAAAGAAAAAAAAATTGGCGGAAGCGAGAGAACTGTAATGACAGCTAACAGCATTTAACGTTATAATCAATTTATTTTGCCTCAACAAAATGTTTCAATGTATAAACAAACTGTCTGTGCAGCTCGAATCATCAACAAAAATAGGAAAAGGATTGAAGCTTATTGAAGCAACGTCCAAAATTATAACATCTTTTCGGAACGAGAAAGAATTTGAACAATGCTACAAAGTAGCGATTTTGATTGCAAAGCGAAACAACATTGAAATAACTGGTGAAACCAGTTCACGGGCGCAGATAGTATCTACACGTCTAGATGATTACTTTACAACAGAAACCATTGTTAAGGGTAGAAATTCCGAGACTAATTAATCCAAGATGAGAGCCATTCTAGATAATATTTTGAATGAAATGGAAAGAAGGTTTTCTGAAAACACTGTATTTTTTCTGCAGTATCTGCTTGTGATCCAACTTCAGACATGTTTTAAAACTCTGTGTGTGGTATGTACTGATGCCGCATCATGTGGTAGAGACGAAGATACTCTTTCTACACTAAAATCCCAGTGTGAGCTTCGAAAAACAATGTTTTTAACTTCTAAAGATCCATAAGAAGTTTACAATGAATTTTTCAGTATGGCTGTGGCATTCAAATATCTTAAAGAACTATACTTTTAGTTATTCCAGTCAGCACGGTCATGGCAGAAAGACGTATGACACGGATAAAACCTTATTTAAGAGCAGCGATGGCGGAACAAGCACTTAGTAATCTTGCAATTCCTTCAATAGAGAGGGAGTTAAGTCACTCTATTGATGAAGCCAGATCCAGTTATGAACGAGTTTTCATCCCAAAAAGGTTCAGTTCAGCGCCATCAAATTTCTTGAAAAAATACTTTAACTGCACTAGAACCATTACATGTCATTACACTGCTATATTTTAAATATGTTAACTTTAGACAATATTAAACTTTAATTCTAAAGAAAAATACAAAGTTGCATTTATTTATAAGAAAATGTACACATTTAATTTTTTAAATATTAAATCTAATACCTTCAATATATATATATATATATAATCGAAAAAACATTTTATTTGGTAGAAGCAGCAAAACGAACGTGTACTCTTATAACATTATATTTCCAATATTTCGACAATGAATATTGTCATCATCAGGGAGCTACAATATAATTAGATACTTAAAAGTTCTGAAAAAATAAAAAAACCTAACCTTACTTACAATGTTAGCGAGATTGTACTTATTGATGGAAAATATCCAAAACTTCAAGCACATTCATCAACCATAACAGCACAAAAATATGTAAATGAATACCACAAACATTATTATTAAAATCATTTAAAACTTGAAAATGTAAATGCCGACAAATTGAAGGTCGAGCACGTGCGTCTTAGCAACATTACATACCAATGAAATGGAAGTTAATTGAACTGTCATGTCAAAAAGTTCGATCATGACTACCAACTGAAAAGTTGTGAGAAACGTTTGTATTTCTACCACTCCAACAAATAAACATATTATTTGCTCATCATACAGGGTGAGTGAAAAAATTATTTTTAATATTATTTTAATTATTTAAGTTGAAAAAGGAAAATTATTGTAATTTTTAACATTAATATTATTATTATTCAAAAATTAACATTGATCACATAAAGACAAACATCAGATTATGAGGCTGATGACTAACAACCTCACTAATCCAAAGAGAGCTAATCAGTTGTTTATTAACAGCTTTCCTTAAGAAAAGATATCCAAACTAATGTGATCTGAACAGAATCAAATGAACATTCCTGTACAGCTGTATAATTCTTATCTAGCATCAGCAAATATGAATAGATTTCACTGAAATGATTAAGATCAGTTTTTTTATTCATACAATTATTAGATTGGAATATTAATGCAATTTCCAAGAATGTACGCTTAGATAACTTTGCCTCCTTAGCGAATACTCTAACTGCCTCGTAGTCCATGTTATGACCTTCCCTGAAAACATGTTCACCCAGTACGCGCCTCTCTGTATGCAATCTACTGTCACTCTTATGTGAGGAGACACGGTCTTTAAGAAGACTACTAGTCTGGCTAATATATTCAAGATTACAGTTCGAACAAGGAATACAGTAAACTAATTTGGAAAGATGTAAAAGTGGAGTATTGTCCTTGACTTTAGTGAACAAATAATTAATAGTCAGAACTATTCTATGAGCAATCCTAACATTACCCACCTTGCTGAAGATACGAGTGAGTTTGAGAGTAACCTCAGCAATATAAGGTGACGAGACATATAAGTGATCAGCGGGAGCAACATCAACCATGTTATCATAATTATTATTTTATACCAACATCCAAATTCTCAACATTATTAATATTATCAAAATTATTATTATTATTTAAGTTATTATTGGAAATATGATCCACAGTATGGTTTTGGACAAGATTATTGTCCTGAGAATGACTGACATTTGGTATGCCATACAAAATCTTGTTGAATAAGGGAACGGGATAAGAGTTCTGACAAAAAATGTCATGGAGAATCCTTAGGTTCTTATTGTGGAAGGAAGGATCGGAGATTTGAAGAACTCGATGTTTCATTTGCTTAACTAAGTTAATTTTTGTAGACTGTCAGTGATAGGACAAATAGTTGATATATCTACCCGAACTCATGGGTTTTCTATACCAATCGATGAGGATGGTGTTACTCGAAGTACGATAAAATCTCGTGTCCAAAAAAGGAACACTAAAATTATCGTTCTCTTTTTCAATCGTAAACTGTATGTGTTGGTCGTAACTGTTGAAAACATTCAAAGTTTCTGTTAACTGTGAACGAGGAAGGGAGATAATGATATCATCAACATATTTTTTAATAAAGGAAACATTGAAAGAAAGGACATTCAAGACACTGTCAAGCACATCATCCATCACGTAACATGCCAAAATTGGGCTTATTAGCGCTCCCATAGGGGTGCCAAAAGATTGTCTATAAATTTGGTTGTTGAAAAGTCAACATGTTGATAAAGTTACTCTCACTAATACTGCAAAAATTAATAATATTGAACCAATTAGTATGGACAGCTCTAATACAAGCATTAAGATAAACATTACTAAAAAGTGACTCCACATCGAAACTGGGCAAAACATAGTCTTCAGGAAGTTGAAAATTATTATACTTAAGAGAGAGGTCAAAAGAGTCTTTAATATAGTACTGATTTTTACAATCATAAGCCCTCGTCAGTATGTCAGTCAAGTAAGCAGCTAAAAACTCTGAAGGATTGTCATTAGAAGCAATTATCGGTCTCATTGATAAAATAGGTTTGTGAATTTTAGGTAATGCATAGAATTTTGAAATTACCCCTGTATAAGATGTAAGTTTTTTCTTTGTAACAGCATCGATCTACCTAGAATTATGAAGTTTCTTTATTAATGAATTACATTTTGTTTGAATTTGGAGAGATGGATCTCTCTGAACCAATTCGTATGACGAAGAACTATTAATAAGATCAGAAGAGAGCTCAAAATATTGATCTCTGTTGTAACATGTCGCTGAGACATGTTACTATTTTCATCAATTATTCATCAATTATTTATATAATCACAGCGGCATGACCCTTGTCGGAACTAGTGACGAGCAGGTTAGAATTATGCTTAAGTAATTGTCTAACTTTTGAATACAACTGTTGACAAAAGGATGTATGAAATCTTGACGACGTTCGTTTTGCTGCTTCTCCCAAATAAATTGGTTTTTCGATTTTGTTTCTAACTAGTCAGCAAATGACTCCTTTCCACTTTCTATATATATATATATATATATATATATATATATATATATATATATATATATATATATAAAACTAGTGAATATTGGGGATTGCAGCAAAAAATTGGAAAAGATATACTCTTAGCGGAAAATGTCCAAGCTTTCGAGGATGTTTGTCCTCATCATCAGGGAAACTAGAATGAAAAAACAACAGTTAAATACTGTGGTCAAAGAGAATAATTAAAAATGAAATTTACAACCACGTGTGTACTTACCTCCGAAGTGAGGTTAGATTCCATAAAGATGTAAAATCGTAAACTACAAGTCGTAAATTGTGGAATATTTAAGTAGGAATTGAACCAACGGCCTAATCAATCGTGTCATAGCAACAATTGTAATTGTCGCAGCATTTTATAAAATAAAACCATTGATTTCATCTTCATGTGTCACCACACTAAACGCCGGCGAGGAAATGATATATTTTACCTCCAAAAGGGAAGTGGCAAGAGACAAACAGTGTTACCAACGTCAACAATGAGCTGTGGGACAATGCCACTATTTTCGTAATGGCAGCTGTAGGGCAAACAATTGGTGTAATGAGAAGATGTAATATTGTTGAAAAGAGGAAGAGAGAAAGAAATTGTGAGACAGAGCTAGGAGAACGCTCTCATTTTTATTATGTTCAGAGTGCGTAGAGAACATCACTTCGTTTGGACTAACACAAAGGAAGAAAAGAGAAGACAACAGAAAAGAATATTAATATGTAATAACAAATATAGTAATTAAGTAATATAATAGTTCTCCAATCTGAGTGTATCTACCAACACCAATACACTCAAAATTAGGTTTAATTAATTATTTGTTTACTTGAATGTATCTACCAACACCAATACATTCAAAGTAAGTTTATTATTATTATTATTGAATTAAGGTAATAAGGGTGGTGTTGTCAGGAGCAACATAGTTATTTCCCACCACTTGATGTGCAAAATTAGTATCTAAGGACAACAAAAATGAGTAAATCTCACTTAAGTGATCAATATCAGTTTTCCTGTTAATTACATTATTGTTTTGTGAAATAAAAGCCATTTCCAAGAATGATCTTTTCGTTTTGTTAGACTCAGTCGCTAACACCTTCACAGCCTCATAATTCATCTGATGATCAAGAGAATTTACATGAAAAGCTAACGCGCACCTCTCTGGGTGTAATCTAGCATCACTCTTATGTGAAACTATACGGCTAGATAGAGATCTTAAAGTCTGTCCGATATATTGTTTATCACAATCTCTGCAAGGAATACTGTACACCACGTTAGTAAGTGAAGTCAAGGGGTCTTTATCTTTAACTCTAGAGTAAATCGATCTGATTGAAAGAACAGTTTTATTAGCAATTTTAAAATCACCACATGAACGGAGCAATCTGGCAAGTCTCGGAGTTATGTCACTTATATATGGCAAAGTAGCGAAAACCGGTCGAGAAGGGGACACATCAGTTCCAACATCCGTCTGGGCTAAGTTAGGATGGCTATCTTCATGCAACAAATCCACAGCATTAGATGTGCTGAATAATATCTTATTCAATAAAGGTCTTGGATAAGAGTTATCCAAGAAAAGGTTAAGTAAAATATTAAGATTTTTATTATGAAAAACATTATTTGAAATTCTGAGTACTCTCTGCTTCATTTGTTTAACCAAATTCACTTTCATGGAATGTTTGTGGTAGGAGTGATAATTAAGATATCTACCAGAGCTGCATGGCTTCCTGTACCAATCTATAATAATTTTATTGTTGTTACGAATAAATTTTGTATCTAAGAAAGGTACGGAATTCTCGAAGTCTTCCATTTCGATTGTGAATTGGATGTTAGGATCAAAGCTATTAAATGTATCCAGAAGTTCGTCAAGGCCTTCTCGAGGAAGTGCCAAAATAATGTCATCAACATACTTTTTTATAAAAAAAGGAGTAAAAGAAAGAACAGGTATGACTGTATCCAGAACATCGTCCATGACATATGCTGCTAAGATAGGAGAAATTGACGCTCCCATTGGAGTACCAAAAGTTTGTTTGTAAATTTTGTTATTAAAGGAAAAATAAGTATTATCAAAAAGAAAAACTATTAATTCAAGAAAAGCTTCCTTCGGGATGGAGCAATGGACACTGATACGATCCCAACCCTTATCGATAGCTCTCAAACAAGCATCAAGATAAACATTACTGAACAACGAGACCACATCCAAACTGGCCAGAACATAATTTTCTGGAATTTCTAAGTTATTAAACTTTTCAGAGACTTCAAAAGAGTCTTTGATAAAATACAAATTATCATAATCATACGCTTTCGTCAGTATTTCTGTGCAGAACTGTGCAATATTTTCTGTGGGGGCTCCTATGGAAGCCACTATCGGTCTTACAGAGAGAACTGGTTTATGAATTTTCGGAAGAGAGTAAAATTTAGGAGGGACACCATGGTAGCTCATGAGTTTTTTCTTAACTGTTATGTCAATGTAATGTTTATTACATAAAGATTTAATTAGGTTGTTACCCTTTCTTTGAATAGAGGAAGTAGGGTCACTAGACAGTTCTACATAAGAACTGTTATTTAAAACAATATCATTAGACAATTCAATATATTGATGTCTGTCCATAATGACAGTAACATTACCCTTATCGGATTGAGTAAGAATCAAATGAGGGTTCGCCTTTAAGAAGGCTTTAGATTTAAGTAAAAGGTTATGAAAAAAAGAATTATTATGTGGTTGTTTTATGTAATTAGTAATAATATTAGTGGCTCTAGCTACCGTGATGTTTCTCATTTTCGAGTCTGTGATTGTGGAAGTGAGATAGTCTACATCTGATAAAATTGATTTAATTGAAATATCCTTCAAAATGACTGGTTCTACACTAAACTTTGGGCCCAAAGCTAAAAACTGTGAAATATCATCAGGTATAGTGGTATTAGAAATATTTCTCAACCAACCCTCTTTTGATTTTAACAATAATTTAAATTGATCACCTTGTAATTTATTAAGTTTATGTATATTATTATATTTAATATTATGAAAAAGTTTATTATAAGTAACCTGCTGTTTACTTGCAAAGTTTTGAAAGTGAAATTCACTAGATAAAGAAACTATTGTCCTTTTCAAAGATGACAAAGTTGATTCTAATCTACTAATCAGTGAATGGTTATTAGAAATTTCAATATTAAGAAGCTTTATCCCTAACCTGTAATCAATCCCTGTTTTCTTGTGAATGTCCTGTCTCATCAGGAGGTCGTCAATTGGTCTAATAGCCGCAGTTATATGATTGGGTAAAATCCCTGATTTCCTACATTTCAATAAAAATTGTTTCCTGTTGTATTCACGGGCAAGTTTCATTTTGGTTTTAGACCATGCTTTATATTTTTGAACAGCTGTTTCTCCGTAGTTTATGTAGATGTTACGATAAAACCCCATGTCTGTAAGTAGAAGAAAGATAGTCTTTGCTGACTAGTTAGGAATAAAACTAGTGAATATTGGGGATTGCAGCAAAAAATTGGAAAAGATATACTCTTAGCGGAAAATGTCCAAGCTTTCGAGGATGTTTGTCCTCATCATCAGGGAAACTAGAATGAAAAAACAACAGTTAAATACTGTGGTCAAAGAGAATAATTAAAAATGAAATTTACAACCACGTGTGTACTTACCTCCGAAGTGAGGTTAGATTCCATAAAGATGTAAAATCGTAAACTACAAGTCGTAAATTGTGGAATATTTAAGTAGGAATTGAACCAACGGCCTAATCAATCGTGTCATAGCAACAATTGTAATTGTCGCAGCATTTTATAAAATAAAACCATTGATTTCATCTTCATGTGTCACCACACTAAACGCCGGCGAGGAAATGATATATTTTGCCTCCAAAAGGGAAGTGGCAAGAGACAAACAGTGTTACCAACGTCAACAATGAGCTGTGGGACAATGCCACTATTTTCGTAATGGCAGCTGTAGGGCAAACAATTGGTGTAATGAGAAGATGTAATATTGTTGAAAAGAGGAAGAGAGAAAGAAATTGTGAGACAGAGCTAGGAGAACGCTCTCATTTTTATTATGTTCAGAGTGCGTAGAGAACATCACTTCGTTTGGACTAACACAAAGGAAGAAAAGAGAAGACAACAGAAAAGAATATTAATATGTAATAACAAATATAGTAATTAAGTAATATAATAGTTCTCCAATCTGAGTGTATCTACCAACACCAATACACTCAAAATTAGGTTTAATTAATTATTTGTTTACTTGAATGTATCTACCAACACCAATACATTCAAAGTAAGTTTATTATTATTATTATTGAATTAAGGTAATAAGGGTGGTGTTGTCAGGAGCAACATAGTTATTTCCCACCACTTGATGTGCAAAATTAGTATCTAAGGACAACAAAAATGAGTAAATCTCACTTAAGTGATCAATATCAGTTTTCCTGTTAATTACATTATTGTTTTGTGAAATAAAAGCCATTTCCAAGAATGATCTTTTCGTTTTGTTAGACTCAGTCGCTAACACCTTCACAGCCTCATAATTCATCTGATGATCAAGAGAATTTACATGAAAAGCTAACGCGCACCTCTCTGGGTGTAATCTAGCATCACTCTTATGTGAAACTATACGGCTAGATAGAGATCTTAAAGTCTGTCCGATATATTGTTTATCACAATCTCTGCAAGGAATACTGTACACCACGTTAGTAAGTGAAGTCAAGGGGTCTTTATCTTTAACTCTAGAGTAAATCGATCTGATTGAAAGAACAGTTTTATTAGCAATTTTAAAATCACCACATGAACGGAGCAATCTGGCCAGTTTGGATGTGGTCTCGTTGTTCAGTAATGTTTATCTTGATGCTTGTTTGAGAGCTATCGATAAGGGTTGGGATCGTATCAGTGTCCATTGCTCCATCCCGAAGGAAGCTTTTCTTGAATTAATAGTTTTTCTTTTTGATAATACTTATTTTTCCTTTAATAACAAAATTTACAAACAAACTTTTGGTACTCCAATGGGAGCGTCAATTTCTCCTATCTTAGCAGCATATGTCATGGACGATGTTCTGGATACAGTCATACCTGTTCTTTCTTTTACTCCTTTTTTTATAAAAAAGTATGTTGATGACATTATTTTGGCACTTCCTCGAGAAGGCCTTGACGAACTTCTGGATACATTTAATAGCTTTGATCCTAACATCCAATTCACAATCGAAATGGAAGACTTCGAGAATTCCGTACCTTTCTTAGATACAAAATTTATTCGTAACAACAATAAAATTATTATAGATTGGTACAGGAAGCCATGCAGCTCTGGTAGATATCTTAATTATCACTCCTACCACAAACATTCCATGAAAGTGAATTTGGTTAAACAAATGAAGCAGAGAGTACTCAGAATTTCAAATAATGTTTTTCATAATAAAAATCTTAATATTTTACTTAACCTTTTCTTGGATAACTCTTATCCAAGACCTTTATTGAATAAGATATTATTCAGCACATCTAATGCTGTGGATTTGTTGCATGAAGATAGCCATCCTAACTTAGCCCAGACGGATGTTGGAACTGATGTGTCCCCTTCTCGACCGGTTTTCGCTACTTTGCCATATATAAGTGACATAACTCCGAGACTTGCCAGATTGCTCCGTTCATGTGGTGATTTTAAAATTGCTAATAAAACTGTTCTTTCAATCAGATCGATTTACTCTAGAGTTAAAGATAAAGACCCCTTGACTTCACTTACTAACGTGGTGTACAGTATTCCTTGCAGAGATTGTGATAAACAATATATCGGACAGACTTTAAGATCTCTATCTAGCCGTATAGTTTCACATAAGAGTGATGCTAGATTACACCCAGAGAGGTGCGCGTTAGCTTTTCATGTAAATTCTCTTGATCATCAGATGAATTATGAGGCTGTGAAGGTGTTAGCGACTGAGTCTAACAAAACGAAAAGATCATTCTTGGAAATGGCTTTTATTTCACAAAACAATAATGTAATTAACAGGAAAACTGATATTGATCACTTAAGTGAGATTTACTCATTTTTGTTGTCCTTAGATACTAATTTTGCACATCAAGTGGTGGGAAATAACTATGTTGCTCCTGACAACACCACCCTTATTACCTTAATTCAATAATAATAATAATAAACTTACTTTGAATGTATTGGTGTTGGTAGATACATTCAAGTAAACAAATAATTAATTAAACCTAATTTTGAGTGTATTGGTGTTGGTAGATACACTCAGATTGGAGAACTATTATATTACTTAATTACTATATTTGTTATTACATATTAATATTCTTTTCTGTTGTCTTCTCTTTTCTTCCTTTGTGTTAGTCCAAACGAAGTGATGTTCTCTACGCACTCTGAACATAATAAAAATGAGAGCGTTCTCCTAGCTCTGTCTCACAATTTCTTTCTCTCTTCCTCTTTTCAACAATATTACATCTTCTCATTACACCAATTGTTTGCCCTACAGCTGCCATTACGAAAATAGTGGCATTGTCCCACAGCTCATTGTTGACGTTGGTAACACTGTTTGTCTCTTGCCACTTCCCTTTTGGAGGCAAAATATATCATTTCCTCGCCGGCGTTTAGTGTGGTGACACATGAAGATGAAATCAATGGTTTTATTTTATAAAATGCTGCGACAATTACAATTGTTGCTATGACACGATTGATTAGGCCGTTGGTTCAATTCCTACTTAAATATTCCACAATTTACGACTTGTAGTTTACGATTTTACATCTTTATGGAATCTAACCTCACTTCGGAGGTAAGTACACACGTGGTTGTAAATTTCATTTTTAATTATTCTCTTTGACCACAGTATTTAACTGTTGTTTTTTCATTCTAGTTTCCCTGATGATGAGGACAAACATCCTCGAAAGCTTGGACATTTTCCGCTAAGAGTATATCTTTTCCAATTTTTTGCTGCAATCCCCAATATTCACTAGTTTTATTCCTAACTAGTCAGCAAAGACTATCTTTCTTCTATATATATATATATATATATATATATATATATATATATATATATATATATATACATATATTATTATATATGCAATGTTCTTTAATTATATTTGCCCCACGTTCGGGTGACAAATTATAGTATACCTAAAGTGTTTTACTAATTTTTTTATTATATTTTATATATGAATATGAATTTATATGATGCTGAATTTAATTTGTAGCTGTCATCACCATTTGTGATAATAACTACAATATTGTAAAAATACCTTTACCTCTAAATATAACCTATAAAAAATTTCAATGACAGCAGTTGTCAAACTAATATTCCCGGCTAAATAAATATTAAATTTTATATTATGAAAGATAAATCAATACAACACCAATCAACTCACTCTTTTCTCAGGGAGGGATCAAAGATTTCAACTAATAATTCAAATTTGTAAATTTCCAAATAATATTCTAAATTACGTATCACACTATTCAAATCTACAGTAACTGTTTATTCAATACACTATAAGACAATTTAAACTATCTTATGACATATATGAATTTACTGTCAGGAGATTAACTAAATGTCACTTATTATACTAAATTTTCTATAGTATAAAAGTTATCAAATATAATGAAAATGAATATGAAAAGAGAGCCAAAGAGATTTGAAATTCAAATTTATATAATATATTATCAAAATAACACTTACAAAGATTAAAACTGTTCAAAAAATATCATAAACGCATAAACAAAGATAGAATTTTCTATCAAACCTTAATATTAAAAACAATCTATATTAGAAATTTCCGATCTAAATAATTTAACCGAAAGTTCAAAATGTCTAAATTTATACTTGATATCTGTCAATGTAAAATACGTGAATTTTCTTGTAAATTGTCTGTTCCCAAAATTGTCTGCACTTGACGTACAATTTTATATAAGTAACGTTACTATAATTTAATCATAAGATGCATCTATTTTCGAAATAATTTTGATCAAAGGCCTATTAATTCTCGAGAAAAATATATAATATGGACTGGACTCACCAAACTGGATACTAGAAGATCTCGTACGTATTCTAAAACGTATTTTTAGAATTTCCGGAGCAAACGTTTCCAAATCAATAATTTAGAAAACGCGAAAAACACTTGCACTTTAGCGGTAATTCTTTGTGAATAGTACACGCACTGGCTTTACAAAAGGCAAGATATATTGAACTGATAACAATTATATAAATTCCCTAATATTCAAAATTAAATTTGAGACAACTCTTATTATGATGTTGTCTCATGGGGATTTCAAATTCAACTGACTAAAATGTTTAAATAAATAATTCTCCTCTCCTTTGGTTACCAAGAAATCTTTTTTTTTTAAAAAATACAAATTTACGTTTTTATATACCAAGAGAGATTTTCATTATTTTATTTATAAGTGCCATTTGCTAATAGAGACATCTGTATTCTGTTTTTTCAAATCGTTTTAAAATCTATCTGTCATTAAGTCTATTCTGCAGTAATGTCATATGAAATTGAAATGTTAAATTTTATTAGTATATTGAACCTTTCAAATTATTGATAATACAGTGTGTATCACTAGTATTATATGTACATATGCATATTTTCTTTATTTCAATGTTTTCTTTTGAATTTAGATAGAGGATATGTATTATTATATATATATATATATATATATATATATATATATATATATATTGCATTTTTCTTGGGCTTCGGTCCTTGTTTTAAACTTTCGCAAACTACATAATAGACAAAAACAGAACAAAAATTGTCTTATCCTCATACTGGGAACGTCACATTTAAAATTGCTATATAAAATTAGTATGATGCACACAAACAGCACTTCAAGACTTTAAGATACCTAGATACCCACCAGTTTAGTATTGTAAAAATCTATCATTATTTCCACAGCTGAAGAAAGCGACAAATCATTGTTTCTTCTATTCTGGTTGTGCTCTGTTATTCCTTCTGCCACCTCATCATATGTAATTGCTAGTTTATGCAAACAATTTTTTTTGGAGGAAACTTTCTGTAGTTTCCAGTATATCAAATCATACGGCACTGCATGTAATAACTACCTCGTTACCAAGCGAATAGAAAATATTTATATACAGAATTACATCGTAATTTTTTATGTTAGATCAAGTATACAGGTACCATTTACTTACATTCACCCATATAGTTGGTCTTGGTAGAAGCGAAAACACCTTTAACCTATAGTACGACGAAAATGAAAAAAATCACTTCCCAATGTTAATGTTTCTTAATTATAGAAATTCAAACAGAAAATATAGGATGAAAATTTATTTTAAATGGTTTTGAACTGAAAAATCGAAAAGCTATATTTAGTTTCACGTTTAGGAAAAGAGACTCAGTTGTTATCAGTAGCTATAAGCAATAAGCTTTATGGAAGCAAAGGTGACCAAGGAGTATAATCTAAGGGACAATTCTATTAATACCACAATCTTGTTTGCTTAACACACTGAATGCTCCGTTGCGAGTTTGCCCTTAACGTGACTGTGGATAGGACAAGAGCAGTCAATTACGTATGATATAATGAATAGTTTAATTCATTTTTGGTGAGGAAATTTCTTCAAATAAATATATTACACTTGATATAACTTAATTGAGATTTATTTAAATTACATTAACACATTTATACCTGAAATCGCAGAAACTAACATTGAACAAAATGATACTGAATTTAGAAATGACAAATAATATAACTGGAATTGTCTTTGAATAATTGTATACTGAGTGTAACTCTATTTAAAGCGAGAAGTGAAGAACCACAGATAGATGAGACACTGATTGTGGCGCCATCTAAAGAGCCTGTGAACTAAACAACTGAATGATGTTAAAAAGATTTCTGTAATTTCAGGTTTTGGTGATATATTCAAATCTACTGTATTTTAATTATTTTATTTCAGAATAACCATTTATAGCCCATCATTTGATATTTCATTCAATTTAACTCCATTAACTCAATATTGATTAGCTGTTGAGTTAAATAAAATCAAAAATCAAATGGTGGACCATAAATGGTTAAATTGGAAAAAATAAAACAATAATCATATAAACAGTTTATTTATTTTGATATAAAAATACACAACAAATAATTTCTTTCACAAAGTACTTTTCTTAACAAACAGAATGACAATAAATAAATTATAATGTGAAAACAATGCAGTAATTAAAAAATAACTTGAGTAACATACATACTACAGGGTGTTTCCTAAGTAATCTAAAATATTGTAGTTTTCACTTGTGGTACTTAATATCAATGTGTTTGGCCATCTTATAATTCGTTGGATGGTTTGATACGCTGATACATGCATTATTATCATCATATATTATTATCGTCTGAGAATTTACTAATTTTATACTGTTAATACTCTTAACCACTTTGCTTCTCGCGTGGCTTCAAAAAAAGCTTCAGCTGAGAATGCAACTACTGATTGTTGTTTCTCAGTATTCCATTAAACAGTGGAATCATTAAATTCTTTGAATAAGTATCCCGTAGTACTTTTTCTATCAATTTCACAGCCTGCCCAATTGAATCAGCATATTCAACTATTACATATCATAATGACCTTTTGTGTTCGTTAGGTTTAATTGCATAGTACCTTTAAAGTATCTTAACACTCGTTGTAAGGCTTTCCATATCTCTTCATTATTATTATTTTGAAAACGGCTTTAAATGTTAATTGCAGCACTAACATTAGATAACCGATAAGGTTCCTACATGGTGAATTACAATTTGATTGTTTACTTAATGCTTTATAATTTAGTTTATTATCTACACCCTTGCATTCTGCCATATTAAATTCGCTCTTTCTATTTGGATGCCTAAGAACAATTTAATATCTTGTAAATCTACCATTTAAAAGGTCCTCATCAAATGCTTTTCGAAATTAAACATAACATCCTTGTTTCTAGTTATAACTAACAAGTTATCAACATATATCACTAAATGTAAGGAGGGATCAACTTCAAAACTTTGAAATCCTAATTTCTTAACAAAATCATCAAAAAGTTCATAACAACACCTAGAGGACTGCTTTAAACTATAATATAGAGATTGTAATCATTCACATACTTAACCCTTTACACTGTTTACACCCTCTGGTACTTTCATGTAAAGTTCTTCTTTCAACGTACCATTTAAAAAGGCAGTCTTTACATCCATACGATGTATCATTAAATTGAATTGATTAGCAAAGGCTAAGATAACTCTGAACGTAGATATCCTGGCTACAGATGCAAAGGTTTCATTATAGTCGGATAAATATTTTTGGCTAAACCCTTTTGCAACTAAACGTACCTCATACTTGCATGGGTTGCCTAATTTATCCTGTTTATTATTAAAGACGCACTTGCAATCAACAATATTTTTGTTTTCTGGTGGTTTCACTAATATCCCAGCTCCGTTCAGATTAAGTGAGCGAATCTCGCTATTTATTGCTTCCTCTCACTTATTAGATCATTTCATGTTTTTAATATCATGGTAAGAAATAGGAAGTTTTGACAATTCTGTTTCAAAAACCGAAACCTTGAAATTAATTCCATTAAATATTCACCACCATTGTCACAATATATTTTGACGATTTTTAAATTTAAATGAGCCTCACTCTTGTTTAAAAAATCCGTAAAAGTTCCAAAACTCCTGATTTATAGGCTATTAGATATTATGTACGAGTAAAGTGAGTATATTTATCAATAAATGTTACAAAATAATTTTTATTATCCATTGTACTGGGAGTGATAGACCCACAATTGTTAGTGTGTATAATATAAAGGGGTTTAATATCGTTTTTAGGTTTGCGTTTAGAAAATAGGAGTTTGACTTGTTTAACATAAATACAAGCTTCACATAATGTGTTATCTAGATTAATGTTAATAATTCCTGTGATATTTTCGAACATGCCAAGTCTTCTAACAGTTAAAATTTATATGGCCCAATCTTTCATGCAATAATTTATAATTATTATTGCTATCACTTAAATTAAAACATTTAGTTTTCCCAGAATTCATTTTAAAAATAATTGAAAACAATCCATTCAAGGATTTTTCAATTATGATGGCTTTGTGGTTTCTATCTTTGATACAGTTGCCATTTTCATTAAAGATGACTGTTTTGCCTCTTTGTTGAATTATGCGGACAGATTTGTCCGGATAATTCAACAAACAACTTGTATGGAGTTTTATTAAAGTTCCTTTTAGAATTTTAGAGTTTATTTATCTATATACACTGTTTATAAGCTAACATAAACTGGGCCCATAACCTATTGGAATTTTATTTGGTTTGGGTTATGAAATTAAACACTTTACTAGTTGTTGAACGTTTCATATATTAGAATCAATTAAACTCAAAAAGGAATATTCCTTAAGCCACAATTCAGGAAAAGATCCTGTACGTGTCTTTACCCAAAATTAGCAGTCTTCAACATCTGGCGATTTTAAGAACACAAGCATAAGACAGCACCGTGCCAGATGAGCACGAATTACGCGCAATAAGCTTTAAAAAATGTATTGTAAACTATTATAAGATTTTAATTATCTTATTAAGATGTTTTTTATATGCCAACAATGAGGTCCATAGGAAAATGGTAATATAAAGTGCCGACATTATTTTAATACCATTTCCCAAATTTTGGCATCTCATTCCTGGGAATCTACCTTATTATCACAAAATACGCAATTGAGTGTATAAAATACCAACTTTGATTTAGGCTTAACTAAAGATGGAGTAACATTAAGAATGGTTATTTATACAAACCTCTCCTAATGCTTTTTTATAAAATTTCCAAGATTTTTTATAATTTTTTATGCGCGTGCTACGAAATATGATTCAATAAAAAAAACTCAATTCAATTGGTAACGAGATCCCATCATTTAAATAAAATTCCCCAAACGCTTTTAATAATCACATTTTCAATCGAACGGTAAAAAAAACATCAATGGCATCCCTTTCATTATCTCCCGCCGTATATATACATTTGCAAAATTCGTTTTTATGGTGACAGAGTGCAGTTCCACTCATGGAAATATATGTATGTGTTTTTTCCCGCTACTATCCACCCCCGTTCCCAATAAAATCCATATTGGAAATTGGAAGGCCTCGCAATTGTGAAACGCATGGAGTGCATGTGCAAAATGCAGCGGGACACGTACGGATACTTTTCATTGGGATAGAGTAGGCCGTTGGAACGAACTTTTCCTGCACTAGCATGCGTTCTGTCAACGGCGGAATGTTTATGGAAATTACAAAGTAACCAACATAATTCAATTACCAAAATATAACGTTACATTTTTGATAAAATAAAAAAATATATTTGACGTAGTCGATATGAGACAAAATATGAAATAAAAAATGTGTGATACAAAAATAATATGATGAGTTAAACAACGTATGTGTTAGACTCACTTATTGAATAACGAAGTTTGAGTAAATTTAATATTTGTATGGTACTTTAGCTCCACAGTCTGCTAAGAAAGAGACCGTTATAGAGAAAAAGATGAAGAAACCGCATGAATATCTCCCAGGTATAGTATCAAATTACAGATTTTTCTATCGGAAAACATGTTTAGATTAGGAGGGGAAATTTTATAAAAGGACTTATGTAAAAGACGAAAATTTGGACTATAAAACCTTAACTGATAGACGTTTCTCTAAATAAAATACAAAACTACATTACTTCAATTCATATATAATTTTGATTTTTTAATATATTATCCTTCGATGTTTAAATTCGTTGTAAGATCCAATCTGTAAAGCAAACAATGTTATATTTAATATTAGATTAGGATTTTTTGTAAATCATAACTTCTTCTTTTCTTTGAATAGATATATATATATAGTATGAATATTAATGATTATTCCAATTTATATCACTATAAAATGTACAAATTAATTGATAACGCGACATAAGAAACGAAAATTTCTTAATAAACCATTTTAAAAATTTTCCCTTTAAGTTTCTGATATTCCCATGTCCTTCTGAAAAGTTTATTTCCGTTTATAAGTTCTCTTATTCAATTGTTCCCTTGTTTTATATTTATTCTGATTCAGTCTTCATTATTCCGCGTTTTCGGTTATGCTGCTTTATTTCTCAAATTCCCATTACATATCTTCTTGGCTTCTTTATCTTCTTACCATTTATTAAGCCAATAAAATTTTATATTATATTTAATTATTTTTGTAGATTTTTATAGTAAAATTTTTATTCTCTTCAGTTGTTATTGTTGGTCACTAATCTCATTGATGATATTTTCTATTAGGTTTTCTCTAAATGCAACATTGCATTTTGATGTGCAACCCTCCCCTATATCGTTAGGTATATAAGCTAACGTAGTGTGGAAACTATACAAAATGTACATGTGTGGAATCCAACACAAAACTATATTCCTCTGTTATATACATCGGCCAAACCCCGCCTACGCCAATATATCACATGAACAGGGAGCGCACCCCTCGCCCTCCCGTACTACGTACCCCCTTACAGGACCTTACTGGCAGGAGTTGACTGGTGTTATAACTACACCTAACAAACTGTAATTGTTTCAATTTTGCATATATTTTTGCTATTCACTTAAATATCATGTTATGATTACTTTTATTTATTTATCCATTAATCTCTAACAAGTAATCTCGAACGTTTTATGATACCATAGAGATTCGCAAACTCGCTGGATGTTATCCTGAAATTGGACACATCCATGTCTAAATTCCAAAAGCTCTTATTCCAATTTCAAATATCTTAGTGACTTTTATAATAACTTAATTAAAAAATTCTCTATGTGTATTTAGCTGCACTTTTTCAATTTGTTTCATACTACTGCTTCTAATTATAATTCTAGCACTCTAAAGGAAAATACCAGTGGATAAACAAACTTACGAACTAGAGCCAAATAGATTTTTCTATTTTTAATATCAGTTCAACTATAAGTTCTCGATTTGACCCGGATATGACCACACAAATACAAAAAAAATATTCTTTTAATTAGAACCAATCTTCAGAAGTTAGTAGTGGATATTTTTTGATTTGACGTTTGATACAAAAGATACAATGTTTTTTTATTTTCAAAACAAACAAACCGATGATAATAAGCACTGATTGCAAACTTTTTACTTCTATACGTGACAATAGATGAAACCTGCCATTTACACAACAGAGTGTTGGCAAAATGATGGCGCCTGTATTTTGGAATTTGCTGCTACCTTTTAATTAAAGACAGTCAATAGCTAATGGTATATGGTTGAACTAGATGAAAAAATTACTGAAATGAAACGGTCTAATATGCAAACAGATACACTGATCTTCCATCAAGTTACACCGAATAACAAGTAGTATTTGACTACGATGGCATAATTGTACGAATTACAATTCGAACCGCTTATTTTTATCAACAAAAAATGTATTCAGTCAGCCAAAATGACTAGTTGGATAGTATCTTGATCATATACAAATCAGACATCAATTAATGTCATACTCGACTGCTCTAAATTATTTTGATTAGCGACTTAATTATATAACCTAACCTTTTTTGGGAATCTTCATAGACACTGGAAGGTGGCCCAGTAATGTTGGACTTTACCCGAGAGGGCCCGGTGCTGTGGGTTTTCCGGCGCTACCGCCTCCCTCCATCAGCCTACCAACTAAAAAACAGCCTCGTTTGTCCTCCTTTAGCAAGAAGTAAGGTATCACCTTTCGGCATTCTTTCTCCCTTCCGCTAGTTTGTCTTAGTCTAGCCATTTTTCATTAATGTTTCTTCGTTTTCTCTATTCGTCATTATTCCCGTTATATAGCTGTATATACCGTCCCAGGTCTCTTTGTCTCTAATCATGAGATTGACAATATCTTCAGTGGTGATCTCGGTTCCTACGCGTACTGCCAGCTCCGTACGTTCTCTATCTTATCTTATGCAGTAAAGCAGGGTGTGTCTTAGGTCATATATATTGTTACAATAGACGCATACATCGTCTATCTTACCTATTTGGTTCGTATAGGACCGGAAAACTCCATGTCCTGTTAGAATTAGGGTCAATTGGTAATATAGTCGTCTATGTTTGAAGTTTATCTAATTTGATACATCTGGTATTGCAGTCTTCGTCCATTGCCCTGATGTGGTGAGGTTGTCCCATTCCTGTTGTCTTGCGTTATAATCTCTTGTGCCTTGTGAAACCTCGTCTCGGTCATGTAGACGCTTTCTTTCCATTGCTAGTAGGTGTATTGGGATCATATACGTGATTACTCTAATGGTCTCTATCGAGACAGTACGATACGCTCTGGCTATTCGCAATGCTGCCTTTCTTTGTACCTTTTCCATCATGTTTTTGTAACATTCTCTATTGATTGGCTTGAACGTATAGGAGGATGAATTGACCACCGAACATAAAATTACCCTTTTCTGGCTGACCATTCCTTAATATTCGGCATAATCTTTGAAAGTGTGCTGATTTTGCTTGTAGTCTTTTTGGTTGTGTGAATAATACTCGGTCCAAAGGTGCCTCTTTCATCAAAAACTATACCTAGAGGTATTTAACGCACTGTTTTGGTTTAATGCTCTGGTGTCTCACTTTAAATTGATCCTCTTCTCTACGTTTTATCCATCCATGTCCTCTTAGAATTACTGCTTCGGTTCTCTCAGGAGTAAGTTCTAGTTTGTATTCTTCGATTTTGTTAATGGCTAGGTCTACTGCTTCCTCCATCTGCGAACGCTATAGTCTCTACTCCGCGCTCATGGTTATTCCCTAGACGCCGTCGTAAAGAATGTTCCAAAGGGTGGGTCCTAAGACGGAGACATGCCGAATATCTCGCGTCATTTCCTGAGTTTGGTTTGAGCCAATTATTATGTCTTTTGTTGAAGTAGTCTAATAATATTAATTGAGTACTTGGGGATTTGTATGTCTTCTAGTTTGTTAACAATTATTGGCCAGGCTGCCATGTTGAAAGCACTGCGGAGATCGAGTAGTATTAAAGCAAGCCACCTCTTGGATGTATCCCTCATAGCTTTCATGACGACTTCCGCGGCTTGTATGGCGCTTTTACCCTTTCGAACGCCATATTGGTTAGGCGATATCCCGTCTTCAGCATTTAATTCGTTTTCAAGCCTCTTCTTCACCAAGCATTCATATGTCTTGCTTACCACATCGAGAAGGCAGATTGGTCTGTAAGAGCTTTTGTCGTTGTTCGGTTTGCCAGCTTTAGGTACGAATACAAGATTTGCTCTTTTCCAAGCTTCAGGGAAGTATTCAGTTTGTAGCTTTGAGAAAGCGCAGCATAGTGTCTGCATATTTCTTTGATGACATCGTCAGGCAAACCATATGGTCCCGGAGATTTTCCATTTTTGAGTTTTCTACTGCTTCTTGACAACTGGAACGGTAGATGGTGGTTAGTTATTATCCATATGCCGCAAGGTAGGTGGGCTGTTGTCCACAAGGCTGGTCTCTCATTGTTTTGAGGTCAAGCTGAATGGACAATAAATCATTCCCTCTGCTTCCTTTAGCTCTTTCATCTTGAAAGGGTCTGGAGAAATTTCTTGGGTTGTATTATATTTTTTGGTTGTATCTTTTGGGAATAGGTAACGAGCTATTCTTGCTGTTTGGTTATTATTTAAGTTGGTTTATACATTTTAACTATGACAATTTTATATCCAGCTCCCCAAATATCGTTGTTTAGCTCTTCGCGTAGTTTTTCCCAATGGTGTTTTCTGGATTTCGCTATAAGCTTTTTTAAGTTGTTTATTGCCGTTCGGAATTAATGCTTATCCTGGATTTTTTCTCTCGAGGTTGTATCTCGACTTCTTGCCGTTTTTGTGGATTTCCTCAATGAAATACATGCATATCTAGCTTTAGCTATTTCCTTGCGCCTCCAATATGTTTGATTTATTTTTTTGCCTATCATCTTGATAATGCTGTTTTGATAAAAGCTTTTGATATTATTTACATATTCTAGGATGGTTAGGGGCTCTTGGATATTCTGAATTTTGCGGAGATTGTCCCAGTCTATAACTTTTATTTTCTCGGCGTTGTTTTTGTTAGAGACTTGTTTGTTTATTTCGAAATAGATTTTTTGGTTGTGTTCTTTCTCTAATTCAGGTACTATTTCCCATGCTAGTCTCCTGGACGTATTGGTAATGTCTTTATGAGATGTAAACCTAACATAACATAACCTTTTTTAGGTGGAGGGAATCTTCAGAAAACCTAGGGAAGATGACCCTAGTTGCGGATTTAGCCGAGGTATTGCGTCCCCTTCCTGCTAATCAGCCACGGTTACTCCACAGCTTGCGCTGCCACTACTCGATCGCCTATCAGCTAAACCCTACCACCATCTGTAGGACTCCATAAACGGGACGGATTCTTTGAGAACGTAACTTCAGGTGTGGAGTGGGATCGGAGTCTTTGATTCTAACACATGTTTAAAAGTCTAAATATATCTCAACTTCATCTCCTGCCCTTCTCTTAGTCAACACGCCGATGCCCGCACCTCATCCATCTGTCGAGATTGGGTATCAGGGACTTTGTCCACTGAGACGCAGACACTGTCTCGTTCCATTTCTGCTGCAACAAATCAATTGTGGCAGCTCTCTCTTGCATACGTATCCTTTCACCTATTTTCACTCTTCTTTCATATATCCGTCCTCTTTCATACATACAGAGCCGCGGTCGGTGCGGTTCGGTAAGCGCACGCAGTGCGGACCAGGAAAATCCGGTCCGTGCTCATAATGATATTACGGTATTGGACAGTGTCCACTTGTTTGTACCAAACCGGTGCAGCATAAACCTAACCTAGCCTAATCAAACCTATCCTAGCCTAGCCTAATCAAACCTAACCTAACTTAATCTTACCAAGTAATTATTTTGCAGTTCGACTGTATATTGAGCTGATACATGATAATACAAGCAGACTGATACTGGTTAAATTGTTGACAGTTAGTAACTTTATTCGCAGAACAAGGGTTTCAAACTGATTTTTATTTATTGCAAGCAAATCTTTGTATACTGTCCAAATAATTTAATAACTTGAGTGAATGAAAACGACGAATACTCAGTGTGTATTAATTTATTACTTTTAGGCTAAGCGCTTTCGGCTGTTAAGCCATTATCAAAGCCGTCGTCATTTAAAAAGTAATTGTCAAAGACATCAAGCTGATCAAAAACAATACTCAATACTCAAGATCTATCCAACCATCGTTATGATTGAGTCATTCGAATAAAAACATTAAATACCCTATTATAAGGGTGTAAAATTATATTCACAAGATGTAAATACACTCAAAATTAAAAAAAAAATAGTTTTTTAATTTTGAGTGTATTTACATCTTGTGAATATAATTTTACACCCTTATAATAGGGTATTTAATGTTTTTATTCGAATGACTCAATCATAACGATGGTTGGATAGATCTTGAGTATTGAGTATTGTTTTTGATCAGCTTGATGTCTTTGACAATTACTTTTTAAATGACGACGGCTTTGATAATGGCTTAACAGCCGAAAGCGCTTAGCCTAAAAGTAATAAATTAATACACACTGAGTATTCGTCGTTTTCATTCACTCAATTTGCATATAGTGTGTACACCATATCCACAGGCATTTCTAATTTAATAACTTATTTTTGTTACGAATCAATTTTAATAACAACGAACTATATAATTACTTCTCTTTTAAATCTACTAAAATATATTATTAGTTAAAACGCGAGAAAAATAGTTTTAGTTCTATGTACATCGTAGCGTAATTAGAAGATAATTATTTTAACTGTTCCAACCTATTAGAATCACAAATATGATTAGAATTATCAAATAGCTGTCATAAAATGAACGCGAACGGAAATTTTCTAGACCACCTCTGCGTCCTCGACGTAGTTAGGCACCCACAGTAATCTGGGATATACACACACATGCAGTTGCAGTGATTGCGCTAACGCCATTTTGAAATCAGAAAATTATTATAAAAATATTTCATATTTGATTGATTTTGTTTGTTGCCAGGCAATTCTGTTGTCGGCTGCGACAGAAGGCTCAAATTTAACTTTCGATGATTGATTTCAGGTGTAGCGTACTGTTTCACGAATCGAAGCAAATTTATTTGATTTCGGCTGTCTTATACTATAAACACAGTGACATTGAAAAATCATATACCTTGCCAATAGGAATTTCTATACTCATCAGCAAATATTAATCGCTTTTCTTTGAAAAAATTTTATGTAGCAAATTATTGTTTGCAGAGTTTTTGTGTAAATTAACCATATTATAGTCCACTAACGATTTAGATTGAAAGTAGTATGACCCCACTGATTTTTTTGTTCCTCTAGTCTAGACAAATAAACTACTGTCTATGAGTCTATAACTTTTTCATACTGGGCTGAAACTATGGTTTCAATTTTAAATGTTGATATTAATTTGGCTCCTTATTTAAATTTAATAAATTTCTTTAATAGTTTCCACTAAGCGTTGGCAAATGTTTGAAATGTTCAATGGAAACTTCAACAGCTTTTTGTCAAATTTGCTTATACCATTCAACTTCATACATTGAGGACGTTTAGGTTGGAATAAATTCAATATTTTTCTGTGTAACGGTATTTGGAAAAAATGCTTTCACAGGTCAACTTTTATTTTCAACTGTGTATCTATCGCTACAATCGGTTGTACAATTTAGAAACCGTCTTGGTTATTGCTAGGAAGTTCACATTTAGTTAAATTTTTAAATGTATTGTGTTAATAATTCCATTTACATAAAATTTAAAATGTATTCATCAAGTCCGTTCAATGAAATCTTCGACTCTAAATTTCTTATCTAACATTTGTATCTAATTCACAAACCAATGAGTTTGGACTATAAGTATTATACAGTTTTGTAATCGCCTTGGAAGAGAAAAATATGTTGTTCCATTTCAAGAAATCGATGACGTCATGTACACAAAAGCGGGTTGTCTTTAGTACAACCGATTGTAGCAAAAGATTGACCTGTGAAAGCATTTTTTCAAATTCCGTTAGGCAGAATATACATACATATATATATATATATATATATATATATATATATATATATATATATATATATATATATATATATATAAGAGATAGTCTTTACCGACTAATTAGGTATAAAACCACGAATATTGGGGTAACGGCAAGTTAATTAAAGAAAACTCTTGTTACTGTTTTTCTTCCAAGCTTTCGGAAACTTTTATTTCCATTATCAAGGAAGAAGAATTGAGATAGTTATAAATTGGTAGATATTTAAATTTTTAAAAAAAAAATTTTTTCAATCATAAATCGAAATGTCAAAATGATTTATGATTGAAAAAATTTTTTTAAAAAATTCAAATATTTACCAATTTATAACAATCTCAATTTACTTATCCTTGATAATGGAAATAAAAGTTTCCGAAAGCTTGGAAGAAAAACAGTAACAAGAGTTTTCTTTAATTAACTTGCCGTTACCCCAATATTCGTGGTTTTATATATGTATATATATATATATATATATATATATATATATATATATATACATATATATATATATATATATATATATATATATATATACAGGGTGTTCATTTCAGGACTTCACACCCTAATTTTCTCGAAATGTGTGTATTTTAAAAAAAAACCTGGGACACGTCAACAAATATATCGGAGGAGACAACTTTTTATCATAAAGGTAACGCGCCCCCTTTCACCCCCCGCCAGGGGGAGTTGCCAACTTCAAAATCTTAAATAGGAAGAGGTATCGAGTTATACCTCATTTTAAAGGTCTTTTTAATCTCTACACGTCGGCTTCTGTTTTTTTTAATTGATCGATTCGTTGTCGAAATATTTAGGAAAATCTGTTTGCTGCTTCGTACCATTAAAATAAAAACTGCAATTGTTTGTTTTGTTATTCCTTTCAACTTTTTTGTATAAAAAAATGCAAAAAAATGTTTTTGATAGAGAAAATAAAGACATGATACCTATTGAATTGTTTACCATACTTACCAGTTGTGTGAAAAAACAATTTATTAAAAATGGTGTACACTTTAGCTGAAAAAGTTGAAATGGTGTTAATTTACGGCGCCGAAAACCAATGTCCTCGACGAACTGCTGCAATATTTAACGAAAGGCACCCAGATAAGAACACCTCTCATAGGTATGTCCTAAATCTAATCGCCAAATTTACTCAAACAGGATATGTTGCAAATTTGAAACAAGATCAGCCAAGAGTTTTGAATGAAGCCACTCAAATTGAAGTGATAGGTTATTTTGGTATGAATCCTAATACTTCGTTACGTACCATTTCTGCTGCAATTGGAATTTCCTTAGGCTCTGTCCACAAAATTACAAAAATTAATAAATTCCATCCCTATAAAATGAAAGTATGTCAAGAGTTAAGTGAAGACGATTTTGACAGAAGAATTGAGTTTTGTGAACAAATGACTACCATTATTAATAACAATAACGAATTTTTAAAAAATATCTGATTCACTGATGAGTGTACTTTTTATTTAAATGGTTTTGTCAACAAACATAATTGCAGATATTGGAGCAATGAAAATGACCATGTATTTGTCGAAGGGCATACCCAGTATCCCCAAAAAATTAATGTATGGGCCGGTATACTAGGAAATCAAGTAATTGGTCCATTGTTTATAAATGGAAATCCAAATGGTGAGATGTACTTGAATATGCTAGAAAATACGATCAATCCGGTAATTACCGAAGCAAATGAAAATCAACTGGATAGAGATCGTAACAACTTTTTTGACGAAAATGAGTTATATTTTTAGCAAGATGGAGCTCCCCCCCATTATGTGCTTCCGGTCCGTCAATGGTTAAACAATGTATTTACCGGTAAATGGATACAGCGAAGAGGACTTATAGAGTGGTCAGCTAGGTCCCCAGATCTAGCACCATGTGATTTTTTTCTATGGGGACATTTAAAATCAGTTGTTTACACACCCCCGCCACAAAATATAGGAGACCTTCGACAAAGGATTACTGCAGAATGTCGAGCAATTCGAACAGAAGTGTTTGAAAATAGGCGTCACGAATTTGAACAGCGGTTATACCATTGTTTGGCCAACAATGGGCAACATTTTGAGCAATTATTAAATTGAAAATCTGTGTACAATATTGTAATTTAGTTTTGATAAAAGGAATGAGAATAAACAGTTGCAGTTTTTGTTTTAATGGTACGTCAAACGTCCTCACTGTATATTTTTCTTCAAAATGTATTCATATTTATGTTGCAACTAAATTGTTATATTTGAAAAAATAGTTAATATTTTATTTATTTAAAGTTAAATGTAAATGATGATTTGCTCACATTGGTTATTTTTTATTTATGAAACGTAGGCGCAGTTCTGCTATATTGATTTTCCGGATGATAGAATTGAATTTGGTTACAATTCTATTTATATTTGTGCAGACTAATATATATACATATTGCAAATGTTGTGGCCGATTAAATCAAATAGGCAATTTCGACCTTTACATAATTCACGAATAATAATTATCTCTATTTTAATTGCAATAATTATCAAAGATAATTTTTTGTATTAACGTGTTACACACTAGAATAAATATCAAACTAAATAGTTCGTTCAAAATTTCAAATAATTGCTTCTTGTTCCACATTATTTGGCAACAACTATGCCACACTTATAGAAATAACAAGAGCAATTTACCACTTATGCCGACAAATTTGCTATATTTCTTCTAATTTATTGTGCTTTAGCTCAGCTTCATCAATATTTTTATTTCATTTTTCAACTTCGCCACTTAGCTTCAATGGCACTTTCATCAGTAACCAATGAATTAGATTTTCTCATATTATGAATGTTATGTATCACACTTTTATTATGTAAATTCATGCCGCTATTGTTCATAAAACCCATTGAAAGTGGGTATTCAAGAAAAAAATTATATTTTAGATGCATTTTTTATGAGGCACTATAAACTATTTTAACATTTTAGAAATTAAATCTCCGTTTTTGAATATATTGTGGAATTACTTAAAAACAGTTTGTTTTATTTGAAAAAAGTAATATGGATAATTTCCACAGAGTAAGGGTGGAAACAGTAAATTTATTTGTAAGAAGTTCATATGTTTTTATTAGGTGAAACTACTAATACATTCTGTTCAAAAAGGATTCAAAAGGGGATCCTTTGAATTACTGGACTAGAAACATCCACCTTTGACTGACAATACCATAACTATTGCATAATTTCCCCATTGCAAACTAAAAGGATTCTGATGAAATTTTTATTGAAATCAAACTGAATTTATATCGCGCAGCTAGGTCTTCAATTTGTATAAAACTGACCGTATGTAAAATATGAATATAATATTGTTTGAAAAAATATATTCTGAAGATGAATTTATCAATCCTACACACCTTCGGTGAAAATTATACACCGTCAAGCATCCGAGTCTTTAATTGCAAAATGATTGTTCAACTGCTCAAACTGTGATTTCTGAAGCTTTAATATGTTGAGCAATGAAAATCTACGTTTCTTCATCCACTGATAGCTACCTGTCCTACCAGGCGTTAAGTTGCTTAGATTCGTCCTTTCTTTTTCTCCTGTTCTTGGTAATATTCCTACAGTTTCATTCATCCAATTGTCTTTGATTTAGTTTCTTCACTTCTCTATATTGGTCTGTAATTTCCACTTGCTCACTTTTGTCGATTCCAAGTTTTTATATCTAATTCTTAGTTGAATATAACTCGCTCTTTTTTCTTCTATCAATGCTGTCAAATACCAATTTTAGATCAATAAATAGATATACAGCTTAAGTCAACAATTTACTAAAAATACTCTATTGTGAATACTCACAAACGAATATGTAGCAGATAATTTATTGAAAATTCGAGGCAGAGGGATCAATTTAAGTAACATTAATTATAATTTTTTATTCCATGTCTTACCATGCACGAGGTCATTGATTCTAATAGTATTCTATATAAATATTTTTTGTTGTACATGTGCACACGGTCAACGAGAAAATAACCCTTGATTCGAACCATATATCTATAGGCCATATAACATCTGCTTTTTAGAAAGGGTCATCACAGAAAAAAATAATGGAAGTGACTATTGTACGAAAAAAAATAGGATAATGTATTCGTATTTACATATACGTGAACGTTTTTATTCATTTATAGTATTTATTTTACATAGGGGATTAATGAAAAGAATTTTGTGATCAACGTTGTAATTTCCCATTCTTCTGAATAGGGATTTCCTTGAGTTGACTACGGTTCTATCATAGATAGTAATATCCTTCTAGAACACAGAATATGATAGTACAATTTGAATAATTAATTCGATTCGAGATGACGACAGCTACCTAAAATATTATTATGTTAATGATCAAAACATCCATGACTGATTACTCTCATTCCCGCCTGAGTAATAACTAATATATTGAATTTCATATAATTTTATTTGGGACTAAATATAGACCGATTAGTCACTTCCACGTTGTTAAATGGTCCGCTAACCTAGTAGATAGCGTGTCAAATTTTGTAATGAAATTTTATTGTAGTATCACTTGCACCTATTTCCCGTACATATGTAAAAGGCCTGAACTGTAGAAATTAGCACCTTGAAACGGGGTGTACTTTAGAAAATTGATGAGGTTTGTCGTGTTGAAACTAATCGTCGATTTTCTCTTCATCCGTTCAGTTTATTGAGTTTTGTAAAAGTGATTGAGTATGTGTTTTCTCCAATATGATTTTGTTGAATTAACTTCTCTGTTTATTAACTTGAATTAAAGTGAATATTATCCATGTACTGGAAAGTTGTAAATACGTATTCTACAACAAGGAAGGAAATTTAATTCACACAGAACAATGATATCATTACCAATATTGGTCGAGTTCTTTGAGAAAACATGTATAAAGAGAAATCAAATATTAATCTAAGACATTAGTTCAGCTTCCGATGATTGTAGAGTACACAAAATCAAGTCTACTGAATAATAATGATAATAATAATAATAATAACATAATAGGCATAATAGAGCACATGGATCAAAACGACACATACAAATATCTTGGTACCGAACAAACAATCAAACTCAACCATACAGAACTCAAAAACTGTTTCATACAAAAATATACGAAGAGACTCACACAATTACTAAAAAGTAAACTCACATCCAGAAACCTTACGAAAGCCATAAACTTTTATGTCATACCAACGCTCACTTACTCATTCGCAATTCTCAAGTGGACACCGACAGATCTCGAAAATATCAACAGACAGACCAGAACACTACTTACAAAACACCATATGCACCACACTAACGCCTGTATAGAAAGAATTACTTTACCTCGAGCAGATGGTGGGAGAGAAGTTCTTGACATCCACCAACTACACACACGCAAATATCAAAACTAAGAAAATACTTTCATGACAAAAAGTCCAAAAGCGAACTTCGCCTAGCAATAATAAACGCCGACATTAACTACACTCCACTAGACTTACACAACACCGACCTGTCACTGAAGGACAAGAAAACCACATACAAAGAGAAAATACAAAGATGGGCAAGCAAAGAACTACACGGACGATACTTCAATCAAACACAAGGTGAAGACATCGATAAGGACTAACACATAAATGGCTTCAGAAGGGTGACCTCTTCCCTGAAACGGAAGGATTCATGCATGATATACAAGATAAAGTAATAAAAACGAAAACATATAGCAAATACATATTAAAAGACCCCTCAGGTACAAATGACAAATGCAGAAGATGCCATTCAGACAGAGAAACAATAGAGCATGTAACCAACGGCTGCAAGAGTCTTGCACCAACCAAATACCTGGAGCGACACAACACAGTCGCAAAAATCATCCACCAGCAAATGGCATATAAACTTTCACTAATAAACAAAACCGTACCTCACTATCAGTACACGCCATCCGAAATACTGGAAAACCAGGAATACAAAATATACTGGGACAAAACGATACAATCAGACAAAACATTAGCATGCAACAGGCCCGACATCACATTTACTGATAAGAAAAACAAACACACCTACCTCATAGACGTTTCCATCCCTACCGATCACAATATAACAAATATTCGGAAAAAATACAAAAATACACCCCCCTCGCAATAGAGCTGGAGAGAATTTGGAAGCGGAAGTGGCTTACTAGAAAAGAACTTAGAAAAGAACTTTACCCGGAAACAAAAGGTTTCATTATTGCTATTCAAGATAGAGTTATAAGAACGAGGAATTATGGAAAGCACTGTCTTAAGTTAGATGTAACCGACAAATGTCGAAAGTGCGGGATGGTTGGTGAGACCATCGAGCATATTACCGCTGGCTGTACAGCTCTTGCAGAATCTTCCTACTTAGGAAGGCACAATCAGGTAGCTAAACTTGTCCATCAGCAATTAGGAGTTAAGTATAAACTTTTTGACGTGATGCCTCCTCCGTACTACAAGTACAACCCCCTACCAAACTGATCGCACTGTGGATTATAATGGGCCAGATATCGTGTTAATTCATAAAGATAAAAAAACAGGAATTATCATCGACATTGCTGTACCTCTCACAACATCAGGAAGATCGAGACAGAAAAGTGTACCAAATATGAAAATCTCGCCAATGAAGTCAAGAACACTTGGAAACTAAATACAGTGAAAATAATCCCCTTGGTGTTTTCGGTGGAAGGGATTGTCAGTGACCAGCTTTCCAAAAATTTAGAAGAATTAGAGTTGCCACATAACATAGTGGACATCGGACAAAGAGCAGTCTTACTGCAAACATGCCATATAGTCAGGAAATTTTTAAACTAGCAGAGACAAACTGAATTGTTTCCTCTCTAGCATATTAAAACCGCACGCTCCTTGGAGATAGATGAAATAATAATAATAATAATAATAATAATAATAATAATAATAATAATAATAATAATAATAATAATAATAATAATAATAATAATACGATACGATACGATTTATTGACCAGTTTAAATACAAAAGCATTTGTGTAGTCCTAATACTAAATTACTAAGTAGTTATCAAAATTCCTAAATCAGATAATAGAATAGAAAATTTAAACAAAGTTAAACCAATATTTACATCAAATTAGATTTCTGAAGTAACATATATGTAAGAATGAATTAGTAAGACTAATAATTGAACGACATGTAGTCCCGAACTGCGTAAAAACAATTTTGTTTTAAAAATTGTTTTGAAAATTTATAGAACTGATTCTGGCTCATATTTTTCACATTCTTAGCAGCATGGAAATCTAGAAACTTTTTTTACAATCTAACATCTAGTTTGTTGTATTGTGTAATAATAATAATAATCATAATAATAATAATAAATAATAGATAGATAGATAGATAGATAGATGGTTTATTGACCCCATTCACATACATAGTACATTAGAAGTCAGTGAAAGTAGTACATATGAATACATTTTACCAAGTAAAAATATTGATGGAAATATGACAATTTAAAAATATAAAATAAGTTAAAAAATAATAGAAAGTAAAAATTAAATTAAACAAAACAAACAAACATATAAGCATTAAGCCCAAGTATTCAATTCCTCCAAAAACTCATCAACTGTATAAAAACAATAATTTAAAAGAAAAGACCTAGCAAAATGTTTAAATTGAACTCTCGTCATATCACTTATATTTATATGTTCAAAATATTTTACAAATGAATTGTACAATGTAACATCCAACTTATTGTTTTTTGTTGTTTTCAGTCTAGATTTGAGAATGACAATGTCTACTATTTCTAGTATCATAATTATGAACATCTGCATGTTTAGTCAGAACATATCGATTTTTATGTGTTTCAATTAACACTTCGAAAATATACAAGCACTGAAGCGGCAATATTTCAAGTTTTTTGAATATTTTCTTACAATTGGTGTTTCTTGGTGCGTTGTAAATTATTCTAACTACAGTTTTCTGTAGCACAAATACTTTGTGCACTGATGTGCTGCGGCCCCATAGCATAATACCATATGTTAAATTGCTATGAAAAAGTGAATAATATACAGACTTTAACAAATGAGTTGGTATACATGATTTTAATTGACGAATTACAAAAACTTGGCTCGCTAATTTTGAACAAAGGTAGTCAACATGAGGTGACCAACTTAAGTTTGTATCCAAATGAATGCCCAGTAATTTAACTGGCTCTGATTTTATAGCCCATTAATCTAAACTGAAAAGAATGTTTTTCGTTTTAGTGTCGTTGAGTTTCAGCTTATTTGCCAGGAACCACTGATTCAACAAAATATTATCACCAGCTTGTGTGCCATCAGATAAAGTTGTAGTATCATCAGCGAATAAAATACAAAAAGTGTCAATAGCCTCTGGTAAATCGTTAACAAATATTATAAAAAGTATTGGGCCCAAAATCGAGCCCTGAGGAATGCCGTTGTCTATATTACGTGAATCAGACTGGTTGTTTCCACAAACTACATACTGTTTCCTATTACTTAAATAAGATGTCAGTAATTTGTGTGCATTTCCTCTAATACCATAAAATTCCAGTTTATTTAGGAGTAAATCCGCTGGAACACAATCAAAAGCCTTCGTTAAGTCGCATAACGTGGCAACAGAGTTGACGCCTTCCTCTAGTTTCTGTACAACTTCCTCTAAGCGTCGAAGAAGAGCACGTATGCATGATTTATTTTTGCGATAGCCGAATTGAAATTCCGTTAGAAGTGACTTATCTTCCAAATAATTGATTAATTTTTCTTTGACTATCAATTCAAATATTTTGTTAATCGTCGGTAAAATTGCTATGGGTCTAAAATTTTCTGGAGAATCTATATCATCATTTTTATATAATGGAATAATTTTTGATATTTTAAAGGAGTCAGGCCAAGATCCTTCCTCTATATAATAATAATAATAATAATAATAATAATAATAATAATCATAATAATAATAATAACAATAATAATAATAACACTCTTCTTCGAACTCCAAAAAGCCGTCATCTTAAGCACCTGTAATATAATGCGAAAAGTATTAAATAAGAAATAGATAGATAGCATTGTGAACCTTGCAACATAAAACTTGCCGGTTCAACAGTCAAAGATATCCGGTTAACGTGATTAAAAAATAATAATAATAATAATAATATTATGGACATGCGAACCAAACATAGCAAATCGAACTTATGCGAAAATATTTCTACGATCAGGCAATACATTCTCCTATCCACCAAGCAATCATTTATCTTGACAAAAACCTGACACCGCCAAAACTAAACGACAAAGAACATGCATGCGACCCACAGTACTCCTTCCAAAAATTGGTAAATCGATGGAAAGAGAAGGAACTCCATGGCAGATATCCAAACAAGCTCGATGATAATAACCTCGATAAATCTGCGTCACTTGGATGGCTTAACAGAGGGAACATCTTCCCGGAGACAGAAGGCTTCATCTGTTATATTCAGGACCAGGTCATACCAACCCGTTCTTATCTGAAATACATCTTAAAAGATCAAAATATAACAACAACACAATGTAGAATGTGCGAGGGAAAACATGAAAACATTGAACATCTAATTAGCGGATGCATAACACTAGCCCCACGAGAATATACTAACCGTCACAACAACGTAGCTAAAATAATTCACACCGAACTTTGTCACAATCTAAAATTAATCAAAGAAAAAGTCCCCTATTACAAATACACGCCACAAAATGTGTTAGAAAATGAACATTACTTAGTCTACTGGGACAGAGAAATTCAAACCGACAAATAAGTTCAACACAATAGGCCAGACATTCTCATGTACAATAAAACAAACAAAGAAAGTATACTTATTGACATTGCTGTCCCAGCTCCTGCTAACATCTCAAAAAAAGAAACAGAAGATCTTAAGCAAATCTGGCAGGCCACAAAAGTTAAAACTATCCCAATCATTATCGGAGCAACAGGGGAAATACCAAAAGGATTGCAGACATATCTTGACAGCCTCGGAATAAAAAAAGAACTCTTCTTCGAACTCCAGAAAGCCGTCATCTTAAGCATCTGTAATATAATGCGAAAAGTATTAAATAAGAAATAGATAGCATTGTGAACCTTGCAACATAAAACTTGCCGGTTCAACAGTCAAAGATATCCGGTTAACGTGATTAAAATAATAATAATAATAATATTAATAATAATAATAATAGTCGGCCTGTGTTATTAGAAAATGAGTGATATCAGTAATATTTGGAATTTTGGAAATTACCAAGAAACCATTTTATTCTTCTCTCTTTCTCCTTTGATTATATATAACTGTTGATGTTGATATAGAATGTAATCAAGAAAACCCAATAAATCATATTATTTGAAATTCAAACTGTTGAAACTCACTTTACAAGAAAAAATATATTCGAGTTGATTATAATCACAATCATAAAAAGAAGTATCACTGGAATCTAAATAAAAATAATGAAATAAAAATGTAGGCTATATAAATATTATTTGAATAATTTAACATTAACATTATTATTATTATTTGTTGTAATATTCTATAAATACCATTTCCATACATTGCCAAATTCAGGTTGTATCCATCTGAATCTTGTTTTCGATTTTAAATTGAAGGATTCATTTCATTAATTTTATAATTTTTGAAAATAAATATTCATTGACTATATTTGGCTCTGGCTGACAGAATAGATAAAAAAATATACTTGAAATGACTCGTTATCCAGTACCACAAATCAACTTTTTACAATTCCATATTGACTTTTATATTATACACAATTGGTTAGTTAACGAAGCTTTCAATCACCTTGAAAATTATAAATAATTACTTTATAAAACAAAATAAACATAACAAATCAATTTTATGTCATCTTTGGACTTGTTTAAGAAATATTGTTATCCACGTTATCTTTACAACACAAAAAAATGAAGACATTTAGGATTCTTTATACACAACCATCCTGAAAATAGTTTAACTTGGTGGTAATGTAGTGTAACCACATAAAATATGAAAATGTTCACATAAAATGAATATGTGACTTTGAATTATGCTAACCTGTGGAAAAAAATTTAAAAACTATTTTTTTTGTGAAATACGCCCAATTATACCAAGTGTCAAATAAGTAAACTAGAAAGAGTCCTAAATTTCGCACAAATTTGTTTAAGTACTTTATTTATTCAAATAAAGGGTGGGGGAGATTGGGAAAGTGTTTGTGGATAAATACCTATAACTTTGGTTTGGATCAACCGATTTTAACGAAATTAGTGAAATTAGAAAGAGCACAGATGAAGTAATTACGTCTACTACAATACAATTGTATTTATTTTTAATTGTCATAGGTAGAGGGTACTTTAGAATGAGAAAAATTTGTTTTTCTTAATATAAACCCCTAATTATTATAAATTATAATGGAACTGGAATAAATTCGTAACAAAATGGCGCCAACCGTATGTTGATAGTTTTCGTCTAACTCGAGATATAAATAAAAACGCATAACATAAGTAAGTATAGTATTGACTCACCCTGTATTATAACTTAGAGATCGGCTTATTGGACCATCCGGTACGTGTGTTCAGATATAACTGTATTCGGGCATTCAACAATATGTCGAATTGTGTAATAGGCTGAATCAGGAAATAAACTGTAGTAAATGAGGATGAAAACAAATCATCAAAAGGCTTACTAAAAAAGAAGATATATCTACCTTGGACAAAATAATGTATGAAATAATTAAAAGATCTGTATTTTCTACTGACAATGACAATATATGAAAGAAGTTAGACAGTTCCGAAGGCAAAAAAAGGAATATCTATTAAATTGATGAAATTTGATTGCATGAAAACTAAACCGATAATAAAATAAAATATCACAATTCGTCGATATGTGCAGCTTTCTTGATGATATTTACTATATATACTAGAAAATCAAAGTAATATTCACTATTCATTCACTTCTCTTGATAAACTTGCTTAAAAACGAAAATATTACCTAGAGAGACCCAAACCCTTATTATAATGATGTTAAGAGACAAATGGCCTACCCTTTCAATGCTCATAATTAGCTACATTTTAGTTGCAGATGAAAATATGTGTCTTATAGAGGAGTCGCTGACCTCACACAAGCAAGACGGAAATAAAGAGGATTGAGTTGTAAAAAAAATAGAGAAAAATGCAAATATCCAGAAGCTATACTCCATTTCTAAGAAGCGAGTAGTTTAGCTTGATCTTCGACAGAATTCTAAGGAAGAATATTATTATAAGCTGCTTGTTGTAATACTTAGATATTTTTCCATGAAATTCGTGGAAAAAATATTTGGAACGTATTATAAAGAAAATACGATATTTTTGTAGCTGGAATAGAGAAGCAAATTTTCTTATGTCAATTCGAGGACTGAGCGAAATTTTACATTTGATTGGCATTCACAAATGTATCAGTTAAAAGTGCTATTACTGTATCAAATTTTCATACGTTCAGTTTAATTTCTACCATAAATGATCAACATTCGTTAGCATTGAATTTTCCCTCCTGTATTTCGTCTGAAATAAGCTCGAACTTTTTCCTAATTTCAGATTAAAAAATGCAGTTACAGTCTTCTTTTCAGACTCTAGTAAAAAAAGAATCAGGAAGTTGGATATTAAAATCACTAGAATTTATCAATACGTTCGAACGAACCCTTTATTAAAAATATGTCACAGTTTAATTTTGAAAGAATACTCCTTAATGAAAAACTTTAGTTAATATTAGTTCAATTAAATCTGGTAAGACATTCCTCACGGTTTTTAAATTAATCTTTCTGGAGTAGTCAATGATTTTGAAATACACTGGAGCAAGTTGATTTAAATCAAATATATTATACGATAAAAAATGGAGTTACGGGTTACATCATAAATAATCTGTTATGTTATTTAGATCCAATTTTTTGCTATTGTTGATGTTCGTATTTCTAGTTTAATTTCCTGCTTTTTTCTCTATTATTTTGGGATTTTAAAGGTAATTATAATATTATCCTATTATAGTGTTACCCCTACTCTTTCCTTATTTCACGTTATTCTGAATCGCCTAATAAGAAACCCTCTGAGTTTTTTATAACTCAAATGATCTTTCTTCCTTGATATCTTCTCACAGTAGTTTATATCTGACAAATACGAAATATTTTATCAAAAAGATTTTACATATTATATGCTTTTAATGAACAAAAATAAATAGAAATTATTATGAAAAGTTCATAAATTTTGATAGTTTAAAGATCTTTCACTCAGATTGGCAGTATTGTTGTTTTTCCACAGGGAATAAAACCTAGTTGTTTTTCCGCCCAACCTATATAATATGCGAGAAAAGTATTGGTTTACACCAAAAAAAGTTGGAGTTTTGAAAAAAAATTTGAGTTATTTTCACGGTTTCCATCAAGAACAACACGAAAAAATGGTTTTTAGAAAAAAATTATGTGTGTATGTCGTCGTCGTCGTTGTCATCGGCCACTTTTCGTTACATGTCTTGTTAGCACGATACAGCCTCCGGAGTGCAACAAGTCACCAATTTTATGATTGAATATTGTTCAGGACATCTCATAGATGAACCCTATTGATTTTAAGCTCACCAGAGCCAGTACAGTGCTATGGTACTCCAAGTACGACATTTTTGTCATTTTTTGATTGGATATTATTCAGAGCGTCTCAAAGATGAACCGTGTTGATATTCAGCTCACTAAAGTTAGTACAACGAGTGATATGGTACTTGAAGTACCAAATTTTTATAATTTTTGGAGACTTTTCAGTTTTTTACCACGATACAGCCTCTATAGTGTATAAAATTGACTTTTATGATTGAATATTATTCAAGACGTCTTATAGATGAAGCTTATTGATTCTTAGCTCACCAGAGCTAGTACAACGGGTGCTATGGTACCTGAAGTGCCACATTTTTGGTTCTTTTTGGCGAAATTTTGGGTTGTTAGTACGATACAGCCTCCGGAGTGTATACAAGTGACCAATTTTATAATTGGATATTTTTCAAGGTGCCTCACAGATGTACCCTATTGATTTTCAGCTGACTAGAGCGAGTACAGCGGGTCCTATAAATCCAGATATACTACAGTTTTGGTTACTTTTGGGGAAATGTCGGTTTGTTAGCACGATACATCCCCTTAAGTGTATACAAGTGAACAATTTTATGATAGTATATTGTTCAGGGCATATCACAGATACGGAAAAGTAAGTTTTAATCTTTAAAACCGTTTATTTTTCATTTTGTATTTGCATCAGTTAACCTCACATTCCGTCAAATGAATTAATATTCAGTTCTCACCAAGCAGGCTCTGTATTTTTCTACCTTGGTTAATAATGAACAACTTTTCTACCTCAACAAAAGTCAATAAAGTTAGGTTTAAAAGCTAGTAGTGAAAAAAATAATTTATCTCACTTATTACATGCAACTTACCATGAATTTTGACACAACACATTTTCTACCCTTTGCAAATTATACTTCAACAAACACTACTCCATTATTAAATGTTAAGCATACAAAACCAGAATGAAGTAGTTGAGATAAATTCCGCCAAATGTATTAAATATCTTCGGTGTAATTGTGAACCAACGTTTGAAATGGGATGAGCATGTGATTACGGTTGCAAAAACGTTAAGATACACACTATTTAAATTTAAATGTTAAAATAATTCTGAGGTATAAACTATTTAAATGTAATCTACTATTCACTTGTAGAATTTCCATTGCAATAACGAATTTTTGGATGGGGAGGGATTCTTCCAACCAACTTAAATATAATAAAAGTATTGTAAAAAAAGGTTCTGAAGATAATTTTTAATATATCCTACAATTCAATTATTTAAGGAAAGTGGAATTATGACTAATCGACAACTGAAGCGCGCCACAATGTTAATAAGTATGTTCAAATGCCCGTAACAAACAAATCAGTGGGTCAAAGAAGTTTTTATGTAGCTGCCAAAATTTAAAAAAATCTGCCACATATGTACTAATTAATTATCTTTTCACTAAACAGTGTAAACCTGTTAAAGAAAAGAATTAAACGTTTGGATATATATGATGTATATAAGTTGATTGAGGGGTAAGCTCTGTAAATTTTTTCCTACAACTTGTTAGTTCATGTTCTCTTTTTAGTCTGTATTTTCCTCTATTGATTATTTGTATTTAGTAATCATGTATATTCGACATTTGTAAACATGTCTTCTCGAGAACACGACTTCGTCAGCGTACGGAAAGCATTGTTCTTGGTGGTGGTATATTCTTTGAATTCTACTTTTTCTTATCATTTGTTCCTGTACTAAGTGGATAAGGGGTCTCCTAGCTTTAGACCTCCCTCTTCATTCTAATGAAACTCTATTCTTTATTTCTAACAGTGTTATTTTTATAGTTTAATCAGTTTTATTAGGATTCCCAGTTTTGCAAGTGCCTCGTATAGTTTTTCTCTTATGATGGTGGCGTAGATCTGTTTAAAACCTAGGAAGAGGAAATGTATCATTTGGAATGCTTATTATTGTAAATCTAAATTCTCATTGGTTGTATCCGATTACTTCATTGTCATACGTTTATAATCTGTTTGGCTACGACTTTTTATGTCATCTTATATATAAAAATAAGGAAAAATCCTTTTCTAAAAATACGCACGGCTCTGTTTGTGGCAGCTCTAAATTTATATCAGTATTTGTAGAACACGTTGTTATAGCTGATTTACATATACATGAATTGAACTGCAAAGAAATTTATATATTTCCTTTTTAGAAAGGGTTAATTCAAATACTTTAGTGGTGGTTGGGCGCGTTTTTATGTATCCTGACTGCGCCGTTATCAGAATTTTATTTTGTAACAATGCGTTTATTGCCATTTTGAATTATGGAAGCTCAACTTTTTGTCTTTAAACATAGTCACATTTGCATGGAAGTCTTATTAGCTACAATCATTTGCGGAACATTTAGCTTCTGCGGAATTTTTAAATTATTGCCAAGGAAGAACAAAAGAGTTGAAAAATAGACTGCGATTGAGAAATATCTTCGTCTATGAAGTAACAAGATAAATATTTATTTTGTAAATTGGTTATTCTACATCACAGCCAAATATTGAGTGATTGAAATTATGTGGGATGTCATTACAATTTCGAAATATAAGCTGGTCATTACATTGGAAAACTTATATTGAGTGAACTCATTAAAATATACTACTTCAGGTCTAAAAACTGTTTTTGTTAATAATATTATCACTTGATATATATAAAAAGATATTTCTGTATGTAATACATTATTAATATATTCAATCTAATTAATAGTTATATTTTAGTTGATATATGAATATAACAATATAAAATATTATTCGTGATTGTAGCGACACTATTGCACACACACCTTTAGCAGCGTATGTAACCTAATTTACTTTTGACAGTAGTTGTCAAACAATGCCCGGCTAAGATAAATATTAATTTCTGTATTTTGAAAGATAAATTAATTCACAATCGACTTAATTACTCTTGTCTCATGGTGGGATTAAAAATTTTAAATAATAATAATTTAAATTTTATAATTTTCAAGTATTATCCAAATCAAATATTTCTCTATATTCAGAATCTCGAGTAACTGTTTATTCAATATAATAAAGGCACTTGAATTATCTTATAACATTTACAATTTTACTGTCACTGGAAATATAGCAAATGTCACTGATTAGATCAAAATTTCTATAGCATGCAAAATGTTAAATACGATGAAAATAGATACTGAATGAATACCACAGTGAGTTGGAATCAAAATTATAAATTATACGATCAGATAACAAAATTATAAAAGTATTTATTATTGTTTCCCAAAAATATTATAAACGAAACAAAGATAATACTATCTACCAACCTTAATATTAGTACAACCTATTCTATAAATCAACTAATTAAAATTTTTAATCAAATGTTCAACTCTTCTAATATACACTTGACGTGTAGCAATGTCAAATAACGCAATTTTCCGTTCAAATTGTCTATTCAAAATTTTTCACTTGATGTGAAATTTTATATGTCTAACGTTAATTTAGTTTAGCTCAAATTATGATATAGATGCATCTATTTTCGAAATGTATTTAAAAAGGCCTGTTGATTCTCGAGAAATAATTTCAAACTGGAGTGGACCCACCAAATAGGACAGGAAAACTCGTACGTATTCTAAATGTATTTAGAATTCTGCAAAACTTTCTAAATATATGATTTAGAAACTGGAACCACTTACACTTGATACGTTGCAATTCTTCTACGAATTATGCACGCACTGGCTTTATAATGTATGGCTTTATGATCTGATTGTATAGTTATACAATTTCTATTAAATTCTCAAAAAATTTGAGACAACTCTTATTACGATGTTGTCTCGTGGGGGTTTCAAATTCAACTGCCTAAAGTTTGTTCAAATAAATAAATCTCTTCTCCTGTGGTTACAAAAAATTCATTTTTTTAAAAAAATACTAATTTATGTTTCCCTCTAACAACGAGAGATTTGAATTATTTTATTACTATTTTTCCAAATCATAATATAATCTATCTATCATTAGATATATTCTGCGTAAACGTCATCAGAAATTAAAATGTCAAATTTGATTTGTATACCGAATCTTTCAAAATTATTGATTATATATATAATACAGTGTGTATCGAAAGTATTGCATACACATATAAATAATTTTCCTTATTTTAATGTTTCTTTTAATTTTTAAATAGAGGAACTGTATTAATATATTTCTAATAAGTGATTATCAATCATTTTTTGGTTATAGAATTCGAAAAATATATGAATATGTGTTTGTTTAAATAGGTTCTTCATTCTTTATAGTAAAATAAAATGTTATGTATTTATTTAATCAAAAATATATAACTAATGAAATAATAGAAACAAAATTCTTCCAAGCAATTGGATAGGGAAAGAATAAGAGGACCTAAATCAAGAATCTCATAAAATTTAACTCTCTGAAAGGTTCAAACAAAAAAGAAAGATTGGCCAAGGAAGCTCTTTCAACGGTCCATAACCTTCTGGTGGATCAACTAAAAATCCTGTATTTCTATAAGTTACTGAATAGTTTCCAAAGTTTAGCATAACATACCTAAAACGTATCACTGGTACATAAAAGAAGGACGCGAATGAAAAGAGCTGGTAAAAAGCTGAAAGGTTAACGAAAACGATAATCTTTTTTAGGAATAATATTATATTAAAAGAATATATCTATAGTTGGCGTAAAAGATATAGTGTAACAATCTAATCGTATACCGCCTTCAAGTTGTGTTGCGGAGCTGAACTCTGAAAGGTATTAATATTTTGTTTACTTATCAATTTGTTACGTAATTGTTGAAAGGGCGTTCGGTTTAATCGGGATACCAGACGTGAACTGACCCCTTTTTGTATCCCACTCGATTTTTATGGACAAAACTAAATTCTATGAAAAAATAACAGAGCAAAAGAAATTTTATAACAATGAATAAAACAATTCTAGCCCCGTTTGCAATTTTACCAAACATATTTTGTCTATACCATATTCTGATAAATGGGGCTTGTGGGGCAAGATGATAGTTTGCGGAAAATTTATTAGATGATAACAATGTTTCAATATTTTTGGGTATACAGTTAATTTGCAAATAAACATAATACAAAGTCACACTTTACAGTTCCTTGACATCTATTGTAACCGCTTACTTGCTCAATAACATTACCAGGTCACAGAATAAGTCTGTCTAGATTGACAGTTTATAGCCAGCGGATAGTATTTAGGTGGAGGCGGCGTGAGTTCACTTACGTGCTGAGAAAGTGATCAGCACAACAGATTTATTTAGCAATCTTCCATTTTTTCTCCACATATCTTTAAGATATTTGAAGCCCATCCTTCATTTCCACCACTATGGACAATAATAAGTATGGATCTTTTGTTTGCAGGCATTGTTGCCATACAAATGTTTGACCCGCCAGTCCATTCTTTCTTAACTATGTTGTGTGTATCATACCAAGTTTCATCCAAATAGACAATTGGCCGGTTCTCTTCTCAATACTTAGTTACTTGTTCCAAATATATATACCGCATATCTACTATGCTTCTGCTTTCCATGACAGTTTGACGTTTATTAATAGTTTTGAATTTAAATCCCAATTTTTTAATCCAGTTTTCTTACAGCCATTTACATTACGGCCGGCATTTGTCAATTTATTTCCTATTATTTCAATCGTAGGTAACTCTTTACTTTTCAACAGTTATATATGGTGGTTTTTAATAATTTTAATACAGACAAGATGGAGCACCTGCCCATAATGCTCTATTCATTGGAGATTATTTAAACGAAAAATTTCCTAATCGTTCTCCGGAAGTAAATCCTCCTGATTTTTTTATTTGGGGATTTATTACAAAATATTCATGCCGCATTTAGAAAAATAAAGCCAGTGCACATTCTCAATTGTGTAAGATCAGTAAGAAAAAGGTGTCAATTATTATTACAACAAAATGGAGGACATTTTGAACATTTAATGTAATTTTTACATTCTAATAAAATTATTTATAGGTAGATTAGTTGTTACAATATTTCTTGTTGTTTCATAAGTTTATGGTTTTTATTTTTTTTATCTGGTTTTATTTTTTATTAATTATAATTTCGATAAATAAAATTGTCACTCATCAGTATCCTTATAATCAAATGTTAAATTTCATTACTGAGTGTTCAATTTTTTAAGTGTGTTTCACCTGATAACATCCATAAATGGTTTATTTGCACTGTAGCTCCAACCATTGAAAATTGATATATAATATGTCATATCAGGTGAATGAGAATTAAAAAATAAAACGAAAAACGTCAAAATATACAGGGTGTCCCATTTAAAAAAAAACCTAAGTTTACATTATATTTCCTTAGTGAGCCCCCTAACAAAAAAATTATGTGCGCCACTGAACTCTTTAATATTATATCTATCGAAAGTTTTTATAACGTTTTTTTATATTTTTCTTAATTAAGAAGTTATAGTACTTTGTAGTTTTCGACAGTTTTCAATAATCGCCCTGTATCTTCCAACTGCAGGGAGTTACTAAAGATTTAATTAGGCTATCGTTACTTTAACAAAAAAAGAAATCATAACATCTTAACTGCTTTTCTTCTATCTCTTTTAGTTTACGAGATACCCTGCAAAACACACCAATTTGGGACACACTGTATAGTTGACAGGGGAACTTCTGTTTAATCAGATATTAGTTGCATTAATTGTTTCTTAATCGAAACCAAACTATTCCCGTAGATTCTTATACACTTTGAAACATATTTTCTGTGCTTCCAATTTTAAATGTAGTCGAATCCTGTTTTCACTTCCATCAACATTATTTATATTTTCATCGTTGTAACTCACAATATTTTGTACCCAACTCGATACTTCCCAAGGGCGCCACATTGTAAACATTTAATTTTTGTCTTTAAATATAATTGCTATACTTACCCAAATTCCTCAGAAAACACTACACTCTTTCTTGATGTCAGACTACCAACTTAAAATTGAAAACCTGTGCTCGCATAAAAAACGCACTCTCAAAAAGTTTAGCTATAGTTCAGTCAATGATGGGAAAAATAATAATAATATGTTGTTTTTATATATAAATAGGTTAATATTATTTAAAGCAGTGGCGTAGCTACGGAGGGGGATGAGATTTAGATTTATCTGATAAATCTAAGTAGTTCTCCACTTTTAAACTGTCCTCTTAAGTGATAATTGTAAAGATCAGCAGATATAGTTTTCCTGGTTTTATATGTCATTGCACAGTTATACTGAACTTAATTGGGAAAAAGATATCCAGGATATCCTCATAGGGCTAATAATATCTAAACTTTGATATTGGTATTATCATATCCTCTTCTTTTTTCTATTAACATATATTAAGTCAATCACAAGTAGATTCCACGAAGTAAGGGTCGAGACATTTTATTTATTTGTTGGTAAAATATTATTATTTAACTGCATTCATAAGATTTTGGAAGCCCTGTATATAAAACTATGTTTCTATTGATTGATGTAATTATAATGTCATGGAATGAATGTATGCTTGAAAATATTTAGGAATTAAAAACAGTTATTTCAGCACATTATTTTCATATGATAGAGAATCATATATGATAACCACAAATCTCACCAAAGGTAACGGAATTTAATAAACCGATTTATTCAATAAAGTACTGTAATTTGAATGCTGAACCACGAATATCTAATAATGTCCATTGGTTTATATGAAACAATGTAACGAAACATACAGTCATTTAGTTGCCAGGAATTGATCATTTAAAAAGCCCGCTTAAAAGGATTGTCGATACTCTTTTTGTCTAAGATGGCATGAGCTCCATTTTGTGAGTTTATTTCAAATGGATTTTACAATATCGATATGTTTCCTTACAAGTGGAACTTCGCGAGAAGAAAGTCTGACAGTGATTACACTTTATCAATAACACATGTATTAGAAATACAAAAGTGGCCGAGTATGGTGAAAGGCTGGCGCCAAACACACCCACGATTAAAGAAGCATATAAAAATAATATGCTACATGGAAATGTCACCATATTTATGTATAATCTTACCTTCATCATCAAGAATTGATTATCATTGGCTTCTTTCAAAAATCTGTGTATATTTTTCTTTGGAAATATACTGGATTTTTTCGGCTTGTGACCTTCACTTTTCCGCTTCAAAAAAGCCAATAGCTGTGAATATTTACTTATGTCCACATTTTTCTTCACAGATATCATTGTTCTCAGCATACTATAATGTGTCCATAATGATGATGCCTTTTCTTTTTCAGCTTTCCCAGCAAAATAAGCTAATAAAATTTTCTCCGATATATCACGGACTTTTTTTGAACTGCACCAGTCTTCGAATCGCTTATATTTTTTTCGTATCTATTGCGGGATTTAGCGGGTACTAGGGTTTGTATTGCGTTATTTGCAACAAGTTCTATATCAAAATACACACTTTCATAGTCGGAACTCATGTCGATACAATTATACCAAACTGAATTGAACGCGTCAAAATTGCTAGTTCGCAAAATAAATCAACAATAAGCGCAACGTTTGCTTGTTACATGATTCTAATATCATTAATTTCAGGAATATTGACTAATTTTGAGTAAATAATTAACATTATTGGTAGTAGGTAAAATAATGTACTATATTCGTATCGTAAATTCATATTACGATACTCAATGGGTTATCAAACTAGGCCTAACGTCGTTTGACAAATTTCCCATCTCATTTCATAATATGAACCTTTACGACACATATATCATAAATATCTATTATCTAACCCAATCATCGATTCAAAAGGTATCTAACTCAATTAATCAAATTAATTTTTATTTTCTTGTCTATTTTGATGATTTGAAACATTTACTTTGTGAGGTGATTAACTAGATATAATCAATACGTGATTTCTTGCTAATAAAGAACCAAGCCTCTTCTTCCTTTTAATTATTATATTGAAATAATGGTATAATTAAATAAAAATTACTTTACCAGCATATGCGTTATTGAATTAAGCACCCGAAAAGAGAACAAAAGGTTAACTTCCTTCGATTATCCTTTACATCCTTTCATAACAGCTTAATTATATATTGGGTCAAATTTTAAATAAGTTTTATAAGAAAACAATTGAAACTCATCACCCACATATGGTCATTATCAAGTAGGAATAAACGTACGCTCACTTTCTCTTTTTTTGTTTTTGTGTTTTTTTATAGTGACAGCAACAGAAACCATCTGTTAAATAGGAACATTTAACCCTTACCTGACTTTAACGGATTCTAGAGATTTTTTATTGTCTCGCTGTAATACGTTGTCATGCTGATCGATGTAGGTGACCTATATTTGGTCTGGTTAAAAAAAACATACTTAGAACGATCTTTTTAATAGGAGAACCACAGAAGTTCGTGGATTAAATTTTCAACGTTCTTTATTCATTTCATTAAATCATACCTAGTTGTTTGTGTAATATCAATTGTGGTATGTTCATGGCTAGTATCAACAATGGTTGTGATTGTTTGAAATAAAACAGCATCTTACTGTTATTCAAACATTTCCTTGATAGTTTTTGTCCAACTATCTTATTATTTTTCTGAACTACAAATTTGTTTCAAGTAATAACTTTCACTTCCTTATACTCTATGTCTTTTTCCAAGGTTCGACTTGTGAATTTGCTAGTTTTATTCTTATATATTACTGATTAAGCATAAAATTGAGCTGAGCCACGAATTATTCCCGAAATTTTCATTTATCTAGCATTTCTTTTGGATTGCGACATTGACATAGTTTACCGACGAATAGCTTGAATAAATAGAATGTTTCGACAAACATTTAAAACACCCATATTTACTTCGTTAGTTTTATCTATCTATCTATTGCAATTTTTTGTTCATTGTTAGTGTATTGCAATGAGTATAAATTCTATTGTTGCGGCACGAATTGGTTCAGGATGAGACAAACTTTCGCAGAATGTGAACCAAAATATGATTCAAAGCAAACTTCGTCGTTTACAAATTGTTATTACTGCCAGATAAGGTAAGACTCTTTACTGAAATCCATATAATTTCTCTGTTTTAACGTATACGAGTCATCACCAGGCCAATCAAATTACAATTCTTTCCATTACTGTCGTTAAATTAGCTTTATTTTTTTAAAAAATCAGTTAGTTAAACTCAGTTCTGTGATTAAATTTGTTACAAAATTTAATAAATGCTTGTTCGATTCGTTGTAAAATTTGCTAAGCACACTTCAAATTGACAAAATGGAAAACGGTAAGCAAACAAAATTACAGATACGGTCAAACTGATTGTTAGTTTAGAGAAAATGTGTGTCAATTAAACGACAAAAACAATTCCTAATTTTCATTTAAGAGGGCTTTATAAACGATTTCTCTGACTACTATGCCTACTAACATAAAAAGTAATTTTGGTTAAAAATTCGTTATAAATTAAACGCAACAGATATAGTGTGAGCTTTAAGGTTTAAGCTTATCGTTTGTGTTAAATGCCGTTAATATTATAATTTAAAATGCTTATTTGTCGATATATTCTTTAAATATTATAATTTCAACTAATAATCATTAAAATGTATTTAATGACTTTATGATTACTAAATAAATGTATACATATTTAAAAATATTTTAAACATAACACACGACAATTAATACTACTTCATATCTTGTTTAATTAACATGAATTAGGAATATAATCTTCAAATAACTTATAATTTTTCCCATCTATCACTGAATTATAAGTATATTTTGAGATATAAATTTTTCCGAACACAGCAGGTGTCCTTCAGAGATAAGCAACGCTCGTTCTTTAGTTGGTAGGCTGACATCAACAAAGAGTGTAGTGTTTTTCTCAGGAATTTATACTTTGAAGATTATTGAACAAAACAACAACTGATAGAAGTTTTACAGTAAAAGATATTTAAGAAATTATACGCCCTAGAGAGTATTGCTGAAGGAGATACTACCTCGATTCCTACAATCCGAAATCCTAGAAATACTGATTAGCCTCTTTACAAAACCAATCTGAAGGACAATTTGGAACACGTCGAAGTAAATGGGGTAAATCACCCGCACTACGACCTGGAACAAAGAGTCGAATGGATCAGTGAGGCAATAATGGAAGATTTTTATTCCAGTTACCCACTGTCAAAAGCTCGTTCAGAACAGGATGCTCCTTGGTGGAACGAGAACCTGTCAAACCTCAGAAAAGAGGTCAGTCGGCTCATTAATAGAGCCAAACGTGACGGTAATTGGCAGGGGTACACTGAGACGCTTACTCAGTACATTAAAGAGATTGGGAATTTCAAGTCTTTTGCGAACATATCACTTCCATTCACACAGCGGCAATACTGCAAAAGGTCATAGCAAATGGGGGAACTAACCCCACAATGTCGCTGAAAAAGCCAGACGGATCATACACGGAAGGTGAAGAGGGACTTCTTCTTAGAACCCTCTTTCCAGGTAGTGAACCAGCAACAAGCACTGAAATAGCAATGAATTACACCAAAAAATCCCGCAAGCAAGACATTATTAAGAAAAGATTTACCAGACCACGGTTGGAATGGGCAATAAGTACCTTTCAACCATATAAATCACCAGGAGTGGATGGAATATTTCCAGCACTTCTGCAGCAAGGAAAAGAGGAGGTTCTACCTCGCCTGCTGAAGATTACAAGAACCAGTCTAGTAGTGGGTCTAATACCTAGAAAATGGAGAAGGGCAAGGGTAACCTTCATACCAAAAATACTGAAAAAAGATGGGACTGATCCCCGATCTTTTAGACCAATCTGTCGTTTCTACTAAAAACGATGTGGTGGATAACTACATATGAACAGAGAACCTGGAGAATATACCACTTCATAAATGTCAGCATGCCTACAGAGCGGGTCTATCAACTGAGATGGCTCTATATCAGCTGACCGAAGTCATCTGAATAACAAAGAAATCGCAATGTGTGCATTCCTGGATATATATGGGGCGTTCGACAACACAACTTATGTGTCTGTCAAAGAAGCATTAAAAAGACGAGGAGTAAATGAAACCATTGTAAAATTGATGTATGAGTTGTTGACGAACAGGAAAGCTGAGACACAGGTGGGGAATCAAACCACCTCAGTTAAAGCCACTCGCGAGACACCTCGAGGTGGAGTGATAGCTCTCTTTCTATGGAGCCTCGTATTAGAAGAGTTGCTCTACAGGCTAACGGAGCTTGGCTTGGGCTATGTTGATGACATAGTTCTAATAGTCAGAGGTAAGTCCGAGAGCACCTTGTGTGATTTATTACAAGAGGACCTCAGAAGTATTGAGCAATGGGGCTTGTCAGTGGGGCTGAACATTAACCCAAATAAGACCGTAGTAATTCCATTTACCCGGAAAAGAACACTTCCAGCCATGAAACCCCTATCTTTAAACGGGGAAATCATAGAATGGAAATCAGAAGTTAAATATCTAGGGATAACCCTAGACAGTAAGCTTCTGTGGAATAAACATGTTGAAATAACTGCTAGTAAAGCAATAAGAGCTTTGATGGCGTGCAGAAATATAGCTGGTAAGAGTTGGGGCTGTAACCCAAAATTACTGAGATGGATGTACGACATGATTGTGAGACCAGCAATTACGTATGTGGCAATAGTTTGACATACAAAAGCAAGTCAGTACAGCACGAGGAAGACCCTCGACAAAGGTCAAAGGCTTGCCTGTGTGTACATCACTGGAGCTTTGAGAACGTGTTCAACTAGGGCACTTGAGATCATTACAGATCTCACACCTCTACATCTGGTGATTGAAAGATCTGCCCAAGAGGCAATTCTTTGAATATCTAAGGAAGGTTCAGGCAATAAGGGTATTAAAAATCAGGATGCCTGGTCCTCTCTAACAAAATACATCTCATCAACGAATCTTCCCAGTGACGAAATTATCAAGAGAGTAAGTATCGAAAAGAATTTCACTACGATGCTAAATAAGAGGAGAGACTGGGAAAGGGAATACACCACCCAAACTCTCAAAGAAAACACTATTAGATGGTATATAGATGGTTCAAAAACCACCATTGGAGCAGGCGGAGAAGTATTTGGGCCTGGCCCCAGATACTCATCATCGTTAGATTCCTTCCCCAGCGTCTTTCATGCAGAAAGACCTAGAAAGAAGCTATCACAAATGTGACATATCGATCCATTCTGATAGTCAAGCAGCTATCAAAGCATTGAGCTCCCATGTCATTGATTCAAAGTCAGCATGGGAGTGCCGAAAAAATTGATGAATTACTCAAGAATAACAGGATCTCTTTAGTCTGGGTTCCTGGTCACTCGAGAATTACGGGAAATGAAGAGGCCAATACACTTGCCAGGAAAGGAGCAGAAACGCCCTTTATTGACCCGGAGACTTTCTGTGGAGTAGGAAAATGCTCCTATAAGGAAAAGTTTCGGAAGAAAGAGGAAACCGAAAGAGAAGCACTCTGGCGGTGCCTTCCCGGGCTGGATCATCCCAAAAAGTTCCTGCTGAACTTTGACACTGTTAGATTCAAAAAATATTTGGATCTTAGTAAAAATAAGCTACATCTCCTCACGGGCCTTCTTACAGGACACTGCCGCCTTAGGAAGCACCTAATGAGAATAGGTCTAGCAGAAATTGACGAGTGTGGATTCTGTGTGGAGTAGGATGAAACTCCGGATCACCTAGTTCTAGAATGCCTCGCCATTACAAGCTAACGCAAGAAATGCTTCGCACAAGAGTGAGTATCTAACCTTGTTGAAGCCGTCTCATATACTAGAGTTCATTAGAACCGTGGAAGTGGAAGGCGAGCTGTAGTAGTAGCGAGAACAGCTCTGATAGGGGTCATTGTAACCCCCCGTTAAATATAATCTAATATATACCATTACATTGCTACACTATATGTTTTGCGTCAATTATACCATATAGATTAACCATGTGAATAAGACTAGTCGATCAAATGAATACTCAGTGTGGAGCGATTATTAACATTTTACTATCAAATCTCAAACATGAAAGGGCAGCCGGACCAGGTGAAATAGTCTTTCGATTTCATGTCTCTTCTTTTCGAGTTCTTCATACTGCTAACTTAATTTACTTGAATGGAGCTGCTCTCTTCTGATCGTCCAAGACTATTTTGCTTTCCTGTTGCATTTCTTGTAGGAATCCACGCTCCAAAAGCTGCGGGCACATTTGAAGTTGTTTTCGTATTTCTTAATTAATCGAAGTCTTCAGATGTGCAGGAGTAATAACTGCCCAATTAATTTGATCATATATTTCCTAATGAAATAAAATTAAGAAATTGAATCAAAATAATAACAGTACTGTGTACCTCTGTACCTTTATCTGCAGATAGAAGCAAAATATTTTCGTATTCTGTTTCGGAACCTTCATCATCTTCTCTCACTCCAACACTGACGAATTTATTTTCTAATCCTATCACAGTCTTGGGATTCATTACCGCTAGAGCTAGATCTGTGATGAATAAAATATTGCGTTTCGAAAAATGCTCTTTTTTGAAGCTCAACGAGGTTTCATAAAGTAGTCATTAAAATCGCAAAGTAGAAAAATAACTATTTCCTACAATTGATAGGCATTTGAAGAAAAAATAGCATGTTTAATTCGGTGTAAAAAATATTTTTTTACTCATATGTATATACTTTTAATATAACAATATACTATTGGTTTTGCCAAACTGTTTTTATGTTAATTGAAATAATCCTGTTTAACTGCAGAAAATAGTACAGCTATGAATTAAAAACCGCTATTTTAAATCGTGGATGTCCGTCGAGAAATGACAAAAATAATTATAATTGATGGGGTTCGCATCTCAATTGCTTTTTGTTACAATTTTTATCTTGTTCACAATTTATTTACATCGGGCATAATGAATATACCAGGAATTTCAATAATATAAGCATGAAATAAACAGCAACAGTAACTTTAAAAAGAAGAGCCGTAACTAAAGAGTTTAATTCAGGAATATGTTGTATAATGGAATCAAGAAAAGTGTGGTTTCATAAATAACAACAATAATTCATATTCCTAGTGCAACCGACGATTTACTTCTAATAGTTTCTATTATAGAGAGAACATTTCATAAATTCAATTAAATCGTCAAATCAATTTGTATTCTTATTCATTCATAGTTTTTCATTTTTGTGCATGTTATATTGATACCTTGGAAGAGATAACGTACTTTCAGAAATTCTTGAACTGGTCAATATAGAGACTAGGTAACTTTCCCAATAAAATATACAACAGCCGGATGATTCCAACATTACTAATATCTAACTTTGTGGCTTTGCCTAAAAAAACACATTCAAAAACCCTAGAACAGCACAGAATAATCGGCCTAATGAGCTATGACCTTAAAACGTTCTTAAAGGGCATACAATACAAAATTTATGGAAAATGTGAAGAAAGACCAGTGGAGACATAAATTTGGGATCAGAAATGGTCTGGGTACTAGATAAGCACTAATGTCCATGAAAATACTGATACAGAAATGTTATGACCAGAGAAGAGACGTATTCATATGTTTCATTTACTATGAAAAAGCTTTTGAAATTTTTCGTCATGATCCATTAATATCGCGTTTAGAAGAAATGGAAATACATAAGAATCATAAGAAATCTGAACGTTAATCAAACAGCAACCCTAAGAATCCACAATGCAGCTAGCACGAATGAAGTGAAAATATTAAAAGAAGTTAGGCAAGGATGCATTCTGTCCGCTATGCTATTTAATGTTTATGTCGAAAAGATTTTCCAAATTGCCCTTGAAAACGAATCGCTAGGGATTAAAGCAATTGGTAAGCGAATAAACATCTTAAGATGATACAGATATAATCGCAGATAACAAAAACACCTACAAGTCTTGGTACATAAAATAAATACAATCGGGAAAATGTATAGTCTTAGGATTAATACACAGAAGATAAAAATAATCATCAGTAGACAGACAATATAAAAATTGAGATAGTAGGTAAATACAAGTACATTCTTGCCATGTAAGTATGCTCCATAATTGTCGAACTACTTTTTCTTGAAACTGTGAACTAAGCAAGAGGCTGCTTCTTTTCCACACCACGCCAATTCCACAGAACAAATTAGGTAGGTAACTCATTTTTTGTAAACCATCTGGTGAATTTTCATCGAAATTTCTTTCTCAATAAGAACGGCTGAGCTTATTCTCCTCTTTCGGGATTTGCTTGTAACTTCTTTCTTTTAGCTGCCCGGGCCTTTCTTGCATTTTTGAATTTTATCTCTTTAAATGAATTTAGTTATCTGTTGAATTCTTCATAAAACTTTTTCTATAACAATTCAGCAGAAATACTGGTTTTACTTTACTTTCTTTATATTCTGTGCCATCTGTATGTTTCATGTTGAACGCCCAATCTTTCAGTAAATCTGCTAGTTTTTCATACGAAATTTCACCACAAAGTTTGTAATTTAAATTGCGTAAATTATTTACAAACATACTTGTGGTATTTTCTGGTCTCAAGATTTCAATTTCTTGATCTTATTCACCATTAGAACTATAACCAAAGCGCTGCATATTGAAAAATTCAACAAAACTTTACTACACTTGTCTGCTATTTTTTTGGCGAACGTCATAGAAACGTTACTATGGGAATATTCATTTTTTGACAGGAGGTGAAACACCAAAACAACGTCTTCAAGGGTATATTCATTTACCAATACGCAGTAACTACGCGAAATGGAAGGATTTCATTTGTTTATTTAAACATGAATCCCAGAAACCATACGATCTTAAAATATATCACTGTCGAATTATGAATTAGCTATAATATCAAAAGAAATATTCAATATGATGAAATTCTGTTGAAATTTCTCACAAATTGCTAAATAAATCGATGAAATATGGGTGTATAGATACCTATAATGAAAATGCCAGTTGACTTAAGTGTACAAGTAATTTTTTGGGAATATTCAAAATTAGTTGTTTCCTTCAATAAACGCACCTTTATCCTGGCGCAAACGGTTATTAGGAGAAAATGAAACACCTGATAAAACATCGCAAAAAATCTTTAACGTTATGAAGTTAAATTATAGGTCTTTAAATCTGAGACCCATAAAGCGTTATATATATAATCATGGCCTTAGAGTATGTTTAACAGTAGAAAGACACCTGCTTAGAGAGTTATTGCGTAAAAATAGTATTTCGATCGGAGTAAGCAGAAGGGGCTTCAACTTTTTTACCCCGGTTCTCCCAATTTTATATTATAAAAACCAGACTGTTTTGTTTCGAATATTGAATTGGGAAGGCAAGATATATTCGGAAAGATTAATTTTTGAATCAATCAGCGAAAAAACATTTTACTCTCTTAGTATTTTATGTATTTACAAGAAATATATTATCAGGGGGAATTTAAAAAGATGTTATAGAAAGTTAATTGTAGTAGTAATTTTGATTCTCATGGAAACAACAATTGTTAACTTGAAGAAAAATGAATTATCACAAACATAGATTAGGCAGTTTAGAGCAAACACTCTCCTTTTCTCATCAGATATGAGTTCATTCAATTTTATTACAAATGAGCACAATGAAATAATTACAGAAACCTGAGAGTTATTGCAAATTTGGAGAAAATATACAATTAACTTTTTCTACGACGATAAACCAGAGAATTCATCAACAGATATATCCCCTTTATCAGGAAGAAGAAGTATATTGAAAAGTGAAATTATACACGTCATCAATTTAATGAAAAATAACAAAACTCCGGGTCCTGATTAGGTGTATTCGGAAACGTTCAAAAACATCTATGACTCTGAAGATTGGCTCCGCTCTACGTTTATCACACTCCCAACATCGAAGAACGCAGCTTCGTGTAAGGATTATCGTCTCATTAGTTCCTTCCTACAGGGTTGACCATCAATTCTCTCCATTTGGATTTTTAAGGATACTTCCATGTAAATTTACACAAATATCCATCTATACAAAAATCTTACCAGAATATTTAAAAAAGAAATAAAAAATAGAACAAACTCTTTTTTATTCAAACACTTAAACTCCTTACAAAAAACATAGATTTCTACTAAATGTTTAAAATACGATAAACAAAAATATTTTTTTGCATCTAAAGTAAATTTTCAATTAGATTCCTTACTAAGAACTTTACACACTTTACACTATTGTTTGTCATGCTTTACACTATTATTTGTCAAACTTGTAATAATAATTATACTTAATAATTTTCACAAATTTTTGTACTTTATCAGGTTGTAGACGGTTTATATGATCGCTCCAAACAAAACCATATGTTTTAAAGCTGCAGGGCTTACAGTACAGCTAGTATTTTTATCACATGCATTGCTACTTCATTTTCATTAACTGAGGAACCAGCACTATCCTAATTGACTTCATCATCGATGTCACGGTTATGAGTCTTATCTTGATCGTCTATATCCGGGATGCCATCATAAGGATTTTCATTGCTGTTGCCTTGTGCAGCTTTAATTTTTATTGTTGTCATTGGTACTGTTGGTTCTGATACATCTATATAGTTTATTTACGATAAAAAGACGATGACGTTGCATAACAAAATATTGTGATGTTGCCAAGCTGTAGTTTTTTCCTTTACATAACGAAAACTAGAAAAGTCAATCTGATGTTAGGTTGGCAGTTCTTCTTTTTCATTGTTCCTTGCCTCGTAGGGCGTACGTCAAAAATATTTATTTAAAAATAAAAGGCTTGTATGATAGGCTTTATTAATTTAATATAAATATTTATTCATGAAAAACTATGGATAAGATACAAGGAACAGTAACCAATCATTCTATATTCGATTTAACATTTAATTATTTTACATAGAAGAGGCTTAAATGACGAATTGTATGTCCTTATACCTTATTCTATGCTCTATAGAACCATCTTCAAGAGCACTGCAAGGGTTTACGCTAAAAGGAATCAATACAAGTTGTAATCATCTTCATGCAAATTTAAATATTGTTTCTTTATGCAATATCTATTGTATTTATTATAATAAAAATAGGATGGAAAAGAAAAATATAGATAGGTAGGTACACAAAATAAAATTTTGTTATAATATATAAAAATAAAAAACCTCACATTTCATCATTATTATTTATGTAGAGATACTGTGGTCGTTGTTTTAATTTGTGTATTATAAAATAACTGTACCTAATTAATTTAATAGTACTTATTAATGATTTTGAGAAGGTGGAGATAAAGCAAATTGGATAAAAATATACAAAAAATTAAACACAAGATTTCCACTACTCCACTACAAAATCATCACTATCTTCATCGTCACTGTCAAAATTAATAATAAGTGGATGTACATCCTGTCTATCAAATACTACTTCTCTATCCCATCCATCTTGTATAATTTTTTCAGTGTGCTCTACTATCTTTGACCAAATATATGGAGTCACTTTTTCTAAAGATTTTTCCATACACATATTGCTTGTTCTGTTGAAGAACCATCAGTTCCCCCATGATCTCTATAACAAATTCTAACTATGCCCCAAATATGTTGAATTGGGTTGAACATACAGTGGTAAGGGGGAAGTCGAAGCACTTTGTGACCATATTTTTCAGATAATATGTCAGCTTCATATACTGTTGGTGGTTTATTCCTACAAAAATGCATTATTTATATAAATAAGTTATCTAAGTATTGCTGTTCACCTCTATTATGTTTGGCGGCAATACGGTTAACAGTGGTAACGCTAAGTTAGAAAAGCTTCTGCAACTCTCTACAATATAATTACTTCAATTTATGAAAGAATTTTATATTATCAAGTTTAATTAACCTAAACTAACATTAAAAACATTTAATCATTTACATTTAAATATGTAACAATAATATTAATAATGATGAATACAAATAGCGCGAATACTATTACTTACGTCTCTTACAGCAGTAAGTGGGAGAAGCGGGCCCCCCTTTCGGCATTCTCGTTCAAAATAGCTCAACAAAGATGTTACCATCTGTTGACATTTTCTGTTCTGCTGCTTCGGCATTTTATTAACCACACACTGCAGATTTGCCTAAATAATTAGTTATGAAAATAACTGTTTTTTTAATTTAAAAGCACCAAAAATACTTGTAAATATTAGACGATGATCGAATGTTGAGGATAAATTGTATTCACGGTTGGTAAATTCATATTTATTCTGATAAGCAGGAAAGTAACTAAACATGACATCATCGTCTTTTTATCGTAAATAAACTATATGCACTCTTCAAATGAGGCAGTAATTATTTGTTTTTAGCAAACGACGTGTTGGTATTACGTTAATATAATTTACAATCAGACAAAAACTAATCAAATAATTAGAATAAATTGATTATAGGTACAATCAATTTAAATTTGATGGAAAAGTGATGTACATGTCAAGTAGATAATCAGAATTATTCCGCGAGTGCTGTCCTGTAAGATTTATTTGGGCAAGCAAGGCAGGTGGAGAACGACTTGAAACAATGTGTCTATATACAGGGTCAAAAAGATAGCATCCTTGTGGGTGGGTGATGTATGTACGTTACAAATTCAAGAAAAGGTGTACTTCAAGAAGAAATAATAATTATTCTTGTTTACCATATGCTGTTACTGTTACCGAGCAAACGGTTCATTAAATGATGCAATTAACGTAATGAGAAGAAAAAATATAAGAGTTTTACCGTAGAACAGTTTTATAAAATTACCTCCTACGTAATCGGGTAATCTGTAATTTTCTAAATAATATACTTACGTATAACGAAATTATTAATTGGCCTCAAAAGAATTACTAATATCATCTTCAATGATAACTGCTTCAACTCATCATTATATTAGAATGTTCTTCGGTTCTTAAGGATCTTGAAAATAATTATTTAATTTGGATAGTGAATTTCTTACTATTACTTAAAATGCCATTTATATGTAAAATACATTATAAATTAAAGTTTTATCTTATTAAAATACAGGATGACTTTAAATTATGAAGATTTGACCCAAAACATCTAAATAAAATGTAGCTGCTTACTGATTTACAGGGTGTATTGTTTAAAAATTTAAAATCGATTTGTGTTCAGTACTTTAATACTGTTTTACGTATCCATTTCATATTAGGCAGAAAGTATAGACACTGTACACCAGCGATGCCAGTGGCAGTACTTTGGGACTATTTCAGTACTTTTAAGAAACATTCATACCATACCGTGATGATTTTAGTACCTTCTTATGATTTTAGAATCAAATCAGATTATTGGACAGTGAAACAATACGTGCTGTGTTGTATACCGTTCGCGTTTGTATTGTGTGATCTGTGTGATGTTTGCCTAAGACTGTGAACAAATGTCAAATATCAATTATTTGTCATTTTTATCGTATCGATTTCGATAAATGCGTTTATCATACGTTTTTAAATACACGGTAGTATTATAAGGCCGTGGCCATATATTTAGTCCAAAAAGCAATGAAAACACGACAATTGTCACAATATCTCCCTTTCCTTATCAAATGATGGGGTGAATAACTACAGCCTCAACATAGTCAGTCATCCAGAATGGTTATCTACAAGCTCTTTTGGGCTTGAAACTATTACTGCTATCGGTACTAGAACTAGAGGAAGGAATTAATGGATTTTCGCACTTTTCAATTGAAGGATCCGTCACACTGGCTTTTATTTGCTGATTACCAGTACTGTGTACCAACAACTGTGCCATACCTTCTGAAATGAGTAACCCAGACAGAATAATTTTTTTTGTAAAATTACTGAATCTTCAGATCTGTGTCTATTATTATAGTTTGTTTATTGAGTTTTCCTCTTTAGCTGTAAATTGTGTCTCTGTATCTACAACTTCTGCAAATTTGCTAGGTAATATCAGAACAAAAGATTTAATTTTTCCAGGCATGAACAATTCAGAGGGACTAAATCCACATTCCAAATGTGTAGAACGATAGGCGAGCAATGCCAGTTGAATATCCTCGTTCTTTCTCAACAACCATTTTGTTGTTTTCCCGTAGCTCCAACTGCTCCATTGGATTGGGGAAAGTAAGGGTTACTCATTTTATGTACAAAACTAAAATTACTCGCAAAATTAGTAGTACAGTATCCGCCAAAATAAACAGTACCGAAAATAAAAATAAAAATTAATTTTTAATTTTTGTAATGTAAGTGTTCAAAATGTTCACCATTTCGACGCAAACAAGCTTCATATCGATTTTGTAAGTCAATAAACATATTTATAAAAAGTGGTTGATGTAACTGCCGAAAAATATTTTGTATTCTTTCCCGTAGTTCGGCAATATTCGCCGGTGGATTTTCCGAGTGAAATATTTTGTCCTTCATTATGCCCCAAATGTATGCGTCAGGTGGCGTCAGATCAGGTGAATGCAAAGGATATTCGAAGTCTGTTCCCCGAGAAATTATTCTATTATCGAAATGCTGACGGAGTAAGTCTAAGGTGCGCACAGCTGTATGGCTCGTTGCACCATCTTGTTGGAACCATTGTGTGCGAAACTGTAGATTTCGTGCACGGCAAAAGTTATTTAGATCTCTCACAAAAGGTATAATAATTTTCTCTCTATAACGCTCTTGGTTGACAGTAAGTGGATTCTGATTATCATCTTCAACGAAATAAGGACCAATCATTCCATGACCAGATACCGCGCACCAAACGGTAACTCGAAGACTGTGGAGTGCTTTCTCTACAATGACATCAGGACGTTCAAATCCAAGGAATCTGGTTGTTTATCGTTTAATATAGCCGCTAAGATGAACGTGACTCTCGTCTGAAAACCATATGTTTTTCAAAAATTCGGGATCTTCGTAAATTAAACTCAACATGCGACCACAGTAAATTTCTCTTGCACGTTTGTCCGCAGCATTTAGTCGTTGTCCAACTTGAATATGGTATGGATAACCACCAATTGATTTGAACATGCGACGTAAAGACGTTTCACTAATGTTGAGTTTACATGCAGTTCTTACAAGACTTCTTTGAGGTGATTGCACAACTTGGTTAAAAACACGTCCTTCATTTTCGTTAGTGCATACTGTTTTTCGACGACCTGAAAAACCTTTACGTTGACACAATACACTACCAGTGCGACGAAATTTTTCATCAACAGCTAACATCACATTTTTACTAGGAGCTGCTTTATTAAATTTTTGTTGATATTTTATTGACACCTGTTCTAAGCTTGGACCATCATTACGACCTTTTCCGTATGAACGAAAATAATGCTCCACCAAAAAAACTTTTTCTTCCGTTGTTAGAACCATTTTTAAATCAAATTTAACTGCAGCGTACTATTAATATATCAACTAATGACAATTAAGTCAAATATGACAAATCCATATTACATAAACAACTCCACAGCACTCTCTGTTTCGGTACTGTTTATTTTGGCGGATACCATATATCAGGAACTGAAGTCGCGTCAAGTTTAGAAAATATGTGTATACCTACTAGCTTACCTAAAGATAGTTCCACCTTTGGAATGGGAAAGTAGGACCTGAGTACATTTTTGTTAAGTTTAGTATAATCGCTACAAATTCTAACTGAATCACCTTTAGGCTCAACTGCAATGGGTACAAATCATTACGTATAATAATCAACTGGTTCAATTATCTCCAACTTTTGCAACCTATCGAGTTCCTTTTCTAATTTGGGTAATAAAGCAAGAGAAACTGTGCAAGGAGCTGGTTGAGCAATGGGATGAATTCTGGATTTTAAAGAAATTTCTATTTCATCACAGAGCCCAACTCTCTAAAAAGTTGGAGGAAATCTCTACTTATATCGATTTTAGAAACCGTAGCAGATAAAGAGATAAACTGATGTTTTCATAAAATTTCATTATATCAAGGTTGTCAATACCTTGTCTTCCTAAAATTGGTCGTTTTAAACCTTTGATAACAAACGTCCAGCATAAATAGCTTGTATCACAACAAATGAGAGACAATTTAAAACAATTAGCATAGACCCATGGGGACCAGATATTATATCTGAACATGGAGCTAATTCGTTAACAAATATTTCTGGCAATAATGATAAAGCAATACCAATAATATCTGCTCGACTATCGATAATAAAGGAAATTGGTTTAGTGCCAAACTTATTAATTTTTATTTCTGCAAACCACTGGTTTTTATAGTCAGAATTTATATTTCTTACAGTTGCTGCCATGGCGCCTGAAAATAATTCATGATTGTTTGGATCTTTCTCCTGTTCATAATCAATAGCATTGACAGACTTTTTTGTAGAGATTGATATTCGATTTTTACATAACCTATCCCAGTGACCTCGCTTTCGACACTTCCTGCATTCCGAATTTCGAACTGTACATTTATCTCTACTGTGAAGCTGGAAACCACAGATGTCACACTGTTTTACCATGCTTTTGGATACTTCTCTATTTTTGTTTATGAAATTCCTTTCATGAGATATAGCGCACATTTGGGAAGATTCATTTTTTAGAATAGAGTTTTGTTTCTCCTGCAACTCAGCTTGTTTAGTTAAAGTTAAATCCGGCATTAACTGGAGCTGTTCACTTATTCGACGTAATAAAATGATCTATCTTTTCACCAGGTTGTTGTACTCTAGAATTACATTGATGCATTTCGAAAATTATATTTCTTCATGGAATAAAGTAGTGAGTGACAACTTTCAACATCTCTTCAATGGTAGTAGGAATATTTAAAAATTGAACAACTATTTTTTCACACTGTTCTCCCATTATATATAACAACATATCGATTTTATCGTCCTCGGTTTTAGATGTCAATCCAGATACAGAAACAAATCTTCGAAAGCGTCTTTCTCATTGAGGCCAGGCTACTGGGTTGCTGAAATTAAACTTTTCAGGAATGCAGACCGAAAATGCAATAAAATTACGACCATGCCTTAAACATATTTCTAATACAATCCTACTGGTAATTTATTTATTATCTGAATTTTATTTATGATTGGTTATATAATATACATAGAACACAGCACAGAGTTAAAGTCCAATTTATTACAAGATAATGAAGCTTCTCATAGTTTTTATGAAACAAGTACACAATCAGGCTAGTCTAATTGTCTAATTGTTTATGAATGTAATATGTCTATGATTATATATATTATTAAATATATGCTATTAGCTCATTTTAAATCATATTCATAATTTAATTAAAAACGAGTTTAACTGTTCTTAATGACTCTCACTTTTTATGAGTGAAAAAAAATATTAATGTAGCATTTAACTGAAATAACATATTAAGTCGCTAATAAGTAATGTGTTCTTGGGTCGTAAACCCAATGGTAATAATTGAAATCACTTGCAAGAAGATTCCCATCAATATTTAAGTCTGTTAGGTGTATTTATTAATTCAATTACTGTTTTTCTTTTTGTTTGAATCAATGGATTCCCTATATGATCAATTAATTTCCCAATTAAACAACAAACTTCTTTTTTTCTAAAAATATGTAGAATATTTTGAAGAATATTTATAATAAAATGCCCATTTTTCTTGTTACTAAAATAAATTTATGTTTTAGGAGAACGTCCATACAAATGCCATCTTCCAGACTGCGGTAGAGCCTTTATCCAACTGTCCAACCTTCAGCAGCACCTTAGAAATCATGACGCGCAAGTGGAAAGGGCGAAAAATAGACCGTTTCATTGCAACATATGTGGAAAGGGTTTCGCAACTGAGTCCAGTTTAAGGACGCACACGTCAAAAGTAAGCCATGTACGTACACGAAGTTTCCTTTTTAGTTTTTTTTAAATTAGTTGGATTCATTTTTTATGGTTTATTTCGAGGAAAATCTGCAATGGTTTGATAAAAATTTAAGTCACTTTAATATACTGCAGTAGTAAGTAATTCCTTGATTTAAGTCAAAGAGGAATGAGCTCAAAAAATTGTATTCAGAGACATATCTTTCACTATTTTTTGCGTAACGATAAACAAATCAATTATTTTATATTTTATTACTCACATGGGTCATATATTTATCTTAAGTTCTTGTTCATATCTATGACTTAAAATTAATTTCTGTTTTAGAGTGATTCCAAGAATTCGTTGTTTTTCAAAAATAAAACTTGATTATACAATTTTATTGGAATACACAGTTTAAGTTGAATTCTCGGAGATCATTAAACAGTAGGAATTATTGCATATTTTCCCTATAATTAATGTTTGTTATTATTTTTCTTATATTACTTTCCACAAAATGCTTTGTATTTTTAATTAAATTATTTTTTATTTGTTTTATATGTTTCAGATTATGTTTGGTTTCTTTCTCATTATATCAATCATTTTATAATTACATTAAACTTTTTCCATATTCAAATTATAAGCAACACTAAATTTCGTTCATTAATAAAGTATACTATAGTTCAGCGTACCGGAAATCTATACAACAACAGTATTTTAAACGGAGAAAAGTCTTCAAAAAACATTGAGAGAAAATTGAAATTGAAACTTGAATACATTAATATATGTACTTAAATATTAACAGCTGTCTTATAGAACATATTTTGTGTTATACGCTGTCGATGTAGACGACAAATTATTGGGGGGGTATAATTTTTAAATATGATGGGGTTCAGTTCACACACTATTTCGTGTAGGATCGTCAAAGCAGAGAGATATGCATATAAATGATTAGCAATCGTGAATATGTATCAACATACTTTCTTCGTTTTTAAATTTCAAAATTTGTCAAATATTATCTAATTTCATCTAATGTGGAAAACTAATTTTGTGAATACTTCACCACGTAAGCTGTTACAATTACTCAAACAATCCCAAATTAAATATTTTTTGACATGATGAACCATTAGTACAGCAAACAGAATCATCAATAAAAATGTGACCTATTTAAAAAAATCCTGACCTTTTAACATGTGTTGATATATTGCATAAATACTCACATAAAACTTTATAAACGCACTTATTGAGTCAATTCTGGTACATAGGGTTGTTGTAACCTTTGACATGTAATACGTGATATTCAACACACACACGTGTCGTTTGATTTCTTCTTCTTTCTTTCCTTCATTTAAGACCTCAGCTACCAGGGTTATTCGGCCTGTTTCAGATCACATTTCTTTAGGTTACCATTCGTTGCGGTTTTCTGTTGTTTGGAATTTGATCTGGAATCTCAGGAGTCCATGTATATAGACGTTTGACGTGTGACTTAGGACATTTGACGTGTGACACTCGTTATATAATACAGAAAAATAAAACAAAATATGTGTTACACGTGAAACGTCACTGCTCTAGTGTTAGCACAACACTTTTTTTCAAATTACTGTTCTAGACTTGTTTCCGTAGGGTAAGAGGTGCAATAATTGACATCTTAAGCGCATTGACGATTTCAATAGGCGAATTTGGTTACAGTATTGTCATTATTGCAAAACGATATTTGAATAATATTATTTTTCAAAGAGTATAAACCTTTTAATTGATCTTATTTAAATTTGAAAAAGAAAACAGTTTATTTAAACTTAGAAATATGACAGTCATAATTTGATAATAATTGACACCTACCCTAATCCTTTCATCCCACTCGTTCTATCAGTTATTGGCATAACAACGTCTTGCTTTTACACACAGACATACTGCTTATTGCACGGGGTAAAGTCTCGGGCAAATCATTCATCCTACAAAAAAAATATAAAGAAATAAATTAGGTATTAGGTATTAATAATTATGATGTAGATTTTATATTTTTCTTGCATCTAGCGCAAGTAAATTTCATGTCTTTTGGCTACGTTTTCAAAATGCATTTCTGATGATATTGCATCTTACAAGATATGCATCGTATGCCAAAATGTTTTTTGTAAAATTGCTGCAATAAGTAAAGCATAAACGTTCAAACACAGAGGTGTTCTCCGAGAAAACGTCTTCAGGATGTTTCACATTTGCCTCTTTAGAATTTACCACATTTTCGTCTTCAGTATCTTGTATAGTTGCGGTATCTGCTGTGGTTGTACTAGGTTTGATGATAACTGATGAGATACTACTTTCTACTTTTCTTCAGTCTCAGTTTTGGCTTCAAGCCTCAGCCTTTTTCTCTATTCAACAGCCTGCTCATTTTTTCTATTCAATAATTTTCCAATTCTTCATTTCTTTCCAGGTTGCTAATGTAATCACAATTGGCAGCTTCTCCCAATTGGTTTTTCCTTTTCTCTCAGGAGCTACCGGCCATTGTAACGTTTTATTGAATGAATTTACTCCATCTCCATTATTATTGTTAACTATATTTTCATTGTTACTAGTTTCGAGCATTACTGTGTAATAAGCACAAAATATGGCTGGGAAATTAAGGGACACCCTATATAGATATAATTTTCTCAAAATGAAATATAAGCTGAATTCAATTATTATAAAATAAAACGACTTAGAGCTAGAAAGATTAAACAAACAAACCACAAGGTCGACGAAAACAATTTAAATCAAAAACACACCGATGTTTGGATTATAAAAAAAATACAGAGAAATTTTGCAACCTAGCATAGAGAAATTTATTAAAACTAACCTTCAATCATGAAAACAAAAAATGAAAAAGACAAGGGCAAAATGAATTGGATGGTTTGAATAACAAACCTCGTCCCAAATCATTAGAAGTAAATAGAAGAAAATTTGGCAGAGAAAAACAGTGAGTTGAGCGGCACCGGGTGGCCTGGGACTCCCTGTTTTTGTCGGCCCGAGTGTGTACAGTGATTTATTTTTTTGTGATTGTGATATTTCAAAACGTAAGTTTTTGAACCTGACATTTTTTTCTTTTAAACTCAAAGCACAATGATATTGATTTGATTTCTGGTGTCCGACGATCAATCCTGTTCATATACGTGCACTACTGAGACTTGAGCCCCATACTACCATAACTGGTAAAGAGTACGATTTGTAAATTGTTTATTTTTATTCAAGGGAGGGTTTCTTTGTGGTTCTCTAAGGTATTATACAGAGATATTTATTCACGATAACCGTCTATTTAGGTCAAAATCAGGGGATGATATTTTCAGACCATAAAATATGGTTCATTCTAAACTTGTTGTTTTCTAATGTATTATACAGAGATATTTATCAACCATAACCGTCTATTTAGGTCATAATCAAGGGAAGATATTTTCAGACCATAAAATATGGTTCATTCTAAATTTGTTTTTTTTTAATGTATTATAGAGAGATATTTATTTACGATAACTGTCTATTTATGTGATAATCAGGGATAGATATTTTCAGTTTAATTATACCTAAAATGACATTCAGGTAGGATATCATTTGTTGATTTCGAACCTTAGCGGGCAACGGAATTTTTTCACTCAGACAGCAGAAAGGCCGGTATGGTAAAATCAGCTAATTGTCAATATTACGAAATTCCAAAGTAACCGTTAGATAGGTCCAGGTAGTAATCATATTTTTTTTAATTGCTAGTATGAAAATCCTGACCACTTTCTCTGACGAATGAACTCAGTTGTTCTTACCGGACAATTATCACTATTATCATGTGGTACCCTATACCATAGGCATCAGGGTTAAGCTATTACTTTGTTTACTTAGTTTGATTGTAATATATATGTACATATTATCCACCCAGACTGTTTCCTTTAACAACAAACCCCTCCACTTGGACTGGCTGGATTGAACCGGACAACGCGACCTGCCTTAGAATTCAGGCTTGGCACATCGTATAAGACCAAGAGGCCCCACGAATACCCTTCCGCTCGTGCCAGGACACCCCCTCACCTGAGGTTACCCACAGGGAAATCCCTACGGCACTGGTGATAGCACGCTGCAGAAACCCAAAAAAACATTCTAAGAGATTGTTACAACTGCTATATTTTCAATATCGAAGATTTCAACCTCCATATTATCTACCTTATCAACATATTTTGGTGATACAGGTTCTATCAAATGTACGTCCATTTCTAAAAATATCTCTTCACTCTCACCTCTATTTGTATATAGCATCTTAGGTCTCTTCGAAACTATGATCAATGTCGTGGACCAACTTATGATCTAAGACCAACTCTGTTTCAGCGATTACTTTCATACTAATTTCGTCTATGGTTTGTTCTTCTTGTAATAATGCATCTTCTTCAGTTAACTCTTTAACAATGTCACTAAGACAATTGAAGTTCTTGTCTTCGGTATCTGTTTCTCCAGTTGCTCTTTCTTGTAGGATGCCATTACCAATAATTTGTTTCAAGTAGTTTAAATCTGTCACAATTCGATCCGAAAATTTAGGTATTCCATCTTTGCCCAAACATTTCGAGAAGTCTTTAGCATTCGGATTCCATGGAAATTACCCACAAGCTCTAAAACCATTACGGAGGATATCAATTGTGAGTTTTAGAATGGGTGTATATCGATCTTTTGTTCTATGATACCTCGTTTCCATGCGTTTTTTACTGCTTTAAAGGCCGCGATATCTGCCGGTCGCCATATTCGTGTAGAGTGGGCGTATAAAGTAATTACAATTATACCTAAATCAGATCATAACCGACTTAGCTGATAAGTGAGATGGGCAATCGGGAAAACACTTACTTTACTCTTCAAATAACGGTGTAAAATATTGTTCACATATTCAGAGAAACACTCAGCCTTCATCCAGCCATGGTCTTAAACTCGATAGCCCCAGTCATCCGGCAAATTTTTGGCAATTTCAGCAGATCGTCTTTTATTCAGGTAAATAACCATGGGAGGTGTGATGTTTCCATTTGCCACAAAAGTAAACACGACTGTTAAACAAGATTTCACTTCTCCAATGTTGATTTCATATACATTTCTGGCACTTTTAGATGCAACAACTCTATTTCCTTTGGGACATATCAAGAAACGCGTTTCATCTCCATTAAATACTAATTTTCGCTTATATTGGCACTTGCTTTGGTCACCGCTTCAGATGTTCATGAAGTTATTATAGGGCGACGCCTTAAGAACGCTTTGAACCAGCCATATTATCACGGAAGGGATTTGGTCAAGGTCAATCAAGAAATTGTTTTACACTTTATTTAACATCTTTCTTTCGCCGAGGAAAGCCTTTCTTGTGGTTACATATAATCCTCTGAACTAATGTTGCATCTTCTGCTGCATTTAGAACTGGGGAAAGGTCAGGATCAATTTTCCGGAATTTATCACTCAAACTAAAAATTAAAGGCGTACGTGGTATTCCAAATTTATTGGATGCAACTTTTTTTGACATTCCCCATTCTATTACTGTAAGGGCTTCCTCTACAACAGCTTCAGAATATTTTTCATTCGCATCACCAGTAGTTTTTTACACTTTCGGCATGACAACTGAAATAAATTTTAGAATTATTTATTGAAATCTTTTGAGGTAGGTAATTAACCAGAATGTTTATATTACATAGTTTGAATTTTTTAATAGGTATTAATACCTAGGTGCTAATATTTTTATAGGTATTTCGCATCTAATTAGGTGAGTAATAACTAGATAACAGTGATTGACACCTTACAAACAGTCATTGACATGGTATCAACAAATATTTGCCTAATTCGGAAGAACAAGAACACAATACCTATAAATCTATTAAGTTAGATGATATCCTTCAATAGCTGCAATAAGGACACACTGTAAAAAAATAATGCCTCCCACCAGTGACTGTCAATCACTGGTAGTTATTGACATATGTCCTAAACTAAAAAATAACATTATTGAAGGGTTTGCTAACATTAATATCCGTATTTTGAAACCTTATAACATACATAAATTTCTTACAAGTCAATTAAATCACAAAAGTTATTAATTATGCACTGTCTCTACCAAAACCTGAACGTTTTACACTGCTGCAATATCTCTCTCCAAATCACTAACGATGGGATCGTCATAGGGCCAACTTACACAAAGCGAACTTAAACCAAATAAAAATATAACTTCCTAAACTATCTACAGACAGATAGAAAGAACCTATAGTACCTACCGTAGCCATATTACATTGTTATTTCTGTGTAAAATGTCAATCACTATCAGGATGTCAACAATTGTCAATGTTACCCTATATCCTTGTTTATATATAACGCTACGCTATAGTTGTTCAATGAAGAGTAGTTTAGGGAGTTGGCTCATAGAGGGTGTTTTGGTTTTGAGGTGCCCATTCATAAAATCAATTCAAATTTTACTATAAATACGTTTCGCGCGAATCAAGAAAGACAAACGTTGTCTTTCTTGATTCGCGCGAAACGTATTTATAGTAAAATTTGAATTGATTTTATAAATGGGCACCTCAAAACCAAAACCCCCTCTATGAGCCAACTCCCTGATTTACTCTTCATTGAACAACTATAGCGTAGCGTTTTATATAAACACGGCCTATATCTACTGTTACTCATTTATTTCTAAAATGTTGTTTAACTTTCATTCGTATACAAATATCTGAATTACCCAATGCCGTAACACTCTATTCATATAAATAAACCAACAAACTATTCTGTATATGAATTAATTTCTCTCACAATAATTTTCCTTATTTATAATCGTATTGACAATTAACAACTTCATTTGCTTAATATAAAGAGGCAATTTATTATCGTTGTACACGAGCAAGGAATGAATTTATATTATATTCAAGTTTAACACACGCATTTATAAAATAATTTGAGGTACTGTAACAGAACCCCATAAAATTGTCGACACATTTCTTATCGTATCTTCAAATCTCATCAGAATTATTTAATAAATATTGTTGGTTTTCACCTAAATAATCCCTTGATGTGTATGAAAAAGAATCATAGGCGGAGCAAAAGCACATTAAACAGGAAATGGCATAAAATAAAATAGCATAAATTGAAAAGGAATAAATCAGTTTGTTTAGATATACAAATAAAATAAGGAATATTGGTTGGTCAATAGAAATAGTTCATTGGCACCATATAGAACAACGTTTCAGTAGGTTTAATTATTTACAGACTTTCTTTCCCTAACATAAAATAAAATGTAGGAATCTATGTACTCACGAATACACCACTTTCTATTTTAGGTAATTTTATTATTTACAAACAGCAAAAATGCGTGTTAAAAGTAGGGTTATGTTTACCAAACATCCATTTGTAGATAAAATCATATGGAAAAGTAGAAAGTTGGTGAACTTTTATATAATTTTATCTTTTATTTGTTATTTCCCGTATAAACGCTTTAGGAATTTTCAATAAGGTCAACTTTTATATTTTATTTATTTTGTTTTTGAAGTGTACACGTAATTTATGCTTTGTATCATATTTGTTTGTCATCTTGCTAAGAAAATTGAAGTGTTTTACCTGTTTTTATTCTCATCAAAGACCTTCATAACACATTGTCCAAAAAGTCGATTAATTTTTTCATACGATTTCATGTGGCAGCTTTACAGTTACTTCAATAGGTACCTTTACTTGCAATGAACTGGTTTAGCGATATACAGAGTCTGGAAAACCTCTGTCGTATACTTGTATAACTCTGATTGTGTATCATTCACATATTTATTTGAAAGGTATAAATTGAGAGTAATTAAAATAAAAAAAATTATGTTCGTGTATACAGGGTAGTCCATTAGAAAACTTTGAAAATGATTTAATTTTTATCAAATGGAATGCAATACTTTTTTTACATTTTTAGAACGGAAATAGTTGGTACAATACACTCCCAAATTTTTTTAAGTTCCCAGCCAACTCGGAGAAAACCACCTTTTTCTCAAAAAATTTGATTGTGCAGTTGTGCACATCCCTTTTTAAATACCGCAACTTTATAAGATTTTAAGCTAAAGTTTTCAAATTACCAATGTACAAAGACAAAGGACTGAAGATTTTTTTAGATTCAGTATAAAAATTTTGTTTTGTACAGGATGGTCTTAAATAAATTTTTCATTCCATGGAAGTTTTTTCAGCATTTTCAAATTTAGATTTATATTTTTACCAAAAATGTGTTTTTTCTTTAAATAACTTTTAAACGACAAAAAATAGGTACGGAGAGCAAGTAGCAAAGTTAAAGGAGATAAATTTCAGTATCCATTGATTAAATACTTATTCCATGAAAGTTTTTTTAATGTTAAATTTATTTAAGACCATCCTGTACAAAATAAAAATTTCAAACTGGACTCGACAATGACGTGGTCCCGTGGTGATAGTTTTTTAAAAACAAGTGTTATTTCTCTTGCTCTTTTAATTGATTATCTATTATTTATCTTTATTATTTACATGAGGATTGTAGAACATTTTTTTGATGTTCAATTACATAGTTCTGGCATTCGGGGCGCTTAGAAAATATGGTATATTATTCCATGTTCACATCTAAATGCAGAAACTTTATCTTTTTTCTCTACTGAATCTCTTTTTGAAGCAATCACTATAGTGTATCATTTGGTTGCTCAAATGAGATTTGAAAAATGTCTATTATACGCTTTCAGTTTTTTCTTTGAAAAATCTAATTCTCCGTCTATGAAAGAGATTTTTGTATTAAAAGAACACCAACCGCCTTTTGAATATTTAAGAAATAATTGGGGATTAAGACAGAGATTTTTCGATTAAAGTAGCACCTGATACCGCACTTTGCGCGAATACTTTTCACCCCTTTTCTTTTCTACCCTTCGGTTACTTACAGACGAAAGAAAAAAAAAGGAATTTTCCCGATCAACGATTATCTTAAGTGGTGAAAAGTTTTTATAAAAAATTAGAAGTTAGTATAACACTTTTTTGAAAACGTCTGTGTTTTCAACATGTCTAATCCAAATGAATGTTTATAAAAGTGTTTTTGTTATTAAATTGAAAGTTCAATAATTAAGAACCGTTCCACAACTTCTAGAATTGTCATTCGGTTGTAATGTGGGAATGTCTTTAGAAAATGAGTTTTTAGAAGAATAGAATAAAATGAATATCGAGTCAGAATTTTAGTGTAGAAATGATAACAAAGCGAGCAGTGCTCATATCTTCTAAAGAGAAGATGATAAGGTCAAAAGATGTATCCAGAAATCCACAATCAAAATTGTGCATAATAGTAATTAGACTTACGGCAACATTTGCCTACGAAATGCACTTGATCTTGATCAGGCAAATATATAAGAATACAAGATGGGAAAGGGAAGTTTTGAGAACAGATTACACAGAGAAAGGATGGAGAAAGGAACGAATTAAGAAGTAAGAAAGCTATCTATTGGCCCATATATAACAAATATTATGACGTATTATGGTTCGCACACATGGGGCGCTTGAGAAGAGATATAGTACACAGAAACCCGATTGGCAAAAATAGGGGAGGAAGTACTCCATTAGAGAATTTTATTATCGCAAACTGGAAAGAAAAAGTGAGAAACGGAAGATACTGAAAAAAACTGATGGGAGAGTATTGGAAAGAAGCAAAGCTGTTGCACAGCATATTCATGAGAGAAAGAATCTTTAGAATATAGCCAAAAGGGTTGCTACAAGGTTGTTCATTGGTGCCAATGCTCAATCCACTATCAGTCTTTTGGTCAATTTATTTTTGAAAATAAACGGTTTTAAAGAATAAAGCTAACTTTTCCGCAATTGTACACTCCGGAGGCTGTATCGTGTTAACAAACCGAAATTTCTCCAAAAATCTAGTATATCTGGATTTATAGGACCCGTTGTACTGGCTTTGGTGAGCTCAGGGTCAGATTTAGCCATTAAACCTCTCTGTGCAAAAGTAGAAAATTGCGCCTATGCATTCTAAAAAAGGTGTATAGTATTTTTCACATTTTTCATTAGCGAACATTTGAAAAATACTAGGTTTTCAGTTGATCAAGAAACACAATAACATTGTACAGAAGTACAATAGTTCAGACGATTGTTTTATTACATACTTTCAATTGGGAGAATTCTCTAATTCATTCAGAAATATCCAAACTGTTACTGAGTTCATACTCAATTCCTAATATACCGAGGTCTGACAATAAGGATATCATTAAAGTGATTGTCTGTTCTGTAATTTCTAAAAAGTTCCCAAAAAAATGTGTGGAATTTTCCAAAAGTTTAACTGCCAATGCAATGTTATAATTTTTTCCCAGCACGAGTTTACTAATGGGATTTACATGGTTTAATATCTCATACCATATTACGACAGAACAAAGAAACTGGAATACTTTTATTAGCATAAGAGCCCAGATGAACATTTTTTGAGATATTACTTTCAAAGATTTTTTTTTGGTATAGATATGTAGATGACATATTAGCTTGTTTTATGGGTAGTGAACGACAATTAGATAAATTTTTCAACCACATTAATAATTTACACCCAAAAATTAAATTTACATTAGAAGATGAAGAAAATAGTTCAATCAATTTTCTTGATTTAAAAATTCGAAGAGTTAATAATGTACTTGTTTATTCAATTCACTGGAAACCGACACACACTGATGTGACTATTCCATACAGTTTCAATCATCCCATGTCCCATAAACTAGCAGCATATAACTCAATGATACATAGAGCATTTTCAGTTCCTATGAACAAATGTAATTTTCATACAGAGATTAACACAATTAAACAAATAGCAACATTCAACGGTTACCTATTATATATGATAAATAAACTAATTAGTAAAAAAGAGGAAAATGTGGCATTACAACTAATATTTCCTAAACAAACTAAAGAAATAAAAACTTATAAATTCATTGCATATGCAGAAAATATGTCTAATAATATTTCAAAGATAATATCTTTAGCAACAAATAAAACGATTTCTTTTTAAACAGAAAGTAACATAAGTACAAAATTGTTAAATATAAAAACAAAAATATCATCATTAAAGAAATCTGATATACATATATAAACTTAAATGTCCAGAATGTAATGCTGTCTATTTGGGTCAGACCCCTAGAAATTTTGAAATCCGATATAGTGAACACTTACGAGCACACAGATTAAAACAACCAGATAAATCCCACTACGCCAGACATCTACTTGACACCAATCATTCATTGACACCTAACACAGAACTAGAAGTATCAAGCATCAAATGAAATGTAACTTCTGTCAATCTGACGATGATATTTAGGTAATATCGAAACAATTGTCAATTTTTTAAAATTTTTTACATTATTCAATAAACTGTGGAGTTAACTAGAAACAGTAAGTTTTATTTAAAACATTAATATGAGTAGATTCCACAAAGTAAGGGTTGAGACAGTTAATTTCACTATAATTTTAAGTTAAATAACTGAATAATACTAAAAGGTACTATAAACAACTATAAGTGACACTTATTGTAAAACTCAATGACAGATAAATGTTCATTTTTTATTGGGAAAATATTTTATCATAGCATGCTAGATCTATACCAATATGCCTTCTCTTGGGAGTAACTATATATATAATATTAAGAATATAACAAAAAATATAATTTCCATTAAAAGTTTTAACTTCCTAAATTGCAAATATATATAGCGTCGTTCCGTTTTTTTAAAATTAAATCTGCATATTTTCAACCAATAAAATATAATCTTATAAACTGCCTTAACTAGAATAAATAAATCTGAATTAGAATTTATAAAAATTAAGTGACGAAATATATTAAATATACAGGGTGGTGTATTGGTATGACAGAGTTCGATGGATTTATTGACCTATGCCTCTCGATTACAACCCTGCACCACATGATTCAAAAACTGTCTTCTTCTTCTTCTTCTGCTATCCAATAATGGATGTTTGCGACTACTTCCGCCCGTTTCGTTCTGTCTTTGATGGTGTGGATTAATTCTCCTGAGGTTCTCATCCCTGTCCACTGTTTGATATTTCGGAGCCACGACATCCTCTGTCTGCCCACTCCCCTTTTTCCCATTATCTTTCCTTCTATGTTCTCTTGCGTTTTATCGTGTTCAGCAATTCACGTTCTCTTCCTGCCCTCCTCAGAATTTCCTCGTTGGTTTTTCTTGCTGTCCATGGAACTTTCAAGATTCTTCGATAGATCCACGTTTCAAATGCTTCCAGTCTGTTCATGGTATTCACCTTTAGAGTCCAGCTTTCCATGCCATACAATAGGGCGGACTATACGTAGCATTTTGTGAATCTTATTCTAAGATTGAGGTCGAAGTCAGAAGCTCGTGAAGACGTTTTAGAATTTCATGAATGAGCTCCTCGCTTTTTCTATCCGGCACTTGATTACCACGTCTAAAGGCCAGTCTTCACATAGCCAGGTTCCAGGTATTCAAACTTTACCCGTTCTATGTCTTCACTATTGTATGATAGCTTTCCATTCTGGAAATCATCTAATTTACGGGTGATTATCAGGAATTTTCTCTTTTTTATATTGATGTTAACCCCCATCAACCGGCTATGTATTCCTACCATGTCCAGAAGTCTTTGAAGGTCATTCATGTTATCTGCTATCAGGACTGTGTCATCTGCATACCGCATATTGTTCATCCATATGCCATTTACTTTGATGCCCAATTGTTGTCCTTCGAGAGCTTCTAAAAAGATATTTTCAGAGTATACGTTAAACAGGAGTGGGGAGAGGACACAACCCTGCCTCACACCTCTAAGTATTTTCTGTGCTTTTGTGGCCTCGTTGTCAACTCTAACTGCAGCTGTTTGGTTCCAGTACAAGTGTTCAATACAGCGTATATCTTTCTGATCTATGTCAAGTCGCCTTAGTATTTGAATGAGTTTGTGATGTTGCACTCTGTCAAACGCCTTTTCATAGTCTATAAAACACATCACTACATCTTTTCTCTGGTCGTAGCAGTTCTGAATTAATACATGGGTTGCGACTAGTGCCTCTCTTATACCGAGGCCCCTTCTAAAACCGAATTGAGAGGATCCAATAACGCTTTCGGATTTTGTGGAAATTCTGTAGTGAATGACCTACAGGAATATTTTACGAGTGTGACTCATCAAGCTGATCAATCTGTGGTCTTCACATCTTGTTGCGTTGCTCTTCTTCGGAAGTGGGATGAAAAGAGACGTAAGCCATTTAGTTGGGAATTTTCCTTTGTTGTAAATTTGGTTGAAAAGACTATGAAGTATCTTAATACCTTCGCTGTCTAATAATTTAAGCAGTTCAACAGGAACTAGATTTGGCCCAACCGTTTTCTTATCCTTCGAGCTTTTTATTGTTCTAGTAATATCTTCTATTGTGATTGGCTGTTCAGACAAATCCTCTTCCAAGATTCTTCTAACCGTGGTCTTTCATCTGCAAAGAGGTTGCCAATATATTGTTCCCATATAGCTTTCCTCTGTGCATTGTCTTGTGCCATTTGCCCTTGGTCATTTTGTATGTTGGAGACAGTCTGTTTGCTGTATATTCCTTCTGTTTCTTTTATTTTCTTGTGCAGGTTATACTCATCGTGTTGTTTTTGTAAGTGTTCCATTTCTTCGCACTGTTCCTTCAGCCATCTATTTTTTGCCGTTCTTATCGCTCTTCTTATAGCATTTTCCATCATTCTGTATTTGTCTCGACTGTCTGTGTTTTTGTATTTTCTTCTCTCTTCATACATTGCTAATATTTCGTCTGTCATCCATTCTTTCTTTTTGACCTTTTGTTTGTATCCTATTTCTTCTTTTGCTGTATTTATCATTATGTCCTTCCATGTGTTGTCAAGGTTCATCTCCTTAGCTGATTGGGACAGGGCTAAAGTTGTTAAGGTTTCATTTAATTTATTGCCTACTTTGATGGTGTCGTCTTTAATTCTATCATAATCTATCATTGGTTCTTGTTTTGGTTTTTTATTATTAGCTTTTTTTATTTCTGTTATGAGAAGGACATGGTTTGTTGGGACGTCGGCTCCTCTTCTTGTTACTGATATTCCGAATCGTTTGTTGATCAATATGAAGTCTATTTGTGTATGTGTAGAGATGCCTGGGTGGTAGTCTTAACCAAGTGCTCCTCTTGACAAAACTGGTGTAGCCGCCCATCTCGTTCGTTCCTCTCTCCCAATCCATAAGGGCCTACTAGTTCATCTGGTATGCCATTTCCAACTTTAGTGTTGAAGTCGCCTAGTATGAGGTTTATTTCGTGTCTTTTAGCGTTTTTATGGATTAGTTGTCCCAGTTCTTCATAGAATTCTTCAACTTCGTCTTCTGGTGCCTCTGCGGTGGTGGCGTATACTTTTATTATGTTAATATTAAACGGATTTGCTTTCAATCTAAGTAATGCCATGCGATCTGAGTGTGGGAGGAAGCTAATCACACTCGGAGATAGTTGTTCAGGAATTATTATTCCAGCTCCTTTCCGGTGATTTCTGTCTTGGTTTCCTGAATAGAAAAAGACGTTTCCTTGTGTTACACATTTTCCTACGTCTGGCCACTATGTTTCTGCTACCCCAAGGACATCTATTTTCAACCTGTCCATTTCTTGTATTACATTAGCCAACTTCCCAGCTTCATATAGACTTTGTACGTTCCATGTATCAATTTTGATCTTTCTTCGTAGATTTACTCTGACAACGTTTTTATCATTTAACACTGTTCCCCCCGGAGATCCGATTGGGGAACTATTTTTACCTCCGGAAAATTTCGACTTAATTGGGGTCATTTTGGTTCACTTGGGATATCTATCTTACAGATCCTTAATACGGTGGTTTCCCGTTGCCTTCCGTATTCTTATACCATTGACTAATTTATTGGTACATTCGCCTTTAGAGCCAGTTTCCCAACCCTATGACAAAAGAGTGCCCTTCCATTCACTGGCTACTCCACCCGAGGCTGTTGGCCAGTAAATGGGGGATTGCTTATACCGGCAATCATTCGGTGGTCAGAGCCTCGTTAGTCATCTAACAGGGAGCACCACTCGAAGGTGAGGTTGACATTTGAATAGGTTAGGCTAGATTAGGCGCATCCTACCCCTTACTCCCTATAAAAAATGTTATTGATGTAGAATGTACATACAGTGTGATGAAAATCCTAAAACATGCTCATTTTTATTTTTAAATTCCTTGATAAACTTGCTAACAAATATCTTGTTGTTAAGTCAATAGTTACTAGAGATATTAGTGCACATGATATATTTTGACCTATTTCACAGATATTGACTTTTTAAACCCTCCTAAAGAGTCTATTAAATTGCCCTTTTTTACTATTACCGAAACATATAGCTATATTTATTATTATTTTTATTATCTTATACCTCAAGTTCAAATGTTGTACCTAATAAATAATAGGTAACTAGTTTCGACTGTTCGGTTGATCTTTTGGATTTGTTGATTTATTCAACTTACAATGAGATCACCCTGTAAGCATGAATTTTTAACAATGCCATCAGTTTTTGCTCAAAACATTAGCGGTTCCCACCTTTAAATGCTAAGCAGCTTTCTTCTAAAAATTTAAAAACGGTGGGTTTCTTCATTCCACATTCTAAGTAACATCCTATCATTTGCAATGTTTTTAAACGAATACTCAATTCAAGCCAGGACTGGTTAGCTTCAAAATGTAATGTTCTTCTGGTTGTTTCATGATATTTAAGGGTTTGTGCTATATCAGTTGAAAAACCTCTTGACGAGGTAAAGATGGGTGTCGCTAGTACACCCCTTATAAAAGATGTGATGTCAAATGATACGATGTGTGACACAATTACTATATCTACTTATTATCCTTTTAAAATGAAGCTATGGCTACATATTCACACTTTATTCCTTATTAATTTTAAAGTTTCAATTAATTGATGTACTTGCGTTCAGCCGTGTTTTTTAACCGGACTTATTGTAGTACAGATAAATAAAGCTTGTTGTTTGTTCTGTAGTTCTGACAACTCAATCAAAACAGGTGTGGCCTTTTTTTGTAATGCGTTTCGATGATACAATTCGGATGGGGCCCTTTCTTTCTAATATGTTTTAATGCACGTCCGTCTAAAATATATACTGACATAATGATTTTTGGTAACATTTAAAGAAAAAAAATGTCAGCTCCAAAAAACACTAAGAATATTTAAGCACCTTCCTAGGGTAAACAATATAAGAAAGGGTTGGGTGGAATAGTAAGATATGTTTCCGATATTTTTGTCAATTACCACAATTATTATCAAACTCGTAGGCAAACGTTTAAAAAAAAATCGAATTGTAATGTGATCGTGGATTTGTGACCATCCTGTACGATTTCTTTAGCGATATTATTAAAAACGAAGGACTGAAATAAAGGATATAAGGAACAGAACAAAAGGGTTAGAGAAATAGAATGGATCTTAGCATGCAACCGTTTTTAATGTCTGGTATACACGCATGTTTTTAAGTTTTCCTTAATTACTGTATCTCATATTTATGTTACGGTTTCAATTATTGTTTTATAAAATTTGGCGGACGCTATAAGTAATTGGATTTTCACGTGTTGATCGGAAGAAGAGTTTCATGAGACGAAAGCATTTCAGTTATTTTGATGAAAAACGAACATCTGCCTATTAATCAGGCTTTATTCATTAAACTGAAAATGTTTATCGATTAAAGTAATGTAATCACTTTTCACCAAAGAAATTAATATATTTTCCTACTTACAATATTGAAAAAAAAAATCACAGCCTCTAATATTCGCGTGAAAAATCTAGTCCAAAATGAAATATTATCATGAGTACGTTTAACCCGTTAATAGGTGAAAGTAACAAAATTTTTGTCGGCGTCAAAATATTACTACACAAACACTAATTCACGATACAACTACTTACAAGTATAGAACAACACAAAAAATTTACAAGCTGCAGATGATACTGAACAACAACAACAAAACATTCCTGTTATCTAAAAATCCTCAAAACATCTTGCCTCTCTTAGATTTGAACATGTATCGCTTAAATATTCTAACATACTTCTTTTTAAGACATTTTTATCCACCTCCAAATGGTTTCCTATAAAATAGATGGTTCTCCAGGGCGGCGTTTGAATATTTTAGACTCATTCTGTGTTTAAAAATCTATTAAGATCATCAATAAGCCATAGTATATAATTTCTAGTGGCGCGTTTCGTGGCAGGTGTGGCCAAACTGGCTTCTTTTAGTCTTTTCCTGACGATCAAAGCAGATATTCTGATATTTCTAACAGTAGCTATTATATTACTTGGCTATTTACTTATACATTTACCTTTTCTTAATACTTCTTGTCTAAGAAATTGCTTATCAATTTGATTTAAGGCTTTCTATTTGCCCCGATTTCTGACATGTAATCTAATTTTCCTTTTAACTATAAATAATGAATACCAAATAAGTTAGCAAAATTACGGATACTTCTTTTCTTTTCTAGCAACCCATCATTTTGTAAATCATATTTTCGGTCACTGTTTTTCAATAATTATGTGAAATATTGGATACAAAAATTTAACAATCAAACATTAGCTTCAAACAATGAACACACCAAACGGAAATTAACATACAACAATTTAAAACAAAGACGAATACTTCCCTGATAATATTTTCTTGAATAATTGAAATAAAAGTTTAAGTAAATAATACTCTTAATTATAATTAAGCAGCATAATTCCCAGCCATATTTTCATTAGAGAACAATAAACTATTACATTCAACGACGTTTCGTTAGAAATGATCCATGATACAATTATTATCCCGCATATTTCGCTAGAAAGAAAGAACCATGATTGAAAAAAGTCGATACAATATTTTCTATGGTCAAACTACTTACCATTCATTTAAACCGTTCGAACATTAATGATTCATGTTGATAGAAAAGGGGTAAAAATTGACCTACATCGAGATGAGTCACGACGAAAAGAAAAAGGGGAATTAAAAATGATACTCTTCAGTACATGTAGCGACAATTTGTTTCTACCCTCTCTCATAATCTTCTCTCATTCTTTCAGTTTATTTGAGAAATTAGCTGCTGTCAAGCTTCATTTTAAATTTTTATTAATTAGATGGTGAATGCAACTGAGACCATCCATTTGATTTATAAAATTTGCAGCACATCGAGATGCTTATTAGAATATAAGATTTCAACGCATTTCCATCGGCCTAATTTCTATGTGGTAATGTAACTGAGTCTTTTGTTTGAGTTTTCATCCAAATCCATATGACTGATTATCTAAAACTCTACACACGCACTAACAAGCGATGATAATACAGGATTTAAAAATATTTACTTGACATTCTGCCCAGGATGATCAGAATAGAAAAACTGTCTAATTTTGCAGAAGGTATTGCTTATTCTATAAATATTTTATCTTTCGTTGGTGAAAGTTCAATTTTTGGATTTTATAGGTCGCTTCTTTTGAATTGGCCTCAAAAAAAGAAAAGTCTATATTGCGGAAACGAATTACATAAAATGAGCAGTTTATGCGAATATGAGTGTAGTAATTTCCAGTTGATCATCACATATGAAATTAATGAGCTTCTTCACTACTACTAAACACCACTTTGTGCCTAACAAATAGAAATAAACTAGAATAAAACCGAAAGCATATGCCTTAACGATGTTGGGAACTGAGAATGAAGACTAATTTTCAAATATAAAAGCTTGCATTGTCTATTTCAGAGATTAAAATAATTTTCAAAATGTTTTGAGTTGTATAAAGTCACAGATTTTATGTAAGTATTTTATCACCTGTTAAATAACGTCAAATCTGTAAATATTTGTGTAATTTTAGCAACATTGTTCAGAAGTATGATGTCGGAACGTAAATAAAATTCTAATTAAAGTAAAGGAGACCTTTTATTCCAAGAATAGTTAATATAAAAATTATATATGGTAGGTCAAGAAATAATAATATTTTTTATATATATATACCTGGGACAACCTGTGAATATCAGCAATGAGAATCAAACTGCAGTGATAAAGCGACGTTTCGGACTGGCTTGGGTGGCTTTTGGAAAGCTCAACTCCCCCTCAATATCTTAAAACAAAAGTAATTAACTAGAGTTCTTTACCTACGGCTCCCACAGATGGACGTTCACAAAAGCAAATATAAATGACATCGCCAAAGCGGTGAGATCAATAGGGAGACAAATGCTACATATGACATTAGAAGGTAAAAAAAGCACATGGGATGATTGTAAAAGAGGAAGATGAAGACCAGATGATCTGAAGAAAAATGTTGGATCTAAACGGATGAACATCGCAAATGATATGGAAGAATGAAGGCATCGTGGTCATGAGATGCCTATGCCATAAATGGACGGATTGACGATATATGGAATTTGGAATGGAATGGAATTTGGGCAGGTGACTCGTCAATAATCTAGTGGTTTGTCCATAACAATTTTGTATTCTATGGAAGTTCAATGAATATTAAAGGTTTATTTTCTTAATTAGTGGCAAATCGATAAAAACAATAAAAAAACTTCAATACATTTTACTTTCCTACCAACCCAAAAAAGTTGGTATTTTCGGTTTTTTGAGTTATTTTTACGGTTTTCAGTGAGAAAAACACGAAAAAATGGTTTTTAGAAAAAAAATCCCGTGTTTGTCGTCGTCGTCGTTGCACACTTTTGTAATTATGTTTTGTTAGCACAGTTTCCGGAGTGTATAAAGTCACCAATTTTATGATTGGGTGGGTATTGTTCAGGACATCTCACAGATGAATCTTATTAATTTTCAGCTCACCAGAGCCAGTACAATGGGTCCCATACATCCAGATATTCTACATGTGTGGTAATTTTTGGAGAAATGTCGGTTTGTTAGTACGATACAGCCTCTGGAGTGTATAATGATATTAATTTTTAAAGCCGTTTATTTTAATTGCAAATTTGTCTGAATATTGAATAGCTCGTTACTATTGCTTTAAATCGCATTCGTTGCCCCCTTCTATTTTCTAAACTTATTAAAAAATACAAAAAGTTGATATGAGAACAGTAGATATGCTAGGCGGGTTCTGGCTCATTCCTTTTGTAATATAACCTCATAAATCGCTAAGGCCCATTCGGGAGTGATCCACGAGGACTCAGGACATATTACACTGAACGCACATACCCTCTCTCCCTCATCATGACGTTTGTCGCGCTGCAATCTGATCAATAATAACAGAGATACGTTCTAGTGCCTTTATGGCTTTATTTGTTTACATCTTGTCTATGCTCCATACACCGTCTCCTTCATAATGCCGTTTGCCCCACTTGAATCTGATCAATAATAACAGAGATAGATGCTAGTACCCTTATGGCTTTACTTTTTACCTCTTTTCTATATTCCATATCCCCTCTCCTTCATAATACCGTTTGCTCCGCTTAGATACGATCAATAATAGCAGAGATAGATGATAGTACCCTTATGGCTTTACTTTTTACCTCTTTTCTATATTCCATATCCCCTCTCCTTCATAATACCGTTTGCTCCGCTGAGATACGATCAATAATAGCAGAGATACATGCTAGTGCCCTTATGGCTTTACTTGTTTACTTCTTGTCTATTCTCCATATCACGTTCATTCATAATGCCGCTTGTGCCATTTTAATCTAATGAATAATAACAAAGATACATGCTAATGAATGCGCATAGCAGCTGTAATGACATTAGGGTGGATGACCTCACCGCCGTAATGACCTTGGGATTGATCACCTCACAGCCGTAATGACGTTGGTTTGGTAAAAACACTCCTGAATGGACCTTAGCGATTTTGCATAAGGAATGACCCAGAACCCGCCTAGAATATCTACTCAGGACTTCTTGGTGTACTAGTAAATTTGCTGTTATTACCAATCCACTAACTTTCTTTAAGATCCATTTTGACACTAATTCAGCTTCCTTCAACGACATTCCTTTTTCTACTAATAATTTTGCTACTTCATTGTCCCATGTCATCCTAGATTTGCATCTCCTTCTCTTTCATATTTTTGTTGCAGTGCACACTTTTTTCACTTGTCTGTTTTCGTTTAATCGGTTTAAATGTCCTCACCATCTTAGTTGTGATTTTGCTATATATTTCAGAACACTCTCAACTTCTAGCCGCTCTCGTATCGCATCGTTTCTTATTATATCCATTATTGTCACATTCGCTACTCGTCTTGAGTACTTTATTTCCATAACTTGCAGCATGTATTCTAGTTTTTCTGTTTCGCTTCAACATAACAAAGTTGATAGGTATACTGTTTTGTATATTGTAAATTTTATCTTAGAACTAATTTCTTTTTATTTAGGAATCCTTTCCCAAGTGAATGGTATAATTTTGCGCTGCAAATAATATTCTACAGTTCATTACTACATCATAAAATCATGTACTGTCTATAACTGCTCCTAAATATTTAATGTCATCCACCTATTCTATGTACAGTCCACCCATTGTTGTGTTGGTTTTTCTTGTTTTGTTTGATATTAGTTTTACTTTTGTTTTTCATTTCTTTTTCCCTAAGGAATTTTGACCAAACATCTATGCTGTGGCTGTTTGCTGCTATTACTATGTTCTCAGCAAATGTGATATAAATAGATAAACATCGCAAATGATAGAGAAGAATGGAGGTTTAGAATCTACAGTCTAGCGATTTGGGTATTATGAATGAATTGCCTTGTATATGTTTGAATACTTCTCAGTTAAAATAAACTTCCAATAATCAAAATACTCAGCTACCTATACTTCTTGTATCTTTCCCAGCTGATACGTATAAGTGTGTTTATAAATTATTAATTATTAAACCATTCAACCGCCATTTTATTCACTCTTGGCAAAACATCGTAGTGAGAGAGAGGGAAAGAGATATCTCCTGTATAATTACATTTTATCGTCTCTGCATCTATGCGATTTGTAATTGCAGACAATGTGAATTCTCTCACCGCACATTCATACATGCAGTAATTTCCTTCGTAATAACATAAAAACAATCTCAAAATCTATGCGCCTATTTGTTGTACATATTAACAGCCCCACCCAAACAATTGCCTAGCGAACGGAGTGCATTTTTTATTCGTAATTTTTTTACGCACGCGATTTTCATTGCCGCCTACTTCCTGCGATGAGAAAAAAGTTAGCTAGGAAAGGGGAGAATCTGAAAAAAATCGGATACACCCTCTTTAACCGCTATGCGGTCACATGACGAGCGTTTTCAGACGACCACCACTATTCTCCGAAATTAATTATAAGTTTGACGCTTCGGTAGTTGTACAGGGGAGTCACTCATATATCTACAGAAAAATATTTTCTATCCTATATTCCACATCAGTTTAAATAAAAATTACCAAAGATATTATTGAAATTAGGGATAGAATCATGAAATTGATTATCATCTAGTTCACCTAAAGATAATGAGTGAATTTTACAAATAAACCACAAGTAAGCACGATCACAAACTGAAAGTGAGCAGAAATTTCGTTTATAATAACGTTACATCAAATATTATAATATTGAAATAATCAAATGTCAATTGAAAATGGTGCAAATGTAAGGGTTTTTTTCGAGCAATGCTTCAAAAACTTTGAGGGAAATGACAAATTATTTTGTTGCTAATCGTTTGAATTATTGGAAAAAATTGATATCTATTCTAATAATAATTGAAGTCGTCATTATGATACTGAAGCAGATATTCTATTAGGGTAAATGTGAGATATATTGTATAACCAAATATAAAATACTGATTGCCGAATCACATGAAATTAAGAGTTTTTTATGAAGTTCGAAATGCTTTATGGTAAACATTTCATTTTCAATTATGATTATTAAACTTATGTAATGCTAGGAAGATATATTATAGTTGCTCCAGTGATGGGTTTTATGCCCACAACTCAAAGAACATACCAAGAAGAAAATATAGAAACTACCAACTCTAATATAAGACCCAAATCAGGGTCTAATGAGAACTCCCTCACTCATCGAACTAATGAGAAAAAAGGGTGGGTAGGGGGAGGGGGGCAAAGAATCAGTTTATACAAGATCTATTGAAGGAAACCAACGCGAATCCCAACCAACAATTGTAATCAAAACAGCCTAATGGGAACCTGACTCAAAAGTTCGAGTTGGAGGTTCGAAGAGGAATCTATTGAGAATGGAAGCAAGACTCAAAACCGGAAATACCAGGGGAATGATAAAGTTGAACAGTAATCCTGAAATAAACCACAAATAGGGCAAAAAGAAACAAAAATTAATTGAACAAATCCTCAAAGTTTATATTAATAAAAATAACTAAAAGTGTTAAAATAGTTAAAAATTGTCAAGAAACATAAAAATCAGACAAAAAACAACAAAAACAAAAAAAGAAGAGAATGGGAAAGAAAGAAATTGAAAGTTAAAATAAAACACGCAAAGAAGATTTAAGAAACGATTGCAAATCCTGAAACCGGTGTTATTAATTGTGTGTATTAATAATCAAAATTTTAGCCTCCTGTGGAGTGGGATTGAAGATTTATTCAAATTAACTTGAGTATTCAAACCAACAATTCATTATTTATGTGTATGTCCTCAAGAAAATCCAATCTATTATAATTTATAAGAGTGACCCCATGCAAAATTGTCGAGTTCCTACCAGGGCTAAAGTTATGCTGGTTGCTGAATCTTAAATGAAGTCGAAAAGCAGAATCCCTACTTGGATTCAAATGTTCCAATATCCGAATTTTCAAAGGTCTACAAGTTCTACCAATAATCACCACATTCAAGCTTATAAATTCCACTTTTTGAAAGCTTATTAATTTCTATCTTTGGAATTCACCAAACGTTAGACGTTTTGTAAGAGATTTTTACATCTTCTATATAATTGGTGATACGCTTGGCTATTTTGTTTGAAATGTTATTAAAAAAAGAAATGGAAATGAACCTGTCAGCCAGCTTATGAAAAGCCAAATTCTGTTCTCTTCTATTAATAACCTTGCGAATGAGACGGTCACTGATGTGTGTATTACACTGGTTATTAACTGCTATCTGTTTCAGAACACGCACCTCTAAATGATAATCAATCTCTGACAATGGAATACTTCTCATGGCAAGCCCATCAGATTGTTGATAATATTTATTATTGAATACAAAAAATCCTGTGAAAGGCAAAAACTAAGAATAGTCAAAATTAAATTGGTGCGAACCTCATTCACCTGAGCTGATAGTAAGGCCTCTTTTACAAGAGGTGAAGTTTCCAATTTGGGAACAGATGTGAACAAGTTGCTAACATCAAAAGATACCATCAAGCAATTAGAATCAGAAGGAAAATCTAAACAGCTCAATTTATTGACCAAATCCAAGGTATTAGTAACCGAATGTAAATAAAGGTCTGAAATTAGTTAAATCTCTTATGAGTTTATATATAAATGTGGCCAAAATGCAGTGTTCAAGAAACTCACTACTGGTCTGATAGAGTTGTCGACTTTGTGAATCTTTCGAAGACCATATATGCGACGCATGACCGGATTACTAGATATAAGAGAACATGGGGCTGAATGTTGAATGAAGAATCCCTTCCCCTTACTCAAAAATGCCTCCATCCTAGCAATGAAAAAGTTAATAGGATTTGCTTTGAATCTATGTTCGAAAGAACATAATCCGACCTATTGAGGATGACCAAACAATTACCTTTATCAGCTTTAGAAACAACAATATCATTAACCGATATCTTACACTTGATGCCTTTGAGACCTGAGTTCAAGTGTCTCTGGCTGGATTTTATTATATGCATCCCAATATACATTGTTCTTATACATCTATATTTGCAGTGACCTTGGTGTAGTAGGCTTACCCACTAAAACAGTTGAAATCCAGTAGCTGTGTTAGTACTATATGTCATTATTTATTTCATAGTTATAATTTATTAAAATTCTGTGCATATTTTAAAATCAACAGTAGGGTCGACGGAAAAATTTTCTAAGAAACTCGGGAAATACAATGGCGATTAACAATCTCGAACATTAACGCGCTCGCTTTGCTCGCTCCTTAAATTATCTCGATTGTTAATCGCCAATATTAATACACTTGTTCGTTAAATAACTATTATATATTTTTATATCTCTAAATTTCTGTCGACAAAAAAAAGCGCACAAGTTAAGAATGCCATAATATCATTTTGAATGTTTTGTCTTAAATACATTTTTTTATAGGAGCTTCTTGTTCAGAATAATTTAAAAGATATAGACGGCATTAAAACGCACTTATCTATATGTACAAATTCTCCTGTTAAAATGTATCCTTCCATTACTTTGGTGTCTACCAATGTTACATCTCTGACTCACGCTTTGTGTGGCCCGTAAAACAAACTGTGCTGCTAATAGTCCAGGAGGAATCGGCGCATGAGTACCGAAAACTATTCCACCTCAATTTTTTTATGCGATCCTCTTTGAATTGCCCTACTGTTGATATAAATGCATGTTGCCATGGGGCAACCTGGTGCTATATTGTTTAAACCGAAATTGTTTAAACAATTGGAAGGAATTGTTATTTTTTAACCGGACAATTTTTTTGTATATTCTGTATTGAAATACAAATAAAAAAGGTCCTATGACTTTTCACGATAAAGTTAATATTTTTAGAGATATGAATTTTTAAAGGTTCGAAAAATCTCAAATTTGGGTACTTTTAACCCATGAAAAATATAATAAAATATAAATAATAATTTTTTTAAATTCTTTATACAATAGTTAATAGTATTCTTAATAGAGATTAAAGAAAATTTCATTGTTTATACCTGTTTTTTAATTGTTAATTTCTCGCGCTCACAAGTATGCGTCGCTACCTTTAAGTATCGCCGTCTCTCTCTGACTCATGCGCTGCATACGGTCTCTCTGTCATCATTATTAATAATTTATCTAAAAAACCATTAACTTTATCAAGATTGGTAAAGAGAGCAATATTATTAATAATTAAATTGTCTACAATTTGTTTTTAACAAAAGTAATTTAAGTATAAATCGGAACATGTAATTAAAATTACTTTTTTGTTATTATCATAGTAATTTATGCATTTTTATCAACAATAATAAGATATAATGGTATTTGAAAAAATTTTGAAATCACAATTATATATAAATAATAAGTTTCCTATATTTTCATGGGTTTCGGTCAGAAATAAAATCATTTGTTTACAGTGGTTACGTTTCGGTCTATTTTATCTAAACCATTTTCATTGTCAATAGACAGTAGTAGACGAGCCTCTACGGAGGCATTATCAATAAAAAGGTTTGAAAATGGTTTAAATAAAATGGACCGAAACGTAACCACTGTAAACAAGTGATTTTATTTCTGACCGAAACCCATGAAAATATAAGAAATTGAGTATTTACGGTCATTAAAAATATATATGTATAAATCACTATGATAATAACAAAAAAGTAATTTTAATGACATGTTCCGATTCATACTTAAATTACTTTTGTTAAAAACAAATTGTAGACAATGAAATTAACTGTCTCGACCCTTACTTCGTGGAATCTGCTCATATTAGTGTTTTAAATGAAACTCACGGTTTCTAGTTAACTCCATAATATAATAAAAGTTATTGAAAATTCTAAAAAATTGACAATTGTTTCGATAAAGCAATATCATCGTCAGAATATCGTGAAAAGTCATAGGACCTTTTTATTTGTATTTCAATAAAGAATATAATAAAAATTTGTCCGGTTGAAAAATAACAATTCCTTCCAATTGTTTAAACAATTTCGGTTTAAACAATATGGCACTAGGTTGCCCCATGGCAACATGCATTTATATCATCAGTAGGGCAATTCAAAGAGGATCGCATAAAAAAATTGAGGGGGAATAGTTTTCGGTACTCATTCGCCGATTCCTCCTGGACTAATAACCTTTATTAGCTTTAGAAACAACAATATCATTAACCGATATCTTAGACTTAATGCCTTTGAGAGCTGAATTCAAGTGTCTCTGGCAGGATTTTACTATATGCAACCCAACATAAATTGTTCTTATACACCTATATTTGCTGTGACCTTGGTAAAGTAGGCTTACCTACTGAAACATTTGAAATCAAGTAGCTGTGTTAGTACTATAGGTCATAAGTCATTATTTATTTGATTGTTATATTTTCTTAAAATTCTGTGCATATTTTAAAATTAACAGTAGGGTCGACGGAAAAGTTTTGTAACGAACTCGTGCAGTAAAATGGCGATTAACAATCTCGAACATTAACGCGCTCGTCCATATTTATACACTTGTTCGTTAAATAACTATTATATATTTTTATATCTCTATATTTCTCTCTACAAAAAAAACGCACAAGTTAAGAATGCCATAATATCATTTTGAATGTTTTGTCTTAAATAAAATTTTTTATAGGAGCTTCTTGTTCAGAATAATTTAAAAGATATAGACGGCATTAAAACGCACTTATCTATATGTACAAATTCTCCTGTTAAAATGTATCCTTTCATTACTTTGGTGTCTACCAATGTTACATCTCTGACTCACGCTTTGTGTGGCCCGTAAAACAAACTGTGCTGCTAAGAAATCTAGTGAATGTTGAAGAAAAAAATGTATAAACCAATTAGCTACAAAATCACAGTTATTTATAGCTTAATGCCTATTGATAAATAGAGAAATTCCCTATAAGATAGTATGTAATTTATCTATTAGGCAATCCAACTTACAAGCCATCGTAAATAGAGTATGATTTCGATGAAATTCCAAGACATTTGACTTTTAACTTATTTCTAAGCGTATTTCACTTTTCGATGTTTTTTTTTGTTATTCTAAGAACTCCACGACGAAATGCGAATCTTATTCCAAAAAATTAACAACCTTTTAACAGTAATTTGAGTCGTTTTTAATTCAGGATTTATGCATCACGCTTAAAATTATGTTTTAGTAATTAACCTTTTGCTCCTGATGTCCGGGTAAGAAAAAACAGCTTATACTTGTTTTACCTTGCATCTTCCTCGAACTACACTATAAAAAATATGTGAGATAATTAAAAACTATTAAAACCGATAATAGAGGCTTCTATTAACTTTGCGGCATTTTTCTGTATAATACAACGCACCTTTTAATTATAAGAGTCGAAAATTGAAAAATTTATAAAAAATGAACGGGTTTAAAGATTAAAACTAACTTTTCCGCATCTGTGGCCCTGAACAATATTCTATCATAAAATTGTTACTTGTTTACACTTCGGGGGATGTATCGTGCTAACAGACCGAAATTTCTCCAAAAATAACCAAAAATTTTGTATATCTGGATTTATAGGACCCGCTGTACTCGCTCTAGTAAACTGAAAATCAATTAGGTACATCTGTGAGACACCTCATAAAATTGATCAATCGTATTCTCTCTGGAGGCTGTATCGTGCTAACAAACTGAAAATTTTCCAAAAATTTGGTACCACAGCACCCATTGTACTGGCTTTAGTGAGCTACATATCAATAGGGTTCAGCTTTGAGACGCTCTGATTAATATCCAATCATAAAATTGGTCACTTGTATATACTCCGGAGGCTGTATCGTGCTAAGAAACTGAAACTTCTCCAAAAATGACAAAAATATCGTACTTAAAGTACTGTAGCACCTGTTATATTGGCTCTGGTGAGCTGAAAATCAATAGTGTTTATCAGTGAGATGTCCTCAATAATCTTCAATCATAAAATTGGTGACTTGTTGAACTCCGGAGGCTGTATGGTGCTAACAAACTGAAATTTCTCAAAAAATGACAAAAATGTCGTACTTCAAGTACCATAGCACCCGTTGTACTGGCTCTGGTGAGCTGAAAATCAATAGGTTCATCTGTGATATGTCCTTAACAATATTTCATCAAAAAATTTCAAAATACCAACTTTTTTTGGGGTAAACCAATACTTTTCTCGCATATTAGATAGGTTGGGCGGAAAAGTAATAGTCCGAATATTGGCAAAGGATCACTACTTTTCCTAAAATAATGTTGCTATTGTTAGTTATGGATATGGCAAACAAACAAATACATAGGACTTATTCACCAAATGATACCAGACACGATTTCTATTGACTAATTATTTGTAATCAATAAAAATCAACAACCATAAGCAAAATATTCGGGTCCCAAATTCCAATTTTTCGCAAAATTTTGCAGTTTTTTTAATACAGCGTGTAAGCTCTGTACTTGCTTACTACTAGCGTAAAATATTGAACTATCACTGACCTACTTGTGCTTGGAATTCAAAGGAAGATTTCGTAAGGTATAAACCACAGTTTCGACCATATTTAGTCTCGTCAATAAATCATATAAAATTCTCTAATCTAAGCAGAAGACGATTTGGATAAAACTTGTTCCTAGTTACTATTGTTCCAATAGAACTAGAAAGCTGTTAATCACGCCATCTCAGAAGTAAATTCTTCTATCTTATCGCAGGAAACTGTTGTACAGAGATGGGCCCCCGTAAGGATTAGCGTCGGCCGCGTACGGGAATCATTGTGGCGCCCTTTAAGTAATATACTTTTAGGTTAAGTACCTACTTTAACACTTTGAACTATCGCATTTTGTACTTACAGAAATAACAGAAATTTTCAAACTAAAACATTTTTCTTTATCAAATTGAATTAGATAATAAGACACAACATCTAATTCTAAAATCATATAGAAATTGCTAAGCCAGATAACATTTCTTGCAGCATAGTTGACCTCAAATAGTTTTTAGTTATTTTTAATTTTGAGAAGGATCTCTCACCAGACAGAGGTAAAAAGAGGAGGATTTTTAATGATATGCATATATTTGGTAGAGACGGAGCTAGAGGATTTTCAAATATATACTGTAAAATGTCAAGAGGATTTAACGCTTTAGGTCATGAAAATAATCTTAGAGCATTGATTTCATGGATTAAGTCATTTGCTTCCACGTAAACCTCTTTATTTTTCTGAACTGTTAGCTTTTGTTGTAGAGCATTACAATTTTTTAAAAGATCGTCGACATTTAATTAAAAAATATCACTAAAAAACCAAAAACATTTGTAATAACTAGACAACATATCAAACCTACTAGTTAAAGAACTTAGCGGTTGATCAATTATTTTTAAAAAGGAATTTATTTTATGCGTGGTTGTTGGATTTTGAGGTATCTCATCCCTCTGTTCAATCGAACAATTTTTGTTTATACTTCCGTCTAACAGTATTTAACGCAGAAAAGCTAAAACTTCACTCTATCTCAAGTTCAGTAGCTAGTTTTCCAGCAAGTATTTCCTTGAAAACTTTATCATCTCTATAATTCTTAAAATGATCTAATAGATTCTTTGAATAGTTTTGACACACTTTAATGGTAATCGCTACGTTTGCATCATTTTGCCTAAAATGTTAATCTTATAAAGACATCATACCAAATTATTATACTACAAATAAATTTAAAAGTTTGAAGAGTAGATAATATAGAACTTGCTTTATGCCTAGTCTCTATGTTAAAAGTATCATCATATTCTGCTGTTTCTAAAAGCCTAACGAAAATCTGAATTACATGATGCTTTAGCGGTTTTAAAACATCAATCCTACTTGAGCATATGGTATCACTTAGGGGTTTTAGACGTGATTAATTTTGTCTTTATTGGTAGGGATTTGAAAATTGCATCCTATCAGACCAACCAATATTCTAACTTCGTCATTTATAATGCTTTTGGGCCATAAACCGGGGTCTTCTGATAGAAGAATTTTAGTCATCTCAGACTCTGCTTCAGTAGACGTTTGCTGATTAGAATGGTCACTTATAGCCATTGTTCTTGATATGACCACCTCTACAGAGGCTATATTTTTAATACCAGCTGAGGTCGATGGTTCAGATGCTGCAGATAGTGGTGATGCTGCTTTAGAAATTGTATTTTCATCTACCTCTATAGTTTCAGTGTTGGAAACTTGACTTTTTTGCAAGAAATGTTTCATTCTATCATCTTCTCCTTTTCTTGGACTCTCACTTTTTTCCTCTCGAAATTGTGCACTGGAGGGTCGTTTTCTCTTGTGTGGCTCCTAGAATTTAAAATAAAACTAGATCAATATTTAAAAAAAATGGTAGAGGCATCGACATTCATCTTTCATTCTTCCATTGTGATGCACAGGGTATATCCTCCATATTTAAATAAGTAAGTAGATAAAGGTGACTCAACGTCAAGTTTGAAATTTGAAATGTCTGAATAAAGAATCTAAATGAAAATATCTGAAAAGTATAATAAATAGGGTAACCAATGAAAATATCTGAAATCTAGAACAAATGTCACATATGATTTTTTACGAGTAGGTATAATCAAGAGTGGGGCTAATATCAATTAAGTATTGGCTAATTTAGATTTCCATGCAGCAACTTTATTAAGGAAAAAATTAACAAATTTTTAAAAATCTAATAAAGTGTGTATAAATACTTAACATTTCATAAAATATAATTCATTTGCGATAAATAATAGTTAAGTTGAACAAATAAGTAACACAAAATACAGTTCAAAGCAGATATTTAATTATAAAAATCTTTATTTACATCTTGAGTCTTGACTTAACTCTTCAATGAAGCGAAAGAAAATAGGAAAAATCGGCACGCTTATCGAAATATGTTTACGCGTATGGCGCGTGAAGGATGGGGACGGCGCGCGGGGTTATGGATATTGGACATTGTGAGTTGATAATCAGTTAAAAAAAATTAAATTGATTTCGTTATAGTACGTCACTCGTTACAAATTTCTGAAAATGTAAACATACAAATTATCTATAAATGGAAGTTCCGCTGGAAAATTAAATATTTAATATTTTTTTTCTATTTTAACACACTTATACTTTTTCAAACCTTTGATTTGGCGCCCGCGTACGAGAGCCCTGTACACCTCTACCAGTTTAACAATAACAGTTTTTACAACTAGAGTTTTACAGCTTTCCCTTCATGCTGATAATCTACAAAAACGGACCTATCTTATTAAAATTGGAAAAGATACAACCTTTATCTGGTTGGAACGACATTCAGATATTGGTGATAATAACGTTAGTCTTGCCAGGATATGAAAATAAGTAAAAATGTATTCTTGTGGGAAGGTAATTATCCGAAGGAGAAAACAATATCTAAGACACAATTGGACAGTTAATTGACTTTCTTTTGTAATATTAACATTAATTCCTATTTTGCAAAATTAATCCCCATATACCACCTAACTCACTTTCCTATCTAAGCAATCATAACACAGAAATGGTATCGTAATAGAAGAAATTTGTATTTCATAATTTTTATGTATCAAATTTTGGGTATTTTGAAATATATAAATGACGCTATATTGGATAATTGTGGGATATTCTAGAATGATAATCGAAATAAGGTTTCAGTGTCCTAAAATACATAACATTATGGTGATTCAATTAATTGGCTTTTGTACTATATGTAACTTCATTGGTAGAAGAGATAGCGCTATTGACGTTCATTTTAATGTTCTCGTACTGACGATACCGCGTGACTGCCGAAACCGGTCTAATAATGATGTAACAACCCTTTTATTTGTAAAATAGTGTAATTCAACGTCTGGCATAGCTTGTACTCGTATGAATAGCTATTTCCTTTTCAAAACACGCTCTAAAATTTTACTAATTGTCACTCAATATATTTTATAACCATTATTAACATTTTAGTACAAGAAACTATAATTTTCGAGCTACTTTGCAAGACGCTTTTTAAAGTGTACGTCTGTAATTACTGTATATTCTTTATCACATTTTGACTTCATTTGCTTGATTTTTTGCTAGGGATTTTTCCCTCCAAATTAACGTTTCTTGCTACTGTGCGAGGGTGTGAGCGAGAGGGAGGATAATTAAATATTAAACAGAGAAAATATAAGATCATTTGCAGTTGTTGTGTTGTTTTTCGTTGCAAAATTATTCGTCCAATCTTAGTTTAGTTATTTCTTGGGAAATGAAACTGCCATCAAGAATATCTATCAAGCAGTGAACAAAAAAAAAACTACCTTCTGGAACTATATGAATCCTTGGAATGAAATGTTATACAAGTATGTTCGTTTACTAAAATTCAACCAATTCGTATGATAAAATGCTTGAATACTTATTGGCTCTAAATATTTGCTATTCTTTCCAATGTTTCGAAAAATATGTTCAATTTCTAATGCTGAGAATCCCACAAACTACGACTTTGATTTGGTAACATTAAATCGAGATTTGATGCTAAATTGAGTCAATTTTGTAAAAATTCTACGGATTCATTTATATTAGATGAAATAAAATAGACATTTCATTTTATTTTTGGGTAATCGCAAAAGTTTGCTCTATGATAGCTTCTCTCAACCTTTCCAAGCGGTTTTTTTGTCTTCTTCTTCTGGTGCATATTCATTAACATGACTCATTTGTATTCCGTTTCTGGCTGTCTGTATTGAGCTTTCTACTGTAAGCCAGTCTACTGTATTATGTTGCGCAGCCATGACATCTACCTTTCCTCTCCTCTCTTTCCCTCGATGATCAGTTGTAGGAGTTGGTATTTCGTATTATGTGACCTAGATAAGCGGTTTTCCTTTTGTTGGTTATTAGCAATAGTTCACGTTCTTTGTTTATTCTCCGAAAGACATTTTCTTTGGTTACTCGAGATGTCCATGGGATTTTCTACACTCTGCGGTAAACCCACATCTCGAGGGCCTCTATTTTGTTTATTATGGTCACTTTCAGTGTCCAGCTCTCCAGTCCATCTAGCAACTCCTAAAAATACAATTTTTATACGTTAATTTCACACAAAAGGGCTATTTTCAAGAACGCAAGAAAGAACAAAATGAACATTATTTGTTTACAATTATCAATCATAATATATGTCAAAAGTGCTGTGTAAAACCGGCTGTGATTTGACCAATCAGGAATCAACAGAATTGCCAACTTAAATTCAAATCAGTCCTCCTAGTTTAAAAACAGGGTATAATTATTGGCTGACGTCTACGCTTATGGTTGGATCATAATTAAATCATGCTATCGATTTAATATTTGACATATTATTATAGTTCCTGAGTAGATTGTGAGATTCTACACAATTAAAAAGCTCTGAGTTATTGTAAAACAGTAATTTAGTGACAATATAATATATAGTATTCCAAATTACTACAATGATTTACCGTTGTTCTTTTAATTGGCCAATCCATATAATTCTGTATAAAGGAAACTGAAAGTTTCATTGACAATACTTACTAATACTTTGGAACTGGTAAATGTATATCTTTCTGTATGAAGGAAACTATAAATTCCATTGATAATATTAGTATATTACCTAACGAATGATAATTTGAACGATAGCTTGAATAAAGTTAGTTCACGTTTGTATCGATAGTGAATAAGGCATGAATCTTATATCCAACAGAGCCAAGGTCACCTTTTGTTTTGACCTTCAAATATTAGCATAATTTTGTAGAAAAAATAACATATTCAAGAAAAAAATTGTAACGATTATGTTTGCTTATTGTAAAATAAATATTACGATATTATTCAGGATGGGGCCTAAAATATATTTTAATGCCCAACAGTATTGATCATAAAGTTCGTATCTAATGAATAATCTGCAACTATCGTACAACATTCGTATATAAAATGAGCTTAAAAAGCTTTCATATAAATGGTAAACCATAACGTGCTCACTAAATGGTTAATAATACGTACAGATTGGTACTCTTCACAACCATTGGTTTACATAATTCATAGGATAAAAATGTATTCTAAACTTACTAATTTGTCCATTGTATTTCATGGAAACAATATTGTTCGCACGTAAACATCGATTTAACATAAAATGAGCGTCCACCAATAGAGACAAAAATAAAATTTTATAGGGGTAACTGAAACATTATATGTATCAGTTCGTGAATACTTAAAGATTCCACCTAAACAGTTACGAAACCCAAAATACTAATATTTACTAGCGTTGAGATAGAATTTAGAACCAGTTTCAGGAGGCATTTACACTTCGATATCTCTACAGTTTCTACTACTAAAACAGTACTGTTTTAACCATTTAAATGTTTGTTTCATTTGAGGACGTACTCCAATATCTTTCATTCCTGATGAGCTATGAAATATAATGAAATATTGAATAAATAGATAAAAAGAGTTTTATTAGTCTAGTGACCGCAATAACCTGAAAATCTACAAAATATTATAATTTATAAATAACCACGGTCGAAATATCCCCCTTGTCCCCCCTATATATATTGTTACGAAACAGCACACTGGTATAGTCTCTGAATCCGACTCTGTCTAAGCCAGGTATGAAAGTTAAAATTATGGCGGACGCGCAGGGATGAATTGTTTACAATTGTGATTATCTTATCTAGACATTGTTTTTGTGCCCAGACTTATATAGAAAAGGCCAGAACCAATTGTTTTTGTGTGTGTAAGCCGCAGTCGGGAATTTTCTGGTAAAAAAGGCTTTAATATAAATAAAGGATCGATCAGCGGATGAGGGCAGTTGATAAAGTGATCTCGAGAAATAAACAAAAATACACCGAACAGTAAAGTGCTAATATAATCAAGTTTGTGTGCATATAAATTAAATTTTAGTGATTAGTTAAGTATATATAAACTAAGTGTTAGTGAGTTAGTGTTTAAATAAATTAGTAAGTAGCCATACCGTGTGTTTAAAATTTATCCCACCCGTTTATTGTTTAAATAAATTAGAAAAACATTACATTGGTGTCAGAAGTGGGATAATATAAATAAATATCTACGTAAAAATGGCCAAGAGATTAAGGGATCTGAAAGTGGCGGAATTAAGGGCAGAATTGGAAGATCGTGAGTTGGAAACGTCCGGTAAGAAAAGTGAATTAGTAGAAAGACTTAAAGTGGCACTGGAAAATGACGGCTTTGATCCAGAAACAGTTTTATTCAATGTCGAGGCTTCCACCTTAATCTCGTCAATTTCTGGTAACATGGACGAGAAGATTTCTGCCATGGAAGAGAACATGGACGAGAAGATTTCTGCTATGAAGAACGACATTTCTGCTAACATGGACGAGAAGATTTCTGCCATGGAAGAGAAGATTTCTGCTATGAAGCACGACATTTCTGCTAACATAGACGAGAAGATTTCTGCCATGGAAGAGAACATGGACGAGAAGATTTCTACTATGAAGAACGATATATCTGCCGATATATTATTAATGAAAAACGACATTGCCGCTGACTTTGAAAATGAAATTTCGTCTCTAAAATCTGAAATTGAGAATATGGTGACAACGATGGACGAGAAAATCAAGGAGTTAGAAAAAAAGATGGCAGATATAAGGACTCAAGACACGCCAACGGAAGAAAAGAAGACCAAGCAAACAAAACCTTGCAAGCCAGAAACACACCCTAGTTAGACATTGGTAGTTTTACCCGAGTCAAGGCCCCAACGTTCGATGGAAAAATGTCGTGGACCAATTATGTGAAACAATTTGAAGCAGCCGCTAGAGTAAATAATTGGTCCGATAGAGAGAAGGCAGTGAACTTAACTATCGCGCTTCGGGGAGATGCCTTAGATGTACTTCTGACGATACCTCTGGAAGAAACGGATGATTTCGAGCTGCTGAAGAAGATGTTGGACATGCGATATGGTCACGAACATTTGGAACAGTTGTACAGATTCCAGCTGAAGAACCGAAGGCGGAAACGTGACGAAACCCTTCAAAAGTATGAAATGGATATTGCCCGACTAGTTTGATTTGCTTATCCATCAGCACCAGAGAACATGATGGAATGTTTAGGCATCCAGGTATTTATTGACGGCTTATGTGAGCACGATATGGAGAAGACGCTCCGATTAGCTCATCCTAAAACATTGGTGGATGCATTGACTGCTGCTCTTGAATATGAAGCAGCCACGGTGGCTTCGTGATACAACAAAGGTAGGTCCATACAGGAAGCAGGTGACGATGACAGACTTGACCAGATCGTCAACTTGTTGAGAGAAATGGTAGACAAGAAGCCGAATAAAACCAGGTGTTGTAATTGTGGCGAGCTAGAGCATGCATGCAGTTTGTGTAAGTGTCCTACGACTCCTGCAAATCAAGAACCTCTTAAATGCAAAGCAGCCACGAAGGGCTCGCGGTTCAACAAAGGTAGGACCATGCAGGAAGAAGATGACGATAACAAACTTGACCAGATCGTCAACTTGTTGAAAGGTATGGCAGACAAGAAGCCGAAGAAGATCAAATGCCGGAAGTGTGGCGAGCTACAGCACGTATGCAAACCGTCCAAGCGCCCCAAGACTCCTGTAACCCAAGAACTCCAGCCACAGGGGAAATTAGACAGGGGTGAACATCCAGCTGATGTGAATCGCCGAAAAGCAAACTCTTTGCCTAGACGGTCATGCTCTGTAGACTATTCACAATGCAACCAGTCGAAATCTAAGGAAGTTGTAGTTTCAAGAATTACAGTAGTCAACGAGGAATGGTCACCCACCAGGATCAGAGAAGATCAGGAGAATGATCATCACCTGAAGATGATCCGACAATGGAAGGAAGAGAATCGGCGACCTACCTGGCAAGAAGTGTCAAGATTTTCACCGAAACTCAAGGCGTATTGGGCTCAGTGGGATTCCATTGTCCTGGAAGAAGGGCTGTTGAAAAGAGTCCTTGAAAACGATGATGGTTCTGAGATGAGGAGACAGGTAGTTATCTCGAGATCAAGAGTAGCTGAGGTACTGAAGAAGTTACACGACAGTCCATCGGGAGGTCATCTGGGAGTGAAGAAAACCCTTCAGCGAGTCCGTAAAAGGTTTTATTGGATGAACAGCTCCGACGATGTGAAGGACTGGTGTAAGAAATGTACGACTTGTGCTACGAGTAATGAACCACATCGCAAAAGAAAGGCACTCATGCAACAGTACAATGTTGGAAGCCCTTTCGAAAGGATTGCTTTAGATATCGCTGGACCATTTCCGACGACAGAAAATGGTGGCAAATACATACTGGTTGTAATAGATTATTTAAAAAAATAGGAGGAAATTTACGCTATCCCGAACCAAGAGGCCACAACTGTAGCAGATGTATTGGTGAAAGAATTTATCAGCCGATATGGAGTGCCCTTGGAAGTCCACAGCGACTAGGGAAGAAATTTCGAAAGTCATCTATTCCAGGAGATTTGCGAGAAGCTGGGAATGAAGAAGACCAGGACAACAGCATTACATCCACAGTCGGACGGAATGGCCGAGAGAATGAGCAGGACTATTGGAAAATACCTGTCCAAAGTAGTATCCAGCCATCAGAGAGATTGGGACCAGTATCTTTCCCTATTCGCATTGGCTTATCGATCTGCTGTCAATGAGTCCACGGGTGAAACACCGGCGAAAATCCTGTTTGGACGTGAAATGAGGCTTCCTTGTGACCTGGAATTTGGCTGCCGGTCTGGAGAAGATCTAGCAGGCGAAGACTATGTGATCCAATTGAGAAGAAGGCTGGAAGATATTCATGAATTAGTTCGAACAAATCTTCAAGCTGCCAGCGACAGAATGAAAAGTCGGTACGACACGCAGGCCACAGAACTTATGGGCACGTATTGAGGTACCGGGAAAGCTAGATATGGAGTCACTTCGGAACAACAACAAGATTTGTTCACTTTCCCGGAAGATTATTCACTGGCATACAACATCCCCGCCCGTATCAGGAACGCACGAGGGTCGGCAACCGTCTTTCGAAAGAAGTTCGGGCAATTAGAAAAACTTGAAGACCAGATTCCAGCCCCCGGCAAGACACTGAAACTGAAACATAATTCGCGGTACGTCTTCTACGTGGTAACTGAAAATGAATTTCAAGATCGATCTACCTACCGCGTTGTGTGGGAAGCACTTCGACACCTCTGAGACCATGTGTTAGAGTCCAGCGTGAAGAAACTGGCTATGCCTAAGATAGCGAGTAACCAGTTGGATTGGCGAGTTATCAGGAACATGGTAGAGATTATCTTTCGAGATACCGGTGTCCAGATATTAATTTGCAGCTACAACCCCCGTTATCAGTATCCGATGAAGACGGTGCCCTGCTATTTCCATAAGATCGGAAAGTGTAGAAATGGGGCCAGTTGCCGATTCAAACATCCAGTCTCACAAAAGTTCCAGGAGGAACTGCCATTTAAGGAGGGGGTAATGTTACGAAACAGCACACTGGTATAGTCCCTGAATCCGACTCTGTCTAAGCCAGGTATGAAAGTTAAAATTATGGCGGACGCGCAGGGATGAATTGTTTACAATTGTGATTATCTTATTTAGACATTGTTTTTGTGACCAGACTTATATAGAAAAGGTCAGAACCAATTGTTTTTGTGCGTGTAAGCCGCAGTCCGAAATTTTCTGGTAAAAAAAGGCTTTAATATAAATAAAGGACCGATCAGCGGATGAGGGCAGTTGACAAAGTAATCTCGAGAAATAAACAAAAATACACCGAACAGTAAAGTGCTCATATAATCAAGTTTGTGTGCATAAATTTTAGTGATTATTTAAATATATATAAATTAAGTGTTAGTGAGTTAGTGTTTAAATAAATTAGTAAGTAGCCATACCGTGTGTTTAAAATTTATCCCACCCGTTTATTGTTTAAATAAATTAGAAAAACATTACAATATATATATATATATATATATATATATATATATATATATATATATATATATACATATTAGTTTAAGGAAAATGATAAGAATGTGCCAAATATGAGAGCGAAAATCATTCAACTTGCCCCTACCTCCGAGAAAAAGTTTTTCACGGTAGAGAATTACATTTCTACTTCAAGAATTTTTAATCTTATTCTTTCCATAGATAGTCCCAGGTGCACATTTCTCACACGCCACCAAATAACGAAAGAAATAATTTTGTGCCAACTTAGGGAGCAAAATAATATTCGTTTTCTTTTTGGTTCGGGAAATTAAAAATCGTAAAGTGAAAACTTCATGAAAAATTTATACAGTAAGAATAAATTTGAGAGTGAAACAAAAGAACGGAAGGAAAATATGTATTGAGAAACAACCACCATTAATAATTTTTTTCAATGGCAAAGTTTCATTTCAAATAATTTATGGCGTGGAATCTTTGCATTTGATTTTTTTTCGATTATCTGGATCATTGTATGATATCATGGAAATTGACGCCAACTGTACCAAGGTATATTTTTGAAAGATATCGAAATTGCTCGAACCTAAACAAAGATTTATATTTCTAATTTTCCACTAATTTATTTTTTTAAACATATGAAGACTGCAACTACGCCTTTGGTCGTTCGAATACTTATAATAAAAAGAGATAACTAACCACTTTCGAGCTGAATAAAAAAATTACAGTTCGTTCACTTGATATTTATTATAACCTTCCTAACCTATCTCAATTCTCTTCATGCTCAGAGTCGTACTTGGGCCGGGTTAAATGAATAAAAATGAATTATTTATATTACGGGTCTTACAATTTACGTTACTGTCCGCAAAATGTTTGAATACGATAAGATTTCTAGATGTTGTTTGTTGATAGAATAAACAATGGTTGGAACATTGGCGTACTTTGCTTTACGTCGGTCGGCTTTATGTTGCTAAAAGAAAGGAATTTGATATTTAACGGGAACAAAGTTAGAAAACTACTTATTAGAAAAATGGTGTCAAATAATGTTACAAGTTTATTTTCGCGAGTAAAAGCTGAAAAAAATTCTAATGTCAGAATTTCTAATTCAAAGTTTACTTTAAAACATTTTTGTTATTTATTTAGTGTCACGACATCTGATCCAATCACTGCGGCACTATTGTCCGAACACAGAATATTCTTAAGATCACCATTCAGGTGATGGCGTTGTCTTGCTGTAGCATTGTGAGGGCAGTATTTTCACCGTATGAATGGTATTATGATAGTGGACACAATATGGTCGTTGCTTACCAGATTACATTAAGTACCCATGCGTTGCACGAGTATGTTGTAACCATTTTTTTGTTTGAGGGCGCCAGTTTGTAACCATTTTATCGTTCACTCGAACATAATCCCGGCATGAGATTTCTCAAGGGTGGTTCGACTTCAAGTTAATGACACACTTTGTATAACAGAGGATGATCAGACTATGAGACTTCAGGGTGCCACTACCTTTTGAAACGTTACGAAATAGCAAGAACAAAACTACGGTGATAAAGGTAGAAACACCGTGTAAAAGAATTTACTCTTAATTAAAAATTAATATTAAAAATGTTAAAATAAAATGTGCTCAAACTTAATCAACCCAGACACGATACCCTGTGGCTCTCTCAGCCGGGTGGATTAGAAATAAAAGAGAATATATAAAAAATTAATTTAATTCTGCCTTAGAATGGGATGTAACAAATACAGGATGTACTTAACTGACGGTACTCTGGTGGTTTAGATGTTCTGAAGGAATGGAAGCAGTGTTTTCTATGGTGAAAGATGTCTCGGACCAATGGAAGCTGTCTTCAACGGTAAATGTGTCTGAGATAAATGGAAGTTGTCTTCGACGGTAAAGGTGTCTCAGTTAAATGGAAGCTGCCTTCAACGATAAAGGTGTCTCAGATAAATGGAAGCTGTCTTCAACGGTAATGATGTCTGAGATAAATGGAAGTTGCCTTCAACGGTAAAAGTGTCTTAGATAAATGGAAGCTGTCTTCAACGGTAAAGTTACGTAGTTCTCACGTAGCAGTTACGTAGTTCTCACGTAGCTCTCACGTAGCTGCTGTGCTTTCCTAAGAGTACACAAGAATCAGGGATATGTAGGAACTTGATTGTAATGGGGCACATTGTGTTGGTTCACCTTGTCAGGTTTAAAAGGGAGGCAGTTATTTGAATTTACAAAAATGAAATTTACTAAAATCTTCCCAACATATATGTCTCCCATATTGAAACAATAAAAAAACAATTTAACTAAATTAGTAGTATACTAATGTTCTGAAAAACTTATGAGAGACAAAAAGTTGTTATTCGAATAAATAACGTGCTTAAAAACTATATCTGAAACCTGTAGTGTCGGTATCTTTCATACGAATGAATATTCTATGGGTTTAAAATGTAATTAAAATGTTATTTATATGGAAAAAAAGATATTTTGCAATATAAAAAGCTCTCAAGTGTTTGCACAAAATTAAACAATGATTTGTATTTAGTTTTTAAAATTAATATGTAGGTATAAAAGAAGGATTCCGTGACCACGTGCAACTGTAATTTATCTCTGAATATGTGAAAGAACTGAAATGAAAGAAATGCAATAAAAATTATCTTAACGATTATATTGAATGAAGCTTAGAGATTATAAAATATAACTTTCAACTTACCACAGCAAATTAAGAAAAATTTCAGAACAAGAGAAAACGTGAGTACGTGTTTTCTCTACAACGCCGGTATCGGAAAAGGAATGATTTTTAGCTTGTAGCAAACAGGGGGAAATTGACAAATGTCAATTAGCTCAACGTTCAGTTTTAATTCTATGGTTGGGAGTGGCTAATGAGACGGCAAGCGGAAATTACACGGAAGTTATTATATTAAATCGAAACAGGTCGATGGACATGTTACAATGTCCAATTCTCAATCTTTTAAAAACAAGTTTTCCTTCCCACTTGGTTAGTGGCAATATACTGGAGTTAGGTGTTCGCTAAATTTCTGGAAATTTGCTCGTAGAACTGCTTAACACATCTACCCATTTATTTCTGATGGTCTTTTTGTAGAATGTATCAAAGTCACTGTAAAGCTGCATACATTGCGTGGGTAATTCTGACGATGCCGCAGCTTTTGCAGACTTATCAGCAGTTTCATTTCGAGGGAACCCAGATAAGGATGACGTGAATTCCTTTCAAGTAAAGGCATTGGATGATTTCTTGGATTTGTAGTGCTAAATAATTGTTGAAGTAGACGTTCCTCATTGAGAGGATGTAAAACAGAGAATCGGTGCATACTGCAACTTTCTTATAGTATAGTTATAAATTTCGCCTGTATGTACACTACAATAGGGAGGGAGTTGGTGTGTGATGATTGAAAATTTCGTTATGTTCGTTATGGTAGTCCATTCTCCAGTGCTTTGATGCGTCGGTGTAAAGAATTTTGACTGGATTTTCCTGATCTATCAGTTCTAGGAAGGCTTGGTGAAGAAAAGAGCTCGATATTTCGTGTTTATGGTATTTACTAAGGTAGTGCTAATATATGGGGCTACTCGAATCCAGAGTAGTGAGTCTGAGAGAAAACTGTTGGCCGTGTGTTCAAGATATATATTTTCAAGTAAAAGTTGTAAAATGTGTTGGATTGTATGACAGCTAGATACGGTGTTTTAGATTTCGGTATGGTTTAAGTTTATGATATATTGGATTTGTTGGGTTAGGTGATAGCCATGCTAAATAATACAGTAGAAGCAACGGAGACATAGAGGTATTTCATTTGCCTCATATGCGAGAAAAGTATTGGTTTACCCCAAAAAAAGTTGGAATTTAGAAAAACAATTTTGAGTTATTTTCACGTTTTTTATCAAGAACAACACGAAAAAACGGTTTTTAGACAAAAAAATCCTGTGTGTATGTCGTGGTCATCGTCGTCGTTGGCCCGTTACATATCTTGTTAACACGATACAGCCTCCAGAGTGCAACAAGTCACCAATTTTATGGTTGAATATTGTTCAGGACATCTCACAGATGAATTCTATTGATTTTCAGCTCACCAGAGCCAGTACAACTGGTGCTATGGTACTTGAAGTACGACATTTTTGTTATTGTTTGAGAAATTTCATTTTTATGATTAAATATTATTCAGGACATCATACACATGAACCTTATCGATTTTTAGCTCACCAGAGTCAGTACAACAGGTGTTATAGTACTTTAAGTACGACATTTTTGTCATTTTTGGAGAAATTTCAGTTTGTTATCACGCTGCAAACTCCGGAGTATATACAAGTGACCAATTTTATGATTGTATATTATTCAGGGTATGGTGGTTATTTAGCAAGTGCCCCTCGTATATACTTCTTTAACCTTGGGCCATTCATCTCCGGGAAACACTTACCTAGTGAACCATTCTTTAGGATTAGGAAATAATATCGTTTTAAATCTCACTGGGATAACATATATTTATAAACTACAAATATAGATTATTGACACACAATACATACGTTTGTACTATTAAAAACAATAATAGTGAATCATCCTCCAAGTATTGAACTCTCTCTATTTATAGGAAATTATTAAAGCTAACACAGTCACTACCCCGTATTCTTGACCTTGTAGGTCGTGCGAATACGATATTTACAAAACGGACGTGTTTGTTATCTATTTCCCTGTCCTTATCAGTTCACTAGCCGCTATCAATATTAGAAATTATTGTTAACACAAATCTAACAATGTCTTTTTGAATAATGTCATTTTGGGATCATCACAAGGGCGTCTCAGATATGAATGCTATTGATATTCAGCTCACTAAAGCCAGTACAACGAGTGATATGGTACTTGAAGTACCAAATTGGGGTTGTTAGCACGATATATCCCCCGAAGTGTATACAAGTGACAATTTTATGATAGAATATTATTCAAGGCATCTTACAGATGCGGAAAAGTTAGTTTTAATCTTCAAAACCTTTTATTTTGTATTAAGTGTAACTTATTTAGAGTAGATTTGCTTGCATTTAGTAGGTAGTTGTTGTTCATCAGCTCGCCATGTTGTGATTGTTAATGTCGTGATCAAATTTGTTTTAAACAATTCCCCGTAACATCTTTTATGTAGTGCATCCACGTCAGTTTACAGTCGAAGGTTAATCCCAGAAATATATAGGAGTCTACTAAATCCAAACTTTTTCCGTTAAGTTTAATATCTGGCGATATTTGTTCGTTCCTTTATCTGCTGAATTTGCTGGCTTTTGATTTTGTTGGAGATAAATTGAATCCTACTATAACAGCCCAGCCGGACATTTTGTCTACGGCATTACCAGAGCAGTATAAAAAAAGATCGTCGGTATAAATATAATAGGGTTGGGCTTGATACAGAGCCTTGGGGGACCTCATTTTCAAGGTGAAATCGTTTGGAAAAATGACCGTTGACGGATACTTTGGAGGATCGTTTATTTGTTAAAAAGTTTAGGATATTACCTTCTAGATTTATTTCTTCTAATTTATTGCTAATAGCGGATATCCAGATTTTATCAAACGCACTTTATATAACAATAGTCACTACTACCACTTCTTGTTTCTTTGCGAAAGCATCGCAAATTTCTCCATACATAGATACCAAACTATCAGTCGTACATCTTTGGGATCAAAAACCATATTGAGCTGGATTCAGCAGTTTATTAGTTTCGTGGTAACAGAGAAGCCGTTTACATGCCATTTTTTCTAGGAGTTTACACATCGTGCCGTTTACTGAAACAGGTTTTTGTGGGAATCGGCATTATTTTTCATAAATGGTAGTATAACAGATTCTCTCCATATCATTAAAACATTCAATTCCCTTCTTAAGCAGTGCTGCCAAGTAGAAGGAATATTTCTGAGATTCCTCTTACCTGGTATATTTTAAGATAGAATGGTAACCCAAATTGATTTGCTCATTGATGTGGTTCGGCAACTAATTTCGTTTTTTCTCAACAGAGGACCTTATGATATTTTTCATAGACTTCTTCACACTTAACCCTCATAATCTAAGCAGTGGTTTTTGGTTGTTTCCCATTCGAATATTGAAAGTGTCAGTTGAAGTTTATGCAGACACAATAAAAGTATAAAAGAGGTAATCAACATTTGAAACACTTGGTTTAATCTCAAAACTAAAAACAAAATGTTTTAACGTAAAGAAAGTTTTGTAGAACTTCATCATTAGGACACAGAAATGGATCTATTTCAAAGAAATCTTTTTTTGAGCGTCAAGTGCTCTATACTACGTTCAATTCTGAAGTTACTGTCATCAGCTGAAATAATTGAATAAACTTGAATAGGAAAATTATGTATTTCGTCAAAAGAAAAGGTGTCCCACTAAAATAAAGGAGGACGTCGACAAGTTCTATAACTAGTTTCAAGCTTTTATAGCTTGGATATCACACCAACATTATTCCCCAGATCTGGTCATCATGACATATATAAATATTATCAATCAAAATTAACTCTTGGGATAGCCATATCATTAAAAAAAATGTTGTTAATTAGCAAAATAACATGAGTATATGAAAAATAAAACCAATGAAAGCAATTAAAAAGTACAATGATAGAATTGTTCGTTACGACAAAATTGACAAGGTGGAGAAAATAATGGGAAATATTAGTTAATAAATTGAACTTTAAACGTCCCAATAGTGGACAGAGCGGGGTGAGTTTTTGTATAATTAAAAAACAAAATCTTGTATTTTTTTAAAAAAGAGCTTTAGAAGACATAATATTATTATTCAAAAAACTTTTTCAATTTCTCAAAATAAAAAAAATAATAACAATATTCACAAATTATCAATAGCTATGTATAGATAACCGGTACGTTAATCAAATTGCCCAAATCATATTTGTTGATAACACATTTTGATAAGAACACATTCACACATAAGACTGTACCTCTGTATCGTTCAGTACTTTTTACATTCCACGCATTCATTGAACACCTGCCCTTCACTAAAAGACTGTTGACAAATGTTTGATCATAATGATCATTAACAAGTTTTCTGATTTCAAATATAGACCAATGAAAAATTAATGGCAGAAACAAAACGAAAATGTGTCCATTATTTTAACAATACAAAACAAAAAAAACGATTAGTATTGAATATGTGAGTGAATGAATGAATTATGTAACTTTTCTCTGTTGTAATACCAATGAATTTGCAGAAAAATATTCTAACTAGAATGTGTTAAATCAGTGAACCATTGATGTATCAGTAGTCTCGCCTGTTGTATTATTATAGTCCTAATTTGTGACATTTATCCCTTCCTCATACATTCTCATATTCTGCGCAAATACCACTTACTGCAAGTATTTCTGAACGCATTCAAAGTACTTCTCTTCTGAACATCATTGCTTGTACTTAGGAGAAATATCACTTTGCATGCTGTAATGGCAGAGAAACAAAATTTTTAAAATATCTTGATAAAGCCACTTGCTGTTGGAGTTAGCAAGGAGCTACTGAATATATTGAACAAGAAGATGATAGGCATGAAATTGATTGTTGACAAGAGGGACATTATTTGAGCTCCCTTATTACTTTTACGGGTATTGTATGGAGATTACTGTTGGTTATGACACTCACATGAGAAGTGTGAGAAATGAAATTTCCACCAAAATTAGTATTTACTTTTCGTTACCCTGTAAGTAGTAACAGCTGTGAGTTATTGTCAGTAGCTCAATACATAGGATAGCTGGCAGCTACTGTTTTGGGATTCGTATTGATTTGTAAACATCTTAATAATCTGAGTAAACGGAGATTCTTACTATCAGGAACGTGTAACGATTTGAAGAATTTATGGATCTTCATAATATCAATGTGACTACAATAACGATTGTCTCTTTACATTTACAAATGTAGCTGGAATAAAGCGGTATCCATTAATCTTTGGAAGTTTTTTGTCTACGAAAATAAATACGCTTCAATTAAATTTTGGACATATATTTTACTCGTTTGTTGGTCAGTTAAAAGATGAGTTTGTATATTCATTGAATGTTTCCTCTGGTGGTTATAACCTCTGACCACATTATCCTTTCTTAGTTATAGAAAAAAGGCGATATTATGCAGAAAATTGTTTCTAGATAATCTGTTCCATGCATTGGGCAGTGTTCTATCACCATCTCTTTTTTGGTCAACTATTGCTTTAATCAATTAGAAAAAAAATATTCTTGAGTCAACTATTGCTTTAATCAATGAGAAAAAAAAATCTGTTTGAAACTGATAAGGCAAGAGCATAAATTAGTTTAGCATTCTTCTTGTGATTATTGTCTTTGATCATTCAAGCTACAGCTTTATAAATATTGCACCCACGATCATGTTTATAAGTGATATTCAATTAATGGTGTCCTATATCTACTTGTTTGCCAAAGACAGCCCTTGTACTATGATGACGTTAATTATATATTTTACCCAAATTCTTTTTACAAACAATTCATGATCCAAACTGCATAAACGAAGTGGTAATATTTTGTATGTGTGATTTCCATTAGTGGACACATTTTTGTTTGAATTTCCAAAAAAGTTGATCTATTTGACAAATTTTAGGTCGCTATTTCAAGACAAAATGATAATTAAGCTATTATACAAACGAAACTATTTATATAGTTGTATTAAGTATTAAGATCTTCAGGAGGTATGTGCTCGGGTTGGATTAAAAATTAATATATCGAAAACGAAATATATGACGAATCTGGTTCCTAGTGGAAATATTGCTATTGGTGATGGGGAGGTAGAGTTGGTGGATAAGTATACATACCTGGGTCATGAGATAAAAATCTCGAGAGACAATCAAACATGTGAATTAAGAAGAAGAATTACGCTCTCTTGGGCTGCATTTGGTAAAATGAGGGAAGTGTTTAAGGGCAATCTCCCAATGTGTCTGAAGCGAAAGGCCTATAATCAGTGCGTTCTACCAGTTATGACCTACGGAGTCGAAACTTTGACTCTGACAGCCACATCTGCTAGGAAGCTTAGAGTAGCCCAACGTAGAATGGAAAGATCGATGCTTGGTGTGTCACTCCGTGACTGCATAAGAAATGAAGACCTAAGGGCGAGAACAGGAGTCACGGATGTTATCTATCAGGTGGCAAAACTCAAATGGAACTGGGCTGGACATGTGGCCCGCATGACAGATGGACGATGGACAAAAAGGCCGCTCGAGTGGAGACCAAGGACTGACAAAAGAAACAAGGGAAGACCACGCGATGGACGGACGATATCAGAAGAATGACTACAAACTGGATGCAGAGCGCTCAAGACAGAAGACAGTGGGCAGAAATGAGGGAGGCCTATATCCTGCAGTGGATGCGACAGGCTGATTGATGATGATGATGATGATTAAGTATTTATTAAATAGCTGTATCATGCAAATAGTGTGTCATCCATATTACATCTTACAAATTGATCTATATTTAATTTGTATCCATCAATCACTACAAATACAATCATATTATCTGGAAGAAATACTTGCCCAGTTTTGCATGTTCGTCGCAAACCGTTAGCAAATACACAAGTTATTCCAAACTAATACATTATTATTGGAACTCAACAGGAGGATATATTGATCAATCTAATGAAACAATCAATGAAATTATTTACAAAATAAAGGAGTCTAAACGGGACATAAATTCGCAAATGAGATGTGCGAAGGTTAAACTTCTATAAAAACTTTCCCAGCAATACTATCCATAGAAGCTGCAACAAGTAACGCTTCTAACAATTTGAATTAAATGAAGATAGTTACGACTTGACTATATTGGAATTTGCGTGGTCGTATGGATCCTGATTCAATTCTACATGAATCTTTTGATAGAATTCACATACTGAATTTTTAATAGCTTTAATAGCTCTAGTGATGAATACAAAAATTAAATTTGGATATTCTGATAGCTTTGTTTACATCTTAATTACAAGCTAATTCACATACTACCTGAATATAAAACAGCTCTTAAGACGTTTGACTCTGTTATTCCATGTCAAATTTTGTATGGAAACACAAAGAAACTAATGAATGCACAAGAATTCATGAAAAATGTTCCATGGCTGCACATATATGAAGGAAATCTTATAATCTTTCATAATGAAAAGCTAGAGACTCACAATTACCCTATTGGACTCGTTCCAAAGTGAAGTCGTTCATAAGAGAAACATTGGTAGTATCGAAGCGTAGATATAATGAGAGCCTGAATAGCCTAGCTATTCATCTATATTAAACACAAAAATCAAGTGTGTATCAAATTACAGATACTAAATTTTGAAAATTGAAAATAAAAAGTTACTTTTGGAAATTCTTAGGCATATTTCATTCGTCTTGTAAAGAGAACTAAAATTTGCTTCTATTAAAATTGTCAAATATTATGTTATATGGTCTGCGTTGCATAATTCCACACACGTTCTTACAAAATTCTGGAAAAGTTAAAATCAAACCAATCATATCAGCATTTGCCTCTCTTTTATTCACATATGTCATCACGGGGAAGAAGCCGTCTCCATTGGTTTGATTAAACTTTAAATTAACGCGCAGTTTTGTCAACAGTGTATTGGTCGTTTGCAGCAACATGCAGCCTTGATTGGTGGACCGAATGCGACGTCGTGTCCACTCTGTCACAAGATGTTCCTTGGCGGTGAAGCACTTATGGAACATATGAAGCACACCCACAAGGATCCTAATGCCTCGGGGGTAGCAAGTAAGTATCTAATTTTGATAGTAATCAGTGTTAATTGCATGTGTATCTTTTGTTTTCTAATGTTGATACCAACTGCAAGTTTCATTAATATCAAAGTTAATACTGTCCAAACTATTTACCATAGATTTATTATGCGGAAAACTACTTTAGATAAATACAAAAGTTAGATGGTTGGTTCACAAGCTGACCTTAATTCCTAATGTAAAAATTTAATATATTTTCATTTATTTCAAATATTTGAGTTAATCTGAGTCAATTAAAAAACAGTTTTGAACCCAACTTACTGTAAAGTTATTTTTTCAGTGTTTTTTCTTATGGTTTTTGACAAAGAAGTTGAAAATATTTTACTGTGACGGCACAAGTTGATATAGTTTGACAAAATAATAAAGTGGAAACAATAACCGCTTTTCTTTCTGATCATCATTTTGATATTGTTTGTTTCTCTGAACACTGGCAGACTGAGAACTGTCTTCAACATATCAATATATCTGAATATACATTGGTTACCTTTTTTTGCCGTAGTAATAAAATTCATGGAGGCCCAGCTATTTACGTAAAAGAAAACAATGATAGTTTAAAGTTTAGCTCAATTAATTTGGACGACTTTAACAGCGAACAAAATTCAGAATTTACGGGAATTTACTTGCCATCAATAAATATCTCAGTTATAGCACTATACAGATCTGGTAAAGGCAGCATTGATCTGTTTCTCGCGAATTTTGCACATGTATTGCACAACTTATTGAACAAATATGAGAAGCTGGTAATTTTAGGAGTCTTCAATTTGAATTTTAATGTTGAAACTGGTGTTTTGAATAAGTTAAAATGTTTGCTGCAGTCGTACGGCATGGCAATCACCATTTTAGAGGATACAAGGATTACCGCTACCTCGTCCAACTGTATTGACAATATAATTACCAATATCGCGGAACAACAATTTTTGGTCGGTGTTTTCCAACCTTGCTTTTCTGACCATCGGGCTCAATATATTGTCATAGACAATAATATGAATCCAACTAATACGTCGCAATCTGTTATGAGACGTTGTATTACAAATAAAGGACTAAATATATTAAAACATCATCTAGCCACTATTGACTGGAGTCCTTTTATATCGGGACTATCAGATGTAGACTTTTTGGCCTCTTTCCTTGTTAACACTTTTCATAATTTAAGTTCGGAGTGTTTTCCTCTAAGAAAAGCTTAGCAAGACACTGAACATTCTCCAGTGTCTTGGTTTACAGATGATTTAAGGTACCTAAGAAATCAGCTTTCATCTTTGAAGTTAATAGCCGATGCAAGAAAACAGCCAGAAGATCTAAAAATGTATAGGACTTTAAGGGTAGTGTATAATAGCAGGCTAAAATCCGCTAAAAAATCAGCTTATGATAATTTTATCATGTCGTCTGAAAATAGAGCAAATGCTTGCTGGAGGGTTATTAACTATGAAATCGAAATACTCCTTAATAACTCCTGATTTGTCACCGAGAGATAAATACCTTTTTTTGTGAAATTGCTGTCATTATCATTCAATCTCTTCCTAACATTTCCAATGCCGAGCTCTTATGTTTTAACAATTTTCCTGCTCCTTGCGATTCATTCTATTTACACCCGGTCACTCACTCAGGACCGGGACCAAGGGGGAGCAGGAGGGGAAGCCACCCCCTCCGAAAGGATTATTTATATATATAACCTTCTATAATCGTTACCGTCAAGAAAGTATTAATATTAGTCCACCCTTTACATCACACAAGCGGCATGTACAAAGTCGGTGTCCCGTCGCGGCTTTGACTTTGGTAGCCTTTGATTCGTTTGACTCACCGCAAATTTTGACGTTTTTATTTTTCTAGATTCTTATTTAGTTGAAGCAAAAAGCAAAATCATGTAATGTAATAAGTAAGTTCTTTCTAGTTGTTAAAGCCTATACTTGTTTATATTAATACATATACAAAAATTTTGTTGGTTTTTTATCTTTTCCCTGTATGTATTTTCTTTTTGACGTGCTACAAACATTTTATTGTAAAGAAGTTAGTAAATATCTATCTATCTATCTATCTATCTATCTATCTATCTATCTATCTATCTATCTATCTATCTATCTATCTATCTATCTATCTATCTATCTAATCTATCTATCTATCTATCTATCTATCTATCTATCTATCTATCTATCTATCTATCTATCTATCTATCTATCTATATATCTATCTATCTATCTATCTATCTTTATATTTATATATCTATATATCTACCTATCTATCTATCTATCTATCTATCTATCTATCTATCTATCTATCTATCTATCTATCTATCTATCTATCTATCTATCTATCTATCTATCTATCTATCTATCTATCTATCTATCTATCTATCTATCTATCTATCTATCTATCTATCTATCTATCTATCTATCTATCTATCTATCTATCTACCTATCTATCGATCTATCTATCTATCTATCTATCTATATATCTAATTGATATAATTGTGATATACAGATGATATAGTAATAATCATATGTATGTTTAATACTCCTATATTGCTAGTAGGGGTCCGGTAAAAAATGAGGACCCAACATTGCAGACATATCTACGTCTGTCTCCCGTTATTTACACTTGAAATGCTATGCGCATGCCCGAGGAAGGACTGGACTTAAGAGTATTAAACACATGGTAATAATAGATCTACAAATTTAGCTAATCGAATCAACTAATGCATCCAAGATTAGATTAGATTAGATCTGTTCTCGCTACCACTACAAACCGCCTTCCAGTTCCAGGGTTCTAATGAAGTATTTAGGGCGGCTTCAAGAAGGTTTAGACCCTCACTCTTACAAGTTTCTTATGAGAAACACTTTGTTGGCTCACAATGGCAAGGCATTCTAAAACTAAATGATCCTCAGTTTCTTCCTCCTCCCTTCTCTTCCTAAGGCGGCACTGACGAGATGCAGCTTATTTACTGAGATCAAAACAATTATTGGATTTAACTGTGTTAAAGTTCCGCAGGAACTATTTGGAGTGATCCAGCCCGGGAATGCACCGCCAGAATGCTTCTCTTTCGGTTTCCTCCTTCATCCGAAACTCTTTCTTATAGGACCATTTTCCTTAAACAAGTTCCAATTTTACGTTCAGGTATTACCACAAACTTCAACCTAAGTGACCAGTACCTCCCACATCACAGAAAGGCTCCGGGCCAATCTGATGGTGTTTTCTTGAGAATTTGGGTGGTATATTCCCTTTCCCAGTCTCGCTTTTTAATTCGTATCTTAGTGAAGTTCCTTTCGATACTTACTTTCTTGATCTTTTCGTCACTGGGAAGATTCGCTGTTCTAGAAACCGTGAGTTTCATTTAAAACACTAATATGTTCTAAAAATTGCTTCTCGGACTGATCTTTCTATCACCAGATGTAGAGGTGTGAGATCTGTAATGATCGCAAGTGCCCTAGTTGGACACTTTCTCATGTTATTCACACACAAGCATGCCTTTGAACTTTGTCGAGGTTCTTCTTTATGCTGTTTGTTCTGACTTGCTTTGGTATGCCAGACTATTGCGCAATACGTAATTTCTGGTCTCACAATCATGGCGTACATTCATAGCAGTATTTTTCGGTTCCGGCCCCAAGTCTTACCAGCTAGACTTCTGAACGCCAAATGCATCCAAACATATAGGCATAAACATCAACAATCGGTCAATGATTACATAAATTTAAAAGATATGATAAAAATAAACAAAGAAAAGTAACAGATAAAGCGAAAAGAATTGTCAAATTCTCCTGAACAGGATTTGAGAAATTGAAACTATCTTAAAGAGTAAGAAAATACGATATTAAAATAAAATGAATTCAACCAGTTCATCATAGTTCTCACAAACGCATGCGAAACCTGGACTAAAACTGATTGCTGAACTGGAAACGAAGATGCAAAAAGTCATAGGGGAGATTAATATTATGAGTAGAGTTTGAAGATACAAAACAAAAGAGCAGTATTAAAAATCAGACCAAAGTTAAGCAGCCTAGACTTTATATAGTAAAGTTAAAGTAGAGGCTAGGCAAATACAGAAACATAGATAATGAATGATGAAAATAAAACAATTTAATTTGTTTAAAACTTCGTTTATTTGAACTAATGTTCAATTACAACTGGTTGACGCGTTTCGCTAACACAGTAGCTTTCTCAAAACGAATGGAGGTATAATTTAAAAATGTTTTAATATATACAGTACATAAATACAGAATTCTATTATACTAATGTTAGAAAAAGTATTGAAAGAAATTACCTGGAAATTCATTCACTACAAACATTCCTAAGCTATCTTCTAGGTAAAAAGGTTTAATAAAGGAGAGTGATTGATATCTATTTGGTCGTTAAGAAGGTTAGGTTATACCTTCATTCGTTTTGAGAAAACTACTGTGTTAGTGAAACGCACCAACCAGTTTAAATTGAACATTAGTTCAAATAAGTGAAGTTTTAAACAAATTAAATTGTTTTATTTTCATCGTTCAGTATGGATCTTCTTCAAGTAAAAGCCTCATCTATTCAACATAGTAAATGAATTATTGTGTGATATACGAATACCAACTAATGGGAGAAAAATAAGAGGAGAAACACTAAGCACAAAACTAATGAGTGAAGAAGAAAAAGCGGGAAACATACTTAACATTCCAAACCAATTTTATTGAATGTAATGGCTCTTGAAAAGGCATTCGACAAAGTTGTATATGACAAACTGATTGAAACCCTAGAAAGACGTGGGTAGAGATGATATAAAAACTATATTGAAATCACAAAGTCAGAATAAAATAGAAAATGCACGATTTGAGAAGATCATTGTTTGGTTTTGTTATCTCTGTATTACTGTTCAGTCTACATAGTGACACTATTTTTCTATTACCGCTAGAGAGGGCATAAGTATATATTGCCAGATTCTTAGCTAACTAAGATATGCGGATGACATCGCTATAGTGACTGATAGGAAGAAAGACCTGAAAATATATTAGTTCAATATTATCGGAATAAAAATGTGTTGAAAAAAATCTACGACAACAAATGGGAATCTAAATATAATAGGCACTTAAACAAAACAGGTCAAAGAATGTAAATACTTTTAACTGTTGACGAAGTTAAATCACTGATCCAACCTTGGAGGTTAGAGAAAATTAGAACGATTGTTATAAAAAAAGTGCCCCAGAAATATGGAGAAAATAAATGAGGCTAAGTTATCTTAATAAAAAGTAGGCTGTTGTTTTTCTAACTTTAAGTAAGTCAACGTTTAATATTCTCATAAACAGCTTTGTAGGTATTACTTAATCACTTCAGTGCGACTAGTGGCTGAAAAATGAATTATATATTCTACAAATTTCTAGGAACAGAAGGGCTAATACTTCAGTACGTAGTGATCGTTCTTCTTTTCTCTAAACCCCATGGATTCGACCTTATATTGTAGGAAATTTGCAAACTGAGGCTGCCAGACTATTTTTGAAATATTGTTCAATGAAAACACGTGTAATTCTTCATATTCACGAACCTAAGCTGGTTTTTACAGTAAGCTTACCAATACTTAACCACATAAGTGGTGGCAAATTCAAAACGTCAATATAGCAGACTCATTTGTAAGTTAATTTGGAATCTTTTGGAAATATAGAAATGACAGTATTTTTAGCAAATAGTTATTCATAATAACGTAGTATTTTTTCAAACAATTGAAAGTATACAGATGACCTAAACAGTTTGATCAACATATCTTGAACGAATTATGATCAGGTAATGTGAGACAATTCAATTGATTCTTTTAACTTGCAGTTGGTCCGCTTTGGTATTCATTTTATTTGCTTTACTAACTTTTAATTTGCTGGAAATAACGAAAACTGATAAATCTGATTCACATACTTTCAACATCAAAGAATAAACAAAGTTTTCTTTCGGAAGATACTTGTGAAAACCCTTTTGTTAGTTGTCTTGTTTTAAAAACTTGTAAATACAAGTATGCTGAAAGCCGTATCAAAAATCAAAAGAAAGCAGACCTTAATCTGAATACAATTAAAAAATAAATAGAACAGAGGGGAACAAAAATCCTTTTAAGTCTAATCGATTTCTACAAAAAAGCCCTTTTACATTTTTAAGTGGATCTAGACATTGATTTATTATTTATACCATCGAATTAACTTTGAATTCATATTTTTCATGCTTTTTCTTTTACTCCCGCCTGAATCGCCTGAATCGCAATACTCAATATCAAAATAACTAAGGTGTTAATATAGCATGGCTGTATAAATAATAAACAGCAACACACAAACAAATAACTGCATATATTAAGGAATCAGATAATAAAATTGCTTTTTAAAGCAATTTCAGATTTACTATCAAACAATGTACATTTTTCAATAATTAGAAAAATAAATACATATCATTGTTCTTAGTATTGGCCGTATAATATTAGGGTTTAATAATAAAAAATATTCGAGAGGTTGTAAGTCTCCACCTCTTCCACATACATAGTCTCAATATTGAAATATTCTTTATTTCCATTCGATTTGCTTAAGTTTTAGATTTGAGAGTTACCAATAAAAGGTCTAGCGAAATGAAATATAAAGATATAGTGGGCTATTCTTATCAATTCACCATCAAATACTGCGTTATACATGCAGTCAATTATAGTTTCATTACTCTTGTCAACTATAGAAATATTTCACTATTTTTAATGCAATATTATTATTTTTCTAAGCGTTCTTTAGAGTGGCGAATTTTATGAAAACCTTTGTTTAAGTTGACGCATTTAATAATCAATAATTGAAATCGATATCGAGTTAATATTCGATCTTTTGCAGTAGGCATAAAATGTTGAAAGTGAAACGTTGAATATAAGGAAAAAAATAGATCTTAAATCTATTTTAAATAACAATTTATAGTTATATAACATGGAGCTTCGCGGGTCCCCGTCCTTTTGTATGCTTTTTATTTATTTGCTTTATTAACATTAGTTAGTGTATCATCAGTGAGAGAAGAAATTGAACAAAATCTATTTTAAAATAGACTTTGGGTAATTTCTTATTGTTTTTATTGTATCGACATAAACGATAATATTTTTTAAATATTTTCAAAAAATATGGACACGAGAGTGATCGAAAATAGTAATCGATTCTATTTTAATTTAGTAGCTGGAAATCTTTGATCTTTTTTATCCAAAGAACTAAATATATATCGGCTGATAAGTTTCCATAGATGCTGCCATACGTAAAAATTCCAATGGCACAGGACCAATTGGACAGGCTTATTTCAGTAACATTTTTGCATAAAACCCAAAATTAAAAATTAGATACAAAAGTAATAGAATGTTTTGAGATGTACAAAAAACGAATGTAACATTTTAGTATCAAAACAAAAACAAAAAAATTAAAAAAATTCTGGTAAATTTATGAATTTTCTTAAATAAATGTTTTAATGTACGATTTAGAGAAAAATGTTGAATACAAAAGTTGTAGAACGTGTTAAGGTCTATGAAAAATCTTTGTAACTTTTTTGCGTCAAATGAAAAACAAAGGAAATACGATTTTTTTTCAACTTTGACGTGCCGCTATTTTGTTTTTACTGGGCCAATTTGGCTCATTAACGAACTCGCCCAAGATTTTGGCCTAACCCATTTTTGTAGCGAGTTTGGTTTCGATCTGTCAAAAAATACGCTCTCTGTCGTGCTTACAAATTCCGTTATAACACATACATATATATATATATATATATATATATATATATATATATATATATATATATATATATATATATATATATATATAATAAAAGTATTATTTTTCTTCAACCTTCTTAAATAATTTATTTTTTCAATTTCTTGGGTGTCAGGTTGTGTAATTAATTAAATCATTTTATTGTTACTGACGTTTCGTTCCTGGGTTAGGAACTTTCTCAAAGTTTATTATTGACTGAATCAAGTTTCATCGTTTACAGTTTAAAATTAAAAAGCACATATACAATAGGTGAAAAACATTCATAAAACAAACATTTAAAACAAGTACTATCGATACATATGTCACAAAGCTCAAAACACCCTATCACCATTATTCACTAAATTAAAAAGTAAAATAAAAACCACAAAAAAGTCAAACGTTATATATTCTATACCCTGCCTAAACTGTCCAAAAATAAACGGTTTTAAAGATTAAAACTAACTTTTCCGCATCTGTGACCCTGAACAATATTCTATCATAAAATTGTTACTTGTATACACTTCGGGGGATGTATTGTGCTAACAAACCGAAAATTCTCCAAAAATAACCAAAAATTTAGTATATCTGGATTTATGGGACCCGCTGTACTCGCTTCAGTCAACTGAAAATCAATAGGGTACATCTGTGAGACACTTTGAACAATATTCAGTCATAAAATTGATCAATCGTATACTCTCTAGGGGCTGTATTGTGCTAACAAACTGAAAATTCTCCAAAAATGACAAATATCTGGTACTTCAAGTACCATAGCACCCGTTGTATTGGCTTTAGTGAGCTGAATATCAATAGTGTTCATCTTTGAGACGCTCTGAATAATATTCAATCATAAAACTGATCACTTGTATATACTCCGGAGGCAGTATCGTGCTAACAATCTTAAACATCTCCAAAAATGACAAAAATATCATACTTAAAGTACTGTAGCATCTGTTGTATTGGCTCTGGTGAGCTGAAAATCAATAGGGTTCATCAGTGAGATGTCCTTAACAATATTCAATCATAAAATTGGTGACTTGTTGAACACCGGAGGCTGTATCGTGCTAACCAACTGAAATTTCGCAAAAAATGACAAAATGTCGTACTTCAAGTACCATAGCACCCGTTGTACTGGCTCTGGTGAACTGAAAATCAATAGGGTTCATCCGTGACATCTCCTTAACAATATTCAGTCATAAAATTGCTGACTTATTGCACTCCGGAGGCTGTATCGTGCTAACAAGAATTGTAAGGAAAAGTGGCCGACGACAACGACGGCGACGACGACGACATACACACAGGATTTTTTTTCTAAAAACCGTTTTTTCGTGTTGTTATTGATGGAAAACGTAAAAATAACTCAAAAAAACTTTTCAAAATTCCAACTTTTTTTGGGGTAAACCAATACTTTTCTCGCATATTGAAAGGTTGGGCGGAAAAGTAAAATACATAGGAATGACCCCACAGACTTTAGAAAATAGATTAAATGGCCATAAATATACCAAAAATGCTTCCACGGCTCTCCACAAACATGAAAGCAATGAAAACCATGAGTTTGATTTTAAAAACACCAAAATTCTAGCTCAAGATTCAAACTACAAAAAATTAACAATTAAAGAAATGGTGCACATTAAAAAGGAAGAAAATACAGTCAACGATAGGCAAGATGTACAAAACTTAAGTCAGATTTATCATAATTTAATAAAATAATATATCTGAAATCTTTCCGTACTCCCCCTGTATAATGTCGTAGAATTTGTATCGATAGTACTTGTTTTAAATGTCTGTTTTATGAATGTTTTTCACCTATTGTATATGTGTTTTTTAATTTTAAACTGTAAACGATGAAACTTGATTCAGTCAATAATAAACTTTGAGAAAGTTCCTAACCCAGGAACGAAACGTCAGTAACAATAAAATGATTTAATTAATTACACAACCTGACGCCCAAGAAATTGAAAAAATAAATTATATATATATATATATATATATATATATATATATATAACCTTTTGGCATCTAGGAACACCAAAACGAAAAACTGCATTGAAATTTTTCGCGTCATGCTACTCTCTACAATAGCCCTATTTCATTCTGAAATAAGCCTAATATATTTTTTTTATGAGGTAAATACCTACTAACCAACGAAAGGTAACTGTGAAAAATTATTGATGATCTAACATTTGGCTCGTAAGTTAAACAGTATAACAACTTTTTTATCTTTACAAGGATGAACATTTTTCGACTGTTTTTGATGAACAAAAACACCGTTTAAACAAAAACTTGGCTCAATAAATGTTATCCGAATTCTGCCTCGAGGATATTTATCAGTATTTACTGTTTTACTGGATATACGTTCACAGATCTACGATGACTCCGCTCTGGCGACATAGAAGAGTTGAGACAATCATTTTGGCTAACCATAAAGTGAAGTTGAACGAAATAGCAGACACTAAATATATGAAAGGATCGTGTAGGCTTTATTTCATATGAACAGTTGACTATAAGAAAGCACAACTATTAGATGATTCCGAATGCTGTTTCAGCACTATCAAAATAGACTTCTGGATTGATACCAAATGACAGCCGTAACTTACATTACACGTCAGAGTCAAATCAGCAATGCAGCAGGTAAACCTCGCTGTCAAAATCTCAACTTAAAGCTGGCAAAGTTATAGCATCTGAATTTTGATATGCGTACAGTATTTTACTCATTGACCGTCATGTTTGAAGTGGGACAGTCAATATTGCATTAATTACACTTTCTCAATATCCCTTTTATTAACACTTGTCCCCCAGCAACTTGTTCGCAAACCTTAAAAATGCTTGCCGGAAAGAAATCAAGATGTCGAATGCTTATCACCGGCATAAAAAAATTCGTTTTCTTCATTAGACCGAAGACGTATCAGCCGATTTGTTTTTTTAAATAATTGATTCATGAAAAAATATATTCTGTAATTACCAAGAAATTGTTGATTTTTCGCTTTTCATACAACATAAATAGAATTGAACAAAATTATATAATTATTTAAAAAAGTAGCGTGATGAATACAAAAAGATCACGCAATCTAGAAATAAGTTTTCAAGCTGAAGTTCTTTGAAAAGAGTCCCAAACAATTGGATTCATGTCAGGAATGTTTGCCGGTAAATCCAACTTTTGGATATGTCATTTAACAAATAAATATTTTAATTATACTCTGTGACATAGAAACCCGAACACCCAATAGATGTTATTTTTTTTCGGAGTTCGTAATATGTATATGATTAAAATTTCACTTCAATCGGGTGAGGATAATCTAAGTTTCTGCTAAGCAACTTTAATACTGCGTATAAGCTTATGCGTCTAGGCATACCCATAATCAGGTGACCAATATCCTCCCGGGGTATCTTATTCCATGCCACTATCTCATGTCAAACAGCCATCAGAGTTTGAAGAGGACGCTGTAAATTTCTTAACCGTCTATCGATTACGTCCCACACATGTTCAATTGGGGACAAATCCAGGGATCCTGGCGGCCAAGGTAGGAGAATTTAAGTCTTTTGGAAGTAGTCCAAGATTTGTCTACCTCTAGCGTTTATGACCCACACATGTTCAGCTGGAGGCAAATACGGGGATCTTGGGGGGGGGGCAAGGTAAAACATGAATTTCAGTTTGGTGAAAGAAGTACAAGGTTGTCTGACCGAGTTTTTTCTTGCTGAAAAGTTGGATTTTGAAGTCTCCTGAGGTAAGGAATCCAATGAGGTTTCAATATTTCTTCAATGTATCGATGTGCATTCATATTGCCCCTGATGAAGACTAAAGGTGACCTTGGGCAATAAATGATGGCATCCCATATCATAACTCCAACAGTGCGATGTATACGCCGATTAACAAAAATGTGAGGGTTACGACGTTCACCTAGTCTCCTTCTTACCCTCGCTGGACCATCACGCACGCCTATGCAGAACCGGAATTCATCACTGAAGACGATAGTGTTCCATTCCTGATTCCACACTAGTAGTTCTTGTTACCACTGAAGTCGATTTCCTCGATGTTCTAAAGTTAAAGGTGGTCGGTATGAAAAAAGTCCTTCTTATCCATCTATAAACACTTCGCATTCCAAGGACACTTCCGTGTTATGCGAACTACTTAGTTGCTATTAATCTTGTTGATGAAAAACGCTCTCTTAAAACTAATAACATTAGGCGACGATATCGGCCCTCTGTTGACCTGATCACTTATATTATACCACTGGCTCTTCGTTTTCGACCTTATGCCACATAACATCTAACAACAGTATCCTCACTCCTGTTTAATCCACCAGCAATTTCTGAGAACGACAGCCCAGCTTCCCGAAGACACACATTTCGAACTATCTCGAGCTCAGCTACCGATAATTTGCAATTCTTCGTTAACTATTCTTGTTAAGAGTTTGGCGTAATTTTTCTGTAACCCAAACTTGTATTTTTTCTTATGATTTTGTACTTGTAGGCGTTAACATGAACGACCCCACGAAAAAAATATTCGCCGTTTGCAAGGTATGTATGACGAATTTCCTAGTGATCAATAATTGGATTCCGGGGAAGAATCTGGGAGTGACGATGATATGGTAATATTCAGTGCACATGATGATTCAGAGCAAGAAATCGAAGATGATATGACAGAAACTACTCCAGAAAATGGGGATAATAATCTTAGATATTTTAGGAAACATGGGATTCAATGGAATAAAAATTCGTTTCCGCAAAGAGGTCGAACCAGTAAACATAACTTGATAACCGAATTTCCGGGTGTAATTAGTCAGGAAGAAAAAGTTCCAAAACTGTACTAGAAACCTGGAAATCACTTTTCCCCCTCAAACGTTGCAGAAAATTGTAGACTGTAAGATATTTATATAGAAAAAATGTCTGATTCATACCAAAATAAAAGGTATGTACGAAAGACTGATGTTGTGGAAATCGAACTTCTATTTACGAATTGTGGGCTACTGATGGTACTGTTTTAGACATATTTGCATTATCCTAAGACGAGTCCGTTCTTTGTTGCGGTTGTTCGATAGTATCGATACACGTGGGGACAGGAAAAAATTGGATAACTTAGCATCTATTAGAGAAGTTTTCGAATACGTAAAATAATGGATTTCAAAAGCATTATCATCCCGTTGAATACACAACTGTTGACGAAACGTTGCGTACTTTACGTGGCCGCTGTTCTTTCAGGATGTACGTACCAAATAAGCCGGCCAAATACGGAATAAAGTTATATTCTTTAGTTGACGCAAGATCATTTTTACACAAGAAATTTTCAAGTATATACAGGGAGACAACCGCAAGCATCATTTCATTAAAGCAATGCCGCTGCAGACGTCGTGACAAGAATTTCAAAAACAATCCATCGATTAGGCAGAAATGTAACAGTTGATAGTTTGTGTAATTCAATTCATTTGGCTCAGTTACTACTTGAAGAATATAACATGACTTCAGTGGACGTAGAAATGAAACACAAATTCCCAGAGAATTGTTGACTTTACGAAGACCCGTAAAAACCAGTATGTTTGCTATTAGAAAAGATATGATATTAGTAGAAGTTAAACCAAGCAAAATTGTTCCTTCACTTTCTAAGCTACATCTCGATGATGAAATAGATACCTCCACTGGGGACGCGAATAAACCCGCAATGGTTACTTTATATAATGTAACGAAGGAAGTGGTCGACTGTGTTGACCAATTATCATATCTGTATAATGTTTCCAGAATCACGAAAAGGTGACCGATGTTTATTTTTATGGCTTACTCAATGTTAGTGCAATTAATGAATATGATATTCAAAAGTAATAACTCCTACAATTCGAACCAAGCCGTCTCTAAAATACTAAGAAGAAAATATTTGAAAGAATTAGGAATGTCTTTGATCTTAGAACAACTAAGAAGGCGGGTACATGATCAGCACATTTCTCGAGATACAAGACTAAACGCTGCAAAGTATGGTCGTATCAGTGTAGTACAAGGAGAAGATCCCAATCCCAATTGGAGTTGTCGGAGATTCGCATTTGTTTGAAACACTCTACTCTAAACTGTTCCGACTGCGCGAGAAAATAAATTTTTGTTTTACTGTTAGTTTTATCTTGATTTAGCCTAGTTTCATAAGAGTGCGGTATTGTTTGTAATTATTGTCATAAAGACTTTTGAAGTTTCTGATTAATATGCATAAGAAATTTATTTAATTTGTTCTTAAAACCTTAAATTTTTTGTAAATAAGAATGTTTAGTTAAGAAAATTACCAATTATTGGTTAAGTGTGCACCTCACCCAACCCGTTTTGTTTCATATTTCATCCCTTCACTCCAGGCCAAAACCACTGTACTCGACTTAATTCTGGCGGAATAAGCCGGTTCGCCCAGTGCTTACAGTAAAAAAATAATTTAATAAAAACAGGAATATTCAACTGATAGCGCTCAAATTCTAATCTTGTATAAAGACTTTAGGATAAGCATCTACCTACGTGAAATATTTTTGAAATAAAATAGTATTTACTGGGTGTTCGGGTTTCTATGTCATTGAGTATATTTTACTTTCCTAATATCACCGGAGATAGAAGCACCGAAATTGAGGGAAATAGAACCTACCACGCTAATAAGAAACTACTTAAAAGCAAAACGTTAACAAAACAAACAAAATTGAATATCTTTAAAATGATAATAACGCCAATAATGATGAATTCCGCAGAAACAATGACGTTAACAAAGAAGGAAGAGGAAGAAATAAGAATAACCGAAAGGATGATAGTGAGAAGACTGTTGGGACCTGTATAAACGAAAATGAATATAGAATTAGAATGAATCGTGAGCTTTTGGACGAAATGAAACGTTAAGACATTGTAAAAAGAACAAAAGTACGTGTCAAATGGTAATAGCTAAATCAGTTACCTACAATATCTTGCAGTGGTATCCAGGAGGAAGGAGGAGACGCTGCAGGCACAGGTCAAAGTGGCAAAATGAGGTATAGGTGGACATTAATACATCACGAGTAGCAAACTGGAAAGATAAAACGAGAAATAGGAAATTATGGAAGAATATAAGTGGAACGTACAACGGGGACTGATCCACCCCAATTAAGCAGATCTAGAAAGCATACGCGGCGTAACCCCACATGGGGTGTCAAGTCATCATTTATTATATTATGGAGTCTACCTGAATAAGAATTATCACCAACTTCCAGGTGAAGAATATGGGACATATGTCAAATATTTATTTTTTTATTGGTGCCTCATTTTACCTATTTAAAGCACACCTCAGCGTGTTTAAATCGAACTTTCAAACACGCGCGGTTTTTAAAGTTACCATGGTAACAACAACAACTCGAGAAACGTAAGTATTAATGACAACTTTTTGATTATTGATCTGACAGCAGTACCACGTAACGTCAAATAAAAATAAATACTATTTAGGATGGACTTTCACCAAACTTGGCTGGGCATCGAGGACGGACTTCCATTTTTTTGTAGTAATAATATAATAATAATATTTTATGATTTCATAGTGCACCAATAAAAAAAAATAGCGTAAAGTATTCGTGGATAACTGGTCTTTCAAACACTTGCTCTATTTCGAGCACTCCGGCTGCGCCGTCGTGTTCGAAAAATCGCGCGTATTTGAAAGACCTCTTTATCCACTCATACTTTAATATACTATTTTTGTATACCCACAGCTTGAAAAATACTTATAAAACTGGATACTAATAATCAATAAAGGAAACTAAATATATCAGAATATTTGAAAAGTCAAAAAAAATGTTGTTATGAAATGTTTAAAGTGATCTATACTAAACGTTAATCTTTTGTTGCAATAATCATGTGTTAAGTAATATTTTGTATACGTGAATCACAAATAGTAAGTATTACAAAGATTATCGTTTTTCTAAGACTTCTAAAAAAGTTACTAGTTATCAGAAACTTTATGTCGATACATTTAGTACAAGTATTTAGTACTGTAAAATATATAATGCTTTTACAAAGATTCCTGGGGTGCTTCGCTTTATATCTTTTTTCTCTCTTTCTGTTGACGTCATCGATCCTTATTTAGCGAAAAGGAGAACTGCCAATCATCCATGTCCCGTTTGTGGGAAACACTATGTCAACGAAGGCTCTTTGAGAAAGCATTTAGCTTGTCACCCCGAAACATCACAATTGTCGAGTTCCTTGAGAATGTGGCCATGTTCTGTATGTCAAGCCGTTTTTACTCATGAATCAGGTACCAGAAAAAAACGTTCAATTTGTTTTATTTTAGAGGAATAGAATGACCGTACAATTTAGTTCATAATAACTTGAATCAAATAATTAGAAACGTAAGCTCATTAGACAATAATACTGAATAAAACCAATTTTGACCTTTCTATTCATAATTATTTAATAAAAGAATTTAGATCAAATTTTGAGTTTCCGTTTTAGATAACACAGTTATAATTAATTCAACACGTAGAGGAGGCAAAATAATTTTTCAGAAAAATACCGTAAATTGAAAGAATGGTAAATCATTAAGAAATATCAAAAATACCTCAATTCAATTTTTCTCCAACCTTATTAGTTTCTGAAATACAGGCTAATAAAGTGTATAGAAAAAACCTATATTTGCACATTTTATCTGCCTACATCTCACACACTAACCAGGTTAGAGAAAAATTGTATTTACTTACTATAAATATTTCTAGACGTTATACCGTTTATCTAATTCACTGTACTTATTTACCCTGTATTAAATTATTATATATTACAATGATTTAAATTGACAATCTTTTTTTTTAAATATATCATTGTGGCTATGGTGATTCTATTCCTCTTCTTAAATAATATTCTCACCAGTCAGTAAGTCCACATATGTAATTCGTGGTATTTGAACAATTCCGACATTATTATTATAATTTTATTTGACATGAGTAACAGAACAAAATTATCAACGGAAAATAGAAATGGCAATTTCATTGGTTTTAGTCTTTTGTTTTATTTTATTTTTTTGCATATGTGGACTGAAACTGATGAGAATATTAGCCCCATGCTTATCGTTTGCTTTCACATCATTAAAAGATGTTGTTTTTTTTTTGTTTTTTCATGTGCTTATTTCACTTTGTGCGTGTTTTTTTTGGTTATATTTTCCATGTGTTAACTAAAATTAATTCACAGGATTACTAACGCATATGGAACATATGAGAATGGATCCTAAACATCAATTCGCTGCTCAATATGTTCTCTCCAGAGCAGCCGCTGAAAGAAGGGAAAGAGAAAGTATTCTAGCGGCTGTAACATCTGCGTCTGGAAGTGGCCTACTCAGTTTAGGAATGGGACCAGGTGAGCGAAAAATTTTTATTACAAAACAAAGGTTTGTGTATCAATTAAAAAGTAAACAAATATATGAATTAAGGAGAAAGGCAGTGTAAATGTGCTTAAATCGTTCACTGGAAAGAATTTTTGTTATTATTTAGGGTAAGCGATACAGTTATTGGCCTCTTAAGCACTTTTTTTAGTTGAATTATTAATAAAATAATTTTGTGAACAAATGTTGAAATCTATTTTTTTCTCCATACAAAACCATGTTTGTTGATTAAATTTTTAATTTTGTTTTTAGTATATAATAACAGTATTAATTAGAAAAAGCAATTATTTGAGATAATGACAAAAATGATAGTAATTGACCGCTATCGGATAGTAATTGACCACCAGTAAGATAGTTATTGGCCGCGCGTTTTTATTATGGGTTCTTTCAGGATTTGAAATAAAAAATTTACAATAAACAGTACAAATTTATTGAAATCAAGAAATGTTAGTACCAAACATGAACAGGAAGATATAAAAATCACAACTAAACACATTTAATCAATATCTTTTAAAAGTTTCGGTTCTTTTTCAAACATGTCTGACATGTAAAAATGTTTGAATTTGACTTGTGCATATTGACAAAGACCAGTAAATAATTTCTGATTTTTAAACATTGCAGATACACTATCAATTTCATTTTTATTTGGCGAAACGTTTGCTAAAATGTTTTTTTTGGGACTCTGCCCCTCAAAGTCTATTTTCCTTATAATATTTTTTGACCGTTTTTCTACTGCAGCTGGCTGTATTATTTGCTGAGATACAATATTAATTTTGGCACGTTTTGGATTTTTAGAACTTGTAGTCTATTTAGCTTTTCTTTTAAGCTGCTTTTCAAAAACCTCCTTCTGTTTAGTAGACTTCTTTAACTCCCTTTCTTTCTTTTTATTTTCCTTTTCAGCAAGTAGCTTCTGTTTCTTTTCTTCTTTTTCATCTTGGTCTTTTTTCCAAGTTGAAGATGTTTTTATAAAAAATACTCTCTCAGTTGTTCTTGTACCCTTTCTCTGTGGTGTTGAAGGATAATAAAGATATTGATCTAAGGTTTTTTTTTCAAACTCAACTTCATTGTCTACAGTTTTTTGACAGTTATTTAATGGAACTTCATCTTGAATTTCATGCCTAATACCATTTTCTTCTATCATTATAGGTGCACTCCAAATATCCACATTGTCAAGATTAACAATATCCCCATTGCAAGGCTCAGCAAGAGAAAAAACATTATTTGATATAAATCTTTCAGTCTCTGTGTTATCACAATTATCTTTACTATTATTAACTGAATAATCTGCAGCTTCTAAAACTTTAATTTTTTCCTCATGCGGCATTTGTTTAGGATTATTTTCATTTGGTTCCAAATTTTTCTTATCCGTATTGTCGTAATTATCATCGGTATTGTTCGGATCTGCAGCTTCGAAAACTTCAATTTTTTCCTCATGCGGCGTTTGTTCAGGATTAATTTCGTTTGGTACAAAATTTGTCTTATCCGTATTGTCGTAATTATCATTGGTATTATTCGAATCTGCAGCTTCCAAAACTTCCATTTCTTCCCCATGCGGCGTTTCTTCAGGATTAATTTCATTAGGTACAAAAATTTTCTTCTCCTTGTTGTCATAATCATTGTCATTGCTATTATTCGAATCTGTGGCCTCCAAAACCTCTATCTCTTTGTCTTGATAAGTATTATCAGGATATTCAATAATTCTCTGTCCCATTTCAATTTTTTGTTCGAATTCTTTCCATAATTGATACAAAATATATGTCTTCATTTGTTTTAAAAGTTTCCTGATTATTTTTATTTTTAAATAAGTCCACTCTTTCAGGACCAATTATTTCTTCAAACTTTCTGATAGTGAATTCATCTTTATTTGCGAAATCAATTTTATAATCTAGTTTCTTAAAAAAAATTCCTGAACATTTGCTGACATCTATAGCATTAATATTCCATGGGTACAAACCGCATGCTTTAAAACAATTTGTAATTATTTCGGGACGAATTGTTTTTGTAATTACACAATTTAATAACGAGGCAAATTCTTTTTTAGTCAGCTCTTCTGTTGGATTATTCCTACGCCATTCGATGATCCCCTTTCTCCAACCGTCTTTTAATGGTTTAAATGTGGGTACATCAGCAGGTTGTGAAATTCTGGTGGCATTTGGATAGAGTGATATAAGAATAATCTGCAAATTAGTACACAGATCACTAAGTTTTCTGTCTAAATGTGTTTTATGCCCGTCAACAAATAGAATTACTGGAAAATCTATATTTAATTTTTTCAAGTGAGGATAAAAACTATTAGCAATAAATTCTTAGAATATCTCAGTTTTCATCCAGCCGGAATCACTAGTTGTAAATGTAAATCCTTCACGCACAGAATCACCGATTTCCTTTCTAAGTCTCTTACCAGGATATATGATAAGAGGTGGTGTATAACTTCCTGATGCATTAAATGTAAACAAGACCGTGAGATTTGTTTTCGCTTTGCCAGAGTCTACTTCGTATACGTTTCTGGCACCTCTAGGGGCAATAACTTTTTTGTTTTGGGGACACAATGAAAAATTAGTTTCATCGGCATTAATAACACGCTCTGGGTATTGCAGTATCCTGTCATATTTCTTTTTCTTGTAGATATGAAAATATGTTTTCAAACCATTTTTTAATATCATTCTCGCTAATTTTGGATGAGGCTGCCGATACCGACTCAGACTTTCTTTTGCTTGAATTAGGATGTCTTTTCATGAAAGCATTGTACCATCCATCACCTGGCAAGTTTTCCTTAAATGGATTATCACGAGTGGCAGCATCCAAGAACTGTTTTACTGATACTTGGATATTTTCTTTTCTACGTGGAAATCCTTTTCTCTGGCAATCTTCAGTCCATTTCGCCAGTATTGTTTCTTTTTCTTCAGTCAATATTTGAGAAGGTTTTAGTAAATTTATCTGATAGTCTAAACTGCAATGTGGCCCTAGGAATTTTGTATTTTCTGCATGCCTCCCTCTTTGGCATGCCGCCAAGAACATCTTGGATGGCTTTTTTCAATGTATCTTCGGAATACTTTTTGCAGTATTTTTCTTGTGCAGCTGTTTTGGGCAGTAATAAAATATTTGAGTCATAACAGGAAGACATGAAAAATTAATCATATTGTAATAATTGTTTACATTATCATTAATTATTATTATTATTTTAATCTTTTTCGGCCTTATGTGAGGGCGGTTTCACCATTTATTATTATTAATAATTATTATTAGTATTAGTATTATTATTTATTTATTTATTATTATTATTTTTATTATTTATTTTTATTATTATTAATCGGTTTTTCCTTTTGTGTGAATTGGTTAATAAACGTGTGAGTTATTGGCCACATAGTAATTGGCCGTGGCCAACAACTAAAAACTATTGAAATATGTGTCTGTTATTCATTTCTAAATGCATTGTTTTATTATTTATATTTTAAAACAGCGTTAACTGTAATATTTCATTTTTATGTCTCAAAGTATAGTTATTGACCAGGAGGCCAACGACTATACAACTCATGATTTTTATTCATTTAGTAATTGGCCCCCTGAATTTGTAGAAAAAATTAATATTATTTATAGGTTAAGTGGTCGAAAAGTTTAATTTAAGCTAATATAAACGTCACATTCAAAAAAAACAGCGGAAAATGCCTAGTTACTTTTAATTTCATATTTATAAAATTACGTTTCTTACCTGTTTACAATAGAATCACAGTTTTTGATACTCTTTCTGACACGTTCTATTTCAAACGGCGGCTGGTGGTAAACTAAAATTGTTGAATTGGCGCCTTTTTGAGAACGAAAGAAGAAAATATGATGCCGCGCAATAGTTATTTATTCATAAAAGGTAGGTTTACACAACTCTTATAAAAATATGCGAAAGTTCTTGAGGCCAATAACTGTCATACGGCCAGCAACTCTCTGGTTTACCCTATAATGTAGAAACGTCCAAAAAATTTTAAAGCGATAAATTAAACAATTATCTAATGATTTAAGACTTCGTAACATGTCTATTGACATGATACGAATTTTTCATAAGTTGGCCAGGCGGCAGGGCGATATAATCGTTCAAAACCGTAAAAAAATGTTGGCAAAGCTTTTATTGTTTTAAATAGTTTATTAAGGTGTGATTATCAAGAATCTAGGTTTTCCCCACACCCTTAAGGCCCGCGTAGATCTCCGTGAGGCTACAAAGGTACACATTTTAGGTTTTTCGGTAATATCTTGTTTTCTCTTCATCGTACGGCCAAAATGGTCCTATATCAAATTAAATATGACGAAATTCTGTACAAAATAGTTCTGTATCATTTTTTCATGGGACTTATAGTTTCAGAGTTTTGACAAATACAGTAAATATCGTTTCTTGCTTACTAAATTCTACTCTTCTCTCGTTCTGGTGACTGTTGACAATTTGTTCTATTTCTTTTATGACTATGTATAAGTAATTCAAATTCATCATTGATAATAAGTATGTGTTGTGTCGTCTGCAATATATTATAAGCTTCCATTTAAAAATTTATTTCATAATTCAAACGGCTGTTTGGTTCAAAGAATACGGGAAGGGTATATGGCATGTGGTCAAACATGACGATAGAACAGACTCTCATGAGAACTATGAAATCGACTGGTGGTTTGACACACGGCCGAGGAATCACCGACAATGTCCTGGCGAAATGGATTCTTGCAATGCCCGTTCTTGCGGAAGTGTCAGAGGCCATTGAAAATTTCTGCAGCGTATCGTTTGCTACTTACGAACAGCATGTAGATGCCAGAGTATTGCGAATATTAAGGGATACACACAAGACCTCGAAAAGTTTGTTCATTGGTTGTCATCGCATAATCCCTTCCCAGTTACGAGATTATGGCTATCAGCACAGGAGTACAGGGAGATGTGAAAATCCACTGCTACAAAGCATACGAAGTCGGCATGTCATCAATGGCAGCTATCGTTGGCGGTAACTTTGGAAATGTGAAATTCCAGCGAAAGAAGAGAGTAATTCCTTTAAGAGCAGTAAACTCCTCAATATACATCCAAAATGAAGTGATTCCTGTTGACTCTTCATTAATTTTTCAAAGAATTACAATTTCCAAGAAAACGGAACAGGATTTGCAGCAACATTTTCACTTCGAACTAGCTCCTTATCCACTCTCGCTTTTTGATGAAATAGGAATGCGCAAGACAAATAAATCATCATTCTATAATATATTTTCTCATGTGACTCATTCCATCAACGATGCAGATAACGTGGTACATGTTATAGACGGTGGATTCCTTTTCCATCGTGTGGTCTGGTACCAACAAGAGACGTTCTGTAATATTCTTGTGAAGTATGTACAGTACGTACAGAAGTACTACAAGGCCAACAGCGTAGTTGTTTTTGACGGCTATCCGAATGACGCTAACAACAGAAGTACTAAAGCTGCTGAACGACTCCGTAGATCGCAGAGGTATGTCGTTGCTAATGTGATGTTTGATGAAATGATGACAGCAACCATGTCACAGGAGAAATTCCTTGGCAACGACCAGAACAAGACTCGGCTCATTTTTATGCTGGAGGGCAAACTTCGAGCTGTAGAATTTCTCGTAAAGCAAGCCGCTGAAGACGCTGATACTCTAATAACTAACACCGCGATTGAATTATCGCCAGACTATGATTCCGTAGTGGTAGTGGGTGAAGATGTCGACCCCCTCGTACTACTAATAGGCCTCGCATAATCGTTGTCGAATGTTTATCTCATCAAACCAGGGAAAGGAAAAATTGAGAGCAAAATTTACTCGACGAAGTCGTTCAAACATTCAGAAGAAGTTGCGGAGCACATACTCTTCCTTCACGCCTTCAGTGGGTGCGAAACAACCTCAGCATTCTTCAGGCATGGGAAACAGAAATTCGTCAAGCTATTTCAAAGAAATATCAATGTACGAAGAACCGTTGGAATATTTAAAGACCCAAATGCTTCTCCAGACCTGATTGAGGCAGCCGGAAAATCTGTCATTAGAACACTCTATGGAGCGAGCGGTGACACATCGTTGAATGATTGCAGGTTCCAGTGCTTCACGAAATCAATTTCTAAGAGTGCTTACAATCTGGCATCTTTACCACTAACCGAAGCAGCAGCACGACAGCATTCCTTCAGAACCTACCATCAGGTTCAAAAGTGGTACGGGAACAAGAAGACTTCGCAAGATTGGGGCTGGAAAAGCACGAGGAATGGACTGACACCTATTCCTACGTTAATAGACGCTACCCCGCAGGAGCTTCTCAGCACGATATCCTGCAAGTGCAAGCAAGGGTGTCAAGCAGCTTGTAGCTGCAGGAAGACTGGGCTGCGTTGCTCGATAATGTGTGGAAGTTGCCGGGGCCAGTTTTGCGCAAATATCGATATGGAAGAAGATAATTTCGACGTTGATGACGAGATCGACGTGCAGTTCGAACATTCAGCTGCACAAGGCATTTACATGACTGATTCTGAGAGTGAGTCATCTTTGATCGACAACGAGAGCAGGATTGAAGTGAAGGAAATCACTACCGAACCATCGACTTCGGGTAAAATACCAGCTCAGGACGAACCTTTTACGCGAGAACGTCCTACTTTGTCGAAAAGAAGACGATTAGATTGACCCGCTGCAGAAATGTATTTAATGAAAGCCACAATAAATCAAACTATTTGCAATTTTAACAAAAGGTCTGTACCGTTTTATGAAAACTTATGCAATATGTGCTTATTTATATTATCAACTGTCACCAGTTCGAGAGAAGAGTGAAATTCGGTAAGCAAGAATCGATATTTACTGCATTTGTCAAAACTCGCACAACTTCGCGCGGCTATTACTCCGAAACTATAAGTCCCATGAAAAAATGATAGGAAACTATTTTGTACAGAGCTTTGTGACCTTTAATTTCATATAGGACCATTTTGGCCGTACGATAAAGAGAAAACGAGATATTACCGAGAAACCAAAAATATGTACCTTTGTAGCCTCACTGAGATCGACGTGGGCCTTAAGGGTGTGGGGAAAACCTGGATTCTCGATAATAACACCCTAATAAACCATTTAAAATAATAAAAGCTTTGCCAACATTTTTTACGGTTTACATTACCTGCCGCCTGACCTATCTGAGAAAGAACGAGATAAAGCACTGACCACCATATTGTTTCCTTTTCTGTGTTTGATTTCAAAATCAAACTGTGAAAACCTGAGGTACGTACTAAGCCATGCTTTATCTCGTTTCTTCTCCGAAATAATTTATGAAAAATTCGTAACATGTCAGTAGACATGTTACAATTTTTATTATTTAAGATTACTAAAAAATAACACAAACAACGTCGAACTGGAAATTTAAAGAAAATTGTAATAGGTACGAAATAAAATCAATATTTTTAACTCGTACCTCCATATTCCTAAATAGTCTCTAGGGAATTTAGATACAATTGTCACATTTATACTGGGAAAATGTCCCCTTATTAACACCTGCACACAAATCGTGCACCCATACTTTACAGCTGTTGCACTGTATCATATTTTCCTGCATATCTTCTTCACACATTATGCAGTACCAGCTGTCATGTACATTGTCACTTTTTAGCTTCTTACTGCCAGTTTTAACATGTTGACTGTCCCAAGCATCACATGTGATGCATACACGCTTTCACTGTAACGACTATACCCTGTATGATATTTTGTGTATCCATCATGGTTTATCACACTCCAATATGCCTTTTCGACATTAACCTTATTTACGACTACACTCTGTATAATTAAAACAAATGTTTGCTACACGACTATACCCTGTATATATTAATTTTTATCTCCGGCATTAGTCTACATCACACAATTACTTCTTATTATCGTTTATACAATGCCAATCGAATCATTAGTAGTAAAGTTAGATGCTAATGCCCTTATGGTACCATGACTTAATCTACGTCACGTGTGTATTAAAGTGCCGTTTATTCCATGCAATTATTGGACTAATAATAATAATAAAGTTTATATACCTAGTTCCTGAGCGCTATTGTATGTGACTTGGTAGGGCAATGGTATGTATACCAGCCTGTTGACATGTGTGGTATAGGTTCAAATCCCTGCGAAAACCAAATAATTTTTAATCTAATATTATAATTTAAAAACCCCTTTTCAACGTACGACCTCTCGCACGCGCTTACGCAACCCCCTCCTCTCAGAATATTGATTTCTTAATTTCCAATACCCCCTAGTGATGTACTCCCTTGGACGCTCCCGTACCGGCTTTGCTTATCTACATGTAATATTAGGTTTTTTACAAAAAAATTGTTACAGTTCGTAATCAGTTTTCTATTATTAAGATCTATGTTGATCGCATTTAAAATTTAGTTACGTTTTCGCAGGCCGGTTTCTTAGTAATTAGATCGCATAAAATTGTTATTTGAACTAATTAAAATTATTTTTATTCAGTGGTTCTAAAATATTTGCTTTATTACAGCGAGTGGCAGTCCCATGTGCGCGTCTCCAAGTGCTCATAGTGATAGTTCTTCAGGAAATGGAAGGTTGTCGTCTGCAGGCTCGGAAGGAGGATTAAACAACAATAATAACAATTGCAATACTAAATTAGGTGATATCTTAAGAAGTGAGTTGAGCATACTACGTTTAATATCATATTTCCGTAAATATCTAAGAGAATCAATATTCTTAGTCCCACTTTTCAATAATCTACAAAATATAACTTTTTCTGGAAGGTTATCTTCATCTTTTAACAAAATGTTTTAGATTCGACAAAATTTTTAAATTATATGTATATAAAAGTGTATAACAAAAGTATTATGTTTCGTTTCACAAAATTATACATAGATTCACATTTCAATTGGATAACATCCTTAACCCTGGGGTGGACGCGTTTGGTCAGTCCGGCCCACGTAATCTCAATAGTGTGATGCTTTCGCTAGAGGGTGCGTCAAAATCTGGACGCATCAGTACTTCAAATTAGATTACAGCATATGCTGCCTAGTAGTTTTAATGCTGGGAAGTGAGTCCAGGGATAATTTCGGTCTATTGGCCCCAACGTGCACGTTTGCATAATAATTATTATTTTGTGCACCAAAGGAACTATTTCAAAATATAGATACTATGGATAATTGTTTTTTCCGTATAATGGATCCTCATACAAGAAAGGAAGAGAGGTTGCGAAAATTGTTCGAAGAAGTTGAAAGTGACGAAGCTTTTTGACGTTTCCGCAGCTGTCGCTGATGTATTCCTCTTTCTACGCCATGACGAATCAATCGATCCAAACCCTGGTGAGGACAGTAAACCAGAGATAATTACATTTTACAGCTCCATAGAATGTGTAATTGATACTGTGGACTAACTGATTTCAAAATATAACGTTGCTAGGAATACTCGTAGATGGCCAATGGTAATTTTCTAGGGACTTCTATTTTTTAATAATCGTGCCAAATCATTGTTATTGGATTATAATACATTTCCTATAATGAAATAACGAGTACATTCTATGTACCTACCAAGAGAAATAAGACAAACTGCAACCACAATTACTGGAACTGAAATGGTAATATCAGTGACACAGTTGAATATAGGTGAACGTGACGCATTCGGCAAAGATCTCAAAATGCGATGCAAGTGTCGTATTTGACAAAAATACATTTGTTTAGAACATACTGCATGTGTGTGCCAAACTAGTGCCATGACATTTGCGGAATAAAAGTTCTATAGGGTGTTCAATGCAAACTTACCAAAAAATAGTATATATAATATCACGAATAAATTTCGTTATTTTCTGTAAGTACAGTAACACTATTTGATACAATTTCTTAAATCCATGATTGTTTTTTGGGAAATGTCAAGCTTTTACCGTGGGTACCGTGAACCCAACGCTCCCCTTCTTACAAAATAAAAACAAGCGTCCACTCCAGAGTTAACAATCGAAGCATCTCTTGAGGAATTTTCAATCATTCAGTTGTTAATATTCTGACTTATGATGATGTGACTATCCGATGATCTAAATGACGACAACAAATCATCTCTTAGATTAAGACTTAACGATTAATGTTTTGCAGGTAATAATGGACTTCATCAACAATATAACGTAGAAGATCAACTCCATACGGCAAATAGAATGGCTGTTTTAGCAAATATGGTAGGCCAAGGCGGGGTACCTCCTGGCCTTGGTTCGGATTCATCAGCAGCTGCCAATATAACTGCCGCCAATCTTGCCAATTTAGCTATGAGGCTTGGTGTAACACAGGTATGTACAAAGACGTTTCGATTAATAGAACCGTTACTATATTAAGAAATAGTATATTAAACAATCATCATATATTTTTCAATTCATCTTTGTAGGTCAACCAAATCTAAAATGTGCACGTCAGCATTAAGTGTCGTATTTTAAACTTCATATGCACCATAGTCTTAAATTTGACTGCTGTTTATAATTATTAGATATTAATTATCAAACTATATAGAAATTAATTTTGTAACAATTCCACTAAATTGACATCTTTTATTCAATTCGCACTTTATTGGAATTACTACAAACTATTACAGATAAAACAAACATAAATCTAACTCCCAAAAAACGCATTTCAATGATAGCCAATACATTAATTACATAATTTGTTGGTTTTTGGGGATTAACCTCAAAACTTATCTGTTTACAATTATCCACAAATTTCGTTGGAAAAATCTCATAAAAACCAAAGAGCGTTCAAATTTGATTTGCGTCGAATGTACAAATTATTACCAAAACTCCAAAGCCTAACTGTCTACAGTCCTCTACAAATTTCGTTAGAAAAATCTCATAAAAAATAAAGAGCCGACTGTACTGGGTGGCCCACTAAGAATGGACGCCGTACAATTTCTGTAAAAAATTTAATAAGTAAATCTGCCAGGGAAAATCGCTGGAAATTATTTTCAAGTTCGAAAGATGGGGGCGCAACTGCTATGGCTAATCATAAAACGGACGTTTTCTCAAAAGATATGCAAATAAAGATATATCTTAAATTATGCCTTCTCAAACAACGGAGAATTGGTGACATTTTCTAAAATGTAGTGGTGGGGAAACGTCAAATGTGTTTTAATTTAAATGTCAATAACTCCAGTATGGGTTTGACAGATTTAAACAAACTGTCTGGTCTACTTCGATTGTTATTTTTAAATGATGCACTGTATATAAAGTTTTTATCTTTATTGTACAACTTTTTGGTACAGTTATGGAAAGCACGAAACTTTTTGCGTGCGTCCCACATGCGAGGTAAACTTTAACTGATTTTATATGGTTCTCGAACGAGAGCATAATTTATGTGGTGGGGACAAGATTCGTTCGAGCGAACTTTGAAAGTGAACGAATATGACGAATATTGTCTCCAACACAAACTAGATCTCGTTTAAAACCGCTCTTTTTACTTAATAATCTACGGTATAAATTGTTTCCGAAAATATTTTGGTGTGGTATCTCGAGGGCGCTGTTTGACTTTACAATAGTTATTACGCATTATCATGAAAAATCTAAATAGTAGGCTATGTCTCTTTTTGCCTAGTTAAATAGAGGATGCGCAAACCGCAACTTCCTATCTTTTTTCTAATCGGAGATATCAATAAAAGAAGCAACATTAGGCCGCTGACTATGAAGTATCTCCAGAACCTATAGTAAAATACGGAAAAACACCAAAGCCAGTTATGGAACAAATTTTAATTAATTGCTACATTCTATTAATGGCGTCCTAAATGTTCAAATTGCCGTCCATCGTTTTCCTTGCACTTATACATTATTTCCCGCGTAGACCAAACTGCAGTGACTAGTTCAGATACTGATACAGTTTGCATACAGTCCCTTATTCTCCCAATCATATTATCCCGAGTAATAGGTCGAGTCACAAAAACTATATCTTTTACTCGACCCCACAAATTGAAATCCAGGTGTGTTAAATCCGGCGACCTCGCCGGCCATGGAAATATGCTACCTCGTCCTACCCATTTACCATTATAGCTGGCATCCAAAAACTCCCGAACATTTACTGAAAAGTGAGCTGGACAGCCATCGTGCTGTTTGAAGATCGGTCTATGCGGTAAATAATGGCCAGTGTCATCATCCTTCTCCATTCTCACAATAAATCCTTCTTTTTCCCATGCCACGAAAACATCATGGTCATTTTGCAGTTTGTTTTATTTCTTGAGTTTCCTGGCGGTACGAATGAGTCGCTTTTCTGCAACTTCTTTGTTGGTTGGGAGGCCTTGAATACAAACTGGTGTCGTTCCTTGGTAAGCCCACTACGTACTTGTTGTCGTCTTTGGTCATAGCAGTAGTAAAGTACGCAAGTACTTCCTGTTCGTTTTCTTTACTTCTCTTCATTTATATTGGATCAGTTATGCCAATAGTGTCAAGTCTCCATAAGTTGCTGATCTCGAGATCCGTGGTCATCAGTGTGGTAATCACCGTTGCGATATTATTGGCTCCTTTGGTGATTGGTCATCTCAGTACCCAGCCAAATATAGTCTCAATTGCGACAAGTCGGCGTGAAAGTTTCTCCATTTTTCCGGTAAGAACGTGTTCCCGCAAATAATTGCCAAGTAGGATATTGATATCTTCAGATCCTCCTCCAACGTCAGTGAGAGTGATTCCTTTTCTCAGCAGTTCAACAATCCAAGACCCATTGGGAATTTTCGGTAGTTTACTGCATTTGGCATCTCTTTCTAAAGAGTTCCAAAGTCTTCACACATCCACCATTGATCGTTCTTAATACTATTTTATACCTTCCACTTCGTTTTATTGGGGACACCACTGCTCCAAATAGGATGTTTTGAATCCATTCGTCACCGGATTTTTCACACTGCAATTGAGGAATCAGCTTTGCCTTTATGTAGCTCCTCTAGTTTCCAGGATCTCCAACTAATCTTTCGTTAATTACAGTTCCGCTTCGAGGTACAAGCTCAGTCATTAATGTATATATTAATACGCCTGAAGAGCATCGATTTGAGTTGCTTGCTGTGCCTGCTGGCTTATCAGACTCTATATCTTTATCTCCTTTTTCGTTGCCAGAACTGTTGTGGAGAGGGGACAGAGAACTGGGTAGTGTTTTCCTCTACAGAGTGCACAACGGACAACGTATTTGCATTTGTTTGCGTGATGTCCTCCTTCAAAGCAGCGGAAACATAATCGCTTTTCCTCAATTTTCTTCGGTCGCTCGTCTAGAGATATGAAGAAGGAATAAGAAAAAACACAAGCAACACGAAAAACTCAAACAACAACAGAAAATGTTTCAATACAAATTCGAAAAGTTAAGACTAAATGACACTGACGTGAAACACAAATGTTTTAATATTTCGATGTCTGGGAGTCAGTTTTGTTTTCACGACCTTCTGTTTTATTATTTCTTTAATTTGTTGATGGAACTCTAAAAATGGGTAGCTTTCGTATAAAAACAAGATAAATTAGGTCCATTTCTTGCACCAGAATGTAATAAATCTATAAATATAATTTCTGACTTTCGCCCCCGACGATTATTACTAAAAATAATACTAACTGTAATAAATACCAAATTAAGAAACATAGGGATCATCACCCTGTATAACAAATTGTATTTTATATTGTAACTTTTAAATTAAAGGAAGCGGACATTGACATGCAAACAAAAAAGACAGTCAGCTAAGCAGTCTGAATGTGTTGCAAAAGGAACGTTCTTAACAGGAAATAATAATTATGTCATAATAAAGGAATTCTACGGAATCGGGAAAACTCATTTTAATCTAGGTAAAAAAACTATTGAGCAGCTCCATCGAACGATAGGGACAACCAATCAGAAAGTAACATGTACAAAAAAATAGAACGAAGCTGACATAGCAAAAATACAGAAGCCACCAAAAAGTGGCAGTTGGTGAAAACACGTGGTCGGAAGCGGTCTAGTTTTTTTTTTGGGTTCGCAGATAGCGGTTTTGAGGAGTACTCAGAGCTTAAGTAACATATAATTAGGAAGTAGTGTTTTAACTCATCAAGTGTAATTTTCGAAAGGAGGAAAAAGAAAATTACAAGGGAGCGTCTACTGTACGCGCTCTGAAGGGTTTTATCGTTCGAAACGCGAGTCGCGGCCGTCGGCGTTTTTGTGAACACCCATGCTAAAAAGCATATTTAAGGTATTTTTTGGCGTACCACTGTTTCAAAATTCTTGGGTCTCTTTTAAAAACATTTCATTTGGGCGTTGATACAATGACGACGTAGACGGAACGTTTCAAAACATTTTGCATTATTTTGAACCAAAAAATAAAGAGCGGTTCAAAGCTGTCAGTTGTCATTGTCTTTTGTTTATATACTTAAAATTGCATAACTATTAAAAAAGAATATGTATTCTTTGATATTATGGTGAAATTGACTCCGCAAGGAAACAGAAAACCAAAAACAACATAGCACAGCAAGAGGAAAAAGTGGCATTACAACTAATATTTCCTAAACAAGCTGATGAAATAAAAACTTATAAAACCATCACATATGCAGAAAGTATTTCTAATAATATTTCAAAGATAATATCTTCAGCAACGAATACAATTTCTTTTAAAAAAGAAAGTAACGTTAGTACAAAATTGTTAAATGTAAAAACAAAAATACCACTATTAAAGAAGTCAGGTATATATAAACTCAAATGTCCAGAATGTAACGAATACAACAATTTCTTTTAAAACAGAAAGTAACGTTAGTACAAAATTGTTAAATGTAAAAACAAAAATACCACTATTAAAGAAGTCAGGTATATATAAACTCAAATGTCCAGAATGTAATGCTGTCTATTTGGGTCAGACCCTTAGGAATTTTGAAATCCGATACAGTGAACACTTACGAGCATACAGGTTAAAACAACCAGATAAATCCCACTACGCAAAACATCTACTTGACACCAATCATTCATTGACACCTAACACAACACTAGAAGTGCTGCATATTTGTGAAAAGAAACAAGAATTGGATTTCCTTGAAGAATTGGAAATTAGAAGACATTTGAGAAACCCACAATATGAAGTTGTCAATGAACAGTTAAATCTAGGGAGTTCTCCACTAATAAACTGTCTTCTTAAGTGATAATTGTAAAGATCAGCAGATATAGTTTTCCTGGTTTTCTATATCATTGCACAGTTATACTGATCTTAATTGGAAAAATGGTATCCAGGATATCACAATAGGGCTATTAATATCTAAGCTTCAATATTTATAATATCACATCTTCTTCTTTTTTCTATAAACATATATTAAGTCAATCACAAGTTAGGTTACTTCTTGGTCTAGCCAAAAATAACTACTAAACATCAGGTAGGCATCAAATAAAATGCAACTTCTGTCATTCTGACGATGATATTGATTTATCGAAACAATTGTCAATTTTTTAGAATTTTCAATAACTTTTATTATATTGTGGAATTAAGTAGAAACCGTGAGTTTCATTTAAAACACTAATATGAGCTGATTCCACGAAGTAAGGGTCGAGACAGTTAATTTCATCTTGGGAATAATTAACTCGACTGCACTATATACTGTAGAGAGTGCTATCGGACACATTTATCTATGTATCACCTTTTCCTAGCCACCAAAGGAACATTAAAAAACATTTCTCCATGGAAACAGGATGCTGGCCACCAACAAATTGTCTTTCAGTGCAATTTATAGCACCCAGAAGATTCACAAATGTATCTCTATTCAATCGAAAAAGATTGAAAAAATCTCTCTCGGGATACTGTGGCAACCAATCTTCATAATAATCTGGTGAGCGTGTATGCACCAAATTAGTGGAGAGAAATGTTGGAAGAAGTACTTTCTCCTGGGTATCATCCCTCAAATATTTGTAAATAAGATATCTTTGGATATCCTGCTCATAATGAATATCGTTAATGACTGTTAATATCATGCAATTCATTTTAAATTTGAATCAACACATTAACCCACACAAAATTTATAAATGGAACAAAATAACAAAAACTTTCAAAATAATCGACTTGTTGCTTCGCGCTTTGCTCAATGACAAATGACATTGTTTTAAAAATATTTCGTTTTCACCATCGTCAAATCTATGACGTAAAATTGAATATGTTTTTAAAACATTATTGAATACGGTTCAACGCCAAAAAATAGCTTTATACAGCAGATTATTAAAAGTCACAAGAGCGGCTTTAAACGAGTCCTAGTTTGTTTAAATCCGTCAATCCATACTGGAGTTATTGCCATTTAATTAAAAACATATTTACTTGCATATTTTTTGAGAAAACGCCCGTTTTATGATTAGCCATAGCAGTTGCGCCTCCTACCGGCCATCTTTCGAACTTGAAAATAATTTCCAGCGATTTCCCTTGGCCGATTTACACATCAATTTTTTTTACAGAAATTGTACGATTTTCGGCTCCTGAGATATGGTCGGCGTTTATTCTGAGTGGGCTACGCAGCACAAAATATTTCCATCTCATATAACAAGTATTCTTTTATTGCTTTAAGGATGTATACTCAATATTAAATTTGAAGTATCAAATTGAAGTATAAATATTACTATTTTGATTAAATGAAAAAATGGCACTTAATCCTAGGTTCAAGAGAAATAATTGAAATTAAAAGTGTTATTTTTGCCGGGTATAGTATTATTTAGAATAAAATTTAGAAATACGATAAGTTTAACAGAAGTTCCCCTACGTGCATGCAGATTTATTCCAATGGACTAAATTTTCATTTGGTAAAATTACTAATATCACTTCCTTTTTCAGGCAAATCAAGTGAACAACACCAGCAACCCATCAACGCCTCCGATAACCAACGATACCCTATCGCTTTCAATGAACGCCATGAACGCGATGCGTGCGTCGATGGATAGTATTCGAAATATGGACGTAATGAGATCGTCCGTTATGGATATGTCGTCGACACAGCAATCGCAACAGCAACAGGAAGCATTTAGGATGCAGCACGCTGAAGCGCTCATTAGATCTCAAGCTGAGACCGCGCTAAGACTAGCGATGAGTCAGGCATTGCCTCAGCTTAGTCAACACCAGCAAGAAAGTAATCATAGTCCGTTGCGTCATAACGGTAAGCAAACAAATTTCGATAAGTAATAGGTATTACTATTTTCACTTTTTTCTTCTTTAGGAAATTACCAGGGTCATCAAGGTCAACCATCGCAACAACTAAGTCCGGATCTAACTGAAGCTTTAAGGTTGCAAGAGCAAAGGCTAGAGCAAGCTTTAAGGCTACACGGAGGCGATCCAAGGACGTTAGGGTTTCCACTATCAAGTCAACAACAGAATTCCCAACCATGAAATTTTAGCTACTACTGAACGCATAACACGTAAAGATGCCTTTGAAAAAACCTCTCATTTTCTTTGCATGTTTAATACGCTTAAAAGCTAAAAAGTCTGTCCATTGAGTGTATGTTTTACCGCTTGAGAAAATCGTATACTATTTAGATTAATGTTGAAAGACGATTAAAGAATACGTTTTATTCTTTTATTAAAGAATTAAAAATATATTTGCCTTTTTTCAATGTTCATTTTCTGGTGAACAGATTTTTTGGCCAAGAGTGTAAAAACATACCTAAAATATAAAAGACGGACAGTCGTGTAATTTTCAGTTATGGCTGTTTATTTCTGTTAGGATATTTTTATCGAACGAAAAAGGTGCTTAAAAAATCCACAGGACCGTCTGTCTTTTTATATTATGAGAAATAGTACAAAGTTGTTGTGTTTTTTTTAGTTTTAATTTAGTTCCGCAGAAAAAACAGTACCCGAAAACTACCAATATTAAAATTCGAATGATAATTAATAAAATTTTAATCAGAACTAACAGTACTATCAAGTTTTGTACTTTTGAAATTTATATAGATTTTCCATTTTTATATGTAAATATCTCAATCAGCACTCACAGTCGCGAATTCAAGAATTCTTTTGCATTAAAAATACCAGCTTATGTTGTCAATTTGATTCATTTAACATTATAAATATGCGACTCCTGATTCTCTGCTCATGTTTATCTCGCAATGAAGACTCGCATTTTAAAGAAACTTATATAGGTATATATATTGACAAATATATGTCTTCAACTTCTTTATCTGAAGATTTTAGTGAAAATTATTCGTCTTGAAAAGTAAAATTATATTATTAATAATAAACAGTAAAAATACTCAATTTTTGACTGTTACCACATATTGTGTTAACTATTTATAATAATTTGTAATTATTAATAATATAACTATCAATAGTCATACTTGCCGTAACAGATATACAAAAATAGTGCGGTCAATTTAGACATTTTCAGAACATTATTATAAACAAAATTTAAAAAGTTCCATGGATCCGGTACCTGGAAAAATTTTTATTCAAGGTCAAACGTGTCAAAAATGGGTTTTTCGCGTTTTAGTTCAGACAAACATTGTCTGAATAGTCTTCTCCTAAGAGTCACCATTTCTGAGATATAACGATTTAAAAAGTTGAAAAATTGTAATCTTCATGATATGCACACGATTTCACGCCAGCTGTAAGGTAGTATACTGAGTGCGTTTTTTTAACGAGGTTTCCCTTGTAGGTTTATTGTAATCCTGTTTAATTTATACTATTCGAAATTAAAAATAATTAAAAGGGCTGAAAATGATGAAAACTGTGTTAATTTTAAAAATACAATTAAAACGTATTTGTCTGATTTAAAATTGTCATATAATTCTACTTCATCTTGTTCTTTTTCTCCTCATTCTTCTTATTATTATTATTAGCTGCAAGTAAATTGCCCCAATAGCGAAGCATTACATGCCTCCTCGTTGGTATCATATGAATCCTCTTCCGTTGATAATTCTACATTGTACCTTGACAATCAGTACCTGCCAGAGAACAAAACAAACCAATTTTGTGCAGCTGCATTTAGCACTACATCCTTTTTTGACAGTTGCAAAAAATTTTGTTGAGAAGTTTTTCCGGCGCCGGTGGGAGTGAAGACTGCACTGGTTTCAATGTATTGTCAATCAGTTTCCAACCCCAGCCTTTTGGGTGTAGTTGATAACCAAGCTTGATAATACACCCGAAAAAGATGTTGATGGATAGAAGCAGAAGTTGGAGGAAGACAGGCTAATTGCAAGCTTGATTCAAAATATCATGATGTTTGTCTATTAAGCATATCAATGTGGAATGTTTATACACATGTTTGACATCACAGGAAACACTTTCACACAGGATGTTATTTACTTAATAATTGTTTTAATAGATTTCTTGTTGTTATGCTAGGTTCATTTTTGGACAGAATTAAAAATCAATATATGTAATGTTTTCAAATAATTTCCAACACTACAGGAATTCACTGTTTTTTGATTGCCGTGGTATTTAGGAGCTATACCCTTTCAAATTGAGAATTTGGGTATTTGAATCAACGTGATTCGTTTACGTTTTCTTTAATTAATTATATTTATATTCCAATTGTTATATTTTTATACAGAGTATACTATAAAAGTTTGTCATTTTTAAAAATCTCTTATGATTACTATTGCTATTAGTTATGTGGCTATGGCTTTTCACCGACCGATAGAAAAATATTTTACTAGCATTACAGAGTGATGTATATACTTGGCGTACTTATGCATATTATAAAGATTACAATTTTTTGAATCTTTATATCTCAGAAATGGTGACTCTTAGGAAAAAAGTATCAAGACATTTTTCATAGATTATAAGATCTACATATTTTGTCCGTACTAATTTTATGATAAAACTTGCCGTTTTGCTGGAAAACGCGAAACCGTCATTTTTGTAACCTTTCAGCATGAATAAATTTTACATTCTTACCAATTTTCAGCTCGGTGCGATTTTTTGTAGCTTCACTACTATTTTTTGGTCTAATTTGACCGTACTAAAAGGCGTGAGAGAAGTGAGACAAAGATACTTTGGTTACATCTCTTTCCAAATTTATTTCTACATCCCCTCGAGGTCCTTCCTAATTTGTACATTTTCAAAAAACGAAAATAGATTACTAAATATGCCTTAAGTTTAGCACAATTTCCAAATCAAATATAAAGACAATCGGACTAACCATACATTAGGATGTAGAAATTTTTTAACCCAATTAAGACAGAATTGAGCAAGATTTTTTCATAATTCAATAATTCAAATCTAGCTAAGTTGTTGCTGAAATAATGAAAAATGATATTTGAAAAAAATCACTTTGTGGCAGAGAGGCTTTTTGTTTGTTCAGTCTTCTGACTTTGATGCTTTTAATCTTTTTCTGGTTTCTCTCATTGTAAATAAGTAATTTCTGATCACAATCACATAATTTTCAAGTGTTTCCTTCTAAATTTTGATCATAAAAATTCCTGGTAACAATGATATATGAGAAAAAGTCAGATAATTTGAAATTTGAGTCCATATATCATCTATAACTATAAAGACTTTTAACATAGTGAAAATTTAAACAATAAAGAAATATAATAGGTAGTTTATCAGTTGCTGTTATTCGCTGAATAGAATATTTTATCGTACTGAGTTTGATCTTTTAAAATTCAATGATGTGCCAAATAGTGTTTTTTTTAACAATTGCGTCTATTGCGCTCAGTATAATAATTGATGGCTAGGCCATAATAATAAAAATATTAATGCACTTTAAAAGTGCCCAACTACAAAAATCATTAAACAATGTATAGATATAAGTGTTATAAAGAAATGTTGAGAAAGAGTTTCGACATTTCCAAATTACTTAAATTTAGGTTGTACATAAATATATATCTAATTGTTTTTAGAATAAAAATGGTATGAATGATATATAGAGAATATGAAAACATTTTTCTTAAAAAAAAATTAAAATATAAATTTTTCAAAAAGTTATACTTACTTTTTTGTTTTTGCTGTGATTTTTTTTATAATTTGGCCGGTTTGATGTAACATACCTAGCAATAACATAATAATTTTTTGCAATTTTTACTGTGATTTTACAATATAAATCTTATAATTTTTATTTTTAAGAAAAATAAATCGGCTTTAATTTTATGTCTATTTTATTAAAAAGTACAAATAATTAATTTTATTTGAAAAGAAAAGAAACTATAATTTTTATTCAGAAATATCGAAGAGTAAATGTATCGAGTAAGTGTGAAAGACCAAAATTAATTTTGTATATTTTTGAAAAAGATCCAACAATTCGTACTTAATATTTTTAAATTATTCAGTTTTCCAGGAATATTTTGTACTTTCAAAAATAAAATGTGGTTTTATAATTTGTAAATAATTATGTTAAATAAGAGCCTCTGTACATAAGCATTTCCAAAATTTTGAAAATAATTCGAAAATTTGTTAATTTTTCACAAAAACCGAAACAACTCGCACACATCTTATTATCCTCGTCGAATGACTGAATTACTAACATATAAATTAACAGTTTCTCTAAAAAGAATTTCGATATTAATTACACAAACTAATATGGAAGTTTCAGAACTAACAGTAAGCATAAATACAAAAATATTCATTACAAATCAAAAAGTTGCTCTCGTGTTTCAATAAAAAAGATAAAATAAATTCCAAATTTAAAATGACCATTTTTTATAATTTTCCAAACAAGCATACTTTTTAAAATGTAGTTTATGAACTACATTCGGATTTTTTTCCTCATTCTCACTTTTGTACCCAGGTACTTCTTATATTTGAAATTACCACCCAACGCAGTTTTTTCGTCCCTAATCGTTCATTTATCATTTTATTTATTCTATTTCTTTTTTTATGATAGTTCATAAAAAGGAATGTTCGAGAAAGGCCAATATTTCTATGTAGGTATTCATTTTATCTCACAGTATATTTTGCATTTTACCTACGAACATACTTTCTTACGCTGCATGAATCGCAGTCAATCAAAGAAATCTTGTTAGCCGTAATGCATTTTCCGCATCTTCAAAACAAAATTTGAAATGCACAACTATGCGACACAACAGACTGTTTCAAAAAAAATTTTTAGACACTCTAAAAATATTGTTGGAAATGACGGAAAAAATACTGTGAAAGTTTCAGTTCTTAATATTCATATTAGATGTGCCGCATCGCAAATTTCGATTTCTCATTTAATTAACATAGAAAAAAGTTTTCTTTACACTTTGAAATTTTGTAGAATTTTAACGGAATTAATTATCAATAAGACTGAAACATATTCTAGTAGGAAATGCAATGCTCTACAAAATTTATATCTTATATATTTTTCGTAAATCTACTCCTTCAAAAGTTATTCAAGGTTCAAGTTAAACCCTTGATAAATTTCAAATTTTTCAAATTTTCAGCGAAAAATGTTATTGGACTTTTCCTTACTGTTTACTGGCAAAAATTGTTCAACGTTAGGGGTAGTTTTTAGCAGGCCCTTAAAATTTGATTTTAATTGTAGTACTACTTAATTCCATAGTCTAGAAATATTATCTATGAAACTAAAATCATTTAAATCTGATATAATAGCGACTCTGTATTGTTGCCATAGATTATTCCTTATGATGTTGATGAAAATTATTATGCTTATATTCATAAATTGTACCCTCAATATCGACGAATGTAATTTTTTTAGCTATCTTCTAGTGGTACTTATTTCAAATACCTATTAGGTAGGTTTTAATTTATTGTTCAAATCATATTAGCGTGTACTACCCGAACTGATATAGTGAATTAGTTTATTACTACTGAATCATTTCTTTGTAAATTAATCATGAAGGGATAAACGAAAGTAATGTTTATTTTTTTATTGTTCATTGTATTAAGCTATCAGTATAGTACAATCTTATTATTTCTCAATTAATAAACTAAACTGTTCACATTACACATCTGTATTTCTAACAATAATTTCTTTCATTGCGATCTTTAACATAATGTTTATACAACATTTTGCTGTGGTAAAGTAACTAGAAATAGCCTGAATGCATTTCTTGTTTATTGATAAAACTGGAAGTAAATGCCTACCAGACATACGTTTAGATTTATTGCACGTTTTCCACTTTATGATATCCTGTTAGCGAAAAAGAATAATACACTGAATTTATATGTTTTTTGTCTCTTTCTAATACATTGACGGTAAAACGTATGTTCCCTCGTAATGTTCCCAACACTGTATACACACTAAAGACGTTTTCCACTCATACTAGCTCCATTCATAATGAGTGCTTATTGTGCAGACATTTTTGCGGTCCTACGAGCAATTACTATGATTCACGAAGCATGAATAAAAAAATTCTGGCCATTATAGATTCGCTCAGGCATTAACGGCGTTTAATAAACTCGATAGAAGCAATTTGCTCCTATTTATCACAAGAAAGCTTGAAGGAAAAATTTAACAATCGAATTTATGCAAATACATTCTCATAAATCAAATCATTTGCAATATTAGTCTTATTTGAATTATTCAAAATGTTTGGGAAAAGTTTTTTTAGTTTCACAAACGCACACATTAAAAGTTGTTTGTGGTTTAGTTTATATCTATTATCAGTTTACTTATTTTAGTAGACGCTTTTATTTGCAGTTTTCTGAAGCTTAATTAATCTTAAATTATGATTGCCAGATTATTTTATCAGTATAATCTTTAATTCGAAATTGTTAATTTTTCAGTCAATAAATAATTGGTATTTTTATCGATAGGTTGATAAAATTTCACAAGACGTTCGATAAAAGTTGTGTGCGTGGAAATATATTTATATGTAAATAGTTCCAATACAATTTTTTGATTTTTTCAATTTGACCTGTTTTCCCACATCTATCAATAGCCATATATAGTCAATAGTTGCTAAAATATTACAATAGTAAACAGCATTTTCTGCTGCCATATCTTCCCCAAAAAGTGACACATTCAAGACATTTTACACACACTGTACACAAACTGTGTAAAATACCATGCATAAAAGTTAATTTTCCAACACCCCCATTTGATTTTTCTAAATTATTCAAAATTTCAGAATTAAAATTAATTAAATTAAGGACAACCATTCAAAATACATTTATCAGAATTGAAGTTTACCGGCAAAAATCGAAGGATGTTTGTCCGAACTGGTATACAGAATGCCAGGGTGTAATTTTTAGGCAATTTTTTCAAATAGAAATCAAATCTATGTGAACGAAATTGTCACCTCTTTTATGCAACATATATACCGATAATGACGAGTGGCAATAGCCACAAAAATAATTTCCTTTGACTTGACATGTTAAAATACAATAAAAATAATAAAATAGCCCGGTTGCACAAAGTGCTTCAAAATATTTTGCCCACTATAATTACTTAGGTAATTATCATAATAAAAATTTTGCAATAGCCCAATCAAAAATTGATTTTGAAAATGTTTTCGCATTATTCGTATTCAGGTGCGTTATTGTTTTTCAAAAACAATTATTGAATTCAACATTTTAGTCACCCTTGGTAGACAAAACCTTCATTTTGTCTGCCCCTTAGTGTATTTTACATAAATATTAAAGTCTAAATGCCCGAATGGACAAATATTTATTGTAAAATTACCAAAAAAACTTTTTATTTGCAATAGCCCATAACACAAGTGCGGTTTCCGCACAACAGTTTTCAATTTCTAACCATATTAAGTTTAAATGTTTAGTAACAGTTTTTAGAATCCATTTTGTCGCCTACGTTCATCCAAAAGGCCCAAAAAAATATTGTAGCGCTACCCTATCCTTCGCTAACACAGATTAATGCTAATAATTAGTGCACTCTTGAGTTATAGCCTGAAAATAAACGTACATGACTCAGTGACATACTTTTTTGCATCTATTATTTTAAACAACTTCACAATAGTCAAATTCTGCCAATAGTAGGTATTCCTTTAATAAGTAAGTAGCAGTAAGATTATTTAGTTTATATAGCTAGAATTCCGCTTGTAGAATAAAAAGAAAACATAAATAAAATCTCGTGGTAGCGTAAGCGATAAAATGGATTTTGTTAAAATTTTAGTTAAAATGCAATAGTCTAAACGCATAATGAATTACTTCTTATGCTATACAAAAATTCAGATATACCATACTTCAGTTCAAGTTTTTTAGTAACTTAGGACTTGAAAAAATTCTGCTAGTTCAACTTTTCCCTCGAACAAGAAGAATGTTTTGAAGAACGTGGTTACCTTTTACTTGTTTTTACAATAATATATTCAGATTTACAAATATTACAACTACACTTATACACAAATTTACTCGGAAATTTTAATCAATCAAAAGTCTTACACCTTTCTGTTCAAAAAAAAAGTTATTCAGCGGCCATTATATTTTTTAGTTTTTCTTTATTTACATTATTTAAAAAATTATGAAAACTTTAGGCGGGTGTTTTTACAACTTTTGAGTTTCTAAATTACACACAATACACTTTTTAATATACAGTCTAAAGTCACTTTTGGGAGACACAAATATTTCGGCATTACAATATGATAAAAAAATTACAAAAATTCAAGATTGTTCAATAAAACCACATATAATAAATATTGTAGTTTACAATGAATGTTAGTTAAAATTGTTAAGTTATGTTACGTTTTGTATACGTCATGTTAAATATTAAGTTCATCAAGTTTGAAAAGTATTTTTAAGATCAAACGTTTCAGGAAGAAAATAATAATAGGCCTCAGCGTTCATCGTTGATAATTTTTTCCAATAATAGTCCGGGAAAGTAAGGAAGTTGAACATCAAATGTTTCCCAGCGCTGATTTTTTATTTTTAAATGAAAATATATCGACCCAGCATCACTATCCTACATTGTCTAATAATTTCCGCTGGAGCTTGCAAGCACAGCTCGGACTACCTGAAATTCAAGTGATTTATGGTCATATCATTTCTGGATGTGTTCTTACAAAAAAATCGCGGAGATGAAAATTGCAGCAAATCTTATGCTCTTGAAGGTGACGTAAATAGTTTTTTTTTCCACAAATGGAAAATTTTTTCGAAAATCATATTTTTAAACGATGAAATAAAACAATATAGTTTGTTTAAATCTTCATATATTTGAACTAATGTTCAATTTAAACTTGTTGACGCGTTTCACTAACACAGTAGCTTTGTCAAAACGAATGAAGGTAAAATATAAAAATGTCTTAATATATACAGTGCTAAATATATTTACTAAGGTTAACAATGGTATTGAAAGAAATTACCTGGAAATTCATTCACTACAAACATTCCTAAGCTATCTTCTAGGTAAAGAGGTTCAATAAAGGAGACTGATTGATATCTATTTGGTCGTTAAGGAGACTACCTGAATATTTATTTTTGTTAATCTCTAGGGCCTCTAATAAATTTAAACTAAAGGATTTACCGACTACATGGAGAATTTCAAAATTTGGGTCGAAAATGTGTTGGTTTTCTAATAAATGATTTGAATAGTTAGAATCTAATTTTTTGTTGTCATAGCTACGTTTGTGTTCCGAAATTCTAGTTTTAAAATTTCTAAAAGTTCTACCGATATAAATTTTATCACAATTGTCATTACCACATTTTAATTAATAAACTCCTGATTTGTTTAATTTTGAAGATTTAGATTTATTATTTTTAATGAATTTGGATAAATTGTGATCAGTTTTAAAGGAAATATTCATGTCTAAAGTTTCTAAAAATGATTTAATTTTTAAGGATGGTGTTCCAAAGTATGTTAAGCTTTTAAATTGTTTATTATTTTTATCTGAAGGGAATACTTGTTCTAAAGTCTGTTTTTTTAACTTTTTATTTATGATATTGTCAATTAAATTTGGATCGTAATTATTATTAACTGCTATTTGTTTTATGATATTTAATTCTTTGAAAGCTGCTAGTTTATGACTGAATGGGTGGACTGAACTATTATGATTTGTAATATCTGTATGTGATGGTTTATGAAATATAGAAAAATCATGTTTATTATTTATATTTGAAATTGTAAGGTCTAGAAAGTTTATAGACTTATTTTGTTCAAGTTCTACGGTTAATTTGATATTATTGTGAATCGAGTTTATGTAAGTAATGAAGCTCTCTAATTGTCTATTTGTACCGATGAAGATAGCTAAAATGTCGGCCACATATCGGTGCCAGTACATAAATTTTTTACTAAGGGGGTGTTCATGAATTATTTTTTCTATATTATCCATGAAAATTTCTGCTAGTAGGGGGCTGAGAGGGTTGCCCATAATCAAATCATCTTAGAGGCCCTAGAGATTAACAAAAATAAATATTCAGGTAATCTCCTTAACGACCAAATAGATATCAATCAGTCTCCTTTATTGAACCTCTTTACCTAGAAGATAGCTTAGGAATGTTTGTAGTGAATGAATTTCCAGGTAATTTCTTTCAATACCATTGTTAACCTTAGTAAATAGATTTAGCACTGTATATATTAAGACATTTTTATATTTTACCTTCATTCGTTTTGACAAAGCTACTGTGTCAGTGAAACGCGTCAACAAGTTTAAATTGAACATTAGTTCAAATATATGAAGATTTAAACAAACTATATCGTTTTATTTCATCGTTCAGTATGGATCTTCATCAAATAAAAGCCTCATCTATTCAGTCATATTTTTAGCTGATAATTATAAATAAAATATTAATATCGAGGTCAAAACATAGAGGGCGAACTTCTAAAAATTTACGTTTTTTCAGATTTGGCAAATTCAAAATGGTGGCTGCTTAAATTGAAAACATTTTTTTTTTCAATCGCGTTTAAATTTATGAACATTAATGATATCGAGAAGCGGTTGGTTGCAATCGACATAGTGAAAGTTATATTTATGTAAATAACATAAACAAAATTTTTTAAATCTTTATCACATAATTTTTTAGAACATTTACCGAAAAAAAAAATTTCCATCTAGTTTTTTCTCATTTTGGCGTTGAAGAATTTGTTAAAAATATCTTTTCACATTATAGATATGTTTGTTTTTTGAAAGACGAGTATCTTGAAAAAAAAATTTTTCAGATGCGACTTTTACAAGCTGAGTGAAACAAATTCAAAGTCTGCTAGATACTGTGATATTAGTTAAAATTTTCAAATATTTATCACTTCGCTAGATTGTTGAATCCCAACTCAACTTAAACACAATTTTTCATTTTTCTACCGTCAATTGGCCCATTCAAAAGAGAACAGTAATCCTAGCTCGCTCGGGCAAACGGTGCGGCGGCAGCTGCTTGGCGTTGTGGTAGGGGGCAGCGCTCGTTCGGAGTTCAACGAAGCTCAAGCTTTTATTTTGGTTTTCTTTGTAAAAATTGTGTATTTATAGTATGGTTATTATTATTATGATTACATATTGCTAGAAATAAGGTACAATGATATTTATAATTTATATCTATAAATCCATTTATTCATACATAATTCGAAACATAGATACTAAGAATAATATTTATTTACAAATTTACATCTATTTTCTACAAACTCTCGCTCTTTTTGGTCTGTACAATTTTCCTCGTCATTATCATTAGCAAATAAATCGATAGTATTGCTACTATCAATTGAAAGTTCACAATCAACTAATTGACTCATATCAAAATTTGGCTCATCACTCAGAGATTCGTTATCATCCTCGTCATTGTCAAATACCGTACTTTCGATGTTACAACAGTTTTTGCCTTAGCAATTTTTACATAATATCGTACTTTTTAGAGCCAACTTTTTTACAACCATACCTGGTAGTAGAGCATTTCCGGTGCGAGGCCATAATTATCAATGAATTTCCAACCCCAGTCGGTAGGCTTAATTTTTTCAACAATGGGCTCGTTTCATGAAATTCAATGATAATGTCACAAGATATATTGGGTCTGAACTAAGGGTTTGCGACTAATAACGCCACTCTACGATTTCAAATAAAAATGAAAAAAAATATTGAAATTTGAATTCTTGTGGTAGACTGTGGTAGGTTAGAGGCAAACAAAAATATTTTGCGCTGTTGTCACGAGGGAAAACTTTATAAGTAGACTAGTTATCTGTTTTCTTTAACACCCATTAAAAAGAAACGCAAAGTACTGTCAAAACGTATTCTTTCTCCTAATCGCGTGCCTCTTATTAAAAAAGGTAACTCTCTCGTAGTCAAAGAAATTTGGAAATATATATTTTAAACTGCAGTGATGATGCAATATAACGTAAAATGTATATATAATGAAAATTAAATGTTCTTCATGTAGGTTGAGTTGTTTGGAAAACGTGTCATGTAACACCCATACACAAATTGCGTTACCTCAAAGTTCCAAACTCGATTTATTACCGGATCGCTTACTCTTCTTCTGTTTAGGGGAGTTCAAGTGACTGAGACACCATGTCCACATCCACTTGAGGAAGATTTGTCGAATTAGCTTCGGTGAAACCTGGATCCATTTTAACGATATCTTTTAAAAGGCAAACAGAAGCACATTTTCTACTATAAAATAATATAACAAACAACTAAAAAGTCGGCGAGGATGATATCCGTTTGAGGTTAGTTGTGGATAATGATGTAAATTGTCAAATTCTTCTAGTCGACTTTCACTTTGTATTAGTCAACTTGGATAGTCAAGTAGGATTTGTCAACAGAACGTACTTTCAATCTGACAACAAGGGCTTCTGTCATTGGTCGACTTTCAGCGGTTTATTTAAATTTAATAAAATTTTTAAATCTAATTTTCGAAGATATTTATAACTTTTTGAGAAAAATATCGGTATCATAGAAAAATATATGATATTTTTAATCCTTCTGATATGATTTCACTTGTTAATTCATACCCATGAAACTAGCCCATTGTTTTATCCTTATCCTAAAAGAATGAAATTTCATCGCAGCTTCCGTTGGTGGCAAAGTTGTTAAATTAAAAGTTTTTTGCTGAAGATTTCAAAAAACATGTAAATCGTAGCATGTTTAACGATTCATAATGAGCGCTGACCCCCCACCACTACGCCAAGCAGCTGTCGCCTCTCCGTTTGGCCGAGTGAGCTAGGATTACTGTTCTCTTTTGAATGGACCAATTAACGGTAGAAAAATGAAAAATTGTGTTTAAGTTGAGTTGGGATTCAACAACCTAGCGAAGTGATCAAAATTTGAAAATTTCAATTAATATGACAGTATCTAGCAGACTTTGAATTTGTTTATCTCAGCTTGTCAAAGTCGCATCTGAAATTTTTTTTTACAAAAACTCGTCTTTCAAAAACAAACATATTTATAACGTGAAAAGATATTTTTAACAAATTTTTCAACGCCAAAATGAGAAAAAACTAGATGGAATTTTTTTTTCGGTAAATGTTCTAAAAAATTATGTAGAACAAATTTAAAAAATTTTGTTTATGTTATTTATATAAATATAACTTTCACTCTATCGATTGCAATCAACCGCTTTTCGATATCATCAATGTTCACAAATGTTTCCAATTTGAGCAGCCGCCATTTTGAATTTTCCAAATCTGAAAAAACGTAAATTTTTAGAAGTTCGCCCTCTATGTTATTTTATTTATAATTACCAGCCAAAAATATGATTTACGAAATTTTTTTCAATTTTTGGAAAATTAACATCGGAAAATTTTTTTTTGGAAATACTATTTACGTCACCTTCAAGAGCATAAAATTCTCTGCAATTTTTATCTCTACGATTTTTTTGTAAGAATACATCCAGAAATTATACGAGCATAAATTGCTTGAATTTTATGTGGTCCGAGCTGTGCTTAAAAGCTGCGTCGCAAGCTCCAGCGGAAATTATTAGACAATCTAGGAGAGTGATGATGGGTCCATATATTTTCATTTAAAAATGAAAAATCAGCGCTGGGAAACTTTTGATGTTTAACAGATTTTTCGACCTTACTTTCCCGGACTATGTCAATTTTTTTTATTTTGAAGAAGCAGCATCTTTATTTACATAATTTAAAAAATATTACATTACCTTTTTACAGCAGGATTATCATTAATTCCAAATCTATTTTAAACTCTTATTACCAATTCATAGTTTTAAAAATTCACATCAAATATTACAGAAAAGTTTCTTCTTCTTTGGTTAAATTTATTTTACTGAATTTATATGGTTATAAGGTATCTTTAAAAAATTTCCCAATAATTCAGATTTTACAAATTCTTCTCCCCTTTTTTTCTGTTTTTTCTTGTTCTTCTCATTATTCTTCAATTCTGTTACTAGGCTGAAACCTGAAGCGATACTAATATTTTTCTTTTTCCCCCATAACTTGATAATTGTAGATTTTTCCTAGTTGTTTTATCTGCATTGTTCTCTTTTTCTTCAATCAGTTTGTTAAATTCAAATTTATTTAGCTAGTTCCTGATATCTCCACTAGAACAACCTTCAACCCTTCTCAGGAATTTCATTTGTTATGTTTCTTTCAGGAACCCGTGCCTCGTTTAGGTTCTTCGTTCGTGAATAGTCGGAACGGAAACGACTTCCTTGCATTGTCCTAACCTTACTTAAAACGCTTGGCCAGAAGTTCAAAATCCAAACAATAACACCGTCGAATTTAATTCTTGCTCTAACTTTTTTTTTGTTCTATTTTCAATTATTTCTCTATGAAATTTGAAAGATTAGATAAAATTATAAAAAAAAAATGCTTTGCTTTTAAGTTGATAAATGTATCCGTTTTATCAGAAATCACTGTTTTATCAGAAATCACATTGAAAAATTTAAGTTTTAGCCATTTTTCACCAAATTCGTAATCAAGTTGCCAAGATCGACTAAAACGAAGAAAAGAAAATATTTAAGCTCTAATATTAAATTTTTGTAACTCGAACTCAGTCAGAACTCGAACTCAGAACAAAATTTTGTTTTCTGCGTTTTCTTCTACATAGTCATACATATTTATTCATTTTTGTTTGGGTTTAGTATTTTAAATATTAATTTCTGCTTTTCACTATTCAACATTTCAGCTATTAATGGATATGCTCATTATATTGTCATTTCTATTGCCTCAAACCCGAAGATATACGACCAGACTTTAACATCCCAGTTCGACCGCGAGCTATATTGTACTAAAGGTTACTTCATCCTTTTTAAATTTGCGCATGGGGTTCGCCTTCCGATTATTCACGAACGAAGAACCGAAGCGAGGCACGGATTCCTCCGTTTAAGCCTTCCTGTTTCTTTCTATCCACTGTTTTTCTTCTTTATCTGCGCCTGTGCTTCACTTTAATAATTGTTTTTGGTACAGCAATTATATTGTTCCTTCTTTTTGCCTTTCAGGATGAGAATGTTCTAAAAGATATGAGCTTCAGGTTAAATTTAATATTTTAAATTCAATCATTTCTTTATAAAAGGCCTAAAATAGATGATACAAAATTTTGAATAATAATAAAGTAATTCATAGTTGATAATTCGTCTGCGATTTTTGCCATAACTGCACTAGGACGACATAGTTGAGTGTTTATTGTTAAACAAAGTAGTTCAATAGTTAACAGATATACATGTTTTTTATATTAGTTTTTAAGAGCTAGACGAAATGTCAACGGAACACAAACACATGATCTTAAAGGTACTTTGGATTGAAAATGTTTCTCCATCACTTCCAAAATTCTTTAAACATATCTTGATTTATTTATTGCCCACTATATCAAAATATTGAACTAAATCTTACCTTGCAACTAAAGATCTGACTATAATGTAAATATTTTCAACTATCAAATTTCTGCTGAGAATTTACTTTCCAAAGGAAAGTTTGCACTGACATTTTTTGATATTAGAGCAGATTTTCATTGTAATCATTTCTTTAAAAAATTAGGAAACAAAATGTATTCCTATACTATCGACCATCCAGTTCAGTTCGTATCAATTGACAAGGTAACACAAGAAAATGAGCATGATCAATTAAACCAATTCCGGTTTTGGAAATTCTAAAACGTTGAAGGACGGTATGATATGGTATGTAAAAGATAAATTCTCAGGGTTCTTCCCTTCCATGTAACATGAATTAATATGGTATAATTACAGCTCTATCTAAATGCAATGAACACGAAATCCCTATCAGATAATATTAAGTTCAAACATAATGGAAATGTTTAAAGATCGCCATGGTATTTACACAGAGGAATCAGAAATGGCTAAAGGAGTAGAAGTAGCAATTTTCAAAAGCACACAAATTTAATCTAGTTACTCCAAACAATTACAAAAAGTAACACTTGGTATTTATTTCGATTCCTTCCCACATTAGAATTGGAGGAAATAGGATAGTGGAACAGCTAGCAACAACAAAGACTGCGCCTAACTAAAAAATAATGCCTAATCATCCCAAATTGAAAAGTGGTCGCATTATTCCGAAAAGTTGAAGAAATTGAATACCTACCTACCAAAAATATTCATGTTTATTGGTTTCTGGACTAAAATGATTTGGTCCAATACCACAGTTAAACACCATACTTTATAGTATTTTTACAGCCACTAAGACATCAGTCGTCATAATTAGAAGGGAAGGAAGAAAATCATGTAGGTATGTAACCGTTCACAGCAATAACTGGTTTATTCATACTTCGCTTTCATATGAAAAATTTAACCCTGTACATAATAGTCAACAGACAGTTACCTTAGCGTCCATCAACGTGTTAAAGTTTGAATGACTTTTTTGTGCATTCAAATATTATTTGACTGAAACTTTTTGTCATCATAAATAATAAGATTTGGAATATTTTTGTAATAATTTTAATAAGATAATATTTTTTTAACAGAGTCGAAAATATTAATAATTCTAATTCATCATATTATTTTGGACAACTAACTTGTTTTGAGATCTCTCTAGATTTGTTATAATAAAATGAACCCTATATTTTCATATAAGTGGCAATATGATTTAAATATTATTTCATGACTGTCTTACCTCCACAGTTACATCACATTATTGAAATTTTTTTAAAAAGACCGATACATAACAAGAAATATTGTAAGAATTTAAATTAATAATACGTTTGCATTAAATAGAAAATTATCAGTCATATGACTATTTTAAAATTGTCACTAATATATGTAACGAATATTCAAAATAATTTATCTTAATATTTCAATATTTTTCGAAAATTAATTGCGTTTAGGCTTTACGATCAAGTGTCATTGTCAAATTTATCTCAGTTCGCGAATTTGTCGTTGTCAAAATTGACAGGAATATCATGTGTTCAGTCATTTTCCACCTAAGGCTGATTCTAAACAACGGTGAAATTAATCACTTTGTATAATGTGATGGTTGTCTATAGTAAGTGGTGATGATGGTAACATTTTCAATTTTTAATGAAATACCGTTTCGTTTGTGTGAACTTCTATATTAACATATATAAGCAGTTTTTGAATGTATCTATTATTTTTAAATGTTCAGTTACAATAGTTATGTTAAATGCTTGTGCTACTATTATGAAATAACAGTACGTATTTTTGCCGAAATTTTCATAATACTTGTACGGAAATGACAGTGTGAATATTTCACAAAAATAATTTACAAAACATTGGAATATCTATAAAAATAATATTAATAAATTCGATAGATAAATTTTATTATTTAATAATAATTTCTTGAGAAGGAAAAAATATTAAATATAAATAAAAGAATATATAATTTAATTTTATCCAAAATTTATTATTTAAAAATGATTATAATAATTTTTTTATTTCAGAAATGTCTGTGGATATGGTGTACACACTAGATGTAAATTGAGTGAATGAAAACGACGAATACTCAGTGTGTATTAGTTTATTACTTTCCAGCTAAGCGCTTTCGGCTATTAAGCCATTATCAAAGCCGTCCTATGAAAAATTACAAAGCTTGTGAAATTTTGAAAAAACAATTTAAAAAAGGTTGAACTTACGTCATTTAAAAAAGTAGGTGTCAAAGCCATCAAGTTGATTAAAAACAATGCTCAAGATAGAATCATTGTTATGATTGAGTCATTGGAATAAAAACATTAAAATACCCTATTAGAAGGGTGTAAAATTATAATTCACATGATGTAAATTCACTCAAAATTAAAAAACTGAACGAAAACAGATGACAAGTTTGACGTTAAAATTACGGTGGCTGGTAAGCCAGCGCGCCGTAAAAACAAGTGAATGACAGTGAATATGTTGTATTGTCATTCACTTGTTTTTACGGCGCGCTGGCTTATTAGCCACCGTAATTTTAACGTCAAACTTGTCATCTGTTTTCGTTCAGTTTTTTAATTTTGAGTGAATTTACATCATGTGAATTATAATTTTACACCCTTCTAATAGGGTATTTTAATGTTTTTATTCCAATGACTCAATCATAACAATGATTCTATCTTGAGCATTGTTTTTAATCAACTTGATGGCTTTGACACCTACTTTTTTAAATGACGTAAGTTCAACCTTTTTTAAATTGTTTTTTTCAAAATTCCACAAGCTTTGTAATTTTTCATAGGACGGCTTTGATAATGGCTTAATAGCCGAAAGCGCTTAGCTGGAAAGTAATAAACTAATACACACTGAGTATTCGTCGTTTTCATTCACTCAATTTTTTATTTCAGTTCATATCCTTACAATTTTAATAATTGATCAAGCACATAATAAACTTTGCTTTAATTTAAACATTGGGTTATCTTTTTTCAAAGATTCAAATTAAAATATTATCAATATTCTTCATTCAATATTTTTTGAGCAATGAAAACTTGCTTATTTGAAATATTTGTTCTGTCAGTTTGATACAAATTTAATGACTCTATGCGTTTCAAAACTGCATTTTTCTTATTTGAGTACTGAAGTTATTATGCTCGAAACGTTGAGAGTCAATATTTTTTGCTGAAGTTATTAAAAGCTATTACTTGTGAATGTATCTACAGTGTTAATATTATTTAAAAGTAACTTATTGTTTATCATACATTATTGTATACGTTATGATAAAAAAATTTATTTGATGTTTAAAAAATGTTTAAAAAATATTTTATAATACTTTTATATAATATATTTTTACTAACTTGTGTAAAAATTTCAAAAACACGGCGAAATACTGGACTGCTACTGTCGATTTTTGAAATTTTTTGTACATACCATTTGATCGTTTAAAAATATTTGCATTTTTCAATTCCATGTATTAGAATGAAAAGACTCAAATTAATAATTCAGTTATACCAATGAATAATTATCTTTAAAACAGAGTACTTTATTCTAAAAGATATATAGAGAATTATTTAAATACAAAGATTATTTAAAAAATATTTTGCACTTTAACTAATATTTCTCTACTAGCCTGAAAAGGAAGGATTTTAATTATTTCTTGGTAGTACTTACAAAAGTTTGCAAAATAAAAAATCTGCTTTTAATGAGACCTATTCCATTTTTCCATTGGAAACTATTCTGTAATTCTTTTTGTTCATCTACTATTCTTTTAACATAGCCATACCACTGAATTTCACTATCTTAATTACAGAATATTATAATAATTGTTCAAATACTTTCCTATTTCAAAGTTCCAGAATTTTTTGTCATTTTGAGGTAAGTAACACTAAAATCTATAGAAATTTTAATCAATTTTGCGCTGCCTAAAAAATATTTAAATATATTTTTTTGAATATTTCCAGTATTTAAAAAATTTTCTATCTCTGATTTTATATACGGCTTCAATAAAAATCGAATAACATACTTTTGGAGTTTATTGTGGAATATATATTTCAGAAACATTTACTACTATAAGTAAATTTGGAATTACTCCATTTAATTAATATCATGGAAATGAAGTTGACTAGTTGAAAGACAATTTTATACGATCCTTCGGTATAAAATTTAGGTTTAAGGGTTATACGTTTACAATCTTTAACTATTTTATTGCCATTTTTATTTAAAATCGACTGCCATTTGATTATAACTTATATTTGCTTTTGTAGTTATTGTTTAAGTTCCTATATAATTTTTTGTGAACTGTAGAACATCGCAGTGGTTTATTTCAAGTATGAACGGTGTGTGTATGAAACAATGTTTTGTTCAAAGTTTGGAGAAAATTTGATATTGTCTGGCGAAAAATTAAAGTATATTTATTTTTTGAAGAAAATTTGTGAGGAAATAGATAATTATATATACATTCAGCACATTACAAAGATCAAAAATAAAAGTTATGAAGAAACTTTTTGAAATATGGAAAATATATGGATGTGCTTCTTTTATAATTGAAAAATTTCAAAAGCCAATAATGTTTGTTTATAGGTACTAATTCATAAAAATAATATTTTGAAAGACTGATGATTTGTATATAATTATTTATTCTCATCGTTTAATTATTGTAAAATGAAATTAGGTTTAGTGTAAAATTATCTGTGAAATTCAAGGCATTACGAAAATTAAAATAATTTGTAAGATATAGATATAAAGTTGTGAATTTAGAAGAAAAAAATTGTTGCAATGTTTTTGTTTCCTCCAAATCAAATTGATGTATGAACTGTATGTGTGACATGTAATAATTCAATTTACTGGAATAGCAAATATTAAAAAATTACTTCAGTAGTTTTATTTGACACTTGAAACTCCTTTTTCGAAACAATAATTTTTAGATAATACTAAAGTATTAAAACAAAAATCTCTAGATTACAAAATTCACAAAAAAGAATATCATAGAAGGATTAAAATAAAACAATACTCAAACCCGTATCATCATCATCAGTAGCAGGTGGAGAGTGAAGCCCGTTTTAGTTGGACAAGGAAGCTTATTCTAACACAGTTCCACTTGGTTCCTATATCCTGTTGAGTTCGAATCGATCGGACGTTAAGAACGGACGTCAGTAGGTACTTAACCAAACCAGTTTGAGGCAAAACCAAATCAAAAACTTTGTTATTCATTCACATATATATTGTTTAAATTATTCATCGCAAGTAATTTGTGATTTGAAAAAACTATTAGGGAAAAAAGTCACCCGGCGACGGGGGGGGGGGGGTAGGGGGGGAAGGGGAGGAACAAACGGAAGCTGAAAAAAACGTAGAAAAGATTGAACAATTACGAAATGGTGATAAAGTGACCAAAAAGAACCAGGAGAAAATAGTATTTAATTTACAAAAAGCTCACTTATATTCTGGCAAGGTATACGTATTCGTAGAAAGCACAAGTAAAGATAATTTAGGTAAACTACTCCCAATGAAGGTAGGACATATCATTCACAAAACTTTAGCTATGCCGAACATTATTGGCATCGATGAAGTAGGTAGGAATAGAATAGGAGTTCATTCGAAATCTGTAGCCGATGCTAACAAATTAATATGTAATGAAAAACATAATTTTAAAGCGTTTATCCCGAATAACCTTTTACAAAGGAAAGGTATTATTAGACATGTTAATACAATTTTTAATAGAAAATATTTGTTTGACAATATTCAATCCAATAGAAGCATTATTGAAGTTAACAGATTCAAACGAAAAATTAATATTGACGGTGAAGCAGCATATATTCCAAGGCCGATGGTGGTTCTTACATTTGAGGGTAACATCTTGCCTAGACATGTATATTGTAATGTTTTTGTTATTTATTTAAACAATAAACGGGTGGGATAAATTTTAAACACACGGTATGGCTACTTACTAATTTATTTAAATACCAACTCACTAACACTTAATTTATATATACTTAACTAATCACTTAAATTTAATTTATATGCACACAAACTTTATATTAGCACTTTACTGTTCGGTGTATTTTTGTTTATTTCTCGAGATCATTTTATCAACTAACTCCTCCGCTGATCGGTCCTTATTTATATTAATGCCTTTCTTTACTAGAAAATTCCGGGCTGCGGCTTACACACACACAAATAATTGATTCTGGCCTCCTCTAGATAAGTCTGGTAACAAAAACAATGCTTAGATAAGATAGTCCCAAACAATTATAAAAACACTGCGTATCCGCCATAATTTTAATTTTCATACATGGCTTTGACAGGGTCGGATTTAGGGTCTATACCAGTGTGCTGTTTCGTAACATTACCCCCTCCTTAAATGGAACTTCCTCCTGGAACTTTTGTGTAGCCGAGACTGGATGTTTGAATCGGCAACTGGCCCCATTTCTACACTTTCCGATCTTATGGAAATAGCAGGGCACCGTCTTCATCGGATACTGATAACGGGGGTTGTGGCTGCAAATTAATATCTGGACACCGGTATCTCTAAAGATAACCTCTACCATGTTCCTGATAACTCCCCAATTCAACTGGTTACTCGCTATCTTAGGCATAGCCAGTTTCTTCATGCTGGATTCTAACACATGGTCTCGAAGGTTACGAAGTGCTTCCCACACATCGCGGTAGGTAGATCGATCTTTAAATTCATCTTTAGTTACCACGTAGAAGACGTACCGCGAATTATGTTTCAGTTTCATTGTCTTGCCAGGGGCTGGAATCTGGTCTTCAAGTTTTTCTAATTGCCCGAACTTTTTTTGAAAGACGGTTGCCAACCCTCGTGCGTTCTTGATACGGGCGGGGATGTTGTATGCCAGTAAATAATAATCCGTGAGAGTGAACAAATCTTGTTGTTGTTCCGAAGTGACTCCATATCTAGCTTTCCCGGTACCTCCATACGCGCCCATAAATTCATCGAAGGTAGGGTCAGACACATCTTGAATAAGGTTTACTCCTTCCTCTAGGTCATGGTCTCCTTCGAATGGGGCTAGTCGGTTTTGGTGAACTACTTTTGGTTTTCCGTTGGGTATCTTGCTTATGCGATATATAACATCATTGACCCTTTTCTTGATTAAGTATGGACCTTCCCAAGATTTTTGTAATTTTGGAGAAAATCCTTTTCTCCTCGTCGGGTTGTGTAACCATACTTTGTCCCCTTCTTTAAAACCGCCTTCTGTGGCCTGCGTGTCGTACCGACTTTTCATTCTGTCGCTGGCAACTTGAAGATTGGTTCGAACTGATTCATGAATATCGTCCAGCCTTCTTCTCAATTGGATCACGTAGTCTTCACCTGCTAGATCTTCTCCAGGCCGGCAGCCAAATTCCAGCCACAAGGAAGCCTCATTTCACGTCCAAACAGGATTTTCGCCGGTGTTTCACCCGTGGACTCATTGACAGCAGATCGATAAGCCAATGCGAATAGGGAAAGATACTGGTCTCAATCTCTCTGATGGCTGGATACTACTTTGGACAGGTATTTTCCAATAGTCCTGTTCATTCTCTCGACCATTCCATCTGACTGTGGATGTAAAGCTGTTGTCCTGGTCTTCTTCATTCCCAGCTTGTCGCAAATCTCCTGGAATAGATGGCTATCAAAATTTCTTCCCTGGTCACTGTGGACTTCCAAGGGTACTCCATATCGGCTGATAAATTCCTTCACCAATACATCCGCGACAGTTGTGGCCTCTTGGTTCGGGATAGCGTAAATTTCCACCCACTTTGTGAAATAATCCATTACAACCAGTATGTACTTGCTACCATTTTCTGTCGTCGGAAATGGTCCAGCGATATCTAAAGCACTCCTTTCGAAAAGGCTTCCAACATTGTACTGTTTCATGGGTGCCTTTCTCTTGCGATGTGGTCCATTACTCGTAGCACAAGTCGTACATTTCTTACACCAGTCCTTCACATCGTCGGAGCTGTTCATCCAATAAAACCTTTCATGGACTCGCTGAAGTGTTTTCTTCACTCCCAGATGACCTCCCGATGGACTGTCGTGTAACTTCTTCAGTACCTCAGCTACTCTTGTTCTCGGGATAACTAGCTGTCTCCTCATCTCAGAACCATCATCGCTTTCAGGGACTCTTTTCAACAGCCCTTCTTCCAGGACAATGGAGTCCCACTGAGCCCAATACGCCTTGAGTTTCGGTGAAAATCTTGACACTTCTTGCCAGGTAGGTCGCCGATTTTCTTCCTTCCACTGCCGAATCTTCTTTAGTCAAGGATCATTCTCCTGATCTTTTCTGATCCTGGTAGGTGACCATTCCTCGTTGCCTACAGTAGTTCTTGAAACTGCAGCTTCCCTAGATTCCACCTTGTTGCAGTGGGAGCAGTCTGTTGGGCATGACCGTCTAGGCAAGGAGTTGACTTTTCGGTGATTCACATCACCTGGATCTTCACCCCTGTCTGATTTCCCCTGTGCCTGGAGTTCTTGGGTGACAGGAGTCTTGGGGAGCTTAGACAGACTGCGTACGTGCTCTAGCTCGCCATACTTCCGGCATTTGATCTTCTTCGGCCTCTTGTCTGCCATACCTTTCAACAAGTTGACGATCTGATCAAGTTTGTCATCGTTATCTTCTTCCTGCATGGTTCTACCTTTGTTGTACCGCGAGCTTTTCTTGGCTGCTTTGCATTTAAGAGGTTCTTGGTTTACAGGAGTCGTAGGACGCTTACATGATTTTCTTCGGCTTCTTGTCTACCATACCTTTCAACAAGTTGACGATCTGGTCAAGTCTGTCATCGTCACCTTCTTCCTGTATGGTCCTATCTTTGTTGTATCCCGAAGCCATCGTGGCTGCTTCATATTCAAGAGCAGCAGTCAATACATCGACCAATGTTTTAGGATGGGCTAATCGAAGCGTCTTCTCCATATCGTGGTCACACAAGCCGTCAATAAAGGCCTGGATGCCTAAACATTCCATCATGTTCTCTGGTGCTGATGGATAAGCAAATCGAACTAGTCGGGCAATATCCATTTCATACTCTTGAAGGGGTTCGTCACGTTTCCGCCTTCGGTTCTTCAGCTGGAATCTGTACAACTGCTCCAAATGTTCGTGACAATATCGCATGTCCAACCTCTTCTTCAGCAGCTCGAAGTCATCCATTTATTTAAGCGGTATCGTCTGAAGTACATCTAAGGCATCTCCCCGAAGCGCGATGGTTAAGTTTATTGCCTTCTCCCTATCGGACCAATTATTCACTCTAGCGGCTGCTTCGCGTTCTTGAATCGGCAATCTTTTCCTCTAACTCTTTGATTTTCTCGTCTATTGTTGTAATCTTATTCTCGATTTTCTCGTCCATTGTTGACATTTTATCCTCGATTTCAGATTTTAGAGACGAAATTTCATTTTCAATGTCAGTGGCAATGTCGTTTTTCATTAATAAGATTTCGGCAGATATATCGTTCTTCAAAGTAGAAATCTTCTCGTCCATGTTCTCTGCCATGGCAGAAATCTTCTCGTCAATGCTAGCCGAAATATCATTCTTCATAGTAGAAATATCGTTCTTCATATCAGAAATCTTCTCGTCCATGTTAGCAGAAATATTAGGAGAAATGTTCTCCATATTAGCAGAAATCTTTTCTTCCATGGCAGAAATATCGTTCTTCATATCAGAAATATTAGCAGAAATTGACGACATTAAGGTGGAAGCCTCGTCATTAAATAAAACTGTTTCTGGATCAAAGCCGTCATTTTCCAGTGCCATTTCGAGTCTTTCCATTAATTCGCTCTTTTTACTGGACGTTTCCAACTCGCGGTTTTCCTATTCTGTCTTTAATTCCGCCACTTTTTGGTCACTTAGCCTCGTAGCCATTTTCGCGTAACTATTTATTTATATTATCCCACTTCTGACACTAAATCACTTTTCTTACCGGACGTTTCCACCTCACGATCTTCCAATTCTGCTCTTAATTCCGCCACTTTCAGATCCCTTAATGTCTTGGCCATTTTTACGTAGCAATTTATTTATATTACCCCACACCTGACACCAATGTAATGTTTTTGATATTTATTTAAACAATAAACGGGTGGGATAAATTTCAAACACACTGTATGGCTACTTACGAATTTATTTAAACACCAACTCACTAACACTTAATTTATATATACTTAACTAATCACTTAAATTTAATTTATATGCACACAAACTTTATATTATCACTTTACTGTTCGGTGTATTTTTGTTTATTTCTCGAGATCATTTTATCAACTAACTCCTCCGCTGATCGGTCTTTATTTATATTAATGCCTTTCTTTACTAGAAAATTCCGGGCTGCGGCTAACACACACAAATAATTGATTCTGTCCTTTTCTAGATAAGTCTGGTCACAAAAACAATGCTTAGATAAGATAGTTCCAAACAGTTATAAAAACACTGCGTATCCGCCATAATTTTAATTTTGATACCTGGCTTAGACAGGGTCGGATTTAGGGTCTATACCAGTGTGCTGTTTCGTAACAATATATTAATTGTATTGTGTGCGTAGTGGAACCCTATGTACCGGGTGGTCCAATAAGCCGATCTCTCGGCTATATATCAGAAACTATTCATCTTATAACTTTAGGAGAAAAAAATCCTTCATAAAAGTGGCCAAGAGAAATCGCTGGAAATAACTTTCAAGTTTCTAGGTTAATCGAAGGGGGCGCAACCTGTGAATAAAAACTCACCAACCAGTTTTTTTGTGAAATATGCCCAATTATTCCAAGTGTTAAATAAGTCAACTGGAAAGAGGCCTAAATCCCACACAAATTTGTTTAAGTACTTTTTTTATTTTTTCAAATAAAATGTTCAATAGAAACACCTCATTATTGTAAATTATAATGGAACTGGATTGCTTTTTTATCGGAAGCTTTCTATCCTTGTCTAAAGTAGTTTTTGTCTTTCTTTTTATTTGTAAATAGTGATGTGTCGTTCCGGCCGGACTCGGTACAAAGGAACGAATCCGGGGTAGGATCGATTTGGATCGAATCCAATAATTCAATGAGAGTCGTTCCGAGGAACGAATACACGAGGCAGATCACGGGTCAGTTGAGTTTGGTTAACGGCTGGCAACACTGGTAAGATTGCACGTCGGCAATGCGCCGATTCAGAGGTGCTGGTGGAAGGCGGCACTTTATTACTTATTTTTTGTTTTGTTGTTACAAGCCGCTTTTTTTGGTATTGGTTCGACATTTCGGTATCTCTTATCTCTTCATCTTTTTTGGGACAAGTAAAAAACTTTTCAGATATATGTTTATTACATTTACAATTCGCCGAACTTCTGGTCCTAGGATTTTGAATTAAATTTTAGTACTTCGGTGTTCAGGGCCCGTTTAAATTGAATTTGCTGTGGTTTTCACTCTGATTTTGAGTTCACTATTGAGATTTTTTTGTGTGTTTTTACTGTACAGTTGAAGTCTGCAATATTGTTTCTTAAATAATGAATAGAAAGCGTAGTGATATTTGGAACTACTTCAATGTGGCGAATGAAGCAGTGCAAAATGCTCTTTTTGTAGTGGTACTTTTTCATACAAAAATGGCGCAACAGCTAATTTAACTAGACATTTAAAGAGAAAACATCCAACATCATTAATAGGTCCATCCACTTCAGCAACGTCTACGACTAGTGACTCTACATCTGCCAATGAAATTAACGTTATTGACGGTGAGTCTACCGCTTACACGACTTGTACTAAAAACACTGCCAGCAATGATAATAACATAGAAGACATTCCAAACCCAAAAAGGAAATGCCAATTAACATTACCTAACTTCATGAAGCGACCATTGCCTTTGCAAATTTCAAAAAAATTGGATGAGCAATTAACAATTATGATTGCAGCAGAATATCAACCATTTAGTTTGGTGGAAGATAAACAGTTTCGCATTTTTGTAAATATGCTAAATCCTAATTATTCCCTACCATCGCGAAAAACGGTGTCAAATGTGTTTATACCACAATTATACACTAAAATAAGAGAAGCTGTAGAGGGACGTCTGACTATGGCAAATTACATTGCGTTTACCTCAGATGGGTGGACATCGTTAAATAATGAATCTTATCAGTCATTAACAGCCCATTTCATTGATTTCGATGGTAAACTAGCATTTTTTGTATTAGGCTGTTATAAAACTGATGAGGCACATACAGCAGTAAATTTGGCGATATTAATTAAAAATCTATTGACAGAATGGCAGATTTTAGAAAAAATATGTGGGGTAGTTACGGATAATGCTGCAAATATTAAAGCTGCTATTCGCAACATATCTTCTACATGGTGCCACAGCGGATGCTTTGCTCACAGCTTAAATTTAGTATTACAAACTGGTCTACAAGAAATAAACATTGCTCGAAATAAAGCTAAATCTGTAGTAGAATTTTTTAGACGTAGTCCTATTGCAGCCGCTAAACTAAAAAGTTTATAGAAACAAATGGAATATCCTGAGCTAAAGCTGAAGAATGACGTAGTCTCAAGATGGAATTCAACGTACGATATGCTGGAACGGATAACAAAAATAAAGGATCCTTTACTATCAGCTATTGCAGTTACGAATTGTACTCAGACCCTGACTTCCCAAGATTTCGAGATATTTGATTGGTGTTGTAAAATTTTAAAACCGTTTAAAGACGTTACCGAAGAATTGAGCTTAGAAAAAGGAGTAACTATTTCGAAAGTAATATTATTTAGCAGATTATTACTAAACCATATTTCAAAGATAGAGTCAGATTTGAAAGTAAGACTTTCGAGTGAGAATGTGATAGAGATTGAGGTATATAACATGTGTGTAAAAATTTCAAGGGAACTGCTTAATAGATTTCAAAATGCGGAAGACAACATAATCTGGGCCGATTCTACGTTGCTAGACCCCCGATTTAAAAAATACGGATTTAAAAAGGAATCTGCTTACAATAATGCATACGACCGAATTGTAAGAAAAATAACTGCAGCCATTTCACGAAAACAGAGAAAAAACCAAGATATTCTCCCAAACACGCCGTCTGAAAATGTTTCTAAAATTAATGAGAAAACTAATGTGGACTTGTGGAGTGATTTTGATAGCGAGGTATGAGTGGCAGTAGCTTTATGATTTTATTAATATACAATATATGAAATTTTGATTTTCAGATAAATAAAAATGAATTACAAATAGATACTAGTCCTAAAACCATTGCGATTATTGAAATGGACAAATATTTGGAAGATCGAATATTAGCAAGGAACAGCGATCCACTAACATGGTGGGAAGAAAGAAAATTTGCCTTTCCCAATCTGTATGAAGTCATGAAAAGTCGCCTCTGTGTACCTGCCACATCTGTGCCTTCAGAAAGGATATTCTCAAAAACTGGTCAAATTTGTAATGAGCGCAGAAGTAGGCTGTCAGCTGAGAAAGTCGAAAAAACAGTATTTATAAGTTCCAATTTACATGTTTTAAACCCTTAAACTTAAAAACGTAGCTATGTTATTTTATTCTGCCTTTCCAGAGTTTTCAGTATTATTTTGTGTAAAATGTAAAAAGTAATATATATTTTTTAGTTGTATGTATTATGTATAGAAATAAAAAGTTTTTTGTTGTTGAAATATTCTGTCATTAGTTTTCTCCTAAAGAAATTCCAATTTTTGTTATTCTTTTATATATATACTTATTTAATAAGAAGAATCTTTGTTTTCAATTAGGTACCTTTAATATATTAAACACGTTGGCTTGCCAATAGTTGAATATCATTTAATGCAAATTTTCTCTAATTTAAATCCAACTGCCCAATCCTATATTATTAATAACCAGCACAACGAATCTATATTTAGTTTGCGTGCAGTGCCGCGGCTGCCTTACCTAGAACCCTAAGTGAAACTTCATTCATCAGATCAAAAGGTATATCGTTCCGAGGAACGAATCCGTCGGACTCGATCCACTTGCGGATCGAAATCGAAAGGAACGAATCCGCAAAAGTATCGAAAGTTCCCAACACTATTTGTAAACAAACAAAGTCGTTGAAACGAATTGAATTTTTGGTCAATATTCTGAAATTCTTCAAGTTTTGTCTGTTTTTTTTCTTTTTTTTTGTCTAGTATATATATTTAGTAGTAGTATATATATTTAACTCAAAACTCCAAGACAATATAGTAAAACTCAATAAACAACTTTTCCGATCGCAATACAAAACGTAATTGTAAATTTCATCAATCAGCTGTACCAATTGAAAACCAAACGATTTCGCCTGTAATTGGTACTTTACGTCATACCGGTGACGTAGACCTACCATTTGGTTAACCAAAGTCCCTACCAACCAAAGAGGGACGAAATCGCCTATAGTTGTGTAATCTATATTTTTCTGTATCATACAAACATAATAAATTTGAATATAATTTATTAATGAAAAAATAGATTCATAACGACCTCGTTTTGATTGTCTTCTAAGGTACCATTTCATCTCTAACTATAGGCATGTTTTTATATTCACCGGTGGATACACCAATCCACCAACTACGTTTTTATATTCATTGTTGGATTTCAGCTTAGACATATAATATTACTTTCTCTATGGATTTCAGATTGAAGAAATGACGAGTTTTGCATCAACCAAAATTGCAAACCATTCCACCACTGTTCCGAGGTGGTGGATAAATTTGATGGTTTACAAAATGACAGCTTAACCGCAAAAAACATTTCATCCTCGGAACTACGTCACAGCATATAGAAGGCTGTGACTAGGTATCAGATTGTATCAGATGAACTGCTACTCCGAGATGAAGGCTAAAATAACTACAACACTTTTCAAAGCATGTTCAATCGTTTCGTCAATTTTTGATAATAACAACAATCAAATAGAAATCGATTGTCAGTTATAATGGTGTAAATAGCAAAAGCCGCGTTTTATAAAGTGCCATTTGTGACTCCAACATTTCGGAGTAGCGGAGACTGACGTCAGTCAACCAATAGTGAATAAATGATGTAAATAAAATGTTGCATCTCTCCTCTTTAACACGCTCGATTGTTACTGGAGTAACAGTCATGTAATCGATTAGTCCTGTAATCGAGTGCAAGGAGCGTAAATCAAATGAACAATACTTTAAAATTTTGAAGTTTCAATTTCCATATTCATAATCTAGTTTGTTTTGACTTTCTATAAACTTGCGTTTCGTTTTTGTTCAGTTTATTTAAGTTTGTCTTATTGATTTTTTGAAAAGGTATGTCATTCTCTTTATTTATTTTCCGCAAAAAATATTTTCATAATATTACAGCTTGTCCATAAATCATTACAAATTTTAAGAACTGTTTTAAAATCCCGGTATTTAACCTTATTTTTATGCATGTGCCATTTTTGAAGTAATATCGACGTTCGAACAGTTCACATAAATAGTATTCTGAAATAAGTACACATTCACGGTGTATTAAACTGTTGCTCCATGAATGTATTTAAATTTCTGGAATTACTCTGGCTTGTTTTTGGCTACATTGCCTTTTGTTTGGGGTAGACTGAATATACTTTGTATTATTTTTCAGGATGTTTAACCCGCAACTAGGACATTTTCCAGTGAGTATTCCTTTCTGTTGTCAGTTATTAATAAAGTAGAAACTTCTATTTATAAAAAATTTCACAATTCTTTTTTCAATCTGAGTTTCGACTTAATACTCTCTTAAGCTGTAAATATAAATGAATTCGGCATTGACCCCACAAGTTTTGACCAAAAATTTTATACCTATAACTATTTGACAAGTGGTGTTGCTAAATAAACCTTCAACGTTCCTTAAAGATCATAAGTTTTATACAAATATAGTATAAAATGAAAAGATAATCATTATTTTATATGATTTCATATCCGCATAAAATAAACAGTAAATGTACTAGAACTAGATTTTATTTAGTTGTACCAGTATGAATTCTATTCATATTAATATTTTATTTATGATGGAATGATTGAAATCAGTACCACCAGTCCATTTTTTCATATGGTTAAATTACACTGACAGATTAGTCAATGTTTATAGAAGACCTTCTAAAAGGTGGTGTTACAAATGTATTATTTCTGACAATATTATTGTTAAACATCACTTGATTATTTGTTAATATTATTAGATCTGTAGTGATATTTAGTTAAAAGATAGTATAATTCAATTAACTGCTGGATAATGAATATGTGGTGTTTACTTACACATATCATATTTTTGGTTGATTTTCAATTTATTATTACCTTTGTTTACTAAGAATGTTTTCCAACGCGCTTGAAGAAAAGCCGATTAACAAGGCAGTGTTTAATTGTGTGTAATTTCTAGGATGAAGAGTAATTTGACTGTATGAATATATGTAAATGTTCTTAAGGTGCTACAGTTCTTCCTCTGAATATTTAGGTTCACAAATTCAAGAAGAACAAGGAGTAAGTGTATTATATTTTCTATTTTTTGGCTGAAATGATTAGTTGCTTCTTCATCAAGGTATTTATCTGAATATTGTGTGATTTGATTAATATTTATTGCGATCTTTTTATTACATGAGTTCCAACATTGTTCAGACTATGAGAAACTATGAAGTAGGGCTTCTTTACAGTTCTGAGTACTTCTCTAATATTTTTCGTATAAAAATTTGTTGTTAAAGTAGGTTCAATTCCAACAAATTTCCAAGAAAGATTCAATACACTCGATAAAAACTGTAGTTTACTGCAGCAGATAGTTGAACCTCAGATTATGTGAACTCTGGCTGAATAGACTTTGTGTACAAGCTTGCCTTAGTTGAATTTCTAGTGCTGTCTTATTTAGTTTGCACATTTTGTTTTCTATATCTTCTCCTGTGGGTTCTTCTTTGTTTTATTAGTGGTTTTTCCTTGCTTTCTATCTGTATCTGTTCCTTGCCTTTATTCAATAGTTCCTCCCCATCTGTTAAATTTCCTCCAGCCTCGCCTATCTATTTTCCTTCTTTATCATTCAATACATAAGTTCCTGCTGCTCCTCATCAATGTCCTGCTTAAATTTTTTGCTTTTTATTAAAAATCTGTCATGCTGTTCCATTACTTCCAGTTTATTTTCTCTATATTTTCTGTTTTTCTGTCTACACATCTTTTTTGTCTCTTCTCTGCATATAATTTCCTTCTGTTATTTTCATTCTAGCTTCATTTCCTTACTCCAATGTCAATTTATTTTCTTCATTGAACTATCTTTTGCCCATTTTCTCTCCTACAGCTCTTCATAATAATCTATTTTCTTTATATATATATATTATTTTCCTATTTATTCATGGTCTTGTAATGATATTAACTGTAGTTATATTAAGTTGCTTCAAATTTAACAGCATATTTATATGGTGATATTAAGTATAAACAGTTTGATTAGACTAATTTCTAACTTATGTAAGCTTTATTTAGTTTTGAAAAATATATCATCCTTTAATCCATTGTACTGTGGTAAGAAGAAAAACTTCGCTCTCACAACTTGAATAATTTATTTCACAGTTTGCCACATCAAATATTGACCCAGATAACTCGAAACCAAATAACTTGGTTAGCAGAACAATGGAAAGAAATAATGGTGCTGGTGATAGTAATCAAACTCAGATAGACAAGACCAAACTTATTGTAAATTACATACCACAATTTGCAACTGAAGATGACCTATCCCAGATATTTTCAACTGTTGGTAGAGTTGAAAGTGTAAAAATTATGAGGGATTTTAAGACTGGATATAGCTTTGGATTTGGTTTTGTTAAGTATGCTAACCCCGATGATGCTTCCAAGGCCATTCAAGCACTTAATGGATACAATTTTAGGTGACTTTTTTATATACTATATCAATAGTATGTTTGCAATGTAACTACAGTATCCTATTTAGCTACAACAAAGGTATTCTGTCGTCCTAAGTAAAAATCCAGTAACTACATTTTTTTCAAGATTGAGATAATGGTTTCCCATTAATGTTGACAGATTTGACACAAAAATGCAGTAAAAGCACCTTTAAATCAGAAAAATAATTATATTTTGTTATACGATAACTATAAATTCAAACTATTTTTTGTACAAAAATACAGTATCGTCTTATCGTTTAAATAAAATACAGTAACTACAGCATGGAAAAACGAGTAGATTCTATATTTCCACATTAAATTTGCATTGTCTTCGATGGTATAAAATTTTATTAACCAATAATATAGTTTGTCGCCAAAAATTTTTCCTCTCTGTTCGAGAATCACATTTTATTTCATAGTTTCTTACAAACTATTTTATTAAGAACATTTGCGGTTACAGTGTGTATATAGTTTCATTATTATTTTCAGTGCAGTGTGTATTTTAAAACTAAAACAAGGTAATTATTATTTATTTATAATACACTAAATTAATTATATTGCCTCTGTTTATACATTTTGTTTTTTTCGATTATGGATAAAAAATTATCTATAGGGAAACTATTAGCAGCTAAAGCTGCTCTAATCATACAGCAACAATAAGCTTCTAAATCTAAAATAGATACTTCGCAGTATGCTCATATGGATGACACTTTCCCTGATTTTTTAAAGATGCAAGAGCATAAGAAAGGTTTTTGCATTCAAATGAAACAATAAATTTGCAATTCAATGAAAACTATTTTATTTCCTGAGATATTTATTAAAGGACTTCTGGACATAATTTTGGATAATGTTTTTGAACTTGTGGAATCCTCGATTGAAGATATGGTTGTCATGGATGAAATTTGATGTCTTTAATCCCCACCATTCAAACTAGCGAAGCGAAAATAGTGGTTTTCGATCACATTTTAACTGATTTAACTGATATTAAATGTTACTGAAGATATGGGTAACTTGATAACAGATCATAATGAAATCTCCTAAACAAATGATTAAATTACCAGGTAACTAAAGTTACTGATAGTTTTCTATTTCATTTTCTTTTCAGTAAATTATAGGTAGTTTTCCTTTACATAATCAATTATGTATTTTTTATTGTATTTCAGAACTAACAAAAAAGGGACTCCAAAAAGGTTTAAAGTTTTGTTAGTCTAAGATGTAATGAAACTTTGTGCAAAAAGAGATGATTAAAAAAATTTATGAGGAAAGAAGACAAGCTATCGACAAAGAATTCTGTGATATGACATGGATTTTACAGTTGTTTATATTATCCAATTGTTCAAGACTTAACGTTGAAAAAAGGAAAACATAGTTTCCAATGAAATATGAACATTAAATATATGTTGCCTGACGAAGGGGGGAAAGTTTTCTGTTTGTAAAATTATGATAAGGAAAAGGATGGTGCAGTTTTCAGAGTTCTTAACCAAACTTCGCAACAATCAATTACTCCAACAGTGGACAAACACGGTTGTCATCCATCGACAAAGAAAGTCAACTGGGTAACTGTTGAACATCACATCAAATCATTCCATCCAACATCTTCTCATTATCGTAGTGAACATGCACGTTTAGTTAGATATTTATCAGATGATGTTACCATCAGTTTTATGCATAAAGACTTTTATACAAAATACCCAAATAGATCTTACGATCTCTATAGATAAGTTTTACAGGAATGAACATTCATTTTACAAAACTAAGACATGAAGAATGTGAAGTTTGTGAACAATTTAATTGATATAGTACATCGCACAGTAAGGAAAATATTGATATAAATTGCTATTCTTGCAAAAAGTGGATACTTCATAAAAAAAGTATACGGATGATAGAAACAGATACCTAGAATATTCCAAGAAATCAGTTGCTTCTGATGAAATTAGAATTATTATGCTTCCATGAATGGAAAGTGCTCTCCTCAATATTACGGGGGCAATGAACAGCACTGGGATGTCATCAATGGAAGCCCTTATAGACCTTCCTCCTCTGGAACTTTTTGTTAGGGCAGAGGCAATGTTGGCGATCCTCTGGCTGAAATCGGGAGGCATGTGGCCCCAAACAACATTCGTAGAGGACATGCCGATACAACTGGGGCTGGTATAATGGACCTAAGAAGAAAATTTTCTTCAGCCGTGGTAGGTATACGTGTGTATTTCAGGCAGAAACAATTGCTGCTATAGCCTGTATTGATGAAAACATCAAGAGAGGTTATACCAGACAAAGAATAAAAATATATACTGACAGCTATCAGTAATCCAACCACTAAATCTAGACTGGTTAAAAACTGCTGGCAAGAGACAACACATTATCTCTAGTATGGGTACCGGAACATGAAGGAATTGCAGGTAATGAACTGGCAGACCAGCTAGCTAAACAAGGCTCTAAAGGAGACTTCATGGGTCCGGAGCCGTTCTGTGGAATTACAAAGGATTACATAAGAGGGGAAATCCGGAACTGGCTAGACAAGGAACACCAAATAAAATGGAGGATGACAGAAGACCTCCTTCGAACAAAAATCTTACTGGAAAGGGTAAACAATGAACTCTCAATCAGATTATTGAAACTGAGCAAGAAACAGAAGACAGTTACCGATTTGGTTACTGGACACTACCCTAAGGAAACATCTATACAGAATGGGAAAAGTCAGTAAACCTATCTGTAAGAAATGTGAACTAACAGATAAAATACCTATTCATATACTTGGCTTATGTTAGAACTTACAATGACTCAGGCAGAAGCATTTTGGAAAGGAAACAATACAACCATCAGAACCACTCAAAATCCCCCCAGATAAGTTAGTGGTCTATATTGAGGACACGAATCTTTTGGAGTGGAAGTAGACAATATTGGGACCGGTACAATGACTTAGGTCAAGTGCCTGGGCTGTTGAGCACAACCTAAACGAATGAATGGAAAGTTTAAAGAGTATACTATTCACCAAAATACTTTCAGTTTACTTTTATGCCTGTAGGAACACTCCAAACTAACATAAAGCCCTTTTCTGCTATTTGGCATGAGGCTGTAACAGGAAGATCCACGGAAGATGTGGTTATTATGCATAGAGATTACGAAAAAATTACATTTTGGATAGATAACTGCGGGGCTTAAAATAAAAATTGGTGTTTCCTGTCATTTTTTATTTACATAATTAACTCTGCTGCAATTAGTGCCAAAAGAATTGAGATCATTATTTTGAACCGGGCCACACATTTATGTTGGTTGACAGTTTCCACCACCAAATTGAAAAATCATTAGAATCGCAAAAGAAAACATATGATTTTAATGATTTTTTGGAAGCAGTTAGGACAATTAATAATAAAAAGGTTGCAGTGAAAGGTATGCATTATACCGATTTTTTCAATTGGAAAAATCATCATGCACAATCCAAAACCAAGAAGAAAATTTATCTTTCAGAGATAGTCCAGATTATTGCAGAAAGAGGCGAATTAAATTAACAATATAAAACTTCTTTTGATGGACATGAAATAGAGTTAGATTTCTTGAAAAAGTCTTCAATGTTTTAATAACACCAGAATCTCTTAAAGAGTCTGAAGGTATTGTCTAACAAAAGAAGATATTATAATATAAATAAACTTGTACCTTTAATGCCAGAAAATGGACTAGATTTTTGGAACTAACTTTTCTTTTAGATTACTGATTACTATTATATTTTCGTATAATTTGACGGTAAAACACAGTAGTAAATACAATAACAAATTAGTTACTTTATTCTTGTTTCAAATATTCTTCCTTTCTATAAAATATTTTAAAAGTAATTGCCTTTTCGTTGGGAAATACTACATTTAAGAAAAAACTGACTGCATTATTAGAAAATGCGGAATATTTTACCAGAGAAGGTGTTCAATCATTCAGTTTTGTTGAACAGATACAAAAAGTATACAAATATAACCGTTCTGGCTCTCCTGGGAAAACTTGACAAATTGTAGATACTGACTTGTTACTTATGACGGCAGTATTCTTATTATATTGAACAAACCACATATCTGCCTTATTTATAAAATGTATATTTTCATTTTAAATAATTACAAATAGAGTTTATTTCAAGTTGTAAAACAGTTGATTTTGGAAAACATTCAATCATAAAATTCATTACTATGTGATTAAACTGTAATTTTCTCTTTTGTAACTTGTTTCACATATTTTAGGAATAAGAGATTGAAAGTTTCCTACTCACGTCCACCAGGAACAGACATGAAAGATTCAAACTTATACATCACAAACTTACCTAAAGATATTACTGAACAACAAATAGATAATATGTTCTGTGAATATGGAGAGATTGTACAAAGAACTGTTTTAAAGGATAAAGTGACTGGAATGCCCAGAGGAGTTGCATTTGTAAGGTAAACATAAAACTTGAATCCCAATTTTTTTATATGAATATTGTTCATATTTAATCTGCCAATTTACATAAAGATTTTCCAAATGCAGGATGACTGGGCAATGGCTCCGAACCTATTTTACAGGTCCTAGTAAATTAACACACGCCATTTTCAATGTAAATTCTCCAACAATCAACTGATGTTTGTATTCGTAAAAACTCATCACAGTAATTAGATGTTATGTTTAAATTTGGGTAAAATCCTTTCATACGTTTAATGTAAGGTTAAACATATCTTTATTTACAATCATTTGTGACATACAGTATATAAATAGAAATATGATAATTTGTTTGTGGGGTGGTGTTCTAGACATGTATCAATGGTTATATCAACATGGCTCTTTTTGTAATAAAGTATCATCCATAAATTTGCAGCTATGATTCCCAAGAATTTTCAACTAGGCTATCCCCGAAAATAAGAGGGGTGTAGGCTTGGAGAGTGGTAACATGGCAGATTCTAGTTCAAGAGAATATATTTCAGAGATCAGCAACAGACATAAGACATGTTTTGTTAATTGGTGGGTTATCTGCATCACAACCCCGGCTAAATCCAAAGGTGTTTTCTTGTTTCTAAAATTGGTTCTTATTTTCGCGAACAATAGGATCTTATCAATTTATCTTCATGCTGATATGGAATGGCAATTTTCTCATATGCAGTCAATGTTTTAATTGAGTCAATCAGTGCCTCAATATCCTACCATTTTGATATGCCTTAATAAGGGTTCAAGTTTGTGATCCATAGTTGAAGACTGGCAGAGTACAACTATAAAAAACTCATGCCTGAAGATGTTTTGGTATTCACATTTTTTTTCAAAATGTGGTTGAATTTTCTAAGGACGGGTCATGCTTATCACATTCTCCTAACTTTCGCCATTTAGTTCTCTCTTCATTCAGCTCAATTATTCTTCCCCTTGTACTTATTCAATAGTTATTCTCTGTTTTGTGAACGTTATTACTTGTTCAGTTCATTTTTTTCTAATTCATGTTCAAACCTACCATTTTTGCCTCTCTATCTAGATAATATAGCATATCTTCCAGGTCTTCTTTCTTATCAGTTATGATAAAAATATATTGAATAATTGAGGTCATGTCCATTTGATCTCAATCCTTTGGTGTTTCAACCCGGTATACGATTGAACAGTCTTGAGAGATTGTATATTCTTGCTTCACTCTATTTTTCAGACCTATTTGATTCATTTTGCCCCGTTCATCCATTTTTGTTATTGATTCCTACACTATAAGTCTCTCAACATCAACTAAGGTCATAAAAAGTTGAATCTGATTTTCAATGGTCATTTCGAAGTGAATTTCCGTGGGAAAAAGATGGATTATGTATAGTACCTATTGCATCCTTTCCTAAATCCGATTTTTTCCTTCGACTAATGTGAGTCAAATTTTAACATCTCAAAATTCACCAACAATTTTACTCTAGATTACTTAGAATCATGACAGATCTTCTATCCTAAGTCATAGAACCTGTTTATGGTGTTATGAAAGATCGTCTGTCTGATGTGTGATAAATTATTAAAAATAAACGGTTGTAAAGATTAAAACGAACTTTTCCGCATCCGTGAGACGATCTGAACAATATCATATCATAAAATTGGTCACTTGTATACACTCCAGAGGCTGTATCGTGTTAACAACTCAAAATTTCTCCAAAAAAGACAACAATGTGGTACTGCAAGTACCATAGCACCCGATGTACTGGCTCTGGTGAGCAGAATATCAACTGAGATGATCTGTGAGACTCCCTGAACAATATACAATCATAAAATTGGTCACTTGTAAACACTCCGGAGGCTGTATCGTGCTAACAAACTGAAATTTCTCGAAAAATGACAAAAATTTGGTACTCTAAGTACCATAGGACCCGTTTTATAGGCTCAAGTTAGCTGAAAATTAATAGGGTGCATCTGTGGGATGTCCTGAACAATATCCTATCATAAAATTGGCCACTTGTATACACTCCGGAGGCTGCATCGTGTTAACAAACCAAAATTTCTCCAAAAAAGACAAAAATGTGTTACTTCAAGTACTGTAGAACCCGTTGAACTGGCTCTGGTGAGCTGAAAATCAATAGAGTTCATCTGTGAGATATTCTAAACAATATTTAATCATAAAATTGGTGACTTGTTGCATTCCGGAGGCTGTATCGTGCTAAGAAATAGTGATCGACCGATAAATCGGCTATATCGGCCGAGAGCCGATTATCGGTATCGGCCGATAGATGTAAATATATATCGGCTATATCGGCCGATGTATAAAAACAACCATAGCAGCTTAAAACATTTTTTTTATATTTAAATTGAATGAAATTGACAACAAAGAAGTTTTCTAATAATGTAAGGGATATTGTTAATAATTCAAATTATCTTTTAAATGATTACGAAAAGAGGTCTATCATACATAAGTATCCTCATTGTCCACAATTATATGGAACAGTTAAATTACATAAAATAACGAAACCAATTAGACCTGTAGTCTCTTATGTTAATGCTCCTAATAATATATTGGCAAAGAAGCTGAACAATATACTCAATACTTACGGATATGAATCTCAGTACTCAATTAGAATTTCAATAGAACTAATCAAAAAGTTGAAAGTAATCCACTTACAAGATAACTATAAACTCATATCGTTCAATGTAACTAACATGTTTACTAAAATTCCTCCTAAAGAATGTCTAATACTTGTAAGAAAATTACTAGAAGATAAAAATATTAATCCAGGAATAATATCAGATATACTTAATTTATTTGATGTATGCATTAATCAGAATTATTTCACTTTTGACAATAAGATATATATTCAAAATGAAGGTTTACCAATGGGAAGCCCTATATCACCTATTTTAGCAAACATTTTTATGGACAATTTAGAAAGAAAGTTCTTTGAAAGTAATATTTCGAAAAATATTTTATGTTGGTATAGATATGTAGATGACATATTAGCTTGTTTTATGGGTAGTGAACGACAATTAGATGTGTTTTTCAACCACATCAATAATTTACACCCGAAAATTAAATTTACATTAGAAATTGAAGAAAATAGCTCAATCAATTTTCTTGATTTAAAAATTCAAAGAGTTAATAACGTACTTGATTATTCAATTTACCGAAAACCAACACAAACTGATGTAACAATTCCATTCAATTCTAACCACCCTGTGTCACACAGACTAGCAGCATATAATTCAATGATACATAGAGCTTTTTCAGTTCCTATGAACAAATGTAATTTTGATAGAGAGATTAATACAATTAGACAAATAGCAACATCTAACGGTTATCCATTAGATATGATTAAATAAGCTAATTAGTAAAAAAGAGGAAAAAGTGGCATTACAACTAATATATCCTAAACAAGCCGATGAAATTAAAACTTATAAAACCATCACATATGCAGGAAATATTTCTAATAATATTTCAAAGATATCTTCAGCAACGAATACAACAATTTCTTTTAAAACAGAAAGTAACGTTAGTACAAAATTGTTAAATGTAAAAACCAAAATACCACTATTAAAGAAGTCAGGTATATATAAACTCAATGTCCAGAATGTAATGCTGTCTATTTGGGTCAGACCCTTAGGAATTTTGAAATACGATACAGTGAGCACTTACGAGCATACAGATTAAAACAACCAGATAAATTCCACTATGCAAAACATCTACTTGACACCTAACACAAAACTAGAAGTACTGCATATTTGTGAAAAGAAACAAGAACTGGATTTCCTTGAAGAACTGGAAATTAGAAGACATTTAAGAAACCCACAATATGAAGTTGTCAATGAACAGTTAAATCTAGGGAATTCTCCACTAATAAACTGTCTTCTTAAGTGATAATTGTAAAGATCAGCAGATATAGTTTTCCTGGTTTTCTATATCATTGCACAGTTATACTGATCTTAATTGGAAAAATGATAACCAGGATATCACCATAGGGCTAATAATATCTAAGCTTCAATATTTGTAATATCACATCTTCTTTTTTCTATAAACATATATTAAGCCAATCACAAGTTAGGTTACTTCTTGGTCTAGCCAAATATAACTACTAAACATCAGGTAGGCATAAAATGAAATGTAACTTCTGTCATTCTGACGATGATATTGATTTATCGAAACAATTGTCAATTTTTTAGAATTTTCAATAACTTGTATTATATTGTGGAATTAACTAGAGACCTTGAGTTTCATTTAAAAACACTAATTTAAATTTAAAGTAATATTTGAAATAAGGTAATCTTAAGAAATTATGGTAGATATAACATGAAATATGAATACTGTAGTTTTGGCAAATTATCATGTAAAAAAATAAGTGTCTCGGTTGTTTCTGGATTCAGCCGATTCCTTTTCGCCGAATTTACGGTTCCAGCTTGTGAAAACATTTGCTCACTTGCAACACTGCCAACTGGTGCAGATAAATATATAAGAGCTTGATTATATAATAATGGTAGAACTTCTCTTTTTTCTTGCCACCAAGAAATGGGATTCGCTTTTCTTTCAAGAAGAGGATGTTTCTTATATTATGTAATTTCAGCATTCACTTTTTCACAAATGGATGCTCTAGAAGATGATTTTGTGTCACAAGAGGATGTTGTTGGAATGGTTTTTGTTTTTGTGGAGCTCATCCCTTCTCCGGCAAAGTCTTCTTAGATTTCCCAAAACAGGTTTTGGCCAAATGTTCGACTAGTCTCAGGTTCAGAAGTTCGAACATACTTAGCAAGTGGTTTGTTGTCATCACTATCAATTTCTATAGTTTCATTTATTGTATGGTCTTGATCTTGAATGTACTCCGAAATGTCAGGGGAACTGGAATGTTCTACAGATGTATTGTTTTCTTTTATTTGGGACTTTAGATCTGTAATTATGTATTCGCATATAAAATCACGGTCTTTTGTAAAAAAATTGTCTTTGAAGCGAGGATCCAAGAAAGTCGCGATGGTATAATGTTTTTTTATAAATATATTCTCAAATCGTTTATTCAACCTGTTTTTCAATTATTCTTTCATTGTACCTACTCCTGCAAAATTAGCGTTTTCTTTGTTAAGATAGGCAGTGATAGTCGAAACAAATGGAATGACTTCATATATGAAGCAGTCTGAAGAACTTGTAATTTTTGTTATGTCTTCAAATGGCTTTAACAAATTTAAAACGCTTCCAACTAATTCCCATTCGGAAAATGTCAAGTCTGTAAGAGTCCCATGATCCAAAATATATAAATTTACTGCTTGTTTTTGTTCAAGTAGGCGAGAGAGTAGATAAAATGAGGAATTCCAACGTGTTTGTACATCTTGGAAAAGTTTGTGTTTGGGAAGGTTTAGTTGTTCTTGTAGTTTACGTAGTTTATCGAAAGCAGTTTGAGAGTGATTAAAATGCGAGACGATTTTTCTTAATTTTGCTATTAAATCACTGACCGAACGTTGACTTCCTATAGCATCCTGTATTACAAGTTGTAAAGAATGAATGAAGCATGCTTCATAATTTACTTTTGCCTTAACAAAACCATTCCTCATATTGGCAGCATTGTCTGCTAATACTAAGTGAATATGTTCCCTTTTTATATTCCATTCTTGTAACAAAGAATTAAATGCTTCAGCTATGGCGTCTCCTGTATGAGATCCTGGGAACTTCTTGCAGGCAAGTGGAAAATGGGATCTCTGATTTAAACTTAAACATGTTTTTTCAAAAAAATGGATTGTGAAAGACAAAAAAGAACTGTTTGTATATTTGCACGTCCAAATATCTGTAGTAAAAGATGCTTTTCCCAACATATTTGAAATTTTTTGATTCACTTGTGCTTTACATCTTGAGTAAATATCTGGTACAACTTTTTCTCTGAAGTATTTGTCAGAAGGAATTTGATAATTTGGAATAGCTCTCTTTAGTAGCCGAGTAAAGCCATCATCTGATACAATGCTGAATGGCTGATTATCTAAACATATCATTTCACCTATAAGGTAGTGAAACTCCTTCGCTCTGGATGAATTAATGTCCCACTTTTGCATTTGAAAGAGTCAGCCAGTGAGACTTGCAATATCTTAGAGTTAGAAGTACTACTAGAAGGTCCAGCCGTTTCTAAAAAAAATAGAATCATATCGTAGGAGTTAATGAAACGATTTAAAGTGATAAAAATAAAAATGTCCCCCCTCCTACACAAATTCCTTTAATTTCCCCATATTCCCAACAAATTACTTAATTCTTCAGATTTTTAGCAAAAAATGTTTAGGTGGTTTGCCCCTGGGGGTATTTTTTTTACACAAATTCCCTAAATTCCTAATAAATCCCTAGAATTTTAGCAAAAAATTCCTGGGTGGTTTGCCCCTCAATCCTATATAATAATATAATCCTGAAAGAGCAGTCCTATTGTTGGTAAATATTTTTATAATGCGAACTGGAAAATAAAAATTTAGTACTAACCTGAGCTTGAATCAGTCCCTTTCAATTTATAATATTCTTGAGGATGTTTTTTCTTTAAATGGTATTTCATGTTTGAGGTATTCGGCGATTTTGTCACTCCCCCCAATGAAATGGTTATGTCACACAATTTACATTTTGCGGTAATTTATTCTTCATGAAATATTTTCAATAAATACTTTTTCCATCCATTTCGCTACTTTGCACTCCACCAAACTCCAATAGGATTATTATTAACTATTAATATTATGTCTTTGTTAAAGATTAACTAAATTATGCCAAGAAATAATCGAACTTAAAACGATCTGCTTTAAGAATGCAATACTGAATGCACGGCAATAAACGCACGGGATTCACCAATGACTTGGCGCTGAGCCACATAAATTACCGCCTATTGCTGTGTTGCCAAAGTGCAATTTTTGTTTTTATTTTTATGATTTTAAATTGAACGTTAAAGAATTATAAATTATATTACAGAATATTCAGATTTTAGAGATTTTAGACAATAATAATGTTATCAATCAAAAAAGGCCGATATGCCGATATATATCGTTATCGGTCAAGACATTATCGGTATCGGCCGATTATCGGTATCGGCTCAAAGTCATATCGGTCGATCACTACTAAGAAGACTTGTTACGAAAAGTGGCCGACGACATATACACAGGATTTTTCTTCTGAAAACCGTTTTTTCGTGTTTTTTTTTGTTGAAAAACGAAAAAATAAACCAAAAAAGCCAAAATTCTAATTTTTATTTGGATTAAATGCTTTTCTTGCATATTAGATAAGGTTATATATGCAAAGAGATCCCGATTTTCTAGTTCAAATCTTTGCACTACTTCCTCATTTCTTATGTGTTCGGTCCAAGATATTTTAAGCATTCACCGCAAGGTCCACATTTCAAAAGCTTCAATCTTATTTATTGTTGTTATTTTGAATGCCCATATTTCCACCCCATATAGTAGGACTGACCACATGTAACATTTCAGCATACTGTATCTAAGTTTAAAATTTAAATGTCTATCTACAAGAAATTTTCGAAGTTTTATAAAGACTGTTCTTGCTTGTTCTATCCTACTTCTTATCTCTTGTTTTTGGTCCCATTTTTCATCCAGCATACAACCTAGGTATCTGAACCTTGCGACTATCTCAACAACTTCTCCATTTATATGTATACTAGCGCTTGAGGGATTATTTTTACTCACTACTATTGCCTTGGTTTTATTTATGTTAATTTTCAACCCTATTTTTTCACTTGCTTCGTTAACCAGGTTAAGCAGTGTCTGGAGATCATTCACATTATCTGCTAATATTGCAGTGTCGTCTGCATTCTGACATTATTTAAGGGAATCTCGTATATTTGAATACCTACAGGACTCTCTGAAATTGCCTATGTAAATGCTCTTTCTGTATATAAGTTATAAAGCATTGGGAAGAAGATACAACCTTCTCTTGCACCCTTTTTTATCTCAAACAGTTCCGTTGTTGAGCTATTTATTCGAATTTCTGCTTTCTGGTTCCAGTATAGGTTGATTATAAGTCTTATGTTTTTATCGTTTAGTCCTATCTCTTTCAAATATGTTATCAGATCATGTTTAACGTTGTCAAATGCCTTTTCGTAGTGTATAAAGCATATATAAAAATATTTTCTTTGATCTTGACAATTCTGTATTAATGTTTGTAGACTAAAAATCGCTTCTCTGGTTTCGAAGCCTTTCTGGAAACCAAACTGGCTATCTCCACTAACTTCTTCACATTTTTTGTAAAACCTTGTGCAGAATTCGAAGGAAGAGTTTTAGAAAATTGCTCATTAGGCTGATAAGGCGATGTTCTTTACAAGTCCTTGCGTTGTTTGATTTTGGTATCATGATGAAAATCGAGCAGAGCCAATTCTCAGGAAAATGTCCATTATCATATATATATTGTTAAAAAGCGTCTCTATTGATTTTATGTTTTGATTGTTAATTAATTGAAATGTCTCCGAGTACGTGTTATCAGGTACTAGAGCCTCATTATTTTTCATTAATTTCATCACATACACAATTTCACTTTTTAATATCAGTTGAACCCAAAATTAGGTTATGATATGCTTGTGATCTTTAAATATCGTTATTTTTTCAGATTCTCAAAAGGTGAAGAGGCACAGGCGGCCATTGCAAGTTTACATGGGAAAATGTTAGAAAATGCTATGTTACCCCTTAGTGTTAGGGTAGCTGAAGACCATGGGCGACAAAAAGCGCAATATATAGATATGTGGGATCCAATGAATTATAGTAGGGGTAAGAATGAATATTTTACTACCATACAGATTGTGTTGTAATGTTTGATTAACATGCTGATTTTAATTCTTAGTTGTGTGAATAAATAATTTGCTTTGAAATACATATTCCGCACTAGGATATTTCAGTCCTAGACAGATTTATATTTTTTTAGTCTATATATAAATTCTGCCAAGATTCTGATTGTTAATGGTAGTACACATTTAACTGAGTATTTGGTAAAAAATAAACTGCTTGTTATTATACATGGCTAGAAAAATTGAGGAATAAATTGTGTTTTTTTTACTTAATTTCATATAAATAGATTGTTAAATTAATAATTAGTAATACGCACATATTCCAAACTAAAATCTAATAAATCAAATCAGTAGAGTAAATGATTTTGCATACCATTAACGTAATTATGAAACGGTTGTTAAAGAAATTTATAGCCAATTTTAGTTGGCACTTCAAATTTGTAATACATGATGGATAATGCTCCATGCCATACATAACGGTTTAAGCAAATTATAATGTATACTCCTGGAAAAATGCGTAATCTAGTTTTGGTTTAACCTATGATGCATTCGGTACACATTGGATTTTCTGTCAATGTGTATTATCTTGTCAGGCATACAGTCAAATAACTCACAAGCGGTTATATAAATAATTACTACGACGTTATTGCTATACAGGGTTTTTAATCAACAATTGGAAATATTTTAACTGAATCTTGAGCTCAAAATATTAAGTTTTAACCTAAATCACTTGGATAAAATTTGGCTTCTTGCTGAGTTACAAAATGTTTTATTTAAAAATTTAAAAACTGTTTGTGCCCAGTACATTAAGACTATTTGACGTGTCCTTGTGATATGTGACGGGAAGCATAGGTATGATACAATCCTACAAAATTATTTTAAATAAAACGTTTCTGGCTATGACAGGGGCAAGTGATTGGTTGACCCTTACCAAATTCCATGCCACTGACCAACCAGTCACTTGCCCGTGTCGTACGTCTCTGGTTGTAGCCAGAAAGGTTTCCTTAACATAATTTATTAGGGTGTACAGTACTTTCACTTCCGGCAAAGTATGACAAGGTTATATCAAATAATTTTAAAGTATTGGGCACAAATAGTTTTTAAATTTTTAACCACATTTTATCTATGCTTGAGTAAAAAAGTTGGAATTTTCGATTTTTTGAGTTATTTTTTCATTTTTCAGCAAGAACAACACGAAAAAACGGTTTTTAGAAAAAAATCATTTGTTGTCGGCCACTTTTCGTAACATGTTTTGTTAGCACAATACAAACAGCTTTCGGAGTGCAAAAGTCACCAATTTTATGATTGAATATTATTCAGGACATCTCACAGATGAACCCTAATAATTTTTAGCTCATCAGAGCCAGTACAACGGGAGCTATGGTACTTGAAGTACGACATTTTTGTTATTTTTGGAGACATTTTAGTTTGTTAGAATGATACAGCCTCTGGAGAATATACAAGTGACCAATTTTTGATTGGATATTGTACAGGGCGTCTCACAGATGAACCTTATTGATTTTCAGCTCACTAGAGCCAGTACAATCGGTGCTATGGTACTAGAAGTACAACATTTTTGTCATATTTGGGGAAATTTCGGTTTGTTAGCACGATACAGCTTCCGGAGTGTAAACAAGTGACCAATTTTATGATTGGATTTTGTTAAGCGTGTTTTACAGATGGAAACTATTGATTTTCAGCTCACCAAAGCCTCTACTACTGGACCTATATGTCCAGATATACTACATTTTTGGTCATTTTTTGAGAAATTTCTGTTTGTTAGGATGATGCGCCTTCGGAGTGTACACAAATGACCAATTTTATAGTTTGATGTTATTTAGGGCGTCTCACAGATGAACCCTATTGATTTTCAGCTCACCAGAACTGTACCCATAAATCCATATATTCTACATTTTTGGTCAGTTTGGAGAAATTTCGGTTTGTTAACACGATACATCCTCTGGAGTGTATATAAGTGACCAATCTCATGATTGGATATTGTTCAGGGCGTCTCATTGATGAACCCTATTTACTCTCAGCTCATTGGAGCCAGTACAATGAATAATATGGTACTGGAAGTACCACATTTTTGGTCATTTCGGTTTGTTAGCACAATACAACCTCCGGAGTGTATACAAGTGACCAATTTTATGATTGAATATTGTTCAGGGTGTCTTACAGATGAACCTTATCGACTTTCAGCTCATCAGAGCCAGTACAATGGGTCCCATAAATACAGATATTGTACATTTTGGTACTTTTTGATAATTTTTGGTAACTTATTGTAATTTTTAGCAATTTTTGGAGAAATTTCGGTTTGTTAGCACGATATAGCCTCTGGAGTGTATCCTTAAGTGCGGAAAAGTTAGTTTTCATCTTTAAACCCGTTTATTTTTTTGGATTAACTGAAGATTTCCACTTCATATTTCTAAATATTTTAATTCTCATGAATAAAGTCAACATGTAAGTATTTCATGAGTTCCCTACATGCTGATTTGAAATGTGATTCATATCAATATGAATTATTTTTGCATAAATAAGCGTTATGGAATTCATTCAGTAAGCAGATGATAATTTCGCTAAAGTTTTCGGAGGGTCTCCTCAGACACTTTATTTGACTGGCTAGTTTTATATAGTCCTTGTAGAGCAGAAACAGTTCGTTTTTATTTATCAAATTATCGTCACCGCCTTTTGTTAGAATGCTGAACATTTTTCACATTTGAACTTTTTTTCTAATTTGAACACAAAGATATCCAGCTACATAAACGGCTGGACAAATCCCCAAAGATGAATTTGCTTTGATTGCAGTTTCTACAATATTTTCTGAATTTGATTGTTCTTCTGTTGATTCTTCATTCAAGCTTGCCTCGTGAACAGCTGCATTGTTAGGTGTATTTTAGTTTTCAGCTTCGTCTTGATCGAAGTATTCATCGTTGATAGTGAGAATTTCATCATCCTGAACTTCAGAGTTTCCAATCTCCACATTCGTTTGTAGCCTGATTTTCATATTGTGTTGCATTGCAATACGAAATTGTCTGACAGTGGGAGATGGATTATATCCTCCTCTATGTCTTACTACAGAAAAAAATTTCAAGTGCATCTCTGCTGTCCTAAGGAAGAACACCGTATGTGGAAGAATTCATATTTCGTAAAAACAGCGATTGATGTTTGGAGCAATATTTGTGATCCTCCTGGTTGAATGGAAGGGAATAGTTGCTTCTATACCATATCACCCATGACTTAGCTTGTTATGTTGATATATCCATTCTATTTGTGATGCGTATAATTTTCTTTTTATAGCAAATATTGTTCACATACGTGGATATGGTCTAGTAAAAGAACTTTTCGTTCCTAGGGAAAAAAGCCATATGTTCAGTTTTTCAAACATACGGGTGGTAGTTGACTAAAACGCGGTCATTTTACTAGACAAAAACACTGTATGTACAATATTTCACAAAATAAGTAGTTAGCTACCAGCATTGAGAATGTGCTGTGTTCTTTAGGAAAACGGCCTAAGTGTGATACCGCCCAACTTTATCCAATCTAAGCGAACTTTGAAGTCTCTATATTACTTCCATTATGTTTTCTTATAAAATGTGAGATTTTCGTAGTAAAACACGCCTGCAACTAAATTTCAACATTTATTCAAATAACTTCAAAAAGGAACAAAACATATTATGTATCATTGCAATATATAAAAATAGAAAATAAAAAACAATTTTTTTCTAAAACTAATATTATTATCCACTTGAAACTAAAACTAGGTTGGTACATTTCTAATCATCTTCAATGTTGTTAATGAGGTCAGGGACTTTATTTTCGTGGAGATTCTCCCGAAAAAACTTGTACTGGGGAATGATCTCTCCAAGATTATCTAAAAAATTTCGCTTTCTCTCAGCAGCTATTCCCCGATTTCCTTCGTGTGCCTTAGGCTCTTTCAACAGTGTGCATTTTTTGGGTAAAATATTCAACTCTCCATATTCGCCATCAAATTTTGTCTTAAAATAAAGTAATTTGGATCCTCTTCTAGCTTGTATAAGTACGATTTCTTTTAAGAGTGGGCGATCTTTATTGAGTTTATTCAACTGGTAAGTAGTAGTCAGATTGGGCCAATATCTGAAATCTTTGAATTCCATTTCTTTAACAAAAACGGTATTTTTTTGGAGCAGTCTTGAACTACAGTGGAAAAATCTTGGAAATCATATACTTTGGGATTTTCCCTCAATCCCTTTTCTACTAAATGCTGTAAACTGTCGGCAGACGTGAATGTGTGACTTGGCTCGAAAAATTTAATAGTGATTGTCTCAGCCATGATATGTTGGTTATTGACTATAAACAAGAGGAAACTGAAGATTGACCAATTTTTGTTCTGTCCGCTGCAATTATCAGCCCAGATACGAATGTTCTTTTTATCACGAGCATGAATGAACAAGAAATAATTATAAGCACTTATGACGTCCTCCTTTTTTCGGCCGAATACTCCTTCATGCCAAATCACGCAACAGCTTTGTTGGTAATGGTACAAAGGATTGATTGAAAGCGATTATTCTTGGTGTAAATATAACTTGCTTGAACATGTCGATTCTCGGGAGCATAACAACTTTTTGCATGTTAGACGATTAAATTAGCGTATCATCATCCTTATTCTCCTTGTCTAATTTGTACATATTTCTTGACATTTGTGCTCTGTTGATGTGTTGTAACCAATTTTTGCACTGATCACAGTTTTTGTTTTCGGTAACATTTACTTTTGTATGCTTCGGATCATGTAATGTAAATGCTTCGCATTCTTCATGCCTAAGTCTGGTGAACTAAATGTTCATTTCGTTGACAACTTTTCGATAAAGCTCATAAGAAATAGAAAAGTTTTGTGATTCTTTGAAATCATTGTACATTTGGGCTACAGAGACATCACTTGGCAGATATAATTTTTTAGGAGCGTGCTCACGTCGGTAGTGGGACACGCATGGCGAGAACTTCATAATGTGATTTCGAATTATTTGGTGGTCTATTTTTTTCTTGATTTTTCGATGTTCCCCACGTTTATCCTGAAGTGGACTTCCTAAAATTCGAAGAATGCTGTCATTATTTGATTTATATCCTAGAGTGGTTAGGAAGAATACTTTACAAACTTCTATTCTACTTCCATCTTCGCCTTTGAAAAAATAGGTTCTTGTCACATTCTTTCTGTAACTTTCCTCATTTTTCATTTGACGCCTTTGTTTCATATTTCCGCACTCTATGTAATGACTAAGAAATGCTTTCTGCCCGGTGAAATCTTTATTCCAAGATTTTTCATTAATTTTATGACGTAAGGAATTGTTAATCTTTTCTGAACATCTATTTTTGCATTTGCACCCTTCCTTGACTTCGTGACATGCAATCAATTTCTTTCTCCGAATCTCATTTCTCTCTTTTTTAGGTAGTGAGTATCTGTTCCTTTTTCTAATTTCTCCACTTTTTGTAAGACTTTCATCTGTTAGATTACTGTTGTAGTTCTCTGGGAGGAAACAATAAATCAACCAACTTCCATAATATTTTTAAATTGTGGGGGTATTGTTACCTGTTTGATGATTCAAAACAACTAAGATGTCTGCTTCGGCTTACTCTTCAATAACATCATCGTCAGTGAAACGAACAGGTTCTAATTCTATTAATAGAGAACAAAATTAAAGATTAGAAAATATCACTAACAGTACTGAAAATGCGACAATGCTACCTGTGTAATTTTTTGAAACAATGTACCACAGTCCCGACATGGTTTTCCTGATTCTTGTCAATCATTGAGCTTCTTTCTAAAAAAACAAGAATACAATTTTCCGCATATACAAGCACCCCGGTTTTTTTGTGGTTATCTTTAGCTTTGTCTTTGAAATAAATAATTTAACTTACCTTGTTCTGTCTCAAAAAATTTAATTATTTCACATATCTCATTATTATTCTCTATGAAACTCCTAGTTATCAGAGGCTGTAGGTTTTCGTCCAGAATAATCATATTCTCATCTAGTGTAAATAAATCACCACCACAACAACTTAACACAGTATTGTTAATAATACTACTGCAACTACTCTCATCGACACCACTCCTAGAACAGCTTTTATCGTTATTATTATTTTCACTAACTGCCATCAAAACCATTCGACGCGATCTTGACCCCATGATTTAAAACTAGAGAACGATATACACGGCTCTATTTCTGAAAAACAACTGGAACAAGGTACATAAAGGCCTTTCGATTATTCTCTTTTAGCCGCTAGTAGCAGCTCGTAGCGAATGAATTCCGTTTGTTTATTATGGAGTGTGACGCCCTTGCCCCTTGAGCACATACCTAAAAGTATGAGCTTCAAGCCACAGACATTTTGACATTTAAATATTTGACGTTTAACGAGATTCAAGGTTAAGATTGTGCAGATTACGATTTAAACTTATTAAAAATACCTAAATAAATATGCAAAATTATATTAAACACAGTATAATTGAGAACTGTTCCTCTAACAACAGCAACAAGGAACTTGTTAAATGTAAATTCATTTGTACTAAAATAATTACCTTTTAATGCTTTTTATGATCAAATATATTAAGTATATATTGTTTTGAAGGTCCCGCTTGGTTTTCCATAATTAATGATAATTTACGTTTAACAAATACAGCTAAGTAAAAGCCGGTAAAAGTAATCTAAAGTTTAGTAATTACAAAATCTTTGACATTTTGCAAGTGATTTTGAGCACAGATAATTTGAGGATCTAAAAAATCCTGTTCGTTTATCTTAAAAGTCGTTACGACTGAGGTGTCACGCACAAGTGCTTGAAGCCCAAATAAACGAAAGGCCTTATAGACTACACATACGTGAGCACGTTCTTGATAGAGAAATGAACTAGTTCCTAAGCAAGAACACCGTATGTCTGTGGTCGTTTTGTACGGCAAGTCACAAATTAGAAAACTATGTACGTTTCAAGGCAAAAACACCGTATGTGGTTTCAATTTTACAACATACGGTGTTTATGTCTAGTATAATCAGATATATGATTCTTTTTACGGCAAAAATCTCTACTTACGGTGTTCTTGGCTAGTAATTCGATCATAAATATAGAGAGCGTCCAATTTGCTCAATTTCAAATCAATTTTGTTTGCTGAAATTTTATGCAAAAAAAAATAAAAAAAAAATTGATACACTTAATGACGTGATGAATTCGAAACTACCAATATCTCATTTTCGACAAAAATGCTACATACGGTGTTATTTCTTAGGACGGCAGATCTTGGTTCAAAAAACCTGTTAATAAGTACTTAACACCAGACTTTTTCAGATGTCTCCATAGCTGCAAAATGGAGTTTATTATCTACTGAAATCCATTTACGCAGTAAATATTTTTTTCTCCGATTGGCAGCAAATATTAATTTTGCTGACACATATCAATCAGCAAAGTATTACTTTTCCTGTCTAGGCAGCAAAGTGGTTACTTTGCTGCCTAGGCAGCAAAGTTATTATACTCAATTGGAATAAAACATTAGACGTAAACATTTATTAGCAATTATTACATAACACTTTTAACAAGAATTTAAAAACATATGTTTAGTTGTTAACATTGATGGTAAAATTACTACAATTTTAAACGAATAGGCCACCTTTTCTTTCCTCAGATACCGTTCTCTCTACATTAATTATATTACCAGTTTGATTCGTCTCATAAGTAGTTCCTATATTTGTCAAAACTTTTCCACAAATGCTGGTTTTACTTACCATTGAATCTTCAATGTACCCTTCTGCTATAGTTGAGGATTTCCACCCACCATGTCGTTTCAACATTGTTATGTCACCTCCTGCATTCACAAGTGGCAGAATTTCTGCGGAGGCAGTGTCCCGTATATTCCTTAGCATTCGGCAACTTTAAATAGACAGCTATTTCTTGCAAATACAATATATCCCCCTATATCATTATGAACAATCGGAGAAAAAATTATATGTTCAATTCGGCAGCAAAGTAGATTGACTGCCTTAGCTGAAATCCTAGCCTCGCTACGCTCGGCTATGAATTCAACCGCGGCAGTCAATCTACTACTTTGCTGCCTAGTTAAACAAATAACTATTTTCTGATTTTATTATTTTCAAGTATCTTTATTTTAGTGTTTTAAATGAAACTCACGGTTTCTAGTTCATTCCACAATATAATAAAAGTTATTGAAAATTCTAAAAAATTGACAATTGTTTCGATAAATCAATATCATCGTCAGAATGACAGAAGTTACATTTTATTTGATGCCTACCTGATGTTTAGTAGTTATTTTTGGCTAGACCAAGAAGTGACCTAACTTGTGATTGACTTAATATAGGTTTATAGAAAAAAGAAGATGTGATATTACAAATATTGAAGCTTAGATATTATGAGCCCTATGGTGATATCCTGGATATCATTTTTCCAATTAAGATCAGTATAACCGTGCAATGAAATAGAAAACCAGGAAAACTATATCTAATAATATTTCAAAGATAATATCTTCAGCAACGAATACAACAATTTCTTTTAAAACAGAAAGTAACGTTAGTACAAAATTGTTAAATGTAAAAACAAAAATACCACTATTAAAGAAGTTAGGTATACATAAACTCAAATGTCCAGAATGTAATACTGTCTATTTGGGTCAGACCCTTAGGAATTTTGAAATCCGATACAGTGAACACTTACGAGCATACAGGTTAAAACAACCAGATAAATCCCACTACGCGAAACATCTACTTGACACCAATCATTCATTGACACCTAACACAAAACTAGAAGTGCTGCATATTTGTGAAAAGAAACAAGAACTGTATTTCATTGAAGAATTGGAAATTAGAAGACATTTAAGAAACCCACAATATGAAGTTGTCAATGAACAGTTAAATCTAGGGAGTTCTCCACTAATAAACTGTCTTCATAAGTGATAATTGTAAAGATCAGCAGATATAGTTTTCCTGGTTTTCTATATCATTGCACGGTTATACTGATCTTAATTGGAAAAATGATATCCAGGATATCACCATAGGGCTAATAATATCTAAGCTTCAATATTTGTAATTTCACATCTTCTTCTTTTTTGTATAAACATATATTAAGTCAATCACAAGTTAGGTCACTTCTTGGTCTAGCCAAGAATAACTACTAAACATCAGGTAGGCATCAAATAAAATGTAACTTCTGTTATTCTGATGATGATATTGATTTATCGAAACAATTGTCAATTTTTTAGAATTTTCAATAACTTTTATTATATTGTGGAATTAACTAGAAACCGTGAGTTTCATTTAAAACACTAATATGAGCAGATTCCACGAAGTAAGGGTCGAGTCAGTTAATTTCATTATCTTTATTTTGTTTAAGTAATCTAATGCATTGCATAATAAATTATAAGTTAAATCATTCAAAATAGATATTGGTCTTCTGTAGGGATTTGAGTCGTTTAAAAAATTCTACTATTCAAAACATCGAAAATATTGTTGACTTCTTTGATAAACTCTGCAGTATTCGCGTCTGTTGCAGTAATCTGTCCGATCTTGAAATTGCCGCTGCAAAAGTATTCAAAAATACTTGTGCTACATACTTAACACGCATTTTCTGAAAATTAGTTGGCCAAATGTGTATGTCGGTAGCTGTTCCACTTCATTTATCTATTTAAAGTCAGTTCAAGCAATAGGTACTTTATTAATTAGAAATTGTTTCTCAAACTTTTCAATAAATGAGGTATGTCGAAATGTGTAAATATTTTGTTGCTCTATATCTACTACATGGTTTTCTGTTGTTGCTCCCAATAACTTCATAGCTCCGCGGTTATTAGAACCTTGATTACTACAAGTACAAGCTGAGTGAAAGTCACAACCTTCAATTTCTTAACGACATCTATAATAATTTTGTGTAAAGATGAACTACTTACAGGCCCAGTGATAATGTAGGTATTTTCTAATTATGAAGTAAACCACGTAATAAAAGACCAGCCCTGTATTTGCTAATTTGGCTCATCCTCCCAGAGATCCAAATTCTTATATCCTTCAATATTATCTCATAACTTTTACTCCACAAACGAGTGGTAATGAGTTCGGAAAAACTAAATATTCACCAGTGGATTTTGGGTTTAGAATATCTATTCATAAATCACATTGTTATAATTCCAATAGAGGCATCAAAATAATTGTTGGCATTCTGAATATCCTGACTTTGGTATAAAATTATTAGGTACGATTAAAATAAATGTATTCACAAATGTAAATTGTAAAAGTATATGATAGAAAACAAAAGATAAACGGTTTTAAAGATTAAAACTAACTTTTCCGCATCTGTGAGATGCCCTGAATAATATTCTATCATAAAATTGTCACTTGTATATGGGGGATGTGTCGTGTTAACGAACCGAAATTTCTCCAAAAGTAACCAAAAATGCAGTATATCTGGATTTATAGGACCCGCTGTACTCGCTATAGTCAGCTGAAATTCAATAGGGTACATCTGTGAGACACCTTGAAAAATATCCAATTATAAAATTGGCCACTTGTATACACTCCGGAGGCTGTATCTTACTAACCCGAAATTTTTCCAATAAGGACAAAAAATGTGGCACTTCAGGTACCATAGCACCCGTTGTACTAGCTCTGGTGAGCTAAAAATCAATAAGGTTCATCTTAAAGACGCTCTGAACAATATTCAATAGAGGTGTGCTTAACAGTTCATCTTAATGAACTAGTTCGCTGAACTAGTCCGATTGAACTATCAACTCCAGAAACCGAATTACTATTACAATACAATAATTCATATTTAGTTACAATAATTTATCAGTGTTTTTAAATGAAACTCTAATATGAGCATATTCCACGAAGTAAGGGTCGAGACAGTCAATTTCAATAATTTATCATATTATTGCACGCTTTTCAGTACTAAAGTATTTTACAGTACCTATAAATACATAATTATTAATTAGACAATATTAGTAAAAATTTTAGAAATAGAATAGGTCAGCAGTTCCTTACTCAAATCTTCACTAATCCATAATAAAAATATGAATTAGTTCATTGTAGCATTGTTTCTAGTAGCTTGGTAGCTCGTTCGCGTCGGAAGCGCCATGTCACCGCGCTATTGGTTATGTGAGTTCTGTCGTTCAGTCCACGTTCAGTCATGTCATAGTAGTAATAGTAGTTCATATTTATTAGTCCTGTCGTTCAGTCTACGGTCCACGTTCAGTCATATTAGTAGTTCATTTTGAACTAGTTCATTTTAGCAAAGTGAACTAGTTCCTTTTTCTAGTTCGTTCACGAACTACCCATCTCTAATATTCAATCATAAAATGGGTCACTTGTATACACGCTGGAGGCTGTATCGTGCTAACAAACTGAAAATTCTCCAAAAATGACAAAAATTTGGTACCTCAAGTACCATAGCAGTGGTTGTACTGGCTTTAGTGTGCTTAGTATCGATAGGGTTCATCCCTGAGACGCCTTGAATAATATCCAATCATAAAAATGGTCACTTGTATATACTCCGGAGGCTGTATCGTGCTAACAAACTGAAATTTCTCCAAAAATGACAAAAATTTGGTACCTCAAGTACCATAGCAGTGGTTGTACTGGCTTTAGTTTGCTGAGTATCGATAGGGTTCATCCCTGAGACGCCTTGAATAATATCCAATCATAAAAATGGTCACTTGTATATACTCCTGAGGCTGTATTGTGCTATCAAACTGAAATTTCTCCAAAAATGACAAAAATGTCGCACTTAAAGTACTATAGCACCTGTTGTACTGGCTGTGGTGAGCTGAAAATCAATAGGATTCATCTGTGTGATGTTCTGAATAATATTCAATTATAAAATTGGTGACTTTTTGCACTCTGGGGGCTGTATTGTGCTAACAAACTAAAATTTCTCAAAAAATGACAAAAATGTCGTACTTTAAGTACCACAGCACCCGTTGTGCTGGCTATTGTGAGCTGAAAATCAATAGGGTTCATCTGTGAGATGTCCAGAACAATATTCAATCATAAAATTGGTGATTTGTTGCACTCCGGAGGCTGTATCGTGCTAACAAGACGTGTAACGGAAAGTGACCGACGATGACATACACACAGGATTTTTTTAAAAAAAAAACCTTTTTCGTGTTGTTCTTGATGAAAATCGTGAAAGTAACTCATTTTTTTTTCAAAATTTCATCTTTTTTAGTGGGTAAACCAATACTTTTCTCGCATATTAGATAGGTTGGGCGGAAAAGTAAAAAAAGGCAACAGCATGCGGTGTTCCCAAGGGATCACCCATCCAAGTACTAACCACACCCGACACTGCTTGACTCTGGTGATCGGACGAGAAACGGTATATTCAGTGTGGTATGGCTGTTGCCATTGATTAATGCAGTTTAGGGCTATATAATTCACATTTTTGAAAACACAACTAAAATGTATTTATTTAATAGATACGATGGACACTTCATACACAGCGATGTTACTTTCACAACATTTCAAGCAACCAAATCGATGGTCGTGTCGCCTGGATTTCGGAGTTATCATAGCCAACGCATATTGCTATTAGTATGCGATTCTTATAATTTTTTCACTCAACAATCTAAGTGATTTAGTTTAAAACTTAATGTTTTGAACTCAGGATTCAACAGTTCAATATTTCCAATTATTAATGAAACACCCTATACAGGATGTCCAGGGACTAATGGGAAAAAGTCAGGAGCGTATAATAGGAGCCAAAATAATGTTAGTACTTCATATAAACTTTTTCTATTCAGGTCCTCGTTTTCGAGTTATAGGCCTCCAAAGTTTTAATTTTGAATTTGTTTTTTATTTTTATTTTTTGTACTAGTTATTTAATCTTCATAAAATTTACGACAAAGCTATAATGTACGTGTATGTTTATTTTGGAAAGGTAAACAGATTTACAGTAGTGCCTTGAAACCAGGGACGGACTACTCGCAATGGTTAGTGATTCAAAAATTTTGCAGGGATGGCACACCCTATATGAAATTGAAGAAATTGGCTTCCCCACACATTAAACTAACGAAAAGGTACTCTTGTTGGAATTCGATAAAATAAGCCGTTTGGCTAATATTTACAGTTTTATTAATGCACTACGTACAAATTTACCTAACTAACTTATTAATACGATGTCCAAGATTTACCTATACAGTACTACAAAAAAATACTTTGATGCTAGCAGATGACAAAAACATTAAGAACTTATTTAATGGGAATTAAATACGAAGGTTGTTTCTTTGCACTTGAAAGAGCAATGCCATATTATTTCTAATAACATTGCTGTGTAACACAATTCTGTCTTTTAAATCTTGCCTTGTTTGCACAGGTGTCGCGTAGCAAAGTGTCCCTGTTATTAAAAGAAAAACACAAAAGAAAAAATAATTAAAAAATAATAATAAAAAAGGAGAAAAAAATAAATAGAAAAAAAAAATAAAAAAAGAAAAAAAAAACAATTAAAAAAAATATTAAATAATAAAAAAAAATGTAAACTCCAAAATGTAGATAAAAAATGTGCCATAGTAGAATAGGTTTAAGATTCAAGTTTAAAAAATATGTACATCCTTGAGCAAAATGTTAAGCTGGCGAATGGACATAGTATCCGCAGCAAAAGGAAAACCAAATCACACACTCACAGGTGTTGCGTATACCTTACTTTTGAGATAACCCCAGAGAAAAAAAATACAAAGGATTAACGTCTTCTGATCGCGGTCGCCATTGAAAAGGGCCTTCACGACCAATCCATATATTAGGAAACCCTGTGTGTAAATGTCGTACATCTAAACTGAAATGAGGAGTGGTCCCATCATGCATGAACCATAAATTCCCACGAGTTTGTAGTGGCACATCATCAAACAGGTTCCATAACTCATTTTGCAAAAACTCCAAATATCTCTGACCGGTCAAAGTACCGTCAATAAAGTATGGCCCTATCAAATGATTGCTAACTATTCCTGCCCAAACATTAACCATGAATCTATGCTGGTTCCTATTTTGGATAATGCCATGTGGATTCACATCATCCCATAAATGCATATTATTAGAATTAATGACTCCATCTCTGGTGAAACCAGATTCGTCCGTAAAGAAAACGTTACTAATAAATATATTGTCTGCTTGTTGTTGTCGCAGAAACCACTGGCTATACTCAACTCGTGCAGGATAATCAGCCACTATTATACTGTGTACTTTTTTCATGTGAAAAGGATATGTCAGCTGTTCTTTTAGGACGCGATGAACAACTGATTTCGAGACGTTATGTTCTCTTGATAATTTTCATAAACTTGTTGATGGTTTATTATCAACTGCATTTAACAAGTCTTGTTCAACTACCATAGTACGTACGCTTCGTACTGGACCTTCTCCACCTTTTTTGGCATAAAACTTCCTAAAATTCAATATTTTGTTTTGTATACATGGAAAATTACATTTACTTATTCATACCTGTTTGGCAATGCTCTGTTTGCAAAATTTTCTGCATAAAGCCTTCTGGTCTCTAAACAGTTCCGAGAAGCCAGTCCATACATTAAATGCATATGTGCGTACTCAATAAAAGTGAATTCTGCCATTGTAACTGTTAAATTAAGGCCTTATGAATTATTGACAAGTACTGACTACGAACTATTCTACACAACGTTTGACAGTCGTTAATGTTTTTTATCTTCTGCTATCGTTAAAATATTTTTTTGTAGTACTGTAGATAAATCTTGGACATCGTATTAATAAGTTAGTTTTAACTCGTTGTGTACTTATAAAAATGGTGAATGCGTAAATTGGTACGTAGTGCATTAATAAAACTGTAAATATCAGCCAAACAGCTTATTTTATCGAATTCCAACAAGAGTACCTTTTCGTTAGCTTAATGTGTGGGGAAGTCGATTTCGATAATTTCATATAGGGTGTGCCATCCCTGTAAAATTTTTGGATCACTAACGAAGTCCATCCCTGGCTTCAAGGCACTACTGTAAATATGTTTACCTTTTCAAAATAATCATACACCTACATTATAGCTTTGCCATACATTTTATGAAGATCAAATAACTAGTACAAAAAAAGAAAATAAAAACCAAATTCAAAATTAAAACTTTGAAGGCCTATAACTCGGAAACGAGGGCCTTTATAGGAAAAGTTTATATGAAGTAATAACATTATTTTGGCTCAGGTTACACGCTCTTGACTTTATTCCCATTAGTCCCGGGACACCCTGTATATGTAAAACTGGAATGAATAAATTGCTATATTGGAAAGCATAAGATTAAATGAAAAAAACTTATCTTAAGGCACTTCAAAGTGGCTTAAGATAGTGTAAACTATCTATTGCCCCTTTCAGAGAGTCAAGAGCTTCACATTTTAAAATTATTTTATATCATACAGGGTGCTTAATAAGGTCAAAACATTAAAGTTATATTTTTTTAATATATATTACTTTGAATTCCATTTCCAATTTTTCCTATTCCATGTAGTTTACTAGGTTCTACAGTATACTTTCAAAGATATGGCCACTATTGTAAGAACCTCAACCAAATTGTTACCCTCTATCACTTAAAATTAACAACTTAGTCTTAATTTCTTAATTCCAAAAGAATTTTGTATCAGTCTAGTTTTGTTGCAACTCGTCACGTATTTGATCAATTTCATTTTGTATACAGGGTGAACCAAAACTCGTATCGTAGTTACATTCATACAATTTTTTCTATCGAAAAATTTTAGTGCATTTTTCTAAAGTATCTACTAAACTTGAAAATTTGTAAAAGAAATAAATGATTTAATTTAAAAAATATGTTCAAAAATGATGTATCGGGTAGCCAAAAAAGAATGCTCGTCGGCCATATACATCTCTGGAACCGTTTATAGTATAGCTTAGGGGGAAAACATTATCACAAAAGTTGCCTCGATAAACATTGAAATTATTTACAGACTCATAGGTCCACCACTAAAGGACGTAATTAAATAATATGAATTTTAAAAAAGTGTCAAATTAAAAGGACATATATATTTTAGAAGTAATCTAATAAATACACGCTCAGTGGCGCTGTTCAATTTTTTTAGTAATGTGATCCATTTCAATTTGTATAGAACAATATTAGGCATTATTCAATTAAGCTATACAATTTCAGCAATTTTTTCTAATTGGACATTCATATGTATCAAAATAGATTAGTATTGTTTGTTAATACAAATCTAGAATGTATTAAAAATGTGCCAGTAACTATAAAATGATATATAAGTGTGTTCCAAATTTCAATATTTATCAAGTATGTTGAAATGTTTTCAAATATATGCACTGGGATCTATATTTTACCACATATGTCTAAATGCATTCAATAAACAACATAGAAAACGAAAATGTTAGAGTATGTTCAGAGATATAAGAACGTGACTAACTGACTCATATTAGGAAAGACCCGGGCCAGCTGTAAAATTGAAATATGGCCGAACAGATCAGTACTTTGCTTATAATTTAATCACGGTTTTGTAATAAAAAAAAAGTAAGACATTAAATAATATGTAATTTATGTGAAATTACAAAATATTTTATTATTACAAAAATATACAGTATATTTTTGCTATCATATTATTGGTGTTATATTATTTACAATATGGATATGGGATTTTTTCAACATGTGTAACAGAATTTGTCCCATTTCGTGAAATGATGCTAAAAACTTCAGTTTCTATTAGTTTAAGTACACTGGAGTTAATAGTAGGGCAAATATTGTTACGGCGAATAGCAGATTTCAGTTGGTGTCAAACATATTTTATGGGATTAAATATACAATGGTATTGTGGATGTCTTAAGACTATTAGTCCGGGAAAGTAAGGTCGAAAAATCTGTTAATTATCAAAACTTTCCCATAACTGATTTTTCATTTTTAAATGAAAATATATTGACCCAGCATCACTCTCCTAGATTGTCTAATAATTTCCACTGGAGCTTGCGACACAGTTTGCAAGCACAGCTCAGACCACGTAAAATTCAAGTGATTTATGCTCGTGTCATTCCTGGATGTGTTCTTACAAAAAAATTGTAGAGATGAAAATTGAAGCAAATCTTATGCTCTTGAAGGTGACGTAAAAAGTTTTTTCAAAAAAAAATTTCCGATCTTAAATTTTCCAAAAATTGAAAAAATTTACGAAAATTATATTTTTGGTTGGTAATTATAAATAAAATATTAATATCGAGTTCATAACATAGATAAACATAGAGGGCAAACTTCTAAAAATTGACATTTTTTCAGATTTGGAAAATTGAAAATGGCGGCAGCGCAAATTGGAAACAATTTTTTTTTCAATCGCGTTTAAATTTATGAACATTAACGATATTGAGAAATGGTTTGCTGCAATCGACAGAGTGAAAGTATATTTTTATAAATAACATAAACAACATTTTTAAAAAAAATTTTACATAATTTTTTAGAACATTTACCGAAAATAAAAATTTTTCCATCTAGTTTTTTCTCATTTTGGCGTTGAAAAATTTGTTTAAAATATGTTCTCACGTTATAAATATATGTCTTTGAAAGACGAGTATTTAAAAAAAAAATTTAGATGCGACTTTTACAAGTTGAGATAAACAAATTCAAAGTCTGTTAGATTCTGTGATAATATTGATTGAAATTTTCAAATTTTGATCACTTCGCTAGGTTGTTGAATCCCAACTCAACTTAAACACAATTTTTCATTTTTCTACCGTTAATTGGTCCATTTAAAAGAGAAACAGTAATCCTATCTCGCTCGGCCAAACGGTGCGGCGGCAGCTGCTTGGCGTTCTGGTGGGGGGGGGGGGGGGTCAGCGCTCATTCTCTTCGAACGCCCAAAAGACCCTTACTAACATGACTGACGACGTACTTGTACCCGACGAATTATTGAACATTATTTCGTGTTCTTGTACCACAGGGTGCTCTACGACCAGGTGTGGTTGTAAAAAAATTGGCATACATTGTACGATATTATGTAAAAATTGCGAAGGCAAAAACTGTTGTAACATCGAAATTGTAAGTACGGTATTTGACAATGACGAGGATGATAATGAATCTCTGAGTGATGAGCTAAATTTTGATATGACTCAATTAGTTGATTGTGAACTTGCAATTGATAGTAGCAATAATATCGATGAGGATTTGTTTGCTAATGATAATGACGAGGAAAATTGTACAGAGCCATTTCCTCAGAGACCAAAAAGGGCGAGAATTTGTAGAAAATAGATGTAAATTTGTAAATAATTATTATTCTTAGTATCTACGTTTCGAAGAATTATGTATAATATATATATATATATATATATATATATATATATATATATATATATATATATATATATAATAAATAGATTTATAGATATAAATTATAAATATCATTGTACCTTATTTCTACCAATATGTAATGGTTTATAATAACCAAACTATTAGCAAACCACAAATGCAAAATTTTTACAAAGAAAGCCAAAATAAAAGCTTGAGCTTTGTTCAACTGCGAACGAGCGCTGACCCCCCACCACAACGCCAAGCAGCTGCCGCCGCACCGTTTGGCCGAGCGAGATAGGATTACTGTTTCTCTTTTGAATGGACCAATTAACGGTAGAAAAATGAAAAATTGTGTTTAAGTTGAGTTGGGATTCAACAACCTAGCGAAGTGATCAAAATTTGAAAATTTCAATCAATATTATCACAGATTCTAACAGACTTTGAATTTGTTTATCTCAACTTGTAAAAGTCGCATCTAAAAAAATTTTTTTTTAAATACTCGTCTTTCAAAGACACACATATTTATAACGTGAAAACATATTTTAAACAAATTTTTCAACGCCAAAATGAGAAAAAACTAGATGGAAATTTTTTTATTTTCGGTAAATGTTCTAAAAAATTATGTAAATTTTTTTTTTAAATTCTGTTTGTTATTTATAAAAATATAACTTTCACTCTGTCGATTGCAACAAACAGTTTCTCAATATCGTTAATGTTCATAAATTTAGACGCGATTGAAAAAAAAATTGTTTCCAATTTGCGCAGCCGCCATTTTGAATTTTCCAAATCTGAAAAAATGTAAATTTTTAGAAGTTTGCCCTCTATGTTAATCTATGTTTTGACCTCGATATTAATATTTTATTTATAATTACCAACCAAAAATATAATTTTCGTAAATTTTTTCAATTTTTGGAAAACTTAAGATCGGAATTTTTTTTTTGAACAAACTATTTACGCCACCTTCAAGGGCATAAGATTTGCTTCAATTTTTATCTCTACGATTTTTTTGTAAGAACACATCCAGAAATGACACGAGCATAAATCACTTGAATTTTAGGTGGTCTGAGCAGTGCTTGCAAGCTGTGTCGCAAGCTCCAGCGGAAATTAATAGACAATCTAGGAGAGTGATGCTGGGTCAATATATTTTCATTTAAAAATGAAAAATCAATTATGGGAAACTTTTGACTTTTATTTCCTTACTTTCCCTAGATTTTTGCATAATTAACTCAGAAGTATTTCTTTTGTAGTTTTAAATGTAGTAAAACCTCAATTAATGTAATCTTCGTGGAATGTTACTATCATACATGTAGTTTTGGATTGCTGATTTTGTGTCATTTGAGGAGGGAGTCCTGATCAACTGCCTATTATGGTAGCTTGCACTGTCCATTACAATTACGCTATTCGGAGGTATGTTTGGAATTAGCTTGTGTTTAAACCAATCTTCAAATAAATCACCAGTGGTGTTCTCATTGTTATCCAAAGAAGAATTTAATGTTTTTGCAGACAAACCATTAGGGTCTTTAGATCCAGCATGCAAAATCGTAATTCGTTTATCTCTTTTTGATGGCACATTTATTTTACATTTGCCACTTGAGTCAACCCAACTCTTTTCTGGGGTATCATATGTGTCGAATCAGGTTTTATTTGACTAAATAATTGGCCTTTGCCGATTTCTGTATATGTTGATTTTTTGTAGATATTCAAATCATCATTCCCAAATTCTACTGGATTCCATTAAAACATGTCATTTTATATCTAAAACCAATGTGTTGGATACACTTCGATAACGTTGTTCTGCTACATTTAACGCCTCTTAATTAAATTATCTAATGTAGGCATGCTTTGTTGCTATTTTATCTTGATCACTTCCATCTAGCTTCGAGAAAATGCTAGTATCGGTTCTTTTTTCCTCGCGAATGAAATTAGATCTTCCGGATTTGCAGTTTAATACATTCTTAAGTATGGACTTATTTTTACCTGCAATTATTGATTCATTCAATGTTTGTTTACGGCCACCCTTGGATAAACCCATTTAAAATGCGATAAGTCACTGCCTTATATCTCTGAACAGACTTTACACAAGATTGAAACACTTAGTAGCAATTTACTAATCTTCACAATACACCATATATTAAACAATAACAGCATTAGAAGTACATTGTTCTTCTTTCATACAAAGCTGTACAAGGAGCTGTGTTACGTGTACTAAATAATATCCCAAAAACTGAGTTTAACAAGTCTAAGGATAAATTGGTTTATCGATCCAATCATTCTATTGAGTTAAATGGATTGTATTAGGAATAAATATTAGCTATGAATACCATGCTTGTTTTATTCTATAACTCAAAACTTGGTTTATTTTGAGGTAACACTGTGTATGCAAAAATACTTTTGTTTTTAAAAGCATTTCTTTCTAATTTTTTAATGATAAACAAGACAAACTCAAAAATTAATAACAGTTCTAATATATATATAGGTACACAACCTGTAAAACATCTGGCAATGTTAAATTCAAGGATACTAATAGGATTTTTTGTTGAAATTACATTTGAATGAAGTGGAATGAAACTCCAGAATTTTTTTTAAACACAATTTGAAGATAAAATATTTTTTGTTTCTTTTTGTACAATATTATTCTCATTTTTGTTTTGTTTTTTTTCTTATTTTTTGTTCAAACATTCCATTAGTAAGTATAGTTTTGATTCGTTGCTTTCTGCTCTCTATTCCTATTGAAATTACACTTTTTTTTTTAAATTTTATGTATCTGAAAAGCAACTTATAAAATTTTTAAGTAACATGATGTATATTACTTTTAGATTCCGACGATTTAGATGAACCTGATCCTGAAGAAGTTTTGATTTCAGCAGTTTTTTCTAGAAAGCCGCTTTGGGATCCTAAAGTGCCTTTTATAGAGCGCACGGAATCTCAAATTGAAGCACTTTGGAAAGAAATATTTGATAGATTTGATGGAAGATACTCGTTGGAATTTTTGATTAAAAAATGGGCTCAGCTTAGGGACGATTATATTTTATCTAGAAATAAACTATCTGCGTTCGTTCCTAATTTTCCTGGCGAGAGACCTCCAAGACCAACATTTCCCTATTTTGACCAGATGAAGTTTTTAGATAAAAGTATTGACTTCCCTGATTCTAAAGATTGCCCGTCACACAGTACAGATGTAATACTAGGGGCTGAAGAAGACGAAACTCCAACAAAAAGAATTAAAATTACGGAACTTAATGATGGCATTGATGATTTTTTGGTATTATTGGGTGAAGGTCTTCGGTCACTACCTCAAAAAAGTTGCTCGAACTTACAAATTGAAATTCTAAAATTACTGGATAAAGAGATTTCCTTGATGTAAGAAGTTTTGAAAATAATTTATTGGTCACATTTGAAGGATTGTTTTATTGTGTTACTAAAACAACATATTTTTATTACTAAGTTATAATGCAGAATAGTCAGGTCAGGCATACAGAAAAAAAAAATTAAGCACAGAGATACTCTACTGTGTAATCCATTCAATATAATTTTAAATAAGTAAAGGATGGAAACCACATCAGTAAGCACAGTTTTGCCGAGTTTTTTATTTGAATTATCTTGGATGGAAAGAATAAAAAAATCAAATTTTTTCAACACCTTCTAATGTGGTTTCCCCCCATTAAATATTGATACAAATTCTCCCACTTCATCTTTTCTTCTCGAATCCTTCACTTTCAAACAAATTTTAACCCAAATTGAATCAGATGTTCAAGAAAACTTTTTTAACAATTTATTATAATTCTCTGAAATCTTGATATACTTGACATGGAAATAGCTTTGTGAGATTTCACTGTGCATATCCAAAATTTGTTATTCAGTGTCAAATATATCTCCTTTCGATCATATTCATTATTTTTGTCATTCATTTCGTTCACTATCACCTTTATTTTACTGGTGCCTTTATGGTTTTTTTTTGTTTTGAGTTTTTGTTTGATTTTGTTTAAATTGAGAGTGAATCATAACGATTGTCACATACTCTAATCACGAATTTTTTTTCGATGTACTGTAGTTACAAATTTTCATTACAATTATTTGTTTATTATTATATTTGACTTCTTTTTAATAATATATTTAGTTAGCTAAAAATAAATGTACAAATTTTCGTAATATAATGTAAAATTATTTTCTTATCATGAATATCATTTATTTATTTGATTTGGTAGCAAAAGACATTGAACATGAATGAGAATAACATAAGGTGGTCATTAATCAAATTTTTATTAGTATGGGTTCAACTATGGCGTCTTCTTCAAAGACAAGTTCTCTTCAACCATTTTGTAGGTCTGTTGGCCAATTTCTTCCATCTTGAGGTTCTACTACTGCATATAATAACGTATTTTCATGGTTAAGCAATCACTATCTTATAGATATACGTACCACAGTGCATCAAAGGAAGTATTTTGTTTGTGCACATAACCCCATAGCTGTATGTCCATATAGACTAGATCAGGGAAGGGCCATATAAATAATTGAAATATTTAGGCGTGCCAAATAGATTGTGTTTCTATTTATTGTTTGGACACACAGGGTCGATGTTCGAAAGGAAATTTTGACTTTTCTTTAATTATGTCGTTGAAATTTGACTCCAAGTTATAGAAGTAATTCGTAAAACGTTCTCAAGATGCTCGTCGTTCTCGTTATTCCTCAATTTGCTTTTACGGAAATTCGTTGTTGAAAACACCTGCTCACAGATGTATGAAGACCCAAACAGAAATAATTTTCTGAGCGTGTTTAATCAAATTGGGAAATTGAGAATTCGGTAAACTTTTATAGAAATCAAGCTTTGATGAAATGTTAAACAGTTGCTTTAGCGTATGTTTGCATTGTAGTTCAAGTTGCTAGTCGGCTTAAATCTCTTTGCTATTTACAGCAAATGGCGTAGAAAATATTTGTGTCACCTTCTACCTTTTCAAAATCTACAAATCTGCAGTCGAACTCGTTTTCCATGTGATTTAGTGGGCTAACATAAAAATTTATTTTTTCAGTGGTCGATTCAGCAACTGACTAGCTTGGAAAAATGAGAGATTTCCTTGGGATATTTGTATTGAAAGCAAATGTATCCTTAACTTGAACACCTTTATTTGGGCACACGCACTATTAATAAGAATATTTTTGCCCTGGATACTTTCATTCAATTGCATTAAGTATCCAAGCAAATCAGTGAAAAATACGAAATCCTAAATCCATTGCAGATCTTCAATCATTGTCATCCAACTTTGATTTTTGTAGCAAAAATTGTATTACCCAGCACATAGCTACCGGATCTAATTGTGGTACAGAATAATCTGATTCTATCGACATGAGGTATTGTTGAAACTTTCTGTGTCTTAGTCCACAGGCTCGAATGGTATTGAGTGGTATCAGGTATATCTGTACTTTCGTCCATTGTTATTGAAAAAGCCACAAAACTTTCAATTTTCTCTTGAAGTTGAGATGTTATGGTCTTGGAAATTTTTTTAATTCTTGATGATATTATGATTCGGTTCGGCATACTCAGGGATATTAGAAATGTTATACCCAGAAGGAATAATTTATCGACCTTGATTTTTTGGTAATGTGATAGCCTTACATCAAGAATGAAATGATAACATTTACCAGAAATTTAATTAACGTATAATTAATGTATTTGGCCACTCCATAGCTGAATACACTTCAGTGCACGTCTAGGCATCGACAAAAGGAGGTGGTCAATGTCTGCTTGTGGCAGGGTGATTCCAATTGGACAGTTTCCTCTCCATCATATCCCACACATTTTTGATGGGATTTAAATATGGTGACCGGCGTGGGCTCGGTCAAACATTAACGCCAGCTTCTTGGAGAAACTCCATAGTTCGATATGTGTTGTCTTGCTGATAAAGGACTCCCATTTAGATAAGGCAGTAAAGTGGTTTGTAAGACATCATCAATATAACGCCCAGCTGTCAAACTACCTTGAATAAACACAAGTGGTAATCGGCTACCATAAGCAATAGCTCCCCAAACCATTACTCCAACAGTCCTGTGCATATACCGTTCCACGGCAAACTCAATATCACATCAGCGTTTTTCCCTTCTCCGGCATACCGATTGCCATTAGATGGGTCACGCTTGTTGTTTTGTATTTATATATGAAGTATATCTGAAAAATCAAAAACGTTAATAATATACAGGGTGTTTTATTCAAAATAATAATACATATTATATACAAGTTTGTTATTTAAAAAATGCTCAACTAAAAGTATCAATCTATGTGGTCGAGAGTTGCTTGGTGATGGGAAAGATTAAGAAAAGTTCTATTAGAGCAAGAGCCCGTGACAGCCTGCATATCCCCAACACAGGTAATAACGATCAACGACTATGGAGTTTGGATTATGGTTATTTGGGCAGTTAATAGGTAGTAAAGATAAATAAAATAGTACCTCAAATTCGTTAAAGAATTAAGCTCAATATTTACATATTTTCTTCGGAAGAACATTAGAAATCATGTCATCCATTGCCAGACACTTAGTATGGTTTCAACCCCCTGCCATCAGATACCACTAAATTTTAATAAACCATAAATATACTTACACTGTAATATGAAAGCTGAATTTTTTATATGATACTTGGAGACCTATAAAACAAGAAGTTAACAACTTTATTAAAGTTAAAATGGGAGTAGTGGTAAAAATAAATAATACCATACAATTGGCAGATACAACCTATTTAGTAGAATTAAATACATTGGATGATAAATTAAAGGTCATGAAAAATAAATACAAGCTCAGAAATAACACAAGGGAAAAATTATTTGTTAACAACAATATGAATAAAGAGGATAGAGAAAGATAAGAAAAATTGCAAAAGAGGAATTGAACCTAGGAAAAGAAATTAAAGTGGGACACCAAAAAGTAATAATAGACAAAGTGTGGAAATGGAACAAGGAAGCAAAGGCTTTAGAAATACAATAGTCAAAAAACTAGGTATGTCACGAAAACCGGATGACTTAGAAACGACACTAGCAATGGAAAATAATTACGAGAAAGAAAATAAAAGAGTAAATAAAGGAAAATCAGGGACTAAACTAAAAGGGAATTTAAGGATAGGAACATGGAACGTCAGGGGAACATATGAAGAGGGAGCAATTAAACAAGTAACGGGAGAAATGAAGAAGTATGGCTACGATCTCATAGCATTACAAGATACAAATCAGAAAGGAAAGGAAGTTATTGAAATCGATGAATACATATTAATTAGCAGTGGAGGAGGTAACAGAAGGTTGGGTACTGGGTTTCTAGTAAGTAAGAAAATTAAACATGCCATAGTTGGAATTTAAACCGGTTTCTGAAAGACTATGCTGGATTAGATTAAAAGGAAAATATCAAAAGATATCATTAATAAATATACTCGTCTCAACGGAAGAAACGGATATAGAAGGTAAAGAAAGTTACTACGATGAACTAGATAATATATTTGAAAGAATCCCGAGATATGACATAAAAATAATCCTAGGAGATGCGAATGCAAAAGTCGGGAAAGAAGAGACCTACAAGCCCACAACAGGTAGATTTAGTAAACTTCAACATACAAATGAAAACGGCCAGCTGTTGATCCATTTCACAAATGAAAAGGATATGCAAATAAAAAGCACATATTTTGAAAAGAAAGAAATATATAAAGGTACCTAGAGATCACCTGACGGATCATACACCAATCAAATAGACGAAGATAAAGAAGAGTGTATAACAGATATCAGAAGTTATAGAGGGCCAGATGCAGACACTGACCACTTTTTGATAGGAATAAAGCTTAAAGAAGAAATACCACAGCAAAGAAATCGAAAAAGGAACGAGAAGAAACAAAACACAAGGAGTAGATTGACAAAACACGAATAAAGAAAGCTGTATACAGAAATGATAAATAATGATGCTATACGGACAGCTCACGATACAAATGACAAAGAGAGTATCTGGACAAACATAAAAGAATGCGCAGAAGTAGCAATTGGACACATCCACGAAAAAACTCCATCAGGAAGGAAAAAGTGGTTTGATGAAGAATGCCAAAAAGAAATGGAGATACGAAAAGCCAGAAGATTAGAAATGATAAAGAAAGAAACACAAGAATCAAAACAAACATACACAGAACAGAGGAAATACTGTAAAAAATTAATAAGGTGTAAGAAAAGAGAGTATACAGAAAAACTTCTGACAGAAATAGAAGAAAGTTACAATAATAGAGAAATCAGAAGTCTGTACCAGGGAAACAAAAGAGAAAGAAGAGGCTACCAACAGAGACCAGTGTATTACAAAAATAAAGAGGGGAAATCGATAGGAAATGAGCAAGAAATTGTAGAAATGTCCTGCGGGAAATGTGTAATATGAGATAGAATGGGAAGATCTAGGAGAAGAAAACACCCAATATATAGAAGACCCAACAACTTTAACCGAAATTGAGGAAATTATAAATAAGCTAAAAAACAACAAAAGTCCAGGGAATGGCCAGATAACAGCAGAAATGCTTAAACATGGAGGCGAAACCATAAGCAGGTAGATACACCAGCTAGTTGAAAAATTTTGGGAGCAAGAAAGATTTTCCAAAGACTGGAATGAAGCAGTACTAATTACAATTTATAAAAAATGGATTGTACAAACTACAGAGTTATCGGCTCTGTTAAATGTTGCATACAAAATCTTAGCCACACATCTCAAAAATAAACTTTCAAGGAAATTGGAGCAGGAAATAATAGAATACCAGTGTGGATTCCGAAAAGGAAGATCAGTTATTGATCAGATATTTACCTTAAGAGAGCTACAGGCAGAAAGCTACAAACATAGTAAAGAAACATATGTGCTATTAATAGACTAAGCAAGTATATGACAGAATAAAGAGAAAACAACTGTATATAGCCTTAAACGAACTAGGAATAAAAGGGAAACTCTTTAGATTATTAAAACTAACATTAAAAGAAACGGATAATATGGTGAGGGTAGGAACAAGAACATCCGACAAGTTCAACGTGCAAGAAGGACTAAGGCAGGGAGATCCCCTGTCGTCGGTATTGTTCAGCTGTGCACTAGAATATGTCATAAGGAAAGCAGAAATTAACAGAAATGGGTTATTGTCCTTTGCAGATGATTTAGTAATCGTAACCAGAGGGAAAAAAGAACTACAGAAAGTAATATTAGAAAAGATGCCATTTCAGGTGGGATTAGGAATAAATGAAAATAAGACGAAATATATGACATGGATACAGAAAAAGAATACAATCAGCAAAGTATTTTAAACATAACAACAGAAACAGGAAAAATTTACAAACTCGCAGAAGTAGAGCAGTTTACATACCTAGGGACAGAATTCTACAGAAGACCAGAAATAAACAGAGAAATGCAAAGAAAAATATTGGCAGGGAATCGGTGCGTTCATTTTCTTAAAGGAATAATACACAGTAGAAGTATTTCAAGAAATCTCAAAATAGACATATATGTACAAAACAATTATTAGACCTATAATTTCATTTTCAAGTGAAGTATGGACATTGGGGACAAAAGAACAGAAGCCGCTAGGAGTATAGGAAAGGAAAATATATGGAGGAAAGAGAACAACAGAAGGATGGGAAAGAAGAACAAATAGAGAAATACTAGAGTTATTTAAACAACCAAATACGGTATCCGCCAAAATAAACAGTACCGAAACAGAGCGTGCTGTGGAGTTGTTTATGTAATATGGATTTGTCATATTTGACTTAATTGTCATAAGTTGATATATTAATAGTACGCTGCAGTTAAATTTGATTTAAAAATGGTTCTAACAACGGAAGAAAAAGTTTTTTTGGTAGAGCATTATTTTCGTTCATACGGAAAAGGTCGTAGTGATGGTTCAAGCTTAGAACAGTTGTCAATAAAACATCTACAAAAACTTAATAAAGCAGCTCCTAGTAAAAGTGTGATGTTAGCTGTTGTTGAAATTTCGTCGCACTGGTAGTGTATTGTGTCAACGTAAAAGTTCTTCAGGTCGTCGAAAAACAGTATGCACTAACGAAAATGAAGGACGTGTTTTTAACCAAGTTGTGCAATCACCTCAAAGAAGTCTTGTAAGAACTGCATGTAAACTCAACATTAGTGAAACGTCTTTACGTCGCATGTTCAAATCAATTGGTGGTTGTTTTTAAATGAAACTCAAGGTCTCTAGTTAATTCCACAATATAATACAAGTTATTGAAAATTCTAAAAAATTGACAATTGTTTCGATAAATCAATATCAGTCAATTTCAATTGGTGGTTATCCATACCGTATTCAAGTTGGACAACGACTAAATGCTGCGGACAAACGTGCAAGAGAAATTTACTGTGGTCGCATGTTGAGTTTAATTTACGAAGATCCCGAATTTTTGAAAACCATATGGTTTTCAGACGAGAGTCACGTTCATCTTAGCGGCTATATTAATAGACAAACAACCAGATTCCTTGGATTTGAACGTCCTGATGTCATTGTAGAGAAACCACTCCACAGTCTTCGAGTTACCGTTTGGTGCGCGGTATCTGGTCATGGAATGATTGGTCCTTATTTCGTTGAAGATGATAATCCGAATCGACTTACTGTCAACCAAGAGCGTTATAGAGAGAAAATTATTATACCTTTTGTGAGAGATCTAAATAACTTTTGCCGTGCACGAAATCTACAATTTCGCACACAATGGTTCCAACAAGATGGTGCAACGAGCCATACAGCTGTGCGCACCTTAAACTTACTCCGTCAGCATTTCGATAATAGAATAATTTCTCGGGGAACAGACTTCGAATATCCTTCTCATTCACCTGATCTGACGCCACCTGACGCATACATTTGGGGCATAATTAAGGACAAAACATTTCACTCGAAAAATCCGGCGGCGAATATTGCCGAACTACGGGAAAGAATACAAAATATTTTTCGGCAGTTACATCAACCACTTTTTATAAATATGTTTATTGGCTTACAAAATCGATATGAAGCTTGTTTGCGTCGAAATGGTGAACATTTTGAACACTTACATTACAGAAATTAAAAATTAATTTTTATTATCGGTACTGTTTATTTTGGCGGATACTGTATAATCGCAGTTGCTAAAGGACAAAGACTTAGATGGCTAGGCCACATCAATAGGATGAATGACGATAGAATACCAAAGAAAATAATTAACAGCGGAATAAGAGGAAGAAAGAGAACAGGTAGACCAAAAGCAAGATGGAAAGACGAAGTAATTAGGGACATAGAACAGAGCCATATTACTAATTGGAGAGAAACGGCAAGGGGCAGAAGAGTCTAGAAAAAAATCACAAACCAAGTCATGGGCTAACTAGGCCTTTAGTGCTGATATATAATAACAAAAGTGAAATCCAACGCTATTATTAAGACAAATATGAACGTTGAAACAGCTACAACAAATACTCTATCTACTTCTAAAACAGCTGTAGAGTATCTACTCCCCACCAAGCTATTTATCAAAGTTTAGGGGTGTGTGGCAGGGGGTTACAACTGTACTTAGTGTCGAGCAATGGATGACGTGATTTCTAATGTTATTCCGAAGAAAATATAAAAAATTGAGCTTTATACATTAGCGAATTTGAGGTACTATTTCATATATCTTTACAACCTGTTATCTGCCCAAGTAACATAATCCAAACTCCATAGTCGCTGATCGTTCTTACCTGTGTTGGGGACATGCACAGAGAAACTTTCAGCTTTTATAAAACAACGAGGGTCTGGCAGTCTCAGGCTATATTGATTAATATTTGTGATGCCCTCTAGTCAGAATTGGCACCTGAAATCTTGCAGATTTAAGTACGTTTTATTGAGAATTTCTCTATCTACTTTTAAATGTTGAATTTTAATATTTTAAAATTAACTACAAATACACAAAATATTATTGATGTACTTACTGTGATTAACTACGCTACCAAAATATTTTTCTTGAATTTAATTAGTGGTATCAATAATAAATATTTCAGGAGAAAGTTTAATTGAACCGCTTCGGTATTATAATTTTTCTTTTATCCGAGTCCCTGGACTCGGATAAAAGAAAGTAGAAAGATAAGAATTATAGTACCGAAGAGGTTCAATTAATCAAGTAAAATTTATTTCCTGGTTGATTATGGATGTTCTGCATGTATCGACCATTTTAATCATGCAATACAATTTTTATAGATAAATAATAATTTTATTTTTTCAGGACTTCCTCCTGTTAGAGGAGTATTGCCATTTAGAGAAATGAATAATCCCAGAGGAAATTTGCAAAATCGTTTTGGCAGGCTTCACGTGAACAGTATGAGAAATTTGGGAGCGGGCGACACCTTCTTTCAAAATCCATTTATGTTTTGAGGAACTCAGTCCTTTTATAGAAATGTTTTTGTTTATTTTTAAATTTCATTTCGTCGATGATCGACTGCCGTTTTTTTCATATCTAGCTTAAAAGATATTTGATCAAATTATGACCTAGTAATAAACGGTAATTTTGTTTTTTTATATAGATAATCTAATTGTGTTAATATAGGACATATATTGTTCAAAATTTGATCATTCATCTTTCAAGCTACTGTTTTGTTTAGATTGTTTGTTGGCTCGTTAATTTGTTTGAAAGTTGTTTTGTTGTTTTGTTTCAGTTGATCGTTGACGATTTCATCCCATTTTTAAAATTATGACAGAAGACTGGTTGTTAATTTTATTTAATTATTTATGATTTGTATACAAGTTTCTACCATACGTGTATAAGTTCATAAATCTAATAATTATTGTCTGTTAACAAAAGCGAATGCGGAGCTATTGCACAAAACGCCAGTAATCAAGCCAAGTTTTGTTGACCAAAGTTTAACTTGTCATCACTTTACTATTTTAATCAACAATATTTCTTATCTTAATCATTTTTGTCTCTCAAAATCTTTTAAAAATTTCTGAAAAAATCCAATCTTTATTCGTATTTTTCATTATTATTTTCATCTCTCCATGAGACAAATGGATATAATATTTATTAACTATAACTTCCATTATTTAACTATTTAATCTCACATTTTGTTGAGAAATTTTAATATTTCTCAAAACATTTTGTAATGTTTGTTGTGTATGATGAATCTTATGAATAGTTTCATATTTACAGTACACAATATTTATGATTGATTAATCATATGCTAAGACCACACAAACGAAGTTCCTGAATAATTTGCAATTATCTTTGTCACGAACCTGTACTAAAATTTATTAAGTTAGAGTGAAATTTGAAAATATTTCTTTAATACTGAATGGGTTTGTAATGTAAAATCGAAGTTGGATCATTTTCATTAAGTACCTAGACATTCATCATCATCATCATCATCCAGCCTTCTGCATCCAAAGTTGAACGTAGGCCTCCCCTACCCAGTTGTACGGTTCTCAGCTTCTTGTAGCCAGTTGCCAGCGATTCTTTTGACATTGTTTGTCCATCGTGTAGGTGTTCTGCGTCTACTCCTTTTGTCAGCTCATGGTCTCCACTCTATCATTTTTCTGGTTCACCTCCCATCAGTCATTCTGGCCACATAGCCCGCCCAGTTCCGCTTAAGCCATGTTATGCGCTCGATAACATCCGTGACTCATGTCCTTCTTATTTCCTCATTTCTGACCATCTCTTAGTCATTCCCAGTAGTGACCTTTCCATTCTTCTTTGGGCTACTCTGAGGTTAGTTGCTGTGGCCTGGGTTAAGGAGAGTGTTTTGGCACCGTAAGTGATGACTGGGAGCACGCATTGGTCGAAGGTTTTTTTTATGCGATTTGATATGTTTCTCTTGAAGATGTTTGATATAGCTCCATATGCAGATGCCAAGGTAATTCTTCTTTGCAGTTCAGTGGCTTGGTTTAGAATTTCATAACCTAAGTATTTATATTTGTGGACTAGTATTATTTCGTTACCTCTGACCTTTAGGTTTTCACTTGGTATCAAATTTGTCATGAATTGCGTCTAACCAAAGTTCATGTTTAAACCGATTTCTTTGCAAACTGCATCTAACTCAGTAATCATAGTTCTAATCTCTCTTAAGTTGTCCGCTATTAGAGCTATGTCGTCGGCAAATCGCAGGTGGGAGAGTATTTCGCCGTCAATACAGATTCCTTTGGTGTCCCAGTCCAACTGCTTGAAAGTATGTTCCAGCACTGCCGTAAAAAGTTTGGCAGATAACGTGCCCCCTTATCTAATTCCTCTTTCGGCTTTTATACATTTTGTATCTTTATGCAATCTTACAGTCAAGGTAGCATTGCTGTATATGTCTTTAATCAGTTTAGAGTACCGATAGTCTAGACGGCTTTCCACCAGCGCTTTCATTACACTGCTTATTTCAATCGTATCGAATGCTTTGCGGAAGTCGACGAAGGCCAGGTCCAGGTGTTAGTTGTATTCGATGGATTTTTCTATAAGACCTTTTATACAGTGGCAAAGTTTGTCCTTAAACTCGCCTGTTGATAGTCCAATTTTCTTTCTAATCGATTTGTTATTATTCTTGTCAATAGCTTGTAGAGGTGGTTTAACAGGCTTATTTGTCGGTAGATTTCAAGATCTGTTGGATCGCCCTTCTTGTGTATTAAAATGGTTAGCGCATTGCGCCATCTTGTAGGTGATTCGCCTTGGTGCAGGCATAAGTTGAACAGTTCCTTTATTTTCTCTAAAAGTCTGTCCCCTCAAATCTTTACGGTTTCTATAGCAGTACCGTCTTCACCCGAAGCTTTCTTTTCATTTTCTTCAGTTCTTTTCTTATTTCATCTGTTGTTATATTTCCGATCCCTGGTTAACTATTCTTTTTCCAGAGTTACCTAAGTTTTCTGTTTGTTGATCATCAAGGTTTTATCGAATCTTGTATAATTCTGTATAGAATTCTTCTACTACCCTTAAAAATTCTTATTTGTTGGTGGTCATATTTCCATTTTTGTCTTTTAATTTGATTATTTCTTTTTTGCCTTTGTTTAATTTTCTCCTTAGAACTTTAAACTTTTATTATCTTCGATCGTTTGTTGGATTTGTTCACTTTTGTACTTTCGGTTATCTCTTCCGATAGATTTGAATATCTTCTTGTTTATCTCTCTAAGTTCATGGTGTTCTTTGTTTTTATCACTTTGCATTTTTCTCCTCTCTTCCATTAATGTTTGTGTTTGAGGACTCAGTCTATTCGTATTTGATTTCTTTTGGCTTTCCTCTATAGGTTCCAGTATAATGCCATTTAAGGTGTTGATATATTGGTGTGTGTTTTTCTTACTTTCAAGGATAGTGTTGATGTGTTCTTGGACTGTAACGTCCCTCAAGAATTGTTTCTTGTCGGTGATGATGAAATCGATATCATTTTGGATTTTTCCATATGGGCTCTGCCATGTCCATCTTCGATGATCCTTTATGTAGAAGAAGCTAATTTTCTAGCAGGAAACTAAGTAAAGTGCAACGCGTTCGTTTCTGCTCCCCCAACCAAATTTTCCCAGTGATGTTTCTGCAGCATCGGTACTTTCCCAATCTTAGCGTTGAAGTCACCGCATAATATGGTAGAATATGTTACTGTGTCATTTAGGGCTAATGTGATGTCATCGTAAAATTGTTCTACTTCATAGTACGCATGACCACTTGTCGGAGCATATACTTGCACAATATTTAAAGTGTACCTTTTGCTAAGCTTCAAGATTAGGAGAGACACTTTTTACTGATAAGATGTTGTTTTCTGTGTAAGAAGAAGCCGAAGCCTTTCATTGTTTCAGTTTGGCTACCTAGCTGATAGAACAGATGTCCTGATTTTAGTTTCTTCAGGCTTTCTCCTCGTTGCTTTACCCCACTCACACCCACTACATCCCATTTGATTTTCTATATTTCTGTTTCCATCTCAATTACTTTTTCTTCTGTTGATATGGATCTAGCATTGTAAGTGGTGACATTGAGCGTTAGGAGCCTTTTACGTTTAGTACGGTTTCTTGTCATAGTCTTGTCCCCCCAGAATCGGCGAGACTGACTAAAAATTTAGTGCTAGATTCTGGAAATATTTTCCTACTCGCCTGGGGTAAGTAATCCCTTTTGAGAAAATGAATTATATCAAATTGTCTAGGTAAAATCTTAGTAGTTGACCGCCTAAATTATTTGCAGCGAAAGTTATTTGATTCATTCTACCAACCATGAGAAATACAATGTAATATTGTAATAACATAGTTTTTTACAATTTGGTAGATTTATTTATTACTGCTAAGTACATGAAGTTGTTTCCTACTCGAAACTTATATCATAGTTATAGGTATCGCTTATGAATTTCCGGAATAATTATGGATATGCATCATGAATTTTAAACGTGTCTCTAGTAATACAGAAAATGATTATTAGAGGAACCCCCCCAATACTTTTGGAAGAAGAAAATTCATAAATATTATATGCTCGGTAGAATGTAAACTTTCACTGAACTAATATAATATAATTACAGTTATAGTTCATGTTTAAATGCCTATTTATGTAACAAAAAATTTGAACTATGAATGTTTATTAATTTGTTCCATTGTTTTATCAGGGTGTACTTTTCTTTACTCATTACTCTAATAGATTCCACTTATTTTAAATTTCCATAACTAATAGGTGATTTTTGAACATGTAACCATAATTTTTTTCAAGTGATAACAAGTTAATACATCTTATCCAAAGTAAGGACATGCATCCAATTTCAACAAATATAAAATAATGATTTAGAATTATTTTTAGTTCGAATAGTTTCTCTAAGTTTCTTCATAGTCGTTACTGTTAAACTGATTTTTACAGGACTACGTGTTAGAATATAATAATGACTTATAACATGTAACATTCAATTCAGTTTTTTTCAATATAATAATATGATCTTATATTACTTGGATAGTGCTTTATTTGTGGTGTTGTGATTTTATTCACAATAATATGCTTTCTAATAATTTTTAATTCTCAATTCCAGTTCTTCTAGAATTCGCTATGTATTCTACAAGTACTATTTCTGTTTTTCAAAACTACAAAAAAGTATGAAATTGAAAAATCGGTTAGATAGGAATCATGTCACCTGTATGCTTACAGTACCGATCATGGCCAGTAAATAGTTTTTTAATTATCCCTTTCAGTACGGTGCCTTATTTGATTGTACTGTCCCTACCGCCGACACATTTTGGATTGTCTCTGCGCCTGTTGACGTGTATGTACGTCTCTATAATAAAAGTTTAAAAAAACAGTAACAGGGGAACCACACAGTGAAAGAACTTTATTACATAATAAAAACCAAAGATTTAAATGCTAAATATATAACAGAAAAGAACTCAGGACTAAACTAAAAGAAAATAGAAGTAAGAAGATAACTTTCAAAAGTCGGCTACTTGGTGATAAATCTAGAGTTAACAACTTCTCTTCAAACATTTCAATTTCGATGAATGTTTTTCAGAAAGGGGATGAAACTCAACAAGAACGAAAAGACACATCTAAAAATGATATAGATAACAAGGAATATATTAACAAAGTGATTCAGACCAATGATCTATCGACTTTTCAAAACTGCAATATCTCCATCCAATTCAATAGCAAATAAAATCAAATCACGCCGATCAAGTGAGAGAGACAATAATAGAATCTGAGATTATTCGGACAATGATAGTGGTTGCGAAAGAGCTCTTAACAATTACTCCACAATCAGGTCCTTGGAGGGTCTTCCCAAAAAATCTTTGGGTCTCAATGGCCACAAAAATATTGGTAACACATGTTTCATGAATAGTTTTATCCAATGCCTATCAAACACAAGGTGGCTATTAGAATATTTAAATAACATAAGAGATATTAATATAAACATCTAGCATGAAAGGAGCACTAATTAAAGCATTTGCTGAAGCTATTAAAGACGGTTCAGATAGATTGGTTAATATAGTATCATTGAAAAGTCAGATTCAGCGATTTACTTCAAGGTTCATCGGTTACGCTCAACATGATGCACAGGAATTGCTTCGTTACCTATTAGTAGGATTCGCGAAGATGTCAACAGGGTATATGAAAAACCAAAAGCCCATATTAACAGAAATTGATGACAAACTTAGTGACAGTAAGAAAGCACAAGAACCTTGGTTAAGATATCCGAGAATGGACAACTCCAAGATTGTGGATAACTTTGTCGATCAATTAAAATCAACACTCAAGTGCACACACTATGGTCACTGTTCAGTTACCTTCGATCCCTTTTGGGATTTATCCCTTTCCATACCACAAAGAACAGGTCAATTACGACTTTCACAATGTTTAGATTCGTTTACAAGAGAAGAAACACTCGACTGTGATGAGGAACCATCATGTTCGAAATGTAAGGAACGAAGACGATGCACTAAATCATTCTCAATTCATAAATTCCCGAAAATATTGGTGATTCACCTGAGGCGCTTTTCGCCAACAGAAAGATTTATGGGAAAACTTAATGTTTCAATAGATTTTCCAATAGAAGGGCTTGAATATGAGCCATTGCGAGGCTGATAATGTGGCACCCTGTAGGTACAACCTCTACGCTATATCAAATCACAGTGGAACCACTTACAATGGTCACTACACAGCATATTGCCCTACGGGGGACAGTGGCACGAATATAACGATTCAAGGGTGCTATTAATATTGTGGAAATCTTTAGTCAGTGAAGAAGCATATGTTCTCTTCTATGAACAAGATGGCACAAAGTCCCACCTTTAAGTTTAATAATTTTTGGTTTTTAAATTGCATATTTTCATTTTAAACCAATGTCTTATTTGGTTTTTCTGCAAAATTTATTTATATATACATTTTTGATCAATTGTTAAATAAATTTTTTATTGTCTTTATACGTAATCTTGAAACAGAGCACTGCACATAGATCGATAGATCGACGTCACATTCTCTACACATGTAGCTGCTTTCTTTTCTTTGCTCCTGCCTCTGAGAGCAAACTCTGCATCTCCTAGTGGCGCTTTTTTCCCTCTTTCCTTGGAATCAATTGCGGAAAATGCCGCTCTGTCAATATTGCATTCCCTTGATCATTGCCTTAATTGCTGAAATCTGGTAAAAATGTTTTTATTAGAAACGTTGATTGCGAAACTTAGTGCTTTAAAATACCTCACCAATAACTGCCGAATAACTTCTAAGTGGAACTCTGCAACTGGAACCTTATCTGCATTGTGCGTCAAAACATTGCGTGGGCATTTAGTGAGGTAACATCCAGCGAATGAAAGAATATATTGATTTAAACATGTAATCAATGCTACTAATCATCATGTCTGACCTGTCGACTGTACCCTTATGCCTGTTATACTCTACAACACATACATGTTTCTCTATGTTTTCGTTTGTAACTCTGCTTATCATAGGGAGTGTTACAATTTTATTTTCATACATAATGACATCGCGGCGGTTTTTCCATTTCAGTGTCAAAACATAGTTTCGCTGCTTCTCCAGTTTTTAGCTTCTGTTCAAATAATGGCATTTGTTTTTGGTTTTGTCGTACTGTGCCGCAAGAGTTCGTTTTGTTTTGGAACAGGTAATTTGACAGAGATGGACTGGTATAAAAATTATCAGTAAACAACGAATGCCCTTTGATTAAATAAGGGCTTAACTCTTTTGTGCATAAGGATCCAAAATTTAAATAATCGTTTTGTTCAGTTTGTTGCACAATGATGCACAAAGGGTGAGGGCAGAAGAAGGCTGTGTGACGGTTTGTTTGTGCAAGGGAAACTTAAAAACTATCACAAACAATATGTTTAATGTTGTGTCTTACCATATAGTTTTTGTTCAGTTTTTTATTATTATTGTTGCTTATAAAACATCTTTGTAATAAAGTGTTTCTGATAATGTCAATACAGTGAAGTGGTTCGAATTTTAGAACACCCCATTTTGTCAGTTTCACAAGTCTTTTTTTGAAATTTTGTTATGTAATATCAACCAAAATAAATAAAAATCAATGCAATTAGGATCTAAAACAAGTTTTAAATGATGTGCCTCAAAGAGTTCATAGTTTAGCAACAACTGCTCCCGTAACACCCAGATTCTGATTTTATTGGTCATGCCCGTTCTGAAATCACAAAGAACGTATAATTTGATTCAAAGGCGATGTCTTTTAGTTTTAATGTATTGTTTGAAAGACAACCTTCCTTTGAACAAAACCATACTCTCGTCTATAACAAAGTTCTGGAAAGGATAAAAGTGGTTTTGAAAGTTTGTTTTTAATTTTTGCATTATCTGGTCAATTTTTTGCAGACGATTATTTACTTGCACTTCCTCGTTTTTACAAAAGTGCAAATAACGGCGAATTAGGAAATACCCTACTCTTGACATCCTTTGAGGAAAAATCGCCGTACGTAATAAATTATCCTGAGATGAGTACTCCTTCATTTCTAATTTCTTGACGCGTGACATCAACATAGCTTCTGTTGAACAGCATTCCTATTAGTTTCCATCAAAGTTACATTTACTATTTCTTCCGAGAACAGGCTCAGATAATAATCTACTTCTTTTGACTCTGGAGTCAGGTTGTTTCTCTTCAAGCCACTTTCACTTTGGTCAAATTTGTGTACTCGAGGGATAAATTCGTTCTTGGTCCAAATTAATTCCAGATTGCTTCGTTGCAAAACAGCTTCTAAATCCTCTGGTTCCTCATTTTCTGTTACTTGTTCGGGCTCGTGATTTTCGTCAATCGAAGAGACTGCTGAAATAACACTTTGACTTTCTGAATCAGCGTGGTACTCCCTGTCGCTGTTCTGAAATGCCTCTTCTTCACTAAGGTACAAATCATCCTCATCCGCAGCGTTTAAAATTTGTCTAATCTCACGTTCGTCCATGCCACAATAATCGAAACCTCATTGTTTACGCTTTTGATCACGCGTTGGCCTTTCGGAAGGACCGACACGCTCTTCCGATGATATGTCGAATAAGATTAACAACGCCAGCATAAAATACAAGCACGAGGCAGACGATCTAAAGTTTCTTCAGGCTTTCTCCTCGTTGCTTTACCTCACTGTCACCCACTACATCCCATTTGATTTTCGACATTTCTATTTCCATCTCAATCACCCTTTCTGCTCATAGAGATCTAGCATTGTATGTGGCGACATTGAGCGTTTGGGGCATTTCCAGTGAATCTAAAGTTGACCTACAATTGCGACGATCGTCTGTGCTGAAACGCAAGTTTCTGAAGGTATCGCATCTATGAGACAGTTGGCCAATGGATACGATGTCGTATATATACGTCAGCCGGCGCGGGTACATTTTTTAACTGAAGGATAAATCTGTCGGCTGTACGAAAGGGTTAATATCCATCAAAAGCCACTTATTGTTATGATAGCTTAGTTCAATCAAATCGATAATAGAGATAAGGTACTAATAGATTATGTGTTTAAAGTTTATATTATTGAAGATGTTTTCGCTTGCAATTTTTCACTAGATACAATTGTTTACAGTATTAAGTTTTGATATGTGAAAACAATGTATCTGACAATGTAAATATGTGAACACAATATTATTAGCTTCTGAATCTGTAACCAGTTTAACTTGATACACAAATTTATAAACCGATCATACTTTTAGAATTAGATGTATTGTTAAGATCTAGAAACTGTTCATGAATGTTACAAATAAAGAAAGTACTGCTACTTTAACATATTCTTAGAGTCATTTTGAGGGTATAAAAAATAAACATGTTTGTTTAAAAATATTAAAATCCTATAACACAAACCAAAATTGTCACCGTTATAAAAATGGTTTTGACAAAATTTTGTTGTACACTTTTAAATGAAATGAAAATAAATAATTGCGCCAAATGTAATAAATAGGGCAAAAAGTATCGAGTTGAATGATTTCTGACCCGAGGTGTGATAAAAACTAAAAGTTAAGTTAAAGCTTTTATGTCAATGACATATTCATTAACGAAGTGTACAACATAGTGCAGACTATTTTAGTTGATTCATTGGTGCCTTGCTTTGGATAGATTCTGGCGTTATGCGCAAAAAGCTTAATTAACTGATCAATACTGTACTGTTAATGTGATTTTTTTTATCGCGGAAAAAATATTGAAACTGATTTATTGTAAAACAATATTAGCGTTTCAATATTTGTTCGCATGTCGATTATTGTTATTATTCTTATATAGTTTTATTTTCTATGTCTGTGGATAATGTGCGAATAATACATTATTTTTATTATATGTTTGTTTTATTTTGTAGCTTAAAAATATGATTTGGGTCCATCGGAATGTAAACTAAAAAGAAAAATTGCATATTTTTTTCGTCAAAATCATTGTTTATTTGATTTATAAGCCTATTATATGTTCTACGACTCCATGCTTATTTCGAAACCTGAATTAATTATTATAATATAATATTATTTCTTTCCTGTATAATATGCATCAGTCTATTCGCATAGATTTTTTTAAATACTTTTGAGAAAAGTGATAGAAGACTTTGGCGTCTATAATGACGCTTCTTCAGGTTGAATATATGATTTGTTAACCCCCAGGTAGAGTTATGCTCCTAACGTTCATACATCCGTTTCTTGCAATGGCGGAGCCTGTAACGAGTTATTTTTTTTGAAGCATTTTGGATTGATTTTATTTTGTGGTATTTTAATTTTAATAAGTGTATATAATTCGTTACTTACTTTCTAACTTTAATTTCTGGTACCGTTTCAGTCCCGTAACATTAATTTAAGTATTTATTTCATTAGTAATTCAAAAGCCATGAATTAACATCTAAAGAAATATGTAAAATTTATTAAATTCAAAATTTAAATTATCGAGGACGCCCGGTATATAAACTTTTAAATAAAACCAAAGCCGTCCAGTATAGTAGAAATATTTCTTGCTGTAAGTAAATCGATTCAAGTTAATTCCCTCACCACCGTTATCGCCAAAATTTTTAGGTAGGAATTAAATTATAAATTCCAAAAATCGAGCGTTTCTGAGGAGCTGAATCGAGATATGTCTCGCTGTCTACCTGTGGGCGTTTAAAAGTTTTTTGCAATTTGCTACCGCGTGTCAGTCAAGTTATTAAATTCATAGTTTTAAAAGTCTAGTTTCCGACCGTCCCTTATTTTCTGAGTAAGTAATTTATTTTGAAAACCAAATAAAATATTACGCAGAGTTTTAAAAGTTTTATATTTAATTTCAGTAAACGATTTAGTAGTTTGGCTATTTAAGAATATAATACCGTATTTTGGTAAGCCGTTTTTTTTGAAGCGATAAAAACAAAATTTATTTACAGTTTTCATTATTGCGTTCTTTATATTGTTCTTTGGAATTTGTGTCTGTTTCGGAGAATGAAAATGTTTTTCGTTACATATGAAAGGTTACAAATTATATGTAAAAGTATTATACAAGCAAATCGCCCAAAACTGGTATTCTTACCTGAAGGTCCCGGACGATCTTCTGCGGGGTTGCAACCCTTCTTCGAAGTGATATAATGGACTGTATCAGGGGTTCAATGGGTTTTATTAAGGTTTTCGGCACTAGCGCGGTAAATACACTACTTTGAACTGTTCTGCTTCTCGTTTTGAGAACTGGGTTTTTTAAATTAAACATAATGTGTATATACCGTGTGTCCGCTAGGTATAAAAATACCACCAACGATTTGCTTGAGATTTAAACATTTAAATTTTATTATTAAATAACCTTACATATTAACTATATATCATAACCAATTAAAATAAAATTAATGAATACTTAACATACCCTCCACCAAAATACATAGTATTTTAACTAACTTATTTAGAACATGTTGGTAAAGGACATAACTTTACCGTTGGTCTTTGAAGAAGACCCAGAGTGGTTCTGACATTAGCAACTCTTGCAATACCATCAGAACCCGGAAATAACTTCACAATTCTTCCCAATTTCCAATTTAAAGATGGGACATTGTTATCTTTAATAATAACTAGGTCGTTAAGTTTGAGTGGAATTTGTTGATTTAGCCATTTATTTCGCTGTTGGAGTGTATTTAAATATTCACTATGCCACCGTTTCCACACATCTTGCTGTAGTCTTTGTATAAGCTGCCATCGATCCAACTAGTTCATATTTAAATGGGAAAGATCTGGATCGGCAACTGCCGTTGGCGGCTCTAACATAAGAAAATGACTTGGGGTTAACACGGATAAATCATTGGGGTCTGAACTTGAAGAATAGAGCGGCCTGGAATTGAGAATAGCTTCAATCTGAGCTAATAGGGTGTAAAACTCTTCAAAACTTAAAACTTGAGAGCCAACAACTCGAAAAATATGGGTTTTAACAGACTTGATTCCCGCTTCACTAAGACCGTTAAAATGGGGACCGGACGGAGGAGAAAATGAAAATTTTATTTTTTCTGATCCACAAGCCTTTTGCATATATTCATGAAGAATGCGAGAAGCCCCTACAAAGTTGGTTGCATTATCACAAAAAATATGGGTGCATCTGCCTCGAACGGGCAACAAACCGACGCAAAGCAGCAATAAACGCATCCGAAGAGAGACTTGATACTAACTCCAAGTGTACGGCTTTTGTGGCGAAACACACAAAAATACAAATATAGGCCTTTTGTGACTTAATTCCACGTCCTTTAAGGGGAGTGACTAAGAAGGGACCTCCATAATCAGTGCCTACACAAGAAAATGGTTTAATTTGGTTGACGCGGGTAGGAGGTAAGTTTCCCATGAAAGGTTCGTGGGCCACAGGTTTCAGTTTAAAGCATCGAATACAGCGGCTCAACACACTCCGAATTGCACGTTTGGAAGAGAGAATCCAAAAATTCTGAGCAATTAGGAAATGTAAGTGCTGTAAACCTGGATGAAAATATGTTTTATGAACGGACTCAATTATTAAATCTGTCAAACGATGTTGACGGGGTAGAATTGCTGGAAATTTTGTATCATAAGACAATCCTGAGAACTTCAAGCGTCCCCCCACCCTCAAAACACCCCCGCTGTCCAGAAAAGGACTCAACTTTCTAAAAGGTTTTGATAAGGTGGTGCCTGCTTCCAAATTTTCAATTTCTTGTGCGAAACAAATATGTTGCACTCGTTTTGTGAGAACCATTAAAGCTTTGTGGAGTTCTGAGTCAGTGAAATAATCCAATGATTTATTTTGAGGATTTCTTAAATTTGCTACAAAGCGTAGCGCATAAGCAATAATTCGTTGAATTTTACTCAAGGATGAGTATTTGTCCAATAGAAGATCTAATGTGTCCAAAGACATAAGTGTTACAAGAACTGAGGGTTTTTCTTCCGGACAGGAAACTGGAGAAAATTTAGGATTGGACCATAGGGGCTTTGGAGACATTAACCAAGGAGGCCCCTCAAACCACAACGGATGATTAAGAATTTGACTGGGCATAAGACCACGAGAGGCACAATCGGCTGGATTATCGGAGCTTTCAACAAAATGCCAACGGTCAGGGGGAACCTTTTCTTGTATGTGAGCTACACGATGACCGACGAAAGTTTTCCAGCGGGAAGCGGGTGATTTAATCCATGATAGGGTTACCATTGAATCAGACCAAGCAAAAATTTCACTAATTTGGAGGTTGTCTCGGAATGCGTTAAGGACAAATTCTATTAAATTGGAGAGTAGAACAGCTGCACACAGTTCTAGTCGGGGAATTGAAAGAGTTTTAAGTGGGGCCACTCTAGATTTAGCGGCAATTAGGCAGATTTTGGAAGCGTTATTCTCTGAAGTAAATTTAAAATATATTACACTGGAGTACCCTTTCTCTGAACTATCTGCAAAGCCATGCAGTTCACAAGAAATATATTTATTAGGTAAGCAGCGAGGAATATTAATATGTGAGAGGAGCGGAAGTTCAGTTTTATACTGATTCCATTTGTCGACTATGTCCGAAGGGGGTATTTGATCCCAATCTAAACCCAAACTCCAAAGTCGTTGTAAGAGATGTTTAGCTAGGAATGAGAGTGGAGCTAAGAACCCAAGGGGGTCATACATTCGAGCAACTTCTGAGAGTATTATACGTTTAGAACAGAATCTGTCAAGGGGTTGAATATCATAAGAGAAAACATCTAAGGAGTTATTCCACCGCAATCCTAAAACTTTTACCACAAGGTCATGGGAATCAAAAGAAGACAAGGAGTGTTGGCAAACCTCAGCAGGGAGACACTGCATTAACTGGGGATTATTACATGCCCATTTTCGAAGAAGAAAACCTCCTCTTTCCAGCATCGAAATTAATTCTGATTGAAGAAGTTTGGCTTCCTGGAGAGTTGAGGCACCTGTGATAATATCGTCAATATAGATATCAGAGGATAAACACTTTGCAGCTCGAGGAAAATTTTCCCTTTCCTCTTGTACTAACTGCTGAATTGTACGAAGGGCCAGGAAAGGAGCGGACGATACTCCATAAGTAACAGTAGTAAGCTTAAAATCTTGGACGGGATCTTCCGGAGCGAAGCGCCAAAGAATTCTTTGGTAATTCTGGTGCTCTTCCGATATTGATATTTGCCTATACATTTGCTTAATATCAGCAATAAAAGTAAAAGGATGAAGTCGGAATCGCAATAAAATTTCGATTATATCCTTTTGCAACTTTTGCCCTATGAAAAGAGTGTCGTTCAGCGAAAAACCTGCAGGAGATTTGCAGGAAGCATCAAATACAACCCTAAGCTTGGTTGTAGCACTATTAGGATTTATGACGTAATGATGTGGGATATAATAGATTTTGTCGAATGAAGAAGTAGGAGAGGTCTCAACCATGTGACCATTGGAAAGATAATCTTTCATAAAGCTGTTATATTCATTGTAAAGCTGGGAATTTTTCAAAAGACGGTTTTCCATATTTTTCAATCTCTTTAGAGCAGATATTCTGGTATCTCCAAAAAATGGATCCGCGGTTTTGAAAGGAAGAGTAACACTGAAACGACCCGTAGATATTCTTTTATGAGTTTTTTGGAATATCATTTCACATTTTTTATCATCATCAGAAATAGGTAAAGACCGAGGAATACTTTCAAGTTCCCAAAATTTTTGAAGGGTATTGTCGAGGGATGTAAGACATGATGAAAGAAAAGAGTGTGAGACTAATGGTTTATTAGCGGTATTTATTTTCCCCATCAAAATCCAACCAAATTGAGTGTTAACAGCAATCGGTTCCCCTTTTGCTGTTTGAACTTTGTCAGGTTTAAAGATTTTTGCAAATATATCGGATTCCAGTAACATATCTATAGGAGATGAAATGTTAAACATCTTATCAGCCAATTCCAACTTAGAAATACAGGGAAATGTATCGACTGAAAATGATTGGACGGGCATATTGTTACAGATTGTTGACACTATTTGAGCATCCAAATTGAATAAGGGAGTTGACTTATTCAAAGGTTTTAAAATACAACTTAGAGACTTGTTAGAGAAAGTTCCAATATCTTCGACTCCTCCTATTTGCATAGGAGTGTTACATCTGGGCAGACCCAATCTGCTGGCACATTTATCAGTAATTAAAGAAACTTGACTACAGCTATCAATTAAAACTCTAACCTGTTGATAGTTTCCACGGCAATCCAGTACCTCAACCCGGGCAGTAGGAAGTAAATTAGTAGAACGTACTGACGTGTGTAAGACAGAGGCGATTTTAGGATCAATGGGATCTAAACTAGAAATCTGAGTTGAATTGGAAGAAGAGGGAGCATCTATAGCAGTCATATTGCTATTTACTAAAGGTTGTTGATCGAAATGTAAAAGAGTGTGATGTCTTTTATTGCAAATTCTACAACCACCATTAGAAGTACAATTCTTCGAAGTATGTTTGGTACCTAAACAATTAGTACACCACTTGTATCGTTTGGATATCTCGTATCTTTCCTTTGGGTGCTTGGCACAAAAATCAGGACACTTATAAATTGAGTGATTATTTTTACAAATCACACAGTTAGTTAGATCTGCAACATTAGCAAGACATGCAGAATTGTACGGTTTAACATTTTTTATTTGATATTTACTTGAGTTAGTTCTCTTAGGAGGTTGGATTAAAACAACTGAATCGTAAGCATCGCATTGCCTTTCAAGAAATTTATATAAATCATCATATTTAGGAATTTCGGATGCAAAAGTGGCATTTTCTTGTTCGAATCGCTGTAAAGTTTCCGAATCAATTTTTTTGCTTAAAAGGTGAAATAGTACAAAATCCCACTCTCGGACCGGTAACCCCAAATTTTTTAGAGCTTCCAAGTTATCAAAAAAAAGTGCCAAAAGCTGTCTAAGATATTTTGGGTTCTCCGAAGTTAATTTTTGAGAATTATAAACCTGTTCCCAATAAAATATGGCTAACGCACGCGTATTCTGATAATGCTTAATCAATTTACTGAAAGCTAAGTCATAATTAGCTTCTGTAAGTTTAATATTTTTAATGAGAATTAAAGCGTCGTCAGACAGGGACGACATTAAATATCTAAATTTTTCAATTTTTGTAAGAGATTCATTAGTATCTATAAGACTTGAAAAGATCAAAAAATGTTGGCCATAATTTTAAATCTCCTGAAAAAACCGGTATATTCAATTTTGGCAGCTTTACATTTGAACCTTTGTTCTTGGAATGCAAGGTAGAGTTAGTATCAAACAAATCAGAATAAACACTCATTATATGAAAATATTTATTATCTACTTCCTGTCTGATCAATGTTTCAATATTCAGATCTGCCTCCTCATTTGCAACGAGAGCAGTAATAATTGTAGAATGCTGAAGGTTAAAGTCACTGTAAAATGTTTTTAATTCAGCATATCTAGCTTTAAAATGGTTATGAGCACTTTGATCCCCCTCTGCCTGTATGGCAAGATCATGCAGTATCGAAATTCTATCAGAGGCTGAGTCTCTAAGAGCTTTTGCTTGACGCAATCTAGCTGCCATTGTGATACAATAATAAGATTGATCAGATTCTAATATATAAAACTATATAAAACTTTCGAACACAGAAATAATGAATTTCAATTGATAAATATATTATGTAGGCACATACAGATTAAAGTTATACAACTCAAGCTAAAATACCTGATTTGAGAAATTAAATTAACGTGTCTAATGAATATTTCACTCAATCTTTATACTACCTAATAATCTGAGACACCTAAATTATAAGACCAATACACAATAGGTATGTATCTAATAAGTGAATAGAGAGATAAGATTCAATCTTTAATTCAATAATTATTTTCTATTGAGTTGAATCCAATAAATTATAAATATTTAGTACACTTGAGAATGGATCTGTTTAAAGAGAATAAATGGGCCAAACTGTATTAATAAAGTGAACTTATTTTTATTTAAACTAAGTATATTATGTTTAAATAGTCAAATTTCGAAGAAAGTAAAAACTACTAATTATCGAGAATGCTAATGCCAGTTAACCTTGAAACTTATAAAAAGTTGATTTAAAATTTATATTTTCAAATTTCACAAGTTTGAAAATTAATATCCTGGGAGAAGTGACCAAAAAATGTTTCGGAGAATGAAAATGTTTTTCGTTACATATGAAAGGTTACAAATTATATGTAAAAGTATTATACAAGCAAATCGCCCAAAACTGGTATTCTTACCTGAAGGTCCCGGACGATCTTCTGCGGGGTTGCAACCCTTCTTCGAAGTGATATAATGGACTGTATCAGGGGTTCAATGGGTTTTATTAAGGTTTTTGGCACTAGCGCGGTAAATACACTACTTTGAACTGTTCACTTCGACAACTGTTCTGCTTCTGGTTTTGAGAACTGGGTTTTTTAAATTAAACATGATGTGTATATACCGTGTGTCCGCTAGGTATAAAAATACCACCAACGATTTGCTTGAGATTTAAACATTTAAATTTTATTATTAAATAACCTTACATATTAACTATATGTCATAACCAATTAAAATAAAATTAATGAATACTTAACAGTGTCTGAACCTTCAATATATTGAAATTGCATTTTGATTTTGCGATTTAGATTGTTATACATATTGTCCTGTTTCAAATTACCCAATTACATATTAGATTTTTTTCTTTTTTCCGATAATTGGATATAGAAAACAGACTGTGGGACGGATCAGAGGCTGTTGCCACTAGCCGTCTCCCTTTCAGAACGAGCATAGTTTCCTCTAAATTACCTTTGATTTAATGAAATTATCTGTCTCGGCTCTTACTTCGTGGAATCTACTCATATTAGTGTTTTAAATGGAACTCACGGTTTCTAGTTAATACCAAAATATAATGAAAAAAAATTTGTAGTAACTTCTGGTACAGTCGGGTCAAATCCTCTCGAAGATTTTTTATTGAAATTAACTGACTCGACCCTTACTTCGTGGAATCTACTCATATTAGTGTTTTAAATGAAACTCACGGTTTCTAGTTAATACCACAATATAATAAAAATTGTTGAAAATTCTAAACCGTGAGTTTCATTTAAAACACTAATATGAGTAGATTCCACGAAGTAAGGGTCGAGACAGTTAATTTCAATAATAAAAATTGTTGAAAATTCTAAAAAAATGACAATTGTTTCGATAAATCAATATCATCGTCAGAATGACAGAAGTTACATTTCATTTGATGCCTACCTGATGTTTCGTAGTTACTTTTGGCTAGACCAAGAAGTGATTGGTGGTGATTGACTTAATATATGTTAATAGAAAAAAGAAGAAGATGTGATATTACAAATATTGAAGCTTAGATATTATGAGCCCTATGGTGATATCCTGGATATCATTGTTCCAATTAAGATCAGTATAACTGTGCAATGATATAGAAAACCAGGAAATCTATATCTGCTGATCTTTACAATTATCACTTAAAAGACAGTTTATTAGTGGAGAACTCCCTAGATTTAACTGTTCATTGACAACTTCATATTGTGGGTTTCTTAAATGTCTTCTAATTTCCAATTCTTCAAGGAAATCCAGTTCTTGTTTCTTTTCACAAATATGCAGCACTTCTAGTTTTGTGTTAGGTGTCAAGTAGATGTTTTGCGTAGTGGGATTTATCTGGTTGTTTTAATCTGTATGCTCGTAAGTGTTCACTGTATCGGATTTCAAAATTCCTAAGTGTCTGACCCAAATAGACAGCATTACATTCTGGACATTTGAGTTTATATATACCTGACTTCTTTAATGGTGGTATTTTTGTTTTTACATTTAACAATTTTGTACTAACGTTACTTTCTGTTTTAAAAGAAATTGTTGTATTCGTTGCTGAAGATATTATCTTTGAAATATTATTAGAAATATTTCCTGCATATGTGATGGTTTTATAAGTTTTTATTTCATCAGTTTGTTTAGGAAATATTAGTTGTAATGCCACTTTTTCCTCTTTTTTATTAATTAGCTTATTTATCATATCTAATGGATAACCGTTGGATGTTGCTATTGGAACTGAAAAAGCTCTATGTATCATTGAATTATATACCGCTAGTTTATGGGACATGGGGTGATTGGAATTAAATGGAATTGTCACATTAGTCTGTGTTGGTTTTCGGTAAATTGAATAATCAAGTACATTATTAACTCTTTGAATTTTTAAATCAAGAAAATTGATTGAGCTATTTTCTTCAATTTCTAATGTCAATTTAATTTTTGGGTGTAAATTATTGATGTGGTTGAAAAATACATCTAATTGTCGTTCACTACCCATAAAACAAGCTAATATGTCATCTACATATCTATACCAAAATAAAACATTTTTTGAAATATTACTTTCAAAGATCTTTCTTTCTAAATTGTCCATAAAAATGTTTGCCAAAATAGGTGATATAGGGCTTCCCATTGGCAAACCTTCATTTTGAATATATATCTTATTGTCAAATACATCTAATTGTCGTTCACTACCCATAAAACAAGCTAATATGTCATCTACATATCTATACCAAAATAAAACATTTTTTGAAATATTACTTTCAAAGATCTTTCTTTCTAAATTGTCCATAAAAATGTTTGCCAAAATAGGTGATATAGGGCTTCCCATTGGTAAACCTTCATTTTGAATATATATCTTATTGTCAAAAGTGAAATAATTTTGATGTGATAATTCCATTTAATTCCAATCACACCATGTCCCATAAACTAGCGGCATATAATTCAATGATACATAGAGCTTTTTCAGTTCCTATGAACAAATGTAATTTTGATAGAGAGATTAATACAATTAGACAAATAGCAACATCCAACGGTTATCCATTAGATATGATAAATAAGCTAATTAATAAAAAAGAGGAAAAAGTGGCATTACAACTAATATTTCCTAAACAAACTGATGAAATAAAAACTTATAAAACCATGCAGGAAATATTTCTAATAATATTTCAAAGATAATATCTTCAGCGACGAATACAACAATTTCTTTTAAAACAGAAAGTAACGTTAGTACAAAATTGTTAAATGTAAAAACAAAAATACCACCATTAAAGAAGTCCGGTATATATATAAACTCAAATGTCCAGAATGTAATGCTGTCTATTTGGGTCAGACTCTTAGGAATTTTGAAATCCGATACAGTGAACACTTACGAGCATACAGATTAAAGCAACCAGATAAATCCCACTACGCAAAACATCTACTTGACACCAATCATTCACCTGACACCTAACACAAAACTAGAAGAGCTGCATATTTGTGAAAAGAAACAAGAACTGGATTTCCTTGAAGAATTGGAAATTATAAGACATTTAAGAAACCCACAATATGAAGTTGTCAATGAACAGTTAAATCTAGGGAGTTCTCCACTAATAAACTGTCTTCTTAAGTGATAATTGTGAAGATCAACAGATATAGTTTTCCTGGTTTTCTATATCATTGCACAGTTATACTGATCTTAATTGGAAAAATGATATCCAGGATATCACCATAGGACTAATAATATCTAAGCTTCAATATTTGTAATATCACATCTTCTTCTTTTTTCTATTAACATATATTAAGTCAATCACCACTAATCACTTCTTGGTCTAGCCAAAAGTAACTACGAAACATCAGGTAGGCATCAAATGAAATGTAACTTCTGTCATTCTGACGATGATATTGATTTATCGAAACAATTGTCAATTTTTTAGAATTTTCAACAATTTTTATTATATTGTGGTATTAACTAGAAACCGTGAGTTTCATTTAAAACACTAAGACCGTTGATTTATTTTAGTTCTAAATTATATATAGTTTTAACTAACCGGCAATTTAAAAATTGAAAACCGACTGTGGGACGGATCAGAGGCTGTTGCCACCAGCCGTCTCCATTTCGTCTCCCTTTCGGAACGAGCATCGTTTCCTCTAAATTTCCTTTGATTTATCTTAGTTCTAAATTGTATATAGTTTTGTCTGACCGACAATTTGGAAAATTCAAAACTGAGTGTGGGGCGGATCAGAGGATGTTGCCACCAGCTGTTCCACTCTGTAATAATTTCGTTTCATTTTTTTCATCTATTCTAAGACACAGTTGTTTTATTTTGCTTTTATTTGGGTAACCGCTGTCCTATCTTCCGACCAAAATCTTAGAATAATTTTAACCGATAATTTGAAAATGTACAAACTGATTGCGGGGCAGAACAGAGGCCGTTGCCACCAGCTGCCCAACCGTCAGACGGGAGTAACTTATTTTATGGTCACTCATTTTGTTTAGAAAAGTGTATTTTCTCCTACAATAATAAGATTCTCAACAAAGTCTGAGGCTGTGCCACAGGTTGATTGATAATCTAGTTTATGTTCATTAGTTTTTTTTTGTTATAAACTGGTCTGGTCGCACTTTCCCACCTGTCCCGATTGACCATCCCTACCGCGAAGATAGTTATATCCCGTTTACTACTGTGATAGGTAATTATTGTTTTACTGTTGCTTACCGCATAATTACAAACTGCTTATACCGCTTCCGCTGTTATTAACAATTGCATTCGCTTGCTTACACCTGGTTTATTGTGTCATTGCTTACATTCCTTAATACCGGCAAATTTCGCAAGTGCATAAACACATTTGCTTACTGTATATATTTAACTGATTCGGTACTGCTGGAAAATAATCAGAAATTGTTGAGTGTTATTTTGTATACATATTTTAAATAGGACTTGTAATATACAAATAAATACCATCAGTGTTTTCTTCATATCCCGTAGCATCGCCGTCTAAGGGTTATAGTTTTGTAGACGTGTTAAATTCAACGAGACCCCTGGAATTTTCCGTAATCTCTATCTGAGGCTACCTGGAACTCTTGACGCTAAGGGTCAAGGGGCCGTGGAGTAAACCACGTAAAATAATCTGGCGCCCGAGAATTTGTTCCAAAAATTTTGCATCGAGGGTGTTCAAAAAGTGACGCGTCAGTTGGTTAGAACCTGTGTGAGGTGAAGTACGCAGCAGCGCGTCACAAGCCATAGGCACTATGGTAATCTCAATCAATGTGTTTTATGATAAGATGCATGATTCAACAATAATTTAGGCAATCCAGGCACAGGGCAGAATCTTTATGCCTTGCCAGGCTCGGTAAGGTCGACCGTTTATTTCCTAGGAGACCAAATGCATTTTTCTACTTCACCTCCCCCCTAAAAGATCCGGAGTTGAGTTGCACGTACATTCAAGAAATGTATCTAAATACATTAGATTTAACTTGATTAAAAGAACTGGCAATCGAAAAAGTTTACTTATGATCTTCCTTTTGCAGGGAGTTACAAAATTTACAAATTTGGGTGAATACCCTTCACCCAACATCATATATCATCAAGGGTGTAATAATATACAGTATTAGGAATTTTCTGTGGGCACATATGTTTTAGCGACAATGTGTTAGAAACAAATATAAATTCGGTGTATTACTTTCAGGATATCATAACGTGGAAAACGTGCAATACATGTCCATAATTGACGACGATGTGTTACAAGTATAAATTCATTGTAGGTATTAACGGAATATCACAAAAACAATTAATGTTCTGAAGAAAACTTATATTACGTTGCAATGTTGCCAACTTTCATTGTATATTTATATTATAAATTGCATTGTTCTAACACGAGAACAATTTATAAGAACCGTTTAATTATGACAATTCCGAGAAGTTGTAACAGTTCAAGATAATTAATCCGATTTATTTGTTGAACATTTTATTGTAATGCTGGAAATTGTTCTAGTCAGTTTGAAAGCGGTTAAAACCTTTACTTTTTTCAGATTTGGCAACGTGAAAGATGTCGCTGAACACTTGGTTTGGTTTTTGTATGTATTAATAAAATAGGTTTTACTCTTTTTACGTTTATTTCCAAATGAGAAACAAACTCTTGGTGTACACACACTACAAATTAAAAAAACGCTTTCGATAATAAACATAAACATAGAATTCTAATCAAAATACGTATTATTTTTAAATCAAATGTTCGAATAAACCCCCGTTTTGACCTAAACAATAACCGAACCGGTTATAAAATTCTAGGCGAACATGTGTGAGCATTTCAGGTGTTATTTCCATACGGGCTTGTAGAATTTGTTCCCTAAGTTCATTCATAGAACTGGCCCTGTTTTCCTGAAATCCATAAATTCTCGATATCATGTAACCCCAGAAAAAGAAATCGTTGGATGCCAAATCTGGAGATCTAGCAAGCCATCTAATGTTACCATTTGTGGAGATTATCCGATTGGGAAATTGTGTAGTTAAAAAATGTATTGCTAATCTATAATTATATGATGCCAAATATCATTGTTGACACCTAATTGTATAAGGGTAGGAGTAAATTTGATTTTGCAGCATATTTAAATATTTTTGTCCGGTTAAATTGCCGTCAATAAAAATGGTCCAATTAAATGTTCACCTAATATTCCAGCACAGACATTTAACTTTTGGGGATATTGAGTCCTACTATTGTGTAGGTTTGTCGTGGACCAATATCGCATAACAGATGAATTTTTGTGCACCGTGTATGGGAAAAGTCGGATTCATCTGTGAACAAAGTATTTTTTGAAAAGTTTGCGTCCAATTGTATTTTTTCCATAACTATTTCACAAAATTCCATTCTACGAAATTGATCGCCTGGAAAAATTTCATGGCTCTTTTTCAGTTTAAAACGATAGCTATTTTTTTTATTACAGTCCGAACATCAACATCATTGGCTAAATGAGTGGACGACTGTAGAAGATTATGTTCCACACTTGCACAGATTAAAGTTTCATTTTCGGGTTGGGTTTGACGATTTTGTGTACGCGGTCCATGTTTTTAGAAGTGACACTTGCTAATTGGTTAGGTATTTTCGAATGCCACAATAAACAAATTTTCTGCTATTTCTCGATATGAATTACCTTGGTAATACCATTTTACAATTTACATTTTTTGTTGTATCTGCATGCTCATTTTATAAGATTTACAAAGATCGTTCCTCATTCGCAAACAAACAGGTAGTGACGTACAGTTAAACGTCCTCGAGACGCGCACAAGCGATTCGTATATTCTAGTATCCTTATTTTAACTGTAATAATCTACGATGACTTTTGATTGTCTATCTCACCATTGTCTCTTTCTAACACACTGAATGCCATGTGCCTCTTACATTTTCCCGATGACTACGAAAGGATTATCGTTTTACGTTGAAATTTAATGAGGAATGATTTCTGTTATTATTAAAAAGGAATATTGTATGGGCACTTATCCGGGTCCACATCAGTAGGTATATACGTAGTTCGTCTCCAAGTGGCGGATAGGAGGGGCCCCTGAGATGATTTAGTATGAGGTCTGCGAGGAAATACCTGGGGGCTCCGTTGTGTCTAAAAACTCAACTGGCAGCCCTGGAATACTCTGCCGCAGACCAACTACCTATCCCAGCTGTAGTATCGTGGCTAAGGGATTGCACATAGGGTTACGATGCCGGGTGAAATTTCAAACTTATCTCGAAATCACCTGTTATACCAATGTCTCATGGCTGTCTGTGGTAGTCTCGCAGAACAGTGGGATGGGAGCGAGGCTTGGCTTTACTGGTTTCGACCTTGAAGCACCGGGGGAACTCCATTGTATTAAACCCCTTGCCTCTTCATACGGGACTGCAGCGGTGGACCGTAATGACCCTAGCTTCTCCTGGGACCATTTATGGACAGAGAAAGTAAGACCTCCACCGAAAAAGTAGTGGAGAAAACCTCCACCTCTTCATCCGGGCACCTCATGGAGGGAAAAAAGGCTAAACGGTGCAAAGATTGTATGCCGTTCGACCTTCCAAAACTGGGAGAACCGGGCGGCATAGACGACCCACTGAGAAAAGGTCTCAGTGGAGCAGGGGTGAGGAGATACCTACAATTCCTCAATCGGAGAATATCCCCTTAAGAGGCCAGGAAGCAGGTTATTCAGCGGCCAACCTCCCCCAAAGGAACCATCAACGGGGAAGGTAAAGCTGAAAAGAGGCCCGGATCATATCACTCCTCCGCAGCTGCAACGGTAACCGGGCAAGCCACTGGTTACGCAGCAGCTGTCAAAACAGAGAAGGCTTTTAGGGTGGGAATAACGCCCAAAGATTATCCTGGGGTCATCCTGAAAGCAGAGCAGCTCTCCACCCTGGAAGACACTTTGGTGGAAGAGCTGTGCCAGAGCAAGGAGAAAGGGATCCACTTCTCAGGTATCAATTTCCGTTGTGCAATGATACTGGTGGACTGCGGGTCCCATGAAAGGGCAGACTGGCTCATGAGGTCAGCCCGGAAATTAAACTCTTGGGAAGGGCCCGAATTGGTGGCTCGAAGTTGAGACGACATCCCAAAGCCGGTCACCATAACGGTGTTCTTCCCAAGAAGCCGCGACATGAAATTGGAGAATATCCTCCAACTTGTCGAGTTTCAGAACTCCAACCTCATTACTGGGGCTTGGAAGATCCTGAACTCTAAAAAAGAGGGACAGGGAACTATCCTCACGATTGGTATCGGGCTATAACCCAAAAATACTGCGATGGATGTACGCCATGAATGTGAGACCAGCAATTACGTGTGGGGCAATAGTTTGGCATACAAAAGCAAGTCAGTTCAGTACGAGGAAGACCCTCGACAAAGTTCGAAGGCTTGCCTGTGTGTGCATCACTGGAGCTATGAGAACGTGTCCAACTATGGCACTTGAAGACATTACAGATCTCACATTTCTACATCTGGTGATAGAAAGAGCTGCCCAAGAGGCAATTCTTAGAATATCTAAGGAAGGTTTAGGCAGTGAGAGCAAGGTTGGCAACTACAGATTTTTTTGAACCTAGGTTTTTTTAACAAACCTACTTATTAAAATGTGGCCATTGTAGGTTTTTCTCTATTTTCTTTTAAGATACTGAAAAAAAGCTTCCTGTTACAGCCATCTTTTACTAAAATCAAAATTACCCACCCAAAAAGAAAGCTTTTCTTCCTAGTTTAAATTTCATTCAAATCATAAATATTAAAGGTGCAGACACAGGCAGTTAGAAGATGCTGCAGGACCGGGGATTTACCAATTCATGTTGATTTACATATATAATATCAATGTTTTGCTTAAAATGTGATTTTTTTAAACCTAAAAACCCAAATATATATCTTTAGTTCTTAGGTTTTCTCCAACCCTGAGTGAGAGTATTAAAAATCATGTCCTCTCTAACAAAATACATCTAATCAGCGAATCTTCCCAGTGACGAAAGTATCGAAAATAAGTTCACTACAATGCTAAATAAGAGGAGACTGGGAAAGGGAATACACCTCCCAAACTCTCAGAGAAACACCTTTAGATGGTATACAGATGTTTCAAAAACCACCACTGAAGAAGGCGCTGAAGTATTTGGGCCTGGCACCAGATACTCATTATCGTTAGGTTCCTTCCCGAGAGTCTTTCAGGCAGAAATACTTGCGATCGAAAGATGCGTGGAAATGAACCTAGAAAGAAATGTGACATATCGATCCATTCTGATAGTCAAGCAGCTATCAAAACATTGAGCTCCCATGTCATTGACTCAAAGTTGGCATGGGAGTTCCGAAGAAAACTTGATGAATTAGGCAAGAATAACAGGATCTCTTTAGTCTGGGTTCCTGACCACTCGGGAAATGAGGCCAATACACTTGCCAGAAAAGCAGCACAAACGCCCTTTATTGACCCGGAGCCTTTCTGTGGTGTAGGAAGAAAGAAACCGAAAGAGAAGCACTCTGGCGGTGCCTTCCCGGGCTGGAACATTCCAAAGCGGAACTTTGACACTGCTAGATCCAAAAAGTATTTGGATCCTAGTATAAATAAGCTACATCTCCTCACGGGCTTTCTTACAGGACATTGCCTCCTTAGGAAGCACCTAATGAGAATAGGTCTAGCAGAAATTGACGAGTGTAGATTATGTGGGGATGAGGATGAAACTCCAGATCGCATAGTTCTAGAATACCTTGCCATTGCAAACCAACGCAAGAAATGCTTCGAAAACAAGAAAGAGTGAGGATCTAATCTTCTTGAAGCCGTCTCAAATACTAGAGTTCATTAAAACTGTGGAACTGGAAGGCTAGTAGTAGCGAGAACAGCTCTGATAGGGGGGGGGGGCAGAATAAACCTTAGGTTTCAGTATTGTAACCCCGTTAAAATCCAATCTAATCGGCACTTATACTTTCAACGTGTAGATTGAAAATGAAGAGGGGATATACAAAAATAGAAAAATTACTGCTGTAGACGAAATCGTTTAACAGGAGCGTAGCAATTAGAGGCAGTTTACAGTTTATCTTTATGATATTTGTAAACAATTTAAGAGTTGCGACGATACTTCTTTGGCATGTTATGACAAGAAAATAGGTGATACACTGAATTACATATTGTCGCTTTTGAACTACTAAAAACCCTATGTTGCCAAAGAATATTCCTAACACTGTACACTGATCAAGATATTTTAACCCATTAGCGCCTACCAGTATCGCATGGTTTTGTTAGAGGCATGTTCGTAAAATGTACGTACACTTGATAAATATAAAGCAATCTATGTTCCAAACTCTATTCATTTATATCGGAGAATCACCTAAGCCTGTATTTTATTTAGCAGTTATAGTTTGACATATAGTAAGTACATGAATTCTCTGTATTTTTGGTTGCCGCAGTAATTAGGAGCTATTATACACCCGTTCAAATGAGGATTTTATTATTCGAATCAAGGTGATTCGTTTACGTTTCCTTAAATCGTATTTATATTCTAATTGTCATATTTTTATACAAGGTACACTACAAAAGTTTCAGTCATTTAAAAAAAACTCATGATTACTACTGCTAACGATTATGTGGCTATGGTTTTTAGATTATATACAGTGGGTAGTATTATTCTACATTTGAGAAAAAAGAGTAATATTATTTCCCAGCGCTAATGGGTTAAATAATAGAGATCAGGGAGTGGTGGACATATACAGAGTTCTCACTGGAACCTCAATATGATTTTGCAACCTGACAAATTCTTCGCCCAGGGTTAGTAATACATTCACTGATCCTTAATATGCTACTCTTGCAATACCAGATATTATCTCGGGTGAAAGTCCTCTACATCTCCATCTCGCTTTGATTATATGGTTTCTTCATAACATAGGTTTGCAAAAAAGGAGGGCAGAGTTGTTGGGAAGTTGAAAGTAATTTTTGTAATCCTCTGCAGACACATGCAGCCTAGGAATTACTCAATCATGTCACGTTTTTTAGTAATCCTCACCTCCCTCGAAGATTTTTTCCCAAATAAGAAATATTCCATCTCAAATTAGCATTCGCACCCTTTGCAAAAAAAAATGTTTTTCATTGATCAAAGTTGGCTGGATCTTTGATTGGTCTTCCCTTCGAGTATGAGCCCAAAAATCTTTCCAGCCCAAATAACTTCAAATGAACCAGTGTTGATAGATCTTGATATGGATATAACTAATGATTTGAGACCACAAACACAGTAACAACTAAAAATATTATTATATTAAAATAATAAAGCTCAATAAAATACAAATCCTATAGAAAATATATCTATTTACAATTTTGTACATATTTATAGTATAATTTAAAAACTACATTAACTAATATAAAAACCAGGCAATATTAAAACTGTACATTATTTAAATTATCTTCACCTTCTTTTATCTTTAGATCTACTTTCCGATTTTTCTTCATCTCGATGTTTGGACTTTTTGTATTTATCTCTATCTTCTCGAGTGGAATATTTATCTTCTCTATCTTTGTGTTTGTCATCTCTATCGTGTCTGTCTTTTCGGTCTCGTCTGTCATCGTATTTGTCTTTTTCTGAATATCTATCCTCATCTCGGTATCTATCTTTTTCATATTTATCATACCTATCAATGTAACGATCATTTTTAGAGCTAGAGTCTCGATCATTACTGGGGGACCTCGATGACCTCCTTTTATCTCTAAAAAAAATAACCTATTGTTATAATTGCCATTAGCACAAAAAATATAGAACAGTTATTCAAAAATTAGGAGGAAATTTTGGAAAATAATAATAGGATCAGTCTCTATTATTCCATACAAACTAAAGCTCCATAGGCTTGAAGTGACAGTACATTGTCAATAAAATTACTAGTAACAAGTGTTAGAATTTTTGCTTAACAATTGTGAGTTGAGTCATGTTGAACCACTGTCAGTACAGTTAAAAAATACATGTCAACATAATAATTCGTTCGTTAAAGTATTAATTTAATAAAGACTGAATATATCAGTGGGGTAAATTAGTGAACATGCAAAGAATGCAGAAACCTATTTGAAGCAAATGTCTATCTACTTTAGGTATAAACATTCTCCAAAATTTGAATAGAATATTTGAAATAATTTGAAACGACATAACTTTACTATCAAAACTTGTTTAAAGAAGGTATAATACTACCTAAATAAAAGATGAAAATGAATATAGTTGTCTGAAAAAGTTTTTGTTTTCACATAAACTGTGGCATTTCTGAATAATTTCCACATTAATGTGTTCGGTTATTATCTAAGAATTTGAATGATTTATTACTGAATATATGAATAAATTCGATATTTATTTTATTCTAGTCTTAGAATTACGAAAAATTTAATCAGACATACCTTTTCTTAGATTTTGGTGGTGGGGTGTTACTTCTTGATCTGGAATAGCTTTTCCTTTTATGGTTTTTCTTATGGTTCCTAGTGACTGATCGACTTCTGGATCTATGCTTTTTCGACCTCTTTCTATGTTTATTCTCGGGAGACTGCGTAGCTGATCTAGATCTTGATCGTTTATCATTTATAGATGGCACAACATGGCTTCCAGAACGGCTATAATAAAAAAATCTATTATCATATACATAAAAGTTTTTTTCAACTTGTTCATATTTCAGTACATAATGGATCTATTAAATAAAATAAAGCATTACTTATTAAGGTAAGCTAAAACTTATACGATGAAATAAAACAATTTAAATTGTTTAAAACTTCATTTTATTTGAACTAACGTTCAATTTAAACTAGTGACGCATTTCGCTAACACAGTAGTTTTCTAAAACGAATTAAGGTATAATTTCATTCACTACAAACATTCCTAAACTATCTTCTAGGTAAAAAGGTTTAATAAAGGAGAGTGATTGATATCTATTTGGTGATTAAGGTTACCTGAATATTTGTTATTATTTATCTCAAGAGCTTCTAAAACCTACTAAAACCAAAAAAGTAATGCCTCATAATATCCTTAGAAAATTACCAGGAGTAGTTGGGAGAGCTAAAGGAATAAACACTGTTCTCGATTTATGGAATTGTTTTTTTTTTCGATGAAATGATACACTTAAAATTATTGACCTTTACCCTGACGTCATTAATATTTGATGACATAACCGACAAATGTCAAATTATTTTGTTTTGTTCTTTACTATTAATAGAAAGAGATGCCACTTAATAATTATGTCGTTTATGTTATCAGATATTAATGACGTCAGGGTAAAGGTCAATAATTTTAAGTGTAGATAGTCTTATAGTAAGGCCCGGTTGTACCAATTTCAGATCAAAGAAAGTTCAGTCGAACTGACAGTCAACATTGAACGTCATTCAAAGAAATTACTGTTGTATCAGCTCCGGTTCAAGTAATCTCATGATCAGGTTAGGTTGGCTACCATGAAATGTAAAGTTCCTAATATTACATGATACTTTTTGGTGTTTTATGCGGTTTTGACACAAGATAAATTGTCGAGACAATGAAATAAATAAAAAAGAAGATGATAATGTTAGTCAAATGTTAATTAAATACTTTTAATTCTAGTGTATCGTGTACGAAGATTGTTTAACATTATGATTCAAAATCAACAAGGAAGCTCCAAAACAATGAGAAAGTTTGTTAGATCAACAAATTTTTCGATAAAGGAGGAAAATATTTTGCTGGCCACAAATAAAAAGTATAGTAATGAAATAGAATGCAAGAGTACCGATTCCAACATGAGAAATATTAAAAAGAATGCCTGGATGAAGGTTACAAGAGAATTTAATATGGTAAAAGGAGAAACGGCGAGAGATCAAGTAACTTTAAAAAACAAATATGAAAATATAAAAAAGAGGAGTAGAGAAATATGCCAACTACAAAAATTATATCACTGGTGCTGTAGAACCAAAAAATCGAAACACATACTACAAACAGAAAGAACAAAAATCGTATTTTACCATACAAAAATGGTAAATTGTTTTTATTCATCTATGAAGGACACTGAGAAACTATGAATAAAACCTTATTTACAAAATAAATTGTTTGGAATGTGATGTTATATTGGTCAAACCAAGCAAAGGTTAAAAAAATAGAATATATGACCACAAGAACTCATGTGATGAAAAACATAGGGACAAATTAGAAAAAAACGGCATTAGCAACCCATGCATTTGAACAAAATCACAAATTTGACTTTAAAACCATCAACATCCTAGATGAAGAGACTAACTATCACAAACGTCTTTTAAGCGAGATGATATTTATTGAATTGAGTGAGAATACAGTAAACAAAAAATCAGATACTGACAACTTAAATAAAATTCACAAACACATAATTACCAATTATATAAAATTAAAAAACAATCGATACTAGCTCAATAAATAATATTACTAAGAATTTTTCGAGGACACGCTGTATTCAAAAAGCTGTCCCAGTCCAACATAATTAGTAGTTTTTTTGCAATTTTTGTTTTTCGTTTATCCAATGAATAACACCAAATAATAAGGTAGTTTGTTTATAGAATCTCAATAAAAAGGAAAATAAGTTATTACCAATGTTTGAAGATTGTGCATTATTTTGTTTTTATATGGCGCCATTCTGAAATATTTTCCTGTTTTCTCGCCTATTTTTTAATTTGACAAGGAAATAAATCATTTCTGCTCGACGGAAAAAGCCTCACTAGGTAAAAGAAATTTTAAATTGTCAGCAATTTATATTTTATTTTATTGAAATTTTGTGAATTTTTAAATTTTTACACGAGTATAAGTTTTTTAAGGTTTTAATGTTTTTATTGAGTATTTGATAGGCATAATCACTATTTGCATGTATATCTTTGTAGCCTTGATAAAGGATTCAAATAAATCCGAAACGTCGGCATAGTGGAAAATCTGTTTTCTTATTATCCTACAGAACCGATGAAAATTCATAAAATAAATATACTTTTTATAACAAAAAAAATATTTACCTAATAAATCCTCCCCAAGCATTGTGGGCTCCTGTTTTATCTTGACTGGGACTCGTATTACTGGGAGTATTATTACCAGATCCTTTTACTTTTGATCGTGCAGCCTTATATTTTTCACAGAGCTCTTCTACCTTTTTCTCTAATGATTCTATATTTGGCTGAAAGTTAAGATAATTTGTGAATAAATATGATTTTAACATATAATAGAATTATGTAAATAACCCTGTTCAACAAATTGATATTTTAATAAATTCAAATATTTAAAAAAACTAGAATTAAAATTGAAACAATTTAAAAATTACCTTAAAAGCAGTTTATTTGGTAAAATTTTTGATTTTTCAAACATTTACTTTAGAAAAAGAATATTGAAAAGGATATAAATAAAGCAGAGGTTAACTTACTTTAGGTCGAGTGTAGAGCTTCATTATTCTAATGCTAATATCACGAATTTCTTCTTCAGTCGCGCCAAATATTGAAAACCAAGATGGATTCTTCGGCAGAGGCAGTTTTAGTTTCCTAGCAGTTAAGTATATACAAGCACAAGCTACTGTTTCAGGTTGGTGTCTCACGAAAATATCAGTCCTCAATGAATCATTCATGTAGTTCCACGAATATTGCATTAGTTTTTGGTGATTGTGATACCCAAGCACTTGAAGATACATCACAATAATCTGAAATAACATAGTTTTTAAGCATAAAAAATTATTATTAAAACCTACTTTAGAAACATTTTCTCAACTGTTATTAATATTAATACAATTTTTGACCAACAAATGAGAAAGTTAAGTACAGATTTTGACACACATATTAGATTTTTTTTTAATTTCCAGTGTATTAGATGCATATGAAGCTACTTCAATTGGACTTCAAGTGAGACAAACTTTAATAAATGCCACAAATGGCGTTCGCATTTAGTATGTGTCAATCATAAATGTAATACTCCACATATCGTCGTTGTCAAGTCAAGAGCTGCTATGTGGTGTTTTTGTCAGTTTAATGATTTTGTTACCACATAACAGCTAAAGTCATTCTACATGGTCTGGTAAATGCTAACATGTATGATTTCTCTCAGATTCGCGCAACTGTTATAAAAATCTGCTATGTGCCTCTATTGTACTATTCATTTGACATAACAGGTTTTGAAAACATATCAACTGTCAAAAATATCCGCTATGTGAGCGTACGTTCCACATGAAAGAATTTATTTTTACTCTTTGCACAAACGTTGTCATTTGATTATTTTGTGTTTTGCCGGTTTCTGCTACTTTTTGTGAATAACAGATAAAAAGAAGTGCCATTACTTGATACATAACCAAATTGTTGTTAATACTGAATTAAATGGGTAAGTTTCCAATGTTATTATTGTTTTCAAATAATTCTAACCTCAAAATTACTTACAAACAATATGTACCCTCATGTATTAGATACATTTATTATTTCATTCAATTAATCAATGATACTAACCACTAATAATGTACCTTATGTTTAAGCTTTGTCATTTCCCAGTCAGTACAAAGGACTATCCAGAAGGAGTTTCTCATTTCCCAGTGCAATAATAGTGCTTCATTGACTGGTAAGTCATGACCAAATTTTACTTACCTAGGCGAAAATTTTGTATGTGGAAGCCCAAGTTTTATCTGCCGCTATCACCTCTGATCAATACAAGAATCTAGTTTTATTTTGTTTCAGATAATTCATCATCAAATAATAATACTTTGAATTCAGAAACGAAGACCCAACCTACTGAAACAGTTGAATGTTATGCTCTTGCAGAAATAGCTCAAGCAATCCGTAATATGGAAACATATATTTTATTATCTGAAGCTAAGAAAACAATTGAGCGTGATACAAATGTGCAATTGAATGAAATACCTTCAATAACTGTACTGGAAGAAAATAATGGATTAATGCTGTGCAGTGAGGTTGCAAAAGATCCCATATTTGAAGAATACAATATCAATTTTTCAAACAGCCATTGTAAACCACCAACCCCCAACGATCATGACTTTGTAGCTGTATATGAAGATAATATTAATGAGGAACCTTCAGATTCTTCGGAAGAAGAATGTGTATCTAATGTACAGCAAAAGTCTATAACAAAAAAAACACAACATAAACTTAAGCGTCAAAATAATTTTGACCTTAGAACAAGAGGCAAAGAGTATACTGGAGGCTGGTAAATACAATGTACAAGTTCGACCTCCAAGAATACTAGGGAATCGTAATCACACTGCAACCAATGCAAAACCATCAAAAGTGATATCCAAAATTGCGAATGATTCAAGTCGCACATTTCTTTGTACTCAAAATAGCCAAGATCTGCGTAAAACAAAATTTGAAGAATTTTGGGCCATAAATTCATGGCATGCAAAGCGTGGTTACGTTTTGGGGCTTGTAGATAAACGAAAACCATATAAAAACGGAAATAGCAAGTTCATCAAAGACTGTTTCGATTGATTGCCATTTCCATAATACTGATGGCATTAAAGTTAGAGTTTGCAGATCTTTTTTTCTAAATACTTCATTAGGAAGAGACAAGTTTACTCAGTGGGTAACTTCTGGACTGGAAATCGAAGATGATAACACAACTGATCCAAAATCAGAATTAGTATTATTGAAAAAGAATAAAGAAAAGTAATCTACAGTAATAGAATGGCTGGCATTGCTCTCTAAAGTGCCAAGTCATTATTGTAGAAACACCTCCACCCAGGTATTTTTGGAACTTATTTTTTCTTCCAAATCCCACCTGCATTCTATTTATGAAACTTGGTGTAAAGAAAATAATAAAATAAATGTGTCACGAATTACTTTTACGAATATTCTGGAACAATAAAAAATATCTATACACAAAACAAGTTGTTTCGATGATATTTAATATTTAGAATTAATAAAAAAACGCGATAAATTATACATGGAAAAAATAAAACACCCATTTAATCAGAATACAGCTAGAGAGTTTAAAAAACAGAAAAATACTGTAGAGAATAAAAGCAAAAAACTGAAACAGGAATATTTTGAAAAAAAATGGAGCAATACCGGTAATAACCAGAAAAGGCAATGGAAACTCATCAATAGTCTTATTAAAGGCAATAACCAAAGAAGCCAGATCACTAATCTAGAAATTGAGGGACAAATCCTAGATGATCCCAAAAATATAGCTGAAAAAATGAACCAGTATTTTGTTAATATAGTAAACTTAAAATCAGCATTCTCTGCTGATTTTCATGAAATCATCAGTAATTGTTCAATTCACCTATACAAAACAAATGCCCAAGAAGTTCAAGAAGCATTATATGAATTGAATAAAAATGCAGCACATGGTTATGGTAACATTAATACCAAAGATCTTTCAACACTCAAGGAATACATTGTACCTATTTTAGTAAAATTAATAAATGAATTATTTAAACAAGGTATATTTCCAGATATTCTCAAAGTCAGCAAAGTAACACCCATACACAAATCTGGCCCTAATAATATCATAGATAACTATAGACCTATTTCAGTAGTTCTTACTCTATCAAAGTTCATAGAAGTTATTTTGAAAAAACGTATTATCGCTTACATAAAAAAAAATGTGTCGACTTTGACCAATATCAGTACGGATTTCAAGAAAATAGTAGCACCTTGAGTGCAATCACAGACTTTGTTAACCACACTGCTTCATCACTAGATGGTGTGCCCCACTACTTTATACAATACATGTTCTGTCTTTGAAAACTGCAATACCAACTTTACATTTGTTAATCAGCTCCATGAATACAATACTCGAATGCATAAAAATGTATTTTTTGAATCTGTACGTACTAACATTGGCCTAAATAATCCCATTACACTATGTATGAAAACTTATAATACTCTCCCCAAGGAAATAATAGACAGCTCTAATATCAGTATATTTAAGAATAAAATCAAGAGTTATTATACCTGCATACTCAAGGAATGATTAACATCATTTTCTTTTTTATTTTCTTTCTTCCGTATTACAAAATTGAATAAGACTGTTGTAACTGTGTTATTTTGTGAGATCAATTAATAGAACTGTTAGATTTTAAGATACATTTGTGTAATATATCCGTAAGTGAATTTTAATTGTATTGTTGTTGTTTGTTGTAATTTATATAGTAGTATTGTTATTTGTTTAACTGTTTTTCTGAAACCAGCACGTACTGTGCTGCTTTGGAATAACCTCTTTTTGGATAGAGCTGCTATCTCTTTTTCTAATTAATATTGTGATATACATGTAACTCTCGTAGCATTATTTGAAAAAGTACTTGAAAAAAAAATTTAGTATGATAAGAGGCAGTGAACTACATAAAACATTCGGTCATAAATATAATACGTTTATTGTGTCTTCTGTAAAATTTGATAATTTCCACTTGACAACGATGAAATATGGTGCCAACTATTCATTTTTATAAACCATTCAAACAAATATTTATCTGTTCAACTTTTTTATAAAATTTTCGAGAAATATTATTTACCTTATGGGGATGTTTAATGTGTACACAGAATCCTAATTCTTTGAGCACTCTTCTTTCTGCTTTGATAATCAAGTTTTTGAGGTGGATGTAGCTTTGATCCAAAATAACTGGTTGAATTGGCCTGTAGAACAAACAATAGACATAAACGATGTGAATTTTTAAAAAAAATCAGTCACTTGAACTCAAACTTATTCAAATAATGCAGCAAAACTCATATTTTTTCAACAGTCAGGAGTATTATTTAAGGCAGTCAACAATTCAACATTTTTTGGAAAATTCAATAAACCTAGATATGGAAAATTATATAACTGTGACTATAAAGACAAAATGAAGTGGTTAATAAAATTCTTTCAGAACTATACAGGGTTAGCATTAAATAATGGACAGCCTTTTAAGTATGAATTGCCAATCATAGCTTTACTTCTTATGAAAAAATACTTTTTATTTTGTATCCAACATAATTTCATAAAAAAAAACGTTAGCTTTGGACCCCCCCAATTTACTGACAAATATTTTATAGGAACCAAAAGGATACCCATTATTTTAGACTAATTTCTATATATACATATTTACATACATTTTCTCAATAATATTGGTTCATCGTAATTTTTGGCTCATGTAAAATATATAATAATATACTTTAAAATATTGATGCCAGAAATATCTAATAAAGATGTAAAAAATTTCACTGTTTATATCAATAAACTCACTAAATGAATACAAACTGTTTTATCCTAGTCTAAGCTATATACCTAAATAATTGAACTATTTAAATAACAGCGTTTACAGTAAAATGTATATTACATTTGTATATGCAACAGAATTTAATTATCACTGTAATTCAACAAATTATACAATATTCTTCAAAATTAAATTATCGATTGATGTAAGTAGTATACTTGTAAATAAAAATTTGAATTTACCAACAACTATTTTTCAAAAACATGAATGCATTTCCCGCCATTGAAAAATTAAACCATATTTTTTCTAGCTACTTTTGAATTGCATTTTGAAGGTAAAAACAATTAAATTTAACAAAGTCGTCACAAATCATCTTTAGCAATTACGTAAAACTGATAAGCAAGTAAAATTTTAATCAAAAACAAAAAAAGAGAAATGCTTAGTGCCCACTTAGTTTTCTATATTTTTCGTGTTGAAGTGTAATTTAGCGTCCGCCAATCATATACCTTAAGTGAAGTTTCTTTTTAAAACTAAAGTTTGATTGTATTTTTGAGCTAACAGAAAAAACTGAGAAAATGTTATTCAAAATAAAAAGTATATAGGTATTATTGGTCACACCTCATATGTTTGAAATTATAATTAAGTTTAATTTGCTCCGAACATTATTTAGAGTTAAGAGAAAACATATTAACAATAATTCAAAATTACAGTTTTCGATATGTGAAAAATATTTATGAATGGGTATATTTTTTTGCTTTACAAAATCCCGACGAATTTTTATACACTACCAAACAAAAGTATGGACACACATCTGTTACAAAAATGAAACAAAATATTGTGGTAAAAATGAGGAATAAGATTAAGTTTTACAACTTTTTGTTTTTGAGTTAGTACATGTTCTATAACCAGATCAGCGTTACTTTTTCTAATTTATTTTATGTGCTTCAATCCTTAGAATCATTACCACTATGATTCATATTTGACCTTATAAATAAAAATTAAGCAATTGCTGATCAGCAAAAGCTAAAAAAGCAAAATCATCAAGAACAATTAATTGCTTGAAGAGCCTGAGAATAAAAACCTTAAGCATTTGCTAGTGTTCTGGCATATTCTAAGCAATCACTCTGTTAACTTGTAAAGACAAGTTTATTTCTTTAATTATTAGATTATGAGCGTGTGTTGTGTTTACTTTAATTTTGTAATAAAGGTGTAAGAAAAACATAATTTGTATTATGTCTCGACATTAGTGATTATAGCAAATCTGAAGATACTCAAGAGGACCAACAATTAATTTTTATCAAAAAATTAAAAGAAAATAGAGTAATTCTTTATGAGTCGCAAGTTCCCGGAATATAAAAGAAAAAAGCTTTCAGTTTCAGACTACATCAAAAATATTTAACATTTCTCTTACAACTAGTAAATAACGAAGAAAGTTAGCAACATGAAATGAGAAGTGAAAATCAAATTTGATGTTAATAGAACTGGCAATAAAAAATCATTATGCAGCCTTGAGAGAAATTACTTATGGACATTTTAGAAGCTGAAAAAATCATGTATTTAATAAAATGCTTAAGTAAGTGCACACTTATAAAGAGACATAATTCTAATTTCAAACATTCATGCCATTCCAAATTCATTTGCACTTGACTGTTAGTACATAATTAAAATAAAATCTCAGATATAAATAAGTAGTTCATGTACCACTGGACAAAAGTGTGTTAAAGATGATTTAGCGCATGCTTGAAAATTTACCAGCAATTACTTAAGACAGCTAAAGCAATTGTCACCTTTATTCATAGTATATTGAGGAAATGCAAAACATTTCTAAACGAAACCATTTGCTTTCAGCTTTTCCTTTGATTTCAAACAATTACTACAAGGTCAAGTTATTACTCAATGTTTTATTTATCCAAACTTGCATTTGCCAGTAATTTCCAAGCAAAGGCAATTGCTAAATTTTCGTTCATTAGGTTGATTGGGTTACATAGTGAAAGGAAGTTAATAGATTATATGAGATACATGTTACAAAGATGGCTCATATAGTCACATTACAATATTTGTGATATTTGATACATTTATATTTTACTTAGGGCCCCTTTCCCCACCTTCTGATAAGTGTCAGATAGCTCATACAAAATTTTTGCCTAAAGTAACAAAACTTACGTTTAAGCTATCGGACACTTGTCAGAAGGTTTTGATTATTCCTTTAAAATTCAATTAGTAATATCTGTAATATTTGCCGGTAGTTTATAAAGTGATAATATATTTGAATATTTCCATATAAGAGGCTACCAATAAATCATTGAGAGTTACGAATTCATTGCAGTTGTTAAATAATAAATATTGAGTTGGCAAAGTGTGACCTATTCTTAACCTAGAGCAGATGACCTGATGTTTTCTTCTTGTGAATTGGTTACAGTTGTTTAGGTAATTGTGTGATTTTATTAAGAAAATATTTCATGGTACCAACTTTTTTGGATTTCATTTATTGGCACAGCAAAAGTAGTGATAACATTGTCGATTCAAAAGATATCAACTACTGCTTTGACCGCGGCGTTATTCGTACTCTACAGTTAAATCAGATCGCAGTAGGGATCAGAATTTGTTATAAAAATGTTTACTTCACTGTTATTAGAAATAAAGACACTGTCAGAAATCAAGATACAAAATATCTCTTAGGACTAAATCAACCATAAAGAGAACTTCAGTTCTCTCTAAACAGGATAGACTCGTAACACACCTCAAACTACTGCATCTCTGAATGAAGAGGAAATGGAAAGGAATTTAGATGCATGTACAGAGTCTACTATAAAAAAGGGTGGTGGTGGTAATGTCATGGTTTGGCATATTTCTTTTGTTAAACAATATGTGTAAAAATATTAATAATAAACAAAATTAAAGTATAAATCCCTATATTTTTTTACTGCCCTGACTCCATAATTTGATTGAAAGAATAAATATGACAAACCAAAATGTCTTGTCTGAAATGTAAAAAAGTTTAAATATAATTCACTAAATATTCTGAATGGAATTCGTAACACTTCTAAAAAGATGGGTCTGTAACCAAAATACTCATAATAGAATGAACTGTAAAATTACAGTCTACTCATTTTGAAATGTATTTCAGGACATTATTGATGCACTTTTTCCATTCATCAGTTTTAACCAGAAATAAAAGTGTCTTCTACTTAAAAATTTGCAGATTCATATTTATGTAAGAAATACTATACCTAAAGATGCTTATAGTGACTGATATATGGTAGATCATATTTAGTTACCAGGATTTTGAATAGAATTTATTGAACACAATGGGTGAAGATATTTGGGGAACAAAATATGAAGGATTAAAATAATTTCAGAAGAAAAATATACAAAAGCTGCATACAAATGAAGAAACATATATTCTAGTTTTCAAACTGTTACACTTGGGGTGAATACATTCGAAAATAAAATTGGTAAAGTTAACACACATACTTCAGTGAAAGTCAAATTATTCACTGATTCAATATGTAAAGAGCAATGAAGATGAAATGGAAAAGTAATGTATGTAAATAAAACTGAAAAGATATTTTAGATGAAGACAGAATGAAATTAAAATAAGGTTTAAAAGACACATCCTTAGCAGTAAAATTAGGTATAAATGCATACAACCGATAATAAATAAATCATATTGTAATGTTTAATGAGCAAGGAATCAATCATTTCCCACAACTTGAAGTTGGCAGCATAAGCCATAGTGAAACGATTTAACAAATAACATGCACTTCAAATTTAATGTCATTCAAAATTTCCATTTAGATACAATTAAAATACCAATTACAAGATGAATAACTGAGAAATGGTATTTTAATTTATTTTTACAAGATTTGAAACAAATATTTAATCATTTATCATAGGATTTTCTAAAACATTTCACACTTATACAATTATAACTAAATAGATATATCATTGCTTCCTTTAAAGATTACTAATTGGGTAGCAATGTATTGACATTGATTCCTCTAATGAAAGCATTTCTTTGGAATGAGACATCATTAGAGAGATGGCAACATTTTTTGTCAAGGATGGAACTGAAAGTGTTGTTATGATGGAGAGACGTGCCATTTATATATTTTTCATCACACAATAGCTGAGGTACGTCTGTAATATTCAGACCGTTCAAATTAGCTTAATTGAGAATTTTTTTATATCTCTTAATTTGCGTTTGAAAGTAATTTGTTATGGGAAAAATCGTTTATGTGAAATAAGCATGAATATATTCAGAACAATAATCAATGAAAGCTAACTGCTAATATCAGATGTTTTAACTCCAAACACGAAAGGGACAAAAAAATCGTTGCAAATATTAACAATAGTTCTATTATTTACTATCTAGGTGGATCCAAAACAGCAAATGGAACTGAAATAAGTATATGGACCTAGAACTAAATATTATCTAGAAAAGTGTAGGCAAATAACCAAAAATATTCCAACTGAAAGGTGTATTGACTGCTACTACACATAAAATTGTGATAATGTCCGAAAGCCAAGCAATAAAAATAATAGTAACATATATGACTAGTTTTAAGATAGTATGGGAATCAAATGTACCAAGCAGGAGCTTGGTCATTCTTATGTGAATCCTAGAACAACTATGTTAAAGGAAATGACTTATTGTGACACCAACAGCAGCGTGAAGCTAATGAAACTGCGAAAATTGAATTATAAAATATTAAATACTGGAACAATACAAACAGATGAAATCCAATAACTTAATAATAACTAAAAATTGAGGTAATAATTGAAAGCTAGACTTTGCAACAAAAGCAGAGTGAAGATTCTGCAAAGAAAAAGAAGGAACCCTCAAACTCATTGTTCTGATAACTGTACCATACTTGGAAGCATGAGATAGAAGTTGGAGCCTTGCCGAATCTGAATCTATTAGATGTTCTAAACTTATTCAAGAAAGGACTAGAAGAATCGCTATAACAAATTGAGAAATCGTCAGACAAAACAATACATCTTCTAGATTGTAACATGGTTTTCTCCCATAAATTCATCCATACATACAGTAAAGCAGATTATTTTCATAAATGAAGAGTTAAAAATTGTAACAATCATGATGCCATTCATATTTTATTTATTGTGCATATATACTAAATTGCAAAGCTATAATTTGTGAATGTAAAAAAATAGTATTCATGTTTTAATGCTGAAAATAGTTTATTAAGTACGAAGTGTTTTCCTAAAAACATTTTTAACATGAGGTGCTTACTATAGTTTTTCTATGCCTGCGGGAATAAAAAAATAGATCTTAATTATACTATATCATAATCAGATTCATAACATTGCAGACGATGGCTGACTGACAAATCAAATGACACAACAACAAAATTATCACAGAACAATTTAAAATAAAAAAGATACACGTGATGTGACGACAAAAACAAGATGTGGCCTTAGTTAATATTTCCACATAATAAACATTAAAGTATTAAATGGAAAACTTCATTGATTATTTCTTCCAGATATCAGTTTGTTGAGAGGGGATGAATTCAACTTTCAAAGAATAGTCTTCATATGCGAGTTGAACTTGACCATTAAAAATTTTTATCCAAAAATTATGTATGTACATTTTAAAACATACAAATACAATAAACTAAGTACCTATTTGTATGGTTGAGAATATATTTATGTATCTCATAACTGATTATTGCACGCTCGTGATTAAAATCACATCTATTGATCATTATAATTTATATTTGTAAATTACTAATAATTCCGAATAGGGGTGCATGAAAAGAGAAGTAATAATAAAATTCATAAATAATTTATTAGAACCCACATGATTGCAAGACAAGAAGAAATTGGAAGTTTTCAAAGAAATAATATATCAAACAATAACTAAATATAAACACTCAAGTTGGTGGACACAGGTAATATAAAAGGTAGAGTTATGGAAAAAATATGGTAAAATGGACCTAAACATAAAAGAATAGATCAGCAAAACAAAAATAATAACAGGAAAAGAGCTGGCAAACAATCGGAAAAGATATAGAAAACAACTTTAGAAGTTGATGGCACAAAAGTAAGAAGAAAAAAAAGAATATTAAATGGCCGTTTAGAAGAATTCTACAAAATACATAACGAAATTAGAAGAAAAAAATAAACCTTATTTTGCAAATTAATGAAAATTAAAAGTGCAAATAAAAGAGATTAAGATTGTGAATATTACAAAAAACAGGTAATGGTTTAAGTAAATAGAAAATGGAGACACACATTATGATGTGTGAAAATATGAAAATCATACAGAAGAGACTGATTGAAAATAACACAAAAGCTTTTAAAAGTAACAAACAAATAAACAGAAAGACTGGATTTAAAAGAAGAACCTAAAGTTCCTTAATTTTGGTAATAGTAATAAATAGAATTATTTACGGAGAAAATAAAACTTAAATTTATTATTACTAGTTGACTTAATAATACGCCTAATTTACTCACAGTTAATATATTTAATAAGTGGAAAAGTGATTATAAGAAACATGATACTTTACTTATAATTAATTAAGAAAAGGGAGAATCAAGAGATACAAAACATAAAGACCAACAGATCCATAAAAATACAGTTGGAGATAGCATTATGGGAAAAATAGAAATGGAGATTCGATAGGATAAGAAAATTGAAACAAAGTTATTATGTAACCACCAATAAAAAAGTTGAAAAATGAATATCATAAGAAGTGAACGAATTATAGAGAAACTGGAGCAAGAACCAATGAATATAACTAAAATATTCTAGAGTTAGAATGGTCACCTGAAAATTGGCAATTCACGAGACTACAAGAGTGATCAAAACAAAAATTGCAAGTAAACGAAACAATCGAGACTCCCTAAAATGACAAGAGAAAGTAAGACCAAGGAAAGGAGTAACAAAGTACTAAATGAATATATTGGTGAATATAAATTGAAAATTATCTAAATTTAAATTGACTTTAGGATGTATAGTTTTTAAACTTTAATCACTTTTTAATTATTAGACTATATTGTATGTCTTATAAATACGCCCAAATTAATTCCATATTATAGTAATTATAGTTATTTCTCCCATGTTATCCAATGTTTTTCAACTAACTGTGAAATTCAACAAGACAATCAAATTTTCAGAAACTAGATAATTTTTAAAACAGACCCTTTGGGTGACATTATTTACTTGACAAAATTGTTGGGCAAGCTTTTAATAATAACATCAAATTAATTTGGACTTTTCTTACCAGAAAGAGATATTGTAAATAAATATTATCGAAGGTTATGCAGCGTTTAGGATCAAACAGTCGAAAAAATATAAAGCAAATTTCTAAAACAGAGCCTCCTGGATTTTGTATTACGATATCACAATGCTACGGTTGTGAACTGTTTTTTTTTTTGGCGAACACCAATCCTAAACGCCAGTAGTGAAATAATGAATGAATTACAAAAAGTGGGGATGGTATTGTGGACATATGGCCTTGGTAATTTTGGCTGTTTTCTGACAATCTAGTTACTGACGAACCATGATAATCCAAAAACATTAAATTAATTGACTTTATTCAAAATCGAGTTTATTCGTAATTATCCTTAGGCACACTCTAACGATATTTGCATCTCTCTTTATGTAGTAATTAAACAAGGACCAAACTACTAAATTATCCTAGGCACATAGGTTAGGTTTATAATGAGTGGGTCAATAAGGCCCTCCACTGCGACGCTTAAGAGTCTATTGTGACTCATACCTATTCAAATTTCACCAAACAAATTCAGCTTCTTAACGAAGCCAATTAATTTGTTCAGCGAATGATATTTAAGGTACGAGGGCAAGAGAGTGGCCCTGCCAAACATCAGATACCTGACTCGAGCCGCGGCAGGGCAGGCACAAATTATATGCTCTGCAGTTTCATTTTCTTCCAAACAAAGACGGCAAATCGGATCGTCCGGCAGTCCAAGTTTCAGCATATGATGATTCAAACGACAGTGGCCTGTTAGGCACCGTAGATCGTGTCTATTATAGCCTAACATTTGTTTGGATATATTATTCGAAGGATGTATGAAGGCCTTTGAATGGACCAATCCTGGTATATGATGCCAGAAGTCTAAAACTCTTCTTGCAGTCCAGGTAATTAGTGTTTGTTTGGCAGCACTTGTTGCGATGCCAATTGTAGGTTCTGGTCCGATAAAGTCATGAGCGGGACCCTCCCTTGCACATAAGGCAGGTACTGAAATTTTGAACAATGTTGTCACTTTTAGTCACAACAAATACTTGTTTAAAATTTATATAAGAATATGCCTATATTAAATAAAATTCAAGTATTTTTAATTAATTTGAATAGCAGCAACTTATATATGCATAAATTAGTACAACTTTTTTTATTTGCATAACTTTTCAACAAATTCTCTAATTTCATTTTTCCTGCAATTAAAGACTCTGTAAATATGGCAAAGCGGAAGTGTCCGCAAGTGAGCTTAGGATGTGCCTCGATGTTTGGGACAAGAAAAAATCAAAAGAAACATATCTATTTTGTGTTAATCTGAGGTTGTGAACTAATTTCTTGCCAATAAATCCTATAGAAAAACTAGCTTATTCCCCTGATATAACTTAAATAACCAGTTTGGAGCAACCATTTTCAGTTGATTAAATACACAAAAAATAATTAGCGGTGAGTAGTCAAGTCTATTCATTAAATTGCGTTATACACTCCGGAGGTTGTATCGTGCTAACAAAACGAAATTTCTCCAAAAATGTGTTACTAATAGAATTTATATGTCCTTAATAATACCTAATCATAAAATTGGTCACTTGTATACACTACGGAGGCTGTATCATACTAACGAACCGAAATATCTCCAAAACTGTGGTACTTCAAGTACCATAGCACTCATTGTACTGGCTGCAGTGAGCTGAAAATCAATGGGGTTCATCTGTGAGACGCCCTGAACAATATTCAATCATAAATTTGGTCACTTATACTCCGGAGGCTCTATCATGCTAACAAACCGAAATTTCTCGAAAAATTATCAAAAATGAGATACTGTAAGTACCATAGCACACGCTGTACTAGCTCTGGTGAGCTGAAAATCAATAAGGCTCATTTATGAGATAGCCTTAACAGTACTCAATCATAAAATTCGTGACTTGTTGCATTACGGGGGCTGTAACAAAAAGTGGTCTACTACAATTACATACATACACACATGACTTTTTTTCTAAAAACCCTTTCTTCGCGTTTTTCTTACCGAAAAACGAAAAAATCCAAAATTTCAACTTTTTAGGGTTAATCAATACTTTTCTCGCATATTAAAGGGTTGGGGGGAAAACGTAAAAGAATGCAAATGGCACACATATCAAGAGCATTTATCGTTTTGAAGTATGTTGTAATAATATTTGTACGTTCAGGAATCTTCTGTGTATTTTGCATTTCATATTTTTAAAGGTTCCTTTTCCTTATGCAATATATAATATAAAGTTCCAATAAAAAAATACAATCACTCTAAATTGGACATCTACAGAAATGATTTTAATGTAAAACTATTTCTCAATTTTTTTTTGCCACTTGAGAGGGGACAAAAATATATAAGTGAATTTTGTACATAAAATAATAAATGTTTTTACAAACATACTTATCTGTAATTTGTGTTAGTCTATGTTTTGTATATCATTGAAAAAGTTTCTAGTTTTTCTTATATGAATATATTGTGTTTATATATGGAATATTGTAAAGCCGTGGCCGTGATTATAAAATGACCAATATTTGTTTTTTTTTGATACCTATGAAAAAATTTACTGTACCTCATTTTAAATAAACTTTGGGTAACCGATTGTTTGGATTTAAAAGTGTTATATAAGGTTTGTTCCAACACATCAAAACCAACCACGAGAGAACCGTTTAGAAAACGATAATTGTTTTGTTCCAACCCGATTTGGTATTGTTATGGAATCGGTTGAAGAACGATGATTTCAATACTTGACTAAAAGCAGGTATCAAGAGAGCCGACTTGCGCAGCACATATATCCATATCTAGTTTTTGGTTAGTTGGCTTGATTTGTTGTTTTGTTTATGTATTAGTTGAATTTTCTGGGAACGATCTTATTTATATTTGTGCTTTTTGTCGATATTTTCCAATATGAGTGATAACGAGGCGGAGGACATTTTTGACTCGTTCCAGTGATTCAAGACTCAAGTCAGTAACCAAACCGTTCCAACCACGATCTATTTTGGAACCGTTATTAGAACGGTAAACACTAAGTGCCGACTTAACAAATCCTTAAAAACGATTTCGATAACGCTTCTGGAACGATTAAAATTTGTGTGTTGGAACAAACTTATAAATAGACAAAGTAATGATTAAACTTTAAAATAACAGAAATACATCAAGAGGAATTTGTTGAAAATATTAATCAATACAATTAGATATTGAAAATGCTAAACAATCTGTAACTCCTAAATCCAAGCGGTTCGCATATGTGTAAAAACTACACACATTGATAGATCTAATCTAAATACAGATATGAAATAAAAAGATCTAAAGTGTCTGTCTGCGAGTCCAGTTCGACCAAGGGTTGATCAACTGATAAACTGGTAGTCACTCCTAGAATGGTGACTGGTTACAAACATTTCTCAACAATTTCTAAATTTTACAATTTGGTATCACAAACATGTAAAACATTCACAACAAGCACGTTGGCAGACGACATTGCTATCTATCCACAAGGACCCACCTTCTACATAGAAGAATGGCCTAAAAGATGGAATAATGTAATTAATTAAAGTAAATACAAACAAAAATCCAAAAAAATATGACTTATGGCATACATTAATAATGTAGAAATTCCATCAACTTCTTATGTCAAGTACTTTGGAATCCACCTAGATATTAAGCTCAACTGCAGGGAGCACATTAGCAAAAAACACAAAATTATCAAATCGGAAGAAATATACGGGTTGCACGATAAAAAATCATGAATATCATTAGAGGACAAAATAATGTACAAGTAACCATTCCAATTTGCTATGGGGCTATGCGAACTAATTCAGTATAGCTTTAATACAAAGAACAAAATAAAAAATCCCAACAGCATTAATACATGCTCTAGAGGCAATGGTAAACCTTCCACCACTGCACCTATGTGTAGTTAAATAAGCAGCAATCAGTGCCTTCAGACTGGGCCAATCAGTAAAACTAAAAGTAGGAAATCTGTTCAGACACCTAAATATTTTGGAACATATTTATCTAGATGCTATGCGAGTTAGGTACGACTTTGGAAGGCAGCTTGAAGTGGTCATTCTCCACCAAATTTGCAGAGAATGGACTTCAACTGGGAAGAAGTGCATCACTTTGGTACACTGATGGATCCAAGATGGATAGAAGAGCTGGAGTGGTTGTGACCTAGTTTCAGGCTCTCAAACCCCCAACCATATATCAAGCAGAAGTACATGCTATAGAAATGTGTGCCCAGGAGTGCCTCAAAAGAGACACATGGAGGGCAAACATCTATTTACTATCGGATAGCCAAGCAGCATTGAAAGCTCTGAAATCATACACCTGCGAGTGTAAGCTGACCTGGGACTGTAAACAATCCCTAAGACAAGTGACAGCAACCAACTGAGTCACTCTGATGTGGGTGCCAGGTCACAGGGGCGTTAGATGCAATGAGGAAGCAGACATCCTTGCCGAAGAAGCAAACTCCAGATTCATTTGCCAGGAAACCTTCTGTGGACTCTCTAAAGCCCACGTGACAGAAGAGATTCGATGCTGGGAAAAGGATTTAATGAAACTTCACTAGAATAGAGTGCCAGGACAAAGACAAACGAAAAGGCTGGTGAACCGTTCTCCAAGGAAAGCTAAATAGCTTCTCGATTTAGACAATAAAAACTTGAAATTGGTAACGGAACTCCTCACTGGACATTGCTCTCAAAAAATGGGCAAATCAGAAAGTGATACTGCGAGAACTTCGCTGAAACTGCAGAGCTTTTGCTTTGCGAATACTCAGCACTTTTCTGCAAACGGCTGTTGTTCCTGGGAGGGGTCTTCCTAATGCCCTCTGATGTCAAGAAACTAATAAACGTCGCACAATGTCTCGGAATCCCGGGTCTCGAATAGACTAAGTGTCTGTATGACCACCCTTACAATATATGGTTTGTATTCTTCAGGATCACCAAATTGGTACAGTTCAACAGAGACAATACAACAGAAAACCCAAAAGAAACGAAGATAGCCAACAGCCCTGAAATAAAGTGAAGAAGAAGCCTTCTCAAAGGAGAAAGTCGCCGGACTAAGTAACCATATCTCAGTAAAAACTAACTTTTATAATCAAAAAATGTGATTGCTTTTAAAAAAATATTAATAAAAATGCCCCTAAAAAGCTTCCATAGACAAATGGCATTACTAAAGTGTTCTGAAGTTATGACAAACCACTCACTACAAATTGATCTAAAAACATCATAAGTTGGAAGGCGTTAAGAAATAAAGAACAATACTCTAATAAGCTAGTTCATCCACTTAATTTTCATACATATAGAAATTTAAAATTATGTCTGAATAGAAATTTGAACGTGAAATAACAAACATGTTGGAAAAAGTGTTTTAAGAAAAACTTAAATAGATAGTTCAATAACCATAAAGTCCGAATCCAGCAATCAGTAACCAAACATTCATTCCGGTAAATTTTCAACAGCTACACACACTTAACTGATACACAATGCATGAAGTGGCATGCATTTTTTCTTCTAATTCTGAGATTTTATAGTCAGTATATACTTATAGATTCAGAAACAAGAAAAACCTTAAGGTCGTAGTATTAAACCCAATAAATATTTGATTTCATGCTTTTGGAAATATTGAGATCATTTATATGACCATTATAGTAAAATCAAAAAATAAATAAATTTATATTATAACCTGGAAGTATAGTATAAAATTACATAATCTACCATGGGAACATGGAGATGTCCCGTAAAAGTGACATCCGATTTCTGAGATATACGACAATATTATTTATATATCCATATACTTTTCGAATTCATATTAGTTTTAAATTACCTATTTATCAATAAGTATATATAAATATTGTAAGCATGCAATAATATTCATAGGGTCTTAAATATACTGTAACAAATGAAATATTAAAAATTTTCACTGATCCTACCTTTGCAAAAAAATAATTTTAGATCAGAAACATAGGTTTTCTTGTTATTATTTAAATCCTAAAAAGAGGTCAGATAAATGTTGTACATCATACAACTCTCAAGAAGTTATTATCTGAAAAAATAAAAATATTCGGGCAGTATTGTCTTGTACAATGCACACTAAAATACGAATTTTATGCCTATATTATAAACACTAGATACTAAATTCATATTATATTTTTATATCCAGTGACTGGTGGTAATACTGTACCTGAATTGGAAACATAATCAAAGTAACAGACGTCGGGCAACAGGCAGCACGACAAAAGCGGAAATTTTCAGGACAAACATCAGACAAAAAGGTGAAATCAACAGATAATTCACTGGCGACCTTGGCATTCAAAATAGGAAGACCACAAACTAGATCGGCAGAGGATCTGAAGAAACATGTTGGATCTAAATGGAACATCGTAAATGATACAGAAGAATGAAGGCATCATGGAGAGGCCTATGTCCAAAAATGGATGGATTACGGCTGTATGGATAGAAAATAAAGAATACTATACCAAGTTTTAAAACAGGTTATAGACATTATTTAACTCTCCCTTAATGTCATGTTTTATTTCTCTCCTGTCAAAATACCACAAGTAGAGGAACAATTGGTAAATGTTTCAAAACAAGGTAAACGTAAATTTAAAATTGTGGTTTCCTTTATATTGTGTTTATACTTCTTTTCAAACTGCTGACTATTTTGTTTGTGTTAATAGTCTGATGGGCATGTAAAGAGAATATACCATTTTCTTGTCTTATTGACATTTTTTAGAATGTACATGAACATGGGAATACTTTGTGTAATGAAGAATTTAAGTAATCAAATTAAAAATACTACATACATGTCGGTATTTTTGTTTCAACTAATCATGCGAATTATTGTAACCTCAAATGTGGACAGGAAAGCTCATAAAATACCAATGAAAGGAAAATTCTGATAGCAATATTCAATACACTTTTATGCATTTGATACTTCCAAGCATAATGAAAAATCCCAAACCCAGAAAACCTGTTACAGACCTACGAGTCTCACAAATCCTGAGCAAATGACTCTTACCTTAATCATACCATCGAAAAAAGCACACTCATACCAGAAAACTAGTTCAGGTCCCGACAGCAGCTAGCGAATGAGTCCACAACATAATAGATATTATAAACCAAGTGTTGAGCAGATAAGTTGATGTGTTGCTACAAACCTAGATGTAAGCCAGGCCTTCGACAGTCTGGAAACACACTAAAGAAATATCTAGGCTACTGGCTCTAGAAACTATCACTGCTAGGAAATAAACCAGCCTTCTAACTATACGGACTTATGGAGAAATTGACTAACTTTCAAGAAAATGAAGTAGATTGTGAATAAGCTTTAGAATATACAATTCAATGTTTTTTGATAATTTTTTTTACATAACAATTAACCAATGTTACCTTGTATAGACCAATAAGCTTATTGTCCATCTCTAATCTGTTTGAAAAAATGCTAGTAGAAAGAATACATTTTAGGCTAAATAAACCATCAACTAACATCTCCCATCAGGTCCAAAATACCACAATACACCTTACTGGGGCCATTATTGTATTTAAACTACATTTCTGACCTCCCGGTTTCAAACTACACTATTAACAGTAGAGAATAATGCGAATTTTAGCGAATATTCGCGAAAGTTCCTTGAATCCTCGCGAGCATATTAGCGTAGCAAATTCCAATTCGCCTTATTGAGAAATTATATTTATAGGTCGACGCAATGTTAAACGCAACCTTTCTAGGATGGAGGTGATTCCCCAATATGCGTATTTTTCTGATCTCGTGTGCAATTCAGAGCGGTGTTCATTCTGCACAATATTGTTCATGTTGAAGATGTATTTATGTTCCAAAATGCCTAAATATAAAGGTATTATTTTAAGTTAATCAGCAGTAAGGAGAAAAATGCAAAATGCAAATTTTGCATGGTGGCAAGGAATGTTCAAAAAACGTTATTAAAGGATCTTGCAGTGGCAATTTTGAGAGACAGAAAGATCTTTTCAAGCCAATTCCTTAATACACACTGCCAAATGCAACAGTCTTTATTTAGAAAGAACAAGAGAACTGAACAATTTAAAATTAACTAAAAACAAGTACCAAAACTTCAACGAAAAACTCTGAGAACAAAGTCGAGGCGATAAGGAAGACTCAGAAGCATCAACACCGAAGAGAAGGAAAATGGTAATTCAGATAATGAAGACTATAAGGATTCATATCAAAGTAATGATACCAGATCAAAGTAGGTTAGTTAGTAACGAAATCTTGAATTTTTAAAGTTATTTTTAGTTTTATGCAAAATAAGCAATTTTGTTTCACATTTTGTGCAGTTATTTTTTGTAATAATACAAACACATATTACAACTACTTAACTGACTTTTTTTATCAATATCACTTAAAATATATCTTGCAAAGCTCTAATGGGAGCTCTTTTGATTCCTCATCCATAAGAAAAAAGTATATTCGCGAGTATTCGAGATCTTCAATTTTCGGGAATTAATATCTCTAATTAACAGGCACATTTGAGGATGATTCTGAATTCTGACACAGTATATCGACTCATGAAAATTCTATTCTACATATACACACTTAACTGACTTTTTTATCAATATCTCTTAAAAATAAATCTCGCAGAGCTCTAATGGGAGCTCTCTTGATTCTGCATCAATTTCCATAAGAAAAAAGTATATTCGCGAGTATTAGAGATCTTTAATTCCCGGGAAATAATATCTCTAATTAACAGGCACATTTGAGCATGATTCAGAATTCTGACAGTATATCAACTCATGAAAATTATATTCTACATGTACACACTTAACAGACATTTTTATCAATATCACTTAAAAATAAATCTCGCAGATATCTAATGGGAGCTCTTTTGATTCCGCATCAATTTCCATAAGAAAAAAGTAGAATCGCGAGTATTCACGAACGATCTTTAATTCCCTGGAATTAATATCTCTAATTAACAGGCACATTTGAGGATGATTCTGAATTCTGACAGTATCTACTCATGAAAATTCTATTCTACATATACACACTTAACTGACTTTTTTATCAATATCACTTGAAAATAAATCTCGCAGGGCTCTAATGCATCAATTTCCATAAGAAAAAAGTAGATTCGCCAGTATTCACGAACGATCTTTAATTCCCGGGAATTTAACATCTCTAATTAAGAGGCACATTTGATGATGATACTGACACAGTATATCGACTCATGCAAATTCTATTCTACATATACATATCTTTGCATAAGAATGTCACCAAAAATGGAAAATAAAACTAAACTAAGAAAAAGTTCAATTTTCACAATTAGAAAAGAATAACGGTCCCCATTTATATTAAAATCGTAAAAATTCCACAATCAAAACATATAAAATAAATGCACACATAGATCTGAAGTCTGAAGGCAGAAATTCAAATATAGCTTTAGAAAACCAAATATAAGACGGTAATCATACAAATTTACGTGAGTAAATCCATTTTGCAAAAAGCACAATGCAAAAATGCATGTATCAAATTAGATGATACATTAACACCTTTACTAGGTGGTACTAAAAACAATGCAATAAAGTAGACAAACATTTCCAATGGCTACTTTAACACATTAAACGCCGCAGTACAATTATGTTGGATACTATGAAATTGAAGTGTTTTTGAACATGTGTGGACGTGATCCTACAAGTCGATTCGATTTGGATCACTGATAATCCAGTCTGTCTGCATCGGTACAATCGTGCAGCACTGGAAGCGAATTTGAACGTGAGTGGGTGTATTCGACCGATTTGACAATCAATTCACGTGTTTTATTATTAACAGAAAGCTTTGTATATCGAGTATACATATAATTGAAAAATAGCAACAGTGAAACATTTTTAACCGAATTTTTTTAACTATACAAAGAAAAAGTTGATTGTGGAAAATTAAGTCATCAGAATTTATCTATTTAATAAAATAAGGTATAAAAATAAAGAATCAAAGCATAATATAAACTGACGAGCATAAGGAGGTGTCACTTTCAATTATATTATCTTAATAATACTTTTTTCAATTTAAACCTCAAATCTTTTTACGGAAAATGATTTTTGATTTAAGTCTTTATGGAAACTAACTACGATTTTGATCTTAAAAATATGATTTAAATATTTTAAAAAGATTTACATCATTTGTTCAAATCAAATGCATCTTTGATTTAAATGGGTTTTTAACCGATTTATGACAGATGTGGGAGCAAATTGCAGTAATTAATTTTAAAATGGTTGAACAAACTTGCTAAAAAAAAGGTTATGAATGTTTTGGTTGAGAAATTTAAGGAAGTACAGAGAGTATTGAGGAATTCGTGAAAAAAATATTAACAATTTTAGATCACATAAAGTAGTCTCTCCAGTCTTCCGGATATAACCTCAATTCTAACAAATGAATGTGTAAGTAAGGAGTATCTGTTCATCAGCCATTTTTTACAACACTATCATTATTTCTGGCTGATTTTTTCTCATTAGATCTTATACAAACTGCAAGTGCAGCTAATAATAAGGTCTTTTAATCAATATTTTCGATGCAGCTACAAATTTCACACTGCACTATCGAAACATGTATGGGATCGACAAAATCGTACTTGGAATTGATTAAAAACGATCGTACTGCGGCTTTGGATATTGAGTGGCTGGCCCAACCTTTACTGCAAACAAAAGACGACAGAAGACTATAAATAAACTGGCAAATTAAACTGAATTTGGGTCATTGGAAAACTCATCAGGATACTAGCCAAGCTTCCCAGTACAACTTCCAAATCAAAATAACTTGGAGAATATAATAAAAAATTACTATTATGAATCATTCAAATATTAACACGATACAAAATTTTTGAAATCATGTTAATCTCATATACAAATCCAATGTTTTGTTACTGTATGTTTACCTAAGGCACTCTAAGCATAATATTAAAGTTTTACTATTTGCCAAATCAATATTAAATTTCACTCTTCGAAACCTACTAGATGCATTTCCTGATGACAAATCAATTACTTCTTGAACTGTACCACTGTACAGGCATTTAACTACTCTAACCAAAGATTTGATGACACATTCACTCCTAGAACTTGTGTTATAATCAAAACAAAATATATGTTAAACTTATTTGGTTTACTGTCAGCACATATATATGCTGAACTATACTTTCAAATGAAACGTGTTTCCTAAGGAAACTTTGAATTTGTTCAACTATTTTTACAGACAAGTTAAAGTGTTTGGTTCATTGGATCTTGTAATTAGAAATTAGAATTGAAAATTGATTGGTAGTATTGGTCCTACAAAAGTAATTAAATGCTTGTCTAATTTTACAGTTGGAGGAGCAATTGTTTCTATCTTTAAAAATTTATGTTAAATTTTAACCCTGGAGTGGACGCGTTGGGTCTGTTAGGACCACGTAACTCTTAATAGTGTTAATGTTTTCGTCAGAGGGTGCATCGAAATATGTGCTCATCAAGTTAGATTACAACATATGCTTATTAGTAATGTTATCGATGTGACAAGCATCGATCTCAGGGATAATTTCGGTCTATTGGACGGAAGAAGTTCAAAGAGACGAAGCTTTTTTTGGATTCAGATGATTCCATAGCTAGACCACCAATACAGTAATACTATTTGATGCAATTTTTTAAATATATGATTGATTTTTCAGAAGTATTAGGTTTTTTTCATTGGGTATGATGGACCCAACGCACCCCTTCTTGCAAAAAAACACGAGTCCACTCCAGGATGAAAAGACCTAAATATAAAGAAACATTTTTATAATTTCACATGTAATACATCATATAAAAGATATCCTAAAAAATAAACCTACAAAAAATGTTTATGACTATACAAATTTCACACAATAACTTTGCATTTTCTCGTTGCATATACAAAATATAATGTAGTTCAATGTATATATGAAAAAAGTATATGCTGATGGTCCACGTGATACGACGTTTGCAAAATTAATGGCAAATCGCTCAGGAAAATTATTGTTTTAGTCTACTTTCTTTAATCTGCTGATGTTCAGAAAATAAAACATGCAACAAAAATTTGTGTCTATTAACAGACTGTTTTAGATTGCAACAAAATTTTTAACTTCGTTTCAAATCATTCAAATGTTTTTTATAATATTCAGTCTGCCTATAATACGAAACGATTACATTGTTCAAATAATTCAAGCAAGTAGCGAGATAGATGATTACCTCAATGTGTTTGTCATATTTATTCGATAAAAATCTGTAGAAAGAAAGTAAAATACATAATCGTTTCATATTATAGGCAGACTGAATTTTGTAAAAAAATGGGACAATTTTACACTGACTTAAAAATTTTGTCATCATCCAAAACAGTTTGTTAATAAATGGAGGACAATTTGTCGTTGTATATTTTAATTTCTGAACAATGGTAGATTGGATAAAGTCAACAAAATTTGCAAAGGTCATAACCCGTAGGACCTCCAACATATCCTTTTTCAAATATACACTATACTTTGTATATGGATCAAGGCAGACTGTATTAAGTTATTGTGTTAAATCAGTCGTTATCCACTGGTCAAAAAAATGAGCAACGTTAAGTGCACTGATCAAATGCAAGATTAAATTCAGTATTTCTTATATTACTGAAATAATGGATAATTAAAAACCAATATTCAGAAAATGATCTATACATTTAATATTAAAAAGAACACTAAAATAAATATGTATAGTCTATTTTTTTAAAATTTGGTATATGTCGCACCATCGTTTACTGTAGGTAGTTCATTGGCACACCTACCTGAAAATCTACAATTAACTATTAACCTTTTCAGTTATTACTGAATGACCTGATAGGATAGATGAGATGTTACCTTCCAAGAAAGGAATCCTACACAGACTTCAATGGGCCTATCAGGCAAGGAAATCAGGAGAAGCTGCCCTGCATAATTTGGTCTCGAAAGGAGTCTGAACCAAAAAGAAATAAACCTTGCAGCATTTTTAGACATCAAAGGTGCTTTTGATGACACATCGATGTCATCAATAAACAAATCGCTCGAAAAAAAGAGGAATAAACAATACCACATGCAGATGGATAAGATCCATGCTTGAGCATAGGAGAATATCAGCACACATGCATGATACAAAGTACACCGTCAGGACAACTAAAAGGCGGAATACTTTCACCACCATTGTGGAATTTAATTGTGGATGACTTGATCTGCAGGCTAAATGATGAAGGCATATGGACATAGGGCTTCGCGGACGACCTAATGATTATCACCAACGGGAAATTCCCGGACACAGTCGAGAATGTCTTACAAGAAGCACTACAAATTGTGGAAGACCGATGCCTTAAAGAGGACCTTACCGTCAACACAAAGAAAACCGAACTAGCTGCTTTTATTGATAGAAGAGCACTTCTGCAGGACAGAGTACAACTCTTTGGGGAAAAACTAGAAATATCTAAAGAGGTGAAATATCTGCGAGTGACACTCGATTCTTAACTGAATTGGAGGACACGCCTGGAAAAAACTACTACCGGAGCAACCAGGCAGAAGAGTTATGGGCAAAATGTGGGGAATACGACCTGAGGTGGTACACTGGGTTCACACACAGTGATTAGGCCAACGATCACGTATGGGACGATAGTCTGGTGGAGAAGAACAGAAGTGTTCTCAGTGGAGAATAAATTAACTGCAATCCAAAGACGAATAAATTAACTGTAATCCAAAGACAACCTTTCCTCGGTATTACCGGGACAATGAACAGCGCGAGACGTCATCAATGGAAGCCCTTATAGACAGACCTTCCTCCTCTGGAACTTTTTGTTAGGGCCGAGGCAATGATGGCGATCCTCAGATTGAAATCGGGACCCCGAACAATGTTCGTGGAGGACATACAGATACAACTGGGACAATACTGGATGAACCGAACTTTCAAATGGGTCTGGATAGTATGATACCAAAAAATATATTAACTGAGCGAATGAATATCATGATTCCATCTTGGCAACAGGCGATGCACTAGGGAAATCCTGGGGGCATCATCTGGTTCACTGATGGATCTAAAACGAACCACGGCACTGGGGCGGGTATAAATAGACCTAGAAAAAAACTGTTCTTCAGCATTGGTAGATATACGTCTGTATTTCAGGCAAAAACAATTGCTGCTATAGCCTGTATTGATGAAAACATCAAGAGATATATCAGACAAATAATAAAAATATATACTGGCAGCCAGGCACTGCTGAAAGCTATCAGTAATCCAACCACGAAATCTAGATTGGTTAAAAACTGTAGAGTCCCTTAACAAGCCGGCAAGAGACAACACAGCGTGTCTAGTATGGGTGCCGGGACATGAAGGAAATGCATGCAATAAACTGACGGACCAGCTACCTAAACAAGGCTCTAAAGGACACTTCATAGGTCCAGAACCGTTCTGTGGAATCACAAAGGATTGCATAAGAAGAGAAATCCGGAACTGGCTAGACAAGGAACACCAACTCAAATGGAGGTTGACAGAAGGCCACCTTCACACAAAAAGTTTACTGGAAAATGTAAACAAACTCTCAATCAAGTTATTGAAACTGAGCAAGAGACATTGGAAAACAGTTACCGATTTGGTTCCTGGACACTGTACCCTAAGAAAACATTTATACAAAATGGGAAAAGTCAGTGAACCTATCTGTAAGAAATGCGAACAAAGGGATGAAACACCTATTCATATACTCTGCTTATGTAAGACCTTACTTACAAGGACTCAGGTGGAAGCATTTTGGAAATGAAACAACACAACCATCAGAACTACTCAAAATCCCCCAAATAAGCTAGAGGCCTATATTGACACGAAAATTTTGGAGTGAAAGTAGACAATATTGGGAACGGTACAATGAATTTGATTAAGTGCCCGGGCTGTTGAGCAGAACCCAAACGAATGAATGAATGAATGAAATGTTACCTTGCAAGAAATAATCGAATAACAGCTATTAACATATCTATGTTAAACAATAGAAGCATCTCATTAACTGAAAATCAGTGAAAATATTGTAAACCCAGATTATAATCAGATAAATGTTGAAACTATTGAAATATTCCATAATAAGTTCGTTTATTCCTAATTTGATAAATCTTAGTAAGTTCTATTCTTCTGTTTTAATTTAAATTTTGTTTGTAACCAACTATATTATAATTAAATAACAAACAATTTCTACAACAAGCAAATTTGGTGCATCACAATTGCACGTGTCTTTTTTTAAAAGAAAAAAGTCAGTTTTAAGTTGCATTGAAAAAATTGCAGTTTGCAATATATTTGACTCAATCACTGCGAAACATCCAGACAATTCTATTGCTGCAACTGTGCTTATTTTCCAGGGAGAAACAAGGGACTCCATTAACACAATATATAGTGCTATCAACGAAAGTAAAGCTGTTATTCTAAGATTAGTGCAACATTTTATTATCTTTCTTAATTTTTTTAACTGCATTTTTCTTTAAATATTATTTGAATTTGATTTTATGCTCATTTTTTTGAATGGGTATTGTATGAACATACCGGCCCTTCACAAACAGTCTTTCTCTCATTATAGTGTGTACTTATATTTCAGCAAACCGAAGAAGCATCAAGGAAGGAAAAAAGTTGAACTGGATGAAATTATTTTGAATAGCATAAGAATTTTAGAAGAGAAATCCCGACATTGCATAAGATTCTAGCATCCATAGTGGACGACACAGACATGCCAAACATCAGCAGAAGTAAATTACGGACTACAATGAAAGAATTGAAAAGACAAAATTGTCTTCCAGAGAAGAGATTACATTCGAAAAAGTAATTTTTATCTTAGCGAGGCTAGGATAAATCAAGGATATATTAAAAACAAGTTATATGCCGACAAAAACATCACTAGTGTTCTCCAAACATTTTTCGAATGATATTCTACAGGAATACAGGCACCATGAGGCAAAGGGAAAAATGTTAATTAATAATCACACATATTGACAGCGAGAACAGTTCTTTGGAGGGTGAATTGTTTCCACCTTCTATATACAAACGAACAAGTGAATTTCACGAAAACATGTATGCCGATGTCTTCGAACAATACTTTGAGGAGATGCTCAATCTCATTCCAGAGGGTTCCATACTAGTAATGGATAACACGAATTATCATTTGAGGAAGACTGAAAAAATTCCTACTTCGTCTTGGAAAAATAAAGACAAAAAACTAGATAAGAGAAAAAAATATAAGTTTTGAAGGAAACATGGTTGAAAAGGAACTGTTATCCATTGGAAAACCCTATAAAATACAATATTTGGAATATGTGGTGGATAATATCACTAAACAACGAGGAATAACATTACTCCTACTGAATCAGTCTGGGCTCAAGTTAAAGGCTAGAACAAATACCACGTTTAAAATCAAAGACGCAGAAAAATGATTTTATGAGGCACTGAATATTGTCGAAGCTGACTCGTGGAAAAATGGATTGACCATGTTGTAAAATTGGAAGAGAGGATATGGGAACTGGACAATTTGATTGAAGCTATAGTTGAACCCTTACATATTTCAGTAAACCAAGATAGTTCGTCTGATGATGTTGAAGATATAAATTTGTATTTTTAATTTTTTCATTTTATGTACTTATATATCTTGTAAATATGTTTTCTTTAACTAAATGAATCTATTATTCTTGCTACGACTATGTTCAAGTGGTTTTTCCTCTTGTATTTACGACCCAGGAAACCCAATAGTATATTCACCAAGGTGGCGAAGACAGTTATTATTGACCAAGGACCAAGACTATTTCGTGAGGGCTTTGCCACGAACGGAATAAGGTGCGAGACCTATAAATGTCTTCACTACAGTGGTGTATATAAATTAATCTGCAAAAAAAACGGGCCACCAAAAACTGGCCCCAATTTTAAAGTTGGCTCATTTGATGTTGATGATTTTTTTTCTAAAAATCGTAGATTAATTTCTCTGTAACGATGCTAAATCAGAAATTTTTATTCAGATTTGAATTTGAGCATATGCGGGGTAAAACAAAGTGACAAGTTTCTTTCCCCAAATTTGTAACAACCTGTGGAATGCAACAGCTATAAACTGCTTGATATTTTCTGAATATTTCGTTTTTTTATGACATTATCTGTTTTTATCGTAGATACAAGTTTTCTAAGAGAACGCCTCAAAAGAAGATGTGAAAACATGACAAATAAACATCAAAATGTAAGTTTAATCAGAAAAATGACATTTAAAAAAATAATAAACCAATTTTAAGGGGCTAATATCCAGTGTGGCCTTCTTACGCCAAAATGACTTCATTCAGCCAATGTTGCATTGAATCAATAAGGTTAGTAACAAATCCTTGTGGAATAGCATCAAATTCTTCCTGAAGAACAATTCGCAGATCATGAAGGCTGAAATTGGTTCCAGAGATTGGATTGAAATCAGGACTACAAGCTGGCCAAACAATTCTTTCAATACCCACTTCATCCTAATATTCGTTGACTACTCAAGCCAAGTATGATCGCGCATTATCTTGCATTAATATGTAGCCGTATCCGATAAAATGAGAGTAGGGAACAACGTTTTTGGAGAATATCTTCGATATATCGATGCGCATTTAAGGCGCAGTTTTCAAGATTAAATAAGTACGGACGTCCCTCAAGCTTCCCGCCCACATCATCACAGAAACTACATTAAAACTTACACGTTCTGAAATTGTACAGTCCACAAATCTTTCATTTCGACGTCTACAAACTCGCTCCCAACCATCAGGCGATCGCAAACAAAACCGTGAATTCATCCGTGAAAAGGACTTTGGGCCATTGCTCAATCCCCTCGACGATGTCTTGGAAGCAGATGGGGTACTGTGGCAGGCCTCCTTGAAGACAGGTCGTTTTCTTTAAATCTTCGTTGGATTGTGCTCTCACTAATTTCAATCCTACGCATGGTTTATAGCAGATGTTGATTCTGAACAGCTCAAGTTCTACGATTTCGTAAAGCATTAATAGCAATAAAGCAGTCGTCAATGGCACCTGCCTTCCGTTACTTCCAGAACTCACTCGCCTGTTGAAATTTCCCGTTTCCGGGCATCCAGTACTGTTGTTCGAGGTATACCAAGGGTATCGGACACATAACATTGACTTCAACCATCTTCAATTAAGGCCACAATACGAGCAAAATCCGTCACAGATAATGGCATTTTTTATTTAAAATCGTTGACAAATTCGTAATGGCAATGTTAATCTCAAATCAGTTTTTACTTATGCCGCCTAGAAATTTCTGTATGAACAATTTGTCTGAGGTGTTTGCTTTGAAACAGTGTACCTCCAATAAAAACAGAGACAAAGTCCTGATTAAAAAGAAACAAAATGTTCAGAAAAGGTTAGGGTTCAATTTGATTCCAGTTGACAATAGCTGTTGAACTCCACATGGTGTTACAAATTTCGGAAAAGAAACTTCGTCTCATTGTTGCACCCCGTATATGCTCAAATTCATACCTGAATAAAAATTTCTGATATAGCATCGTTACAGAGAAATTGATCTACAATAAAAAAAAATAATCATTATCAAATGAGCGGTTTGCGAGGAAGCCAACGGTGAAATTGGGGCCAGTATTTAGTAGCCGGTGAGTTTACAATTTTTTCCACTACTAGCCAAATTTGAGACAAAAATAAAAATAAAATTTTTGTTAATATCAAGTAGCACAGGTATGCAAATTCGCCTTTCCGATAAAAAAAAATCAAGTAGGCTGATGCAGATTGACTTTCACACTAGTAAAAGTTATTTCAAACATTTTTAATTATTGCCATATTGTAGTTACGGCATGCCATCAGTCTTTATTGGTTGAGAGTGAATTTTGAACTGATATTTTTATTCAAATAATTTTATCATGTTAGATAATTTCAAACAGCAAATATGTTAATGACAGGGGTAGGTATAGAAAATTATTTTGAACAAGTTTTTGTAAAATCCCTGGATTCTAAAAACATTTGAATTTGTCCATTATTAACCTAGGTTAATAATAGAAAAAATTATTGAGCACTACTACAAAAATTCAACTTCTCAGTTGGCTAGGAGATGCAATATTGTCAGCTAGTTGTGGAAAAAATATATTGTTATCCAGCAGTTAACAGATAAATTAGGGTATATAAGAGTTCTCGTTTTACAGGAAAAAAATAGGAAATCAATTTGATTCAGAAAAAAAGGTTTGTTCCCTGTGTAAGAGTCTTAAGGGATTAAATTTGGTCAAGTATGATTTATTATACCGGTGTTTTACAAAATAGACTATAGCACATGGTATTCTGTAAAAGAGAATAAATTTATCAGTACAATTTTAAAATCCCATTCAAAATTCCATACCTTCCAATTTTATTCCAAAGCTGGGCTTACAAAAATTAATTTCATTACAATATTAAGTTGCACACAATTAACAAAAATATATTATTTTAGTAATCACTAATATCTATGTTTACCAAAATCCGCATTTTTGAAGCGAGAAATATGACTAACAAACTATTCAACTTACTGATTATTTAAACATGTATTGTTCAATCCATATTCTAAACTCATTATCAATGAAGCCATGGAAAAATTTGGAGGAGGAATCAGATTAAATGGGGTAAGCATAATATACTAATGTAGGACTACAACCCCTACTAGATAAAGTAAATGCAGACTGTGTGAAATATAGAATGACTTATTAACACAAAAACAACTCTAATCACTTAGTAACCAAAATGTCTGAATACCTATTCTTGTCAATTAATAAATTCTAGAGAAACTGATAGTAAAGATAAGGATGTATAGTCAATGATAGACTTGAATCTGAGACTGAAATTAGATCCACAATAGATCAGGAAAGAATAACTTTATCTAAACAAGAAACATTCTCTCTGCCAAACATCTAGTCTGGAGCTCAACTATCTAAATATTGTTTAGACTAAATCATTTTATGCACTGAATTTGGTAAGTTGAAACCCTGGGTGGATAATGAAGTAACTGCAAGTGTTTGAAATGTGGTTATATAAAGGATATTAAAAATAACATACAGCACTTAAAAAGCAAACAAACCTCATATCAAGAATTGCTTCGCACCATAAATTATTGGATGCCAGGAAGTCTTGAATGCATTTTATGTGGTAAGAAATATATAGTACAACTGATCATCAAAGAGAATATGAGATCTATCTATAGGAAGAAAAAAGCTATATTGGTTAGGAAAGGACACTGGACATGCCTAATTTAAAAAAGTATTTGAAGTGGTGATATCTCTAACCACTGATAAGAAGATGGCACTAAAAGAGGGTGTAACTGATAAAAGAAGAACCAATAAGGAATTATACCTCATCTAGGTACATCAGCAGGATCCAGATTAAGATGGAGAGGGCACAGAGTACCTGAAATAAAAGAGAATTCAATAGGATAATCAAAATTAGAGCATGAAAAATTTAAATTAATTAATAATAAATGGTTTTAAAGATTAAAATCAACTTTTCGCATTTATAATCTCCGAAGGCTGTATCCTGCTAATAAACCGAAATTTTTCCAAAAATTACTAAAAATGTGGTATTATCTAGATTTGTAGGACCCTTTTCATTGGCTCTGGTGAGCTGAAAATTAATAGGATTCAACTGTGAGACGCCCTGAACAATATCCAATCATAAAATTGGTCAGTTGTATACAATCCAGAAGCTGTATGGTGCCAACAAACCGAAATTTCTCCAAAAATTACCAAAAATTGCAAAAAGTACAATAAGTTAACAAAAATTATCAAAAATTACCAAAACGTACAATATCTGGATTTATGGGACCCATTGTACTGGCTTTGATGAGCTGAAAATCAATAGGGTTCATCTGTAAGACACCCTGAACAATATCCAATCATAAAATTGGTCACTTGTATACACTCCAGAGGTTGTATTGTGCTAACAAACCGAAATGACTAAAAATGTGGTAATTCAAGTACCATATCATCCATTGTACTGGCTCTAATGAGATGAGAGTCAATAGGGTTCATCTATGAGACGCCCTGAACAATATCCAATCATGAGATTGGTCACTTGTATACACTCCAGAGGATGTATCGTGTTAACAAACCGAAATTTCTCCTAATTTACCAAAAATGTAGAATATCTGGATTTATAGGTCCAGTTCTGGTCAGCTGAAAATCAATAGGGTTCATCTGTGAGACGCCCTAAATAACATCAAACTATAAAATTGGTCATTTGTGTACACTCCGAAGGCTGCATCGTCATAACAAACAAAAATTTCTCAAAAAATGTAGTATATCTGGACGTATAGGTCCAGTAGTAGAGGCTTTGGTGAGCTGAAAATCAATAGTTTTCATCAGTGAAACACGCTTAACAAAATCCAATCATAGAATTGGTCAGTTGTTTACACTCCGGAAGCTGTATTGTGCTAACAAACCGAAATTTCCCCAAAGATGACAAAAATGTTGTACTACTAGTACTATAGCACCTGTTGTACTGCCTCTAGTTAGCTGAAAATCGATAGGGTTATCTGTGAGACGTCCTGAACAATATGCTCATAAAATTGGTAACTTGTATGCATTCCTGAGGCTGTATCGTGCCAACAAGACATGTTGCAAAAAGTGACCGACGACACACACACAGGATTTTTTAAAACCGAAAAAATAACTCGAAAAAGAAACAAAAATTCCAACTTTTTTTGGTATAAACCAATACTTTGCTCGCATTTTAGAAAGGGTTGGACAGAAAAGTAATAATACTATATAAGAGAGGCACGATACTTGTTCTCCATTGTTTTCTGTGCCTGATAACATAATTTTAGCCTGGTGTCCTCAGACAGTTGGTTTAGATAAGTTAGGTTTAGGATTCAAATTTTAGGATTATTACTTTCCCGCCCAACCTATCTAATATGCTAGAAAAGTATTCGTTTACCCCAACAAAGTGGGAATTTTGAATTTTTTTAGTTATTCTTACGTTTTTCAACAAGAACATGAAAAAACGGTTTTTCGTCGTTGTCGTCTGCCACTTTTACTTACATGTCTTGTTAGCATGATACAGCCTCCTGAGTGCAACAAGTCACGAATTTTATGATTGAATATTGTTCAGGACATCTCACAGGTCAACCCTATTGATTTTCAGCGCACCAGAGCCAGTAGAACGGGTGCTATGGTACTTGAAGTACGACATGTGTGCCATTTTATGGGAAATTTCAGTTTCTTAGCAGGATACAGTCTCCGGAGTGCAACAAGTCACCAATTTTATGATTGAATACTATTCAGGACGTCTCGCGGATGAACCCTATTGATTTTCAGCTCACCAGAGCAAGTAAAACAGGTGCTACATTATTTTAAGTACATTTTTTGGAGAAATATCAGTTTGTTAGCACAATACAGCCTCCGAAATATATACAAGTGAACAATTTTATAATTGGAATGGTGTCTTATAGATAAACAACAGGTGCTATGGTAACTGAAATTTCACATTTTTGGTCCTTTTTGGAGAAATTTCGAGTTGTTAGCACGATACAGCCTCCAGAATGTATACAAGTGACCAATTTTATAATTGGATATTTTTCAAGGTGTCTCACAGATGTACCCTATTGATTTTCAGCTGACTAGAGCGCGAGTACAGTCGATCCTATAAATCCAGATATACATTTTTGCTTATTTTTGGAGAAATTTTGGTTTGTTAGCATGATACACCCCCTGAAGTGTATACAAGTGACACTTTTATGATAGAATATTGTTCAAAAAAGTTAGTTTTAATCTTTAAAACAGTTTATTTTTTGATCAGATCAGAAAGCTCATAAAGAACAGGAGGTAGTTATTCTAGGAGTTGAATATGCCTGATATAAATTTAGTATGTTATTTCTAATGAACATAACTACATTTCCTAATTTATGTCAAAAATTATTGTTATCAAGTTAGTAAATCTAATAAGATATTCATATTGTACATATATGTGTTTAATGTGCAAATACTGAAAGCATAGAATCACATTCCCACTTTTCAAAATAATCATAAGAATCAAAGAATATCACCAATTTACGATTTATACCTTACAATACACTATTAAAAAAGAAAATATTTTTTATGCCGCCACTTTAGAAAATGCATTTTTCCAATCATTTTTAACTCGGAAAGTGCGTCGATGCCGGTCTATATCGGAAAATTGACTTAACTGCTCGGTAGTGAGAGAACTGCTTGACAAAGTACCTACTTTCCTGAGGTCTTATGTCAAAATATTCATTAAAGACAAAATACCAGCAACTAGCCAAAGAGAATTTTCGAAGAGTATGTTAAATATTACAGTTGCCATGACAATATCGTAGCCAACTGTCAGTAGATGTTTTTGACGTTTTGATGCACTTTGTGTATTATTACAAGTTTCTAAACCATTTAAAAATGAGTAGTGATGAGAGTGACATGGAAAACGTTCCATTCGAAATTAAAGCGGCAGCTGCCACGACTAATGCATTATTACCAACAAAATCCAAGGAAAGGTATGAAAAAGCCTATGAATTTTTCTTCGAAAAATAGTGCGAAGAGAGAAAAATAAAGGTAGTAAATGAAGATGTTTTGTTAGCTTATTTAGCTATAAAATCAAACACACTTAAATCATCAACTGTATGGAGTTTGCTTTCATTGCTCAAAACAATGTTAATAATAAGCAAGAAGGACATTGATATTAGAAAATTTCCGAAATTATTAGCTTTTTTAAAGAAAAAATCTGTAGGATATAAAGCAAAGAAGTCTAAATTTTTTAGTAAACAAGAAGTACATACATTTATGACAGAAGCCTCAAATCATGAGTATCTCACTATTAAGGTAATTTTCAATAAATTTTAGTGTCTGCATCTAAAATTTGATATCCTAATTTTTTGTAAACTATACTGGTAATTAGTTTGGGCATGTCGCCGTGATGAACTAGTAAAAATGACTGTAGATAACGTGCAAGATAAGAATGATATGCTAATAATAAACATTCCTAACACAAAAACCAACATTTCTCGTTGTCAACAAACCTCATTTAGAATTATATAGAACATATTTAGCCCAAAAATTATTTATATTTTTTAAAAACAATAGATGTACTACTCAACCTATTGGAATGTATTCAATAGGAAACTTCCCTTGCAAAATAGCTAAATATCTAAAATTGCCTAACCCAATAAAATATACTGGCCATTGTTTCCGCAGAACTTCAACCACATTACTGATTGATGCAGGTGGAAATTTAACAAGTTTGAAACGCCACGGAGGATGGAAATCTTCGACCGTGGCAGGAGGTTACATCAAAGATTCAATTCAGAACAAATTAAAAACAGCAAATAAAATTCTTAACATAGAAAATAAACAAAACCAATCTGGAACTTCAAGAATCGAATCCAATATTATTGGTAACACAAATATTATGATTCCTAAATTGACCGGAATAATAAATGAGTTAAATTTTGTTATAAATCTTGAGCAATAAATATTCTGTTTCTATATTATTGTCAAATTATTGGTGGCTGCATAAAAAATATTGTACACCACACTCGGAAAGTGTATTTACAGGGCTCCGCCTTCAGCGTCGCTCTGAAACTTGCATGCTCGCCCTGTAAAGTATCCCTTTCCAAGCTTGACATGTAAATAGCTATTTTGGTACAGTTGAAGCTCTCTTAACCGACCTCTTCCGTGTTTCCAAAAATTGACAACTATATCACGATATTGTTCCACAAATTACTTTCAAGTCACCGCAAGTCGATTGTATTTTTCCATAGCAAATAAAAGTCTATCAGTTGCTCTCAATATTTCGTACAGGCAGTGTTTACTGTGCCAAGTTTAAATTTTGTTTTTAACAGTGTTTACTAACTGTGTTTTTATTTTACTTAATAATTGTTTCAGTATAAAATACTGTAACATGATTGGGGCTAGGAGGAAGTTATGTTGTGTAATGGAACAAAAACAAAAAACATTAGAACTGCTTGACAGATGGAATCCGTTGAAAAAATTAGTGATGAATTCGGCGTCGATGTTACCACAACTGGAAACGTAATAAAAATATATCCAAGACTATTGCACACAAATTGAATCTGAGAAAATCTTGACCACTTGTTGCGCCTTAAAGAAACCAACAAACGAGGTTATTGACGATGCATTATTGCCATGGTTCGCTCAATAACGGCCTATTATGGTCCCGATTATGAAATAAAGCCATGGGTACATTCTAAAATTGAAAACGGAGGGACTTTTACTGCCAGTGATGGTTGGCTAGCACGCTGGAAAAAACAGCATGGCACCCATTTCCGTAGCGTATGCGGTGTTAAACTATCGGACGACCCAGCTGCATGTACAAAATGAATTTAAAAACTCGGTGATGTGATAAAAAATAATGCTTACATCCAGATCAGGTGTATAACAAGGATGAAACTAGACTAAACTTCAAACGTTTACCACCAGCAGTGAAGTGAGAAATCAACTCCAGCATTTAAAATGAATAAAGAACGGACTACAGTTGCTCTATGCTCGAATTCCACGGGCACACATAAACTTACCCCTTTCGACATTGAAAAGGCACAAAAACCCAGGACCTTAATAAATGTAATGTTTCGTCACAGTGTGTTATAAACATAAAAAATCTGTTTGAAAAATCCGAAACTGCCATCCAAAGCTATTTTGGTCATAGATAATGCACCTACACATCCAGAAGGAATTGAAGTCAACAGGGAAAGTGGATTTTTTTTTATTTTTTACTGTCACAATATGTTACAAGCGCGATTCAACCGATGGGTCAAGATGTGATCGAAAACGTTCAGGCGAAATCCTTAATAGAATGGATCTCGATGATAACGGACTAGTTTATGCTCTTAAGCCCATTAACATCAAAGACGTGATTTTCTTGATCTCTGCGTTTTACGAAGAAGTCCCCATCACTACGATTGTCAAAGCATAGCAAAAAGCCTGAAATAGAAAAAAAAAGCCGATCACGCAGAAGGTAGCCGCAATTGCAAACCCCATGATCAACAAGAAACAGACGACAACGCAGCTTTATTAAATAAGCTTCACACACTACCCGAGATTAAAGAAAACGAAGTTGGCAATTGCTATGAAGAGATAGAAAATGAAATTCTAACAGATGAAGAAATTGTACAGAACGTACTAAATGAGCGGCAAGAGTGATGAACATAAAGAGAAGGCAGAAAAAATTACTCATGCCAAAGCGAGAATTGGCTGCAAGATATGTCAAACAGCAACAAAACTCAACAGCTGTTGGTGCGGAGATCATTTTGATGTAAGTATAAGTTAATGCTGTAGACGTAATAAACGTAAGTCTAACTATATTTGATACAGAATACATTTTTTGCAATTTATGTGGGTAAACATTTTTCAATTTTTATTTTTTGTTAGCTAGGACAAGTATTTTAAGAAATAGGTTTTCATTTTAGGTACTCCGGTTTAATATTAGTAGTTAGTTTCACCTTTCATATTGAAAGTGGCATGAAAAACTAAGTATAGATCAGTTGGACTTAAGAGGAATTGTTTTACAAAAATTTGAATGCCAAAACCGACTTAACGTGAAGCCTGTAGAACAAAAAGGAACCAGCTTAGAAACGTTTACTTAAAGAGAATCCTTCAACTTCAGTCATACTCGAGAACTCTAGAAACTATTTGCTGCTTGTTTTCAAGAGCAAGTAAAATTGAAAAATGAAGTTGACCATAAAGCAACAATTACAGACGAAAAAAACAATGCAATCAAAAAGTCAACAATGCAGTACAAACAACTGGTGGATACAATTTCAATTTTCAGTTTAACCAATTCCTCTTCAATCAAAAGTAGAAAAAATGATATTAAGAGATAGACACATGACCTTCGGAAGCAGATAAAACAGACTGTGAAAAAGCAGTTATTTGAAAAATAGTGGACCACCATTAACCCTCTATTTCTGGCAAGTATCAGATTATCCTTTTTCAAAACCATCACCAGTTTATAACACTATTATAATACTGACTCTCATAAAAACTAAGTTGAAAACGTCATAGTGGTCGAACATAGGGAATATCTGATGGGAAAGCAATAAATGAGTGTTGTAATATGACATCACGTGAGTATGACATACTCTTGAGAAATATTTGAATAGAATGGAAACAAAAATTGTAACTTCAACACTACTCTCTTGATGCAAATAACATTTGATAGACCCAATGACATCCTTAATTTTCGTATTTCTTCAAATTTGGTGGACACGTGTACCAACATATTGAAAATGGGTTGGTAGTTTTCCCATTCCTTGAAAACCTCAAAAGTAACAGACATTTTCAAGAACATTTAACTGGAAAATATATTTTTTATGGTAATACTTAATTTTATCTTGAAAATTTTGCAGAAATTATGTATTGTTTTTTACTGAAGTTTGAAAATGAACAGTAGTTTTCGAAATTTAAACATACTAGTCATAAGATGTATATCGGGACAGCAACTGTCAAATACATTTTGATATTTACATCATGAACACTTTAATTTTTCAAAATATTTCTATAACGCATGCACCATGTAGACAGAAAGTTTGGACTTTCTACTGAATTATGTATGCATGTTTGTGTATTTGTGGTAGAAATACATTAAAAATAATTTGTTTCTGCTAATATATCAGAAGGTATGGAATTTGACGTGAAAACAAAGATCCACATAATATTAAACTTTAAATCTAAAATCAACGGAACTGATTAGTGACTCTTGGATATTAAAATATGTGTATTCAACCAAAATTAGTATAAAGTACTTTCATGGAGTATGGAGCAGAAAAAATCAACTTTTAGTTAGCCAGTGATAATTACACAAATTTTGGTTGCATCATATATATACAAAATAAAATTAACAAAAAACTATTTATAAATAAATAGGAAGATATGCATTCAAAATATTTTAACCTATCTCAGAAGTTTATTTTTACATATAAGTAATACATAAAATTGTAATTGAAGATTCCGAAGAAAAAATATATTATTTCCTTCAACAATGGGGTCTAAAAAGGCCCTTTTATAAAAAGAGTGATGAAATTTGGTAAAAAATTCTCAATTAATCCAATATTTTTTTAAAAATATATACAAATGTTACTAGATCTTGTCAACCAACTTGTAGATGTCAGTAGATACTTCACATTGAATAGCCCATATAATCAATTTTTTTATTATTTAATAATATGCATTTTATTTTCATTATGGTAGTGTATGGTGCCCCAAGAAAGATGCTTAAAAACAGGAAAAAACCCATAAACGAATACGTACAGGTTAAAGAGGTCACTGCAGAGGTGTGGGAGGAATACTTCAGGAAGCTATATGATGCCAAGGACACACAGATGGCAGAAGGATACCAGACAGCATTACCGAGATGGAAACAAAGGCAAGATTAAAAAAATTAAAGAACAGAAAAACTCCAGGTACAGACGATATACCAAACAAAATTCTAAAATACGGTGGCCCAGGGCTTGCAGCAAGACCAACAACACTGTATAACAAAATATTGAGCACTATGGAAATTCTGAAGGACTGGCACTCCAGCATCACAATTTCCATGTACAATAAACAGAAAAAACAAAGCCTGAAAACTACAGAGGAGTAAATCTACTATGCTGAACAATGAATATGTTTAAAGGGCTCAAAGACAAACTAAAAGAGCAAATAAAAACCAGAGAGGAACAACAAGGATTCAAAAACAATAGATCGACAACTGATGCTATATTCATTATGAAACAAATAAAGGAAAAAGCAATAGACTACAATACATCAGCATTTATTCGCTTCTTCGACCTTACAAAACATTTGACAGAGCCCACCTGGAAGACGTCATAATAATCCTAAAGGAAAAGAAGCCCCTGCTAACATAGTAACAACAGTATACAACCTCAACAGAACGCAAATCAAAGCTGGAGAGAATATTACATCTAGCATTCCCACTCCAAGACGAATTAGACAGGGAGATTAGTCAATTTTTATTCAACCTCCTGATGGACAAAATCACAGAAGAAGTAACATCCCTGAACCTGGGATACAGAATGAACAACAGGGCTATCAACATTGTCTGCTATGCTGATGACGCTGTAATATTCGCAAAAAGTGAGAATGACCTACAGAGACAGTTATTCAAGTTCTACCAGATCAGGCAGCAACTCAATATGGATATATTCATAGGTAAAACGAAAACCATTACCATCGCTAGGGAACCTATGAGATACAAACTGGTAATAGATAATAAACCCATAGAGCTGGTCATGTAGTTTAGATACCTGGGCATAGATATATTCAGCGGTCAGGACACGGTAAAGGACCTGAGAAATCAAATTAACAAATCAGCCATAATATCAGGTTGTCTAAAAGAAACTGTATGAGCTAATCCTTATATGCGAAAGGAGAGTAAGATCAAAATATATAAGATATGTATCAGGCCAATAATGACATATGGGATAGAAGCGAGAGAGGATACCAACAAGACTAAGAGGATGCTACGAGTCGCCAAAATGTCAGTACTGAGAACAATTGCCAGGAAAACAAGAAGATATCATGTAAGAAACATAGACATTAGAACACAAAGCGACGTACAGGATGTGGTGAGATGGGGAAGGCAGAGGAGAGGAGAAGGGTATGATATAACCGCGTGAAGAGGATGACTGACTGTAGACTAAGACGCATTGTACTAGAGATAAACCAGCAGAGACCCGTCCACCAAAGAGATGGAGAGATAGCTGGCAGTCTACATCTTAGGAAATAATACAGAGGCAAGCCAGGAATCAACAGATCATCTAGATCTCAAACAAGTAGAAGAGAAGGGAGATAATGGAGTATCAAGCTTATACCAACAATTAGATGTTAGGTCTTTCAGAGAGGACATGTAGATTTATTGAATAGAATACTTATAAACCACAACATTATGATAAGAAGATATTACTAGATATTGAGGGCTGTTTGGGCCCCAAAAAAATTAAAATGAAGATTGTCATATATCTATTCAGTAAGAAAGCACCAGGAACTTAACTGATAAATCCAAAATTACTGAAATAACTACCAAGAAAAGGCTTGGTGATGTTATCCAACATCTATGATACCATCATGAGAATACAGTGTTGACCAAAGGAGCTTGAAACATTTGAAATAATACTAATACCGAAACCTGGTAAGCAACTGCATAATGTTGATTCATATAGACCAAAAATATTGATACCATGGATGGCAAAACTATTAGAAAATTTTATCGTCTACAGGGAAGGTTTTGCTCAACAGGCTTGTTGACTGTTAACCAAGCATTTGACAAATTCTTGCATAAAATAAAAATTATTTTTCTAGTACTACAATTTTCTAGAAATACTTAGCTAACAGACAATTTTGAGCAAGAATAAATAACGAAAACTCCAATACAATATTAACAGCAGATTCTCCGACATCAGATAGCACTGTTATAGGCACTTTGCAAATTATGCAGCCACAAGGAAGCCATAATAGCAACAAGACCACCTCTTCTACATTGAAGAGTTGCTCACAATATACAGAATGAAAGTCCTTCAATGTTCATACTCAATGCAGCAATTCCCAGATCAATGAGAGTAAAATTCCTAAGGCTACATCTGAATTCCACATTGAAAACAAATAAAAAATAGAAAAGAAACAGTCCAAAAGATGAGAGAACTATACTACTGTACAGAACACAAATGTCATTAGAAAACAAGAAATTAATATTATATAAGGCTGTAATCATCTCCATATGGCATATAGTACAGAATTAGGTGGCTGCACAAGCAAATCAAATATCACATTAATTCAACGACGTCTAAAAAAAGATCACCACTCCAGTATTGCTGCCCTTTAGTATATGATCTCCACATTACAACATTCCAAGAAACAGTTCAAGAAAAAAGCTGTAAACATAACCAAAATCAGGAAAGCCACCCCAACAACTTCTAAGATACGAACAACAAAAGACCAAAAATGTGATGACCTGTAATAAAATATATAATAAAAGAAAGTATAGAATGCGCTTGCCGCTAAAACTCAGAAAAGAGTTCTAGTACAATCAAGGGAGTTATATAATGTGGTAGCCCTCTATCCCCGATCCATGAAGAATATACCCGTTTTTGTCTAAACTGCGTGCTTTTATTGCCCTGAGTTGGTATTATTATCACTTTCTGCACACTATATTTATAATAAAATCATCCAATACTAGATCAAGCAGTGGTTTTCTCAACATAGTCTTTCAAATTTTGTGGCATTCTCGATTTCAAACTGTCTACTGAAAAGTTATTTACAAAATCATCACAGTATTGGATAACTATATTAAAACTAAAAGAAAACTATCATCATCTAAGTACTGACCAGTTCCCTGCTTTCACTACTATTGAATTCCATAGTATTTGGAAAAATGGTTTATAAAACTTTATTTGACACACAACAGATTTACTACGCCACTGGGATATTTATGATGTGATCAGCTTGGAAGACAGACAGACATTGTCATCTGCATGGGCTTAGACTACCGCGCACCCAAATTTCAAGTCTTTAGCTAGATTTATCGACTTGTACCACAGAATCTCATTTCAATCCAGGTACCCTATCTAGTGTGGAAAAAAAAGAAAACTGCGCTAACCTTATTTTCACACATTTGTACAGGCATGAAAGATTGAAATTAATTAAAATAAACATCATCATATAATCTTATTTATTATATAAGTAATGCAGTAATAATTCCAATATGGACGTAGGATCTTCAGTTACGGGCCATCAAGCCCTCCAAATTCCAACAATTCAAAGACACGATACAAAAAGCCAGAAGTATCAGGAGATTAGAAACACCACAGAAGATTAAAATAAGGATGGTCTGAAATAGGTTAAAGAAAAGGGCTCTACAATGAAGAAAGCCCCTAAATGACAATACCGAGACTAACTAACCACTTTGCTAGCAAGAAAAATAGCTTATTAAATTCGAAAATCTAATTACAATGTCACCACTTTTAATTCAATTCTCATTTATCACTTCATAAAGTAACTCCACTTCAATTCTTAAAATTATATTAAAAAGTGGCTAAATTATTGAAACAATGTGTTATATATGTTCAATTTAAGTTCCTAGCAGCTCAATAAATTACGTACTCAGTTCAATTGCTAATTAAAATTTTATTTTTTGCTTTCAGAATGTTGAATTACAATTTTAACAAGGATAATTTTTTTTTAATTACAATTTGGCATATTGCCCTGTATATCATTGTGGAGATATCTACCAACATAATATTGTGAAACAACAAAAGCTGTACTCACAAGGTATCAAACAGTATAGTCTAACACACCAAAAAGGCAACTAGTCAGCCACATTAAGGGTACACAGACATTCTAATTCAAGTGCCAGCAGTGAACAGATCACAACTATTAGTGTGTGTTATAAGATACAAGAAGCAGGTACTGCTTTGATTACAATATATTGGAATTTTCATATTTGTTTTTTTAATGAAACAGTTCAAGTTTTGAATATTAAATATTGAAGAAATAAGGACAGTAATTATATTTTTATTTTGTCATTGAAAAAAAAAGAAAAGAAGAAAATACTTATATTAACAGCATAATTGTAATAGTTGGTGAATACAAATATTTCATAGGGCATATCCAATAAAGATGGAACCCTAAGTCAATACAAGCAGTTACGATAAAAATATACTGAACTGTGGTCACAAACAATTATGAGTTCCATCCAAACAGATAGTGTGTAAGGTTTATGAATATTTGAGGAATATATTTTCACATGCAGAAGCACTAAGTCATTGTGAAAGTATGACAGAAGTGTCATCATCCACTATTTATAGAATTGTATGTTGCTGTGGCGAGTTTCAGGTACTACACACATTTATGAGGATGAAAATCTATTAAACTTGATGAGGCAGTTACGATAAAAATATACTGAACTGTGGTCACAAACAATTATGAGTTCCATCCAAACAGATAGTGTGTAAGGTTTATGAATATTTGAGGAATATATTTTCACATGCAGAAGCACTAAGTCATTGTGAAAGTATGACAGAAGTGTCATCATCCACTATTTATAGAATTGTATGTTGCTGTGGCGAGTTTCAGGTACTACACACATTTATGAGGATGAAAATCTATTAAACTTGATGAGATTTGACATAAGTGGTATAAGATGAACTGTACAAAATGTTTATTTTAATAAAGAAACTACTGTCAACTGTCTACAAGATATTCATTGCAATTAAAGACGTAATTTGTGAAACCTAGTGGAAACTTAACTTTACCTTTGCTAAGCATAAAAGGAAATCAACATTGATAGAAAAACAGGAAATAATCATCTGGCGATGAAACAACCACCGTAAAATGGCATAATTTCGAAAAAACAGTATTGAAAAAGTATGAGTCGACACAAACAACCATTACAAACAGTCGGAAAGCTGTTCTTGAAGGTTTATGGACATGTTTTCAAGCTCCAACATGCAAAGGACAGTGGCTTATAGTAACTCATATAAGTGATATTGGATTTCTGGAGTAAATGTGTATCTAAAAAAACTGGCGACTATCACTGTAACTCGAGTCGATCCTGCAACGTGTCGAATATCAGTCAATGATTGTAATAGTCCATTCCAGGTCACGTGACTTTGACGGGTTGGCCATCTTGCTAGATAGGCAAAAAAATTATTTGCATTTGTTTGCTGTAATAGTTTTTACTGTTTTTAAAGAAGAATAAAGGTTGCTCAACAGTTAAATGTCTCCCCATGGAAGGTCTGGCCTGTAGTGTACAACGATAGACGGCTACTCTTATCATTACACGTCAGTACAAGGTCTTCAAGAAGGTGATCCAATTAGAAGGGTAAATTTTTGCCGCTTTTTGTTAGATGCAGATATCAACGATGGCAATTTTCTTAAAAGTATTTTATGGACTGATGAATCCAGTTTTAATAGAGAAGGAATAACAAATTTTTACAATCTGCATTACTGGGCCCAGGACAATCCCCATCTACCGAAAGAAACATCTCTTCAGCAAAAGTTTAGTATGAACGTGTGGGTAGGAGTTATCGGACGAGTTAATAGGACCAGGTTAAATAACCAAGTGTACTTAGACTTTCTAGAGAATGAATTACCACCACTATTAGAAGATTTACCCCTCGCCATCAGACGAATAATGGTGTATCAACATGATGGATGCCCAGCACATACTATTACTGCGTGGATAAACAATCACTATGCCAATAGGCAGATCGGACGCAATGGACCAATTTTGTGGCCTGCTAGATCGCCCGATTTAACACCGTGTGACTTTCACATCTGGGGCAGATTGAAAGAACTTGTTTATCAAGTTCCAATCCGCAGTAGCATTCATTTAATGAAAGGATTATTGAGGCAGCTGACACTGTAAGGACAGAACTGAGTTTAAATGTGAGCACATCAGCAATACGACGCAGGGCAATGACTGTTTTCTGAAATTTCTGTACTTAATAATTTTTCAAAATAAAATAGCATATTTTCATTTATTCAGATATTGCAGTTTCTTTCATAAACCTTAACATTTTGAGCGATACATTATTAGCAAAAAAAGTTGCAAATGGCGTCCCCTATTATCCCTTTAAAAATTTCCATCGACCTACCAAACACCCTGTATATTCTATTATGTTTATCCCACTTCAAAAACTGATCAATATTTACTCCAAGGAATTTAGTGTATTCATTAATAGAGAAATCTTGATCAATTAAATTAATAAAATTTGGTATTACTCTTGATGAATTCATAGTTCAGTTATGATACAGTAGATTGTGATAACTAATTTGTTTACATTTCTGTCAAGAGCCCTCCTTTTTTTTAAATAAATAAGAGTGAGTACCTACTTACACAGTATTACAGTGAGCTTAACCCTATAGAGGTTATTTGGGCACTGACAAAGAGTTACAGGACACGCCACAATGTAACATTTAAAATAGTAGATGTGGAGCATCTGCTACATACTGCAATATATGAAGTTACCCCATTAGCATGGAAGAACATTATAAATCACGTTCTAAAAGATGAAAATCGTATGTGGGAATTAGATTTAGCAGACTAATTGTTTTAATGAGATAGTTGAATCATTACTTTACCATAAAAATTTTGTATTCGTCAAATATCAAACATAGCAGTGATGTATAAAGCAAAGCACGATCTATATTTAAATTATAATTATATTAGAATATTATAAATTATTCAGATCCCACCGCCACTGTCGCTTGAAATCGAATTTTTTTATGAACCGATAATATAGCTGACTAATTTCATTTTTAGTTATACTAGATATTTTAAAATAATGCGAACTAATTTGCTAAAGTTAGCTTTGATTAAGATTTGATAAGATTATATATTATATTCAACAAAATAAAATACCTGTAAAACATCCTATTCAACAGATGTTGAATTAAACATAATAGAAATGAAACATAATAGAAATGAAATAACAGGTGATAGTAAAACTAGTTGAATAGAAAAGATTTTTGTGATACATTTTAAAAATATCAATTCAATTCCGCGTGCCAAACATATGTTTAAATCAAAATAATAAATCACATATCACAAATAATAAGTCATGTTTCCAGGACAAATCAATATACAGTATTAGGAATTTCCTGTGAGCACATATGTTTAAGGGTCAATGTTTAGAAAGAAACAAATACTTACAAATTCAGTGTATTAATCTTTTCCGTTAACAGGATATCATAAAGTGGAAAACATGCAATACATGCCCATAACGACAATGTGTTACAAATTCTTTGTAGGTACTAACAGGATAACAGAAACAGCGTTGCCATATTTCATTGTATATTTATATTAATTGTAGAACGTATTGTTCTAATACGAGAAAAAGTTATAAGAAGCTTTCAATTATGATAATTCGAGAGGTTGTAACCGATCAAGATAATTAATCCGATCTATTTGTTGAACATGTTATTATAATGCTAGAAACTGTTCTAGTTTTCAGTTTGAAAGCGGCTAAAACCTTTACTTTTTTCAGATTTGGCAATGTGAAAGATGTCGCTGAATACTTGGTTGGTATTTGCCTGGTAGGTACTTTCCTCGAGAGGCACACGCACCATTCGTATATCTAGTATCCTTATTTTAACTGTAATAATCTACGCTGACTTTTGATTGTCTATCTCACTATTGGCTCTCTCTAACACACTAGTAATGCCGTGTGACCCCTACATTTTCCCGTTGACTATGAGAGGATTATCGTAAGTTGAAATTTAATGGAGAATAATTTGTGTTATTAATAAAAAAGGAATATATTATATAGACACTTACACTTCTAACATGTAGACTGAAAATGGAGAGAGTGAATAGATAAAAGTAGAAGAATTATGGTAGTAGACGAAATTGTTTTATCAGAAGCGTAGGAATTACAGGCAATCATTCAGAATTAAATATTTTCTATTTTATAATTTGTAGAATGTTTAATAATTTAGCTGCAATACCAAATTACTTCAAAAAGTATCCTATTTAATGTCAATATCGTTGATTTATTGTTTTTCATATTATAACCATGCGCCTCTCGAGGGCGGTACCTACCAGACGAATACCAACCAAGTGTTCAGCGACATCTACCACATTACCAAATTTCAAAAATGTAACGGTTTTAACAGCTTTCAAACTGAAAACTAGAACAGTTTCCACCATTTTAATTACATGTTCAACAAATAGATCGGATTCATTATCTTGATCTGTTACAACCTCTCGAATTATCATAATTAAAAGATTCTTGTAACTTGTCCTCGTGTTAGAACAATACAGTTTACAAATAATATAAATATACAATGAAAGTTGGCACCACTGCTTCTTTTATCCTATTAGTACCTACAAAGAATTGGTAACACATTGTCATGATGGACATTTTCCACTTTATGATATCCTGTTAGCGAAAAAGAATAATATACTGAATTTATATGTATATGTTTCTATCTAACACATTGACTCTTAAACATATGTGCCCACAGAAAAGTCCTAATACTGTATATTCGCAATAATTAATGCTGCAATTATTTTTAATACATTTATCGTACTATTGAACAATTTTTGGAAATCCTCTAAGCCAATTTCCAAAATCAGTTCTTATTAATTTTGAAAAACCCCGTGGAAATATCATCGAGAACAATTAATAATAAAAGTGCCTTACATTACCTTAAATATAGTAGATACATAAATATATACAATCTCCTCAATAATCCTCATTTGGTTGAAACGTCCATTTTTCGTAAATTAAAATTTTTAAGTATCCAAAAAATGTTGAAGTTTTACTTTGAGAATACTCTGACCGTCTATTTAGGATGATGAAGGTATACATGTAGATGTATTCATGTCTGGTGGTCTAAAAATGTTCCACTCAGCTTCATGAAGATTCACACAGAGGCCCATATGAGCCATTTATTGGAGCCTCTGTAAATTAACAATGGTGTTTAAATAGTGCATTTATCAATATCAATAACAAAAGCCAAGTAATCGTTATTGTACATATAATTGTCTTCACAAAAATTGAGTCCAGATCTAGTACTATTTAAATAGCCAACATCAACAATCTTAGTCAATAAGCATACCGCCATTTGTAGTTTTTAATGGCTATGAGTATTTAGAAACACTCGGGAGTTTTATATCAAGTCCAATTCTCCATTGGACACAATACTTTCACATTAAAACAATATAATTGTATGGAAAATATAACCATTTTTCAGTTTAAGTAGAAGCTCCGTATTTGATTGTTAATGTGAAAATACCTTTTAAATTTTCTCTCAAAAAATTAAATAATGTATAAAATTTATATAATACTCCTGACTGATCAAAATTATCCAACATTAAGCAGTGAATATTAAAATTTCAGTTGTTGAAAGATTATTAAACTGTTGGAATGCAACTAAAAAAATACTGATGCTGAAAGTCCTCCTGATTACTACCTTTTGGAAAAATAATATTTACCTTGACATTTTGCTGGTTTTACAAAATATAAAAAGTTACCAAAAAGGAAATATTCCTGAGGGAAAAAGATGATTTTCATTCTCTAACACAACCTTTTCCTAAATATGTTAGAGAGAAACATTGAAAAAAAAAACAGCAGAGTTCAAGTTGACTGAAATAAATTTAAGAGCAACTTTTTTATATGCCACTCAGTGAAATGATTTAGTTCAATTTCCTATGAAATAATGCAACTAGTTCACATTTTTTCAACATTTATTAAACAATACTTCAGTTGGAATAGATCCATTGGGCTGAAAAATAATTCTTACTTAGATCTCTTATGAGAAAACTAAGGAGTTAAATATATGTTTCAGGTCGAGTGAATCTGTTGGAAAATATACTCTATTAAATAAACAGTTTGGATGGGCTGATATGTAATGAAATATATTCAAAATTATTTTTCATTCAGTATTGTTTTATATATAATACTTACCAGATGATATGTATACATAATAACAATCAACAGATTAAGAAAATAATTATTACATTAGGGAATGAAGCAGATCTACAAGTAAAATGAAATGGAATCAGGTGTTTAGTCTGAATGAAATGAAGGTTTGTATATGCCTTAAACAAACGAAACAAATGGAAGAAAGTATAAGAGCAATTACAATATCTAGAAATAATAATTGATGAGAAGAGAAAGCAGAAAGGATGCAGCTAAAAATGTTTATCATGCATTAAATACCTATATGATTTCAATACAAATAAAGATGCTAGTGTATAAAACAGTCAATAAAATGCGATTTTTGAAAATAAGCGCCCAGAGTTAGCCCATCAAAGGATTTTTCGAGTCAAATTAAACAGGATAAAAAGCAGTTAAACGTGATGCATCTAATGATCAAAAATAACCTATGCAGGGCAAAGTCCATGCAGTATAAGAAAAGTATTAGCATATCATGTTACAACACTCTGCATGGGAGGTATTATAAACACTGGCTTTTGGTATATTTTTTTAATATACACACACACTATCTACATATGAAGGTGTATTTTATGAATTACCAGAAACGATGGGAAAGAATGGCAGTGATGATTACTTTTTGACTTCCTCTATAACCAACTGGATCTATAGGTTAGGAAATATTTTGTGACTCATGGGGAGAGCAGAAGAAAAACTACAGTGTGTTCCGATTCTTTCATCATATCGTTCATAACAAGAAACAATTAGATTACGTAAAAGTCCCCTCTCCAATCAGGGGATGTTCCTATATGGATAATGGCTAAAACACGGGCATTATAAACACCAAGGCCAAAGTGGACACTTAAAGAATTTTGTGAACTAGTGCAGTCACCTAGATGCAACCTGTCGCCATTCTTTGTTATACAAATTTATCAACAAAATCAAACAATTTTCCACCAGTGGACCCAACAATTAACTGCTCTTTACTGAAAGAAATGCCCCTTCCATATATGCCTAATAAGGGAACTGGAAATTACAAAGAAACATCAACGACGTATAAGGTATTGATACACATTCAATGGAACATGGGAAACAGCTGCAGTTATGGAGAAAAAGCATATGCGACAACTGAGTGGGAACAAATTTATATTGTCTGGATCAAGTTATGAAGGTAAGAAGATAGATATACAGAGTGGCCCAAAAGTCTGGAAACGGCCAATTATCTCGTAAACTGCTAGTCCTAATTGTACAAAATTTGGGGTACACCTATTTTGCGATACGGAGATTCCAGATTTAATATTTGCAATGTTGCCAGATTTCCTGTTTCTCTTATATTATTAGTAACTTTGGTTTTTCAAATGCATCACCCTGTATATTCAATCATTTTTGGAATCTCCTATTCAATACGAGTTCAATCATATGTAACACTTATGATTTCATGTAGTCTGGAAGGTCTTAAATAAATAAAACACAAGTCTGGCAACGCCTAATTGTCTCATTAAATGTTTTAATACAAACTATTTTCAACTACATTGAACCGTAACAATTGAAATATTGCAACATTTTTAACTCAATGGTTACTTTATCAAGTGTTCAAAATGTGCTCCATTTGTGAGTTGACAGTACCCTAATCGATGGTAGAATGCATCTACCACATTTCTCCATGATTGTCTAGAAATCAATCGAGATTCATCGATAATTCGTTGCCTTAGATCTGCAAGACTTGCTGGTTTAGTTTTGTAAACTGAATTTTTCAAGTATCCCCAATAAAAATAATCTTTAGGATTGAAATCAGGTGAACGTGGAGACCATTCAATTCTACCTCGTCTACCAATCCATCGTCCGGGAAATATCCCATCTAAATAACGCCGGACATTTACACCAAAATGAGCTGGAGCTCCATCTTGCTGAAACCATATATTATTAAAATTGGCTCCAAACAAGTTTCTCAGTGTAGGTACAATTTCATTTCTAAGTAAAAGTTCATATTTATCTGACGTTATATTTCCTTCGATAAAAAATGGCCCAATTAACTGAGTACCTACTATACCTGACCATACATTTAATTTTTGTGGTCTTTGAGTATGGTTCTCACGCATCCAGTGGGGATTTACGTCACTCCAGTACCTTAAATTGTGTCGATTTACACTGCCACAAAGTGTAAAGGTTGCTTCATCGGAAAAACATATTCTGTTAACAAAATTTTCATCATTTTCAATTTTATCCATCATTACCTCAGTAAACTCTAATCTACGATAGAAGTCATCTTCACTTAATTCTTGCAATAACTGAATTTTGTATGCTTTAAATAACTGTAAGACTGAAGAACGACCTACAGCATGTACTTGTGCAACCCTGCGTGAGGATATACGTGGATCTTCAACAAAACTCTGCATTATATCTAAAGTTTGGTTGTCATTCATAACTGTTTTCGGTCTACCTGATCGGTATCTGTCTTTTACTCCTCCAGATTCCTCAAATCGCTTTACAGTTTTTTGTACCGTCGCCTTATGAATAGGAGAACGGTTTGGGAAAGTATCGTTGAACAAGTTGGCTACTTCACAATAAGATCTTTTTCTGTCGCCGTACCCTCTCATCATTAGAATAGTAATTCGTTCTTTTTAGTTAAGAGCCATTTTAGAGAAGCAATTTACCTTGCAGAACTTTTCAAAACACATCAAACTACTGTCAGTTTTAGTTAATAATGTAAATGGTGGACAAATGTCAAAATCACAGCATTCTACATTTAAATTACTTCAAATCTACATATTTTTTAGTGTTTGATGTATTTAAGACCTTCCAGACTACAGAAAATCATAAGTGTTACATATGGTTGAACTCGTATTGAATAGGAGGTTCCAAAAACGACTGAATATACAGGGTGATGCATTTGAAAAACCAAAGTTACTAATAATATAAGAGAAACAGGAAATCTGGCAACATTGCAAATATTAAATCTGGAATCTCCGTATCGCAAAATAGGTGTACCCCAAATTTTGTACAATTAGGACTAGTAGTTTACGAGATAATTGGCCGTTTCCAGACTTTTGGGCCACTCTGTATATATATTTAACAAATTATCCTGTATACTTTAGTTGTAATTTTTTAGGGATGCTGTCAATATCAGCCAAAGAATATGCTAATCTTAAGTGGACCTACATACAGCACAAAGTTATTTTGAAAATATTCCTTACTGTCCAGCTAAATAAGTACACTTGCATTGTTTACACTACAGATTTCTTTAAATATACTTTGTATCAACGTGTGATAATTATTTACCTCCTAATTAACCAGAAACAGAAAGTGTGCATGGAACAGGTACTACTTCACGGTATTGTTCTCAGGGCTCCGTATTCCGTTTGACCAAGGACGAATGCCCAAGAAAACACACTTACATTGACAGTGCTCCAAGAACGTCTAGTTCCAACGACTAGACCAGAGCAGTCTGTATGAATTAGACTTCACGAAACTGGTTTATATTCAAAAAGGCTAGCTAGATGACCTATATCAAGACCTAGGCATTGAAGAGCTTGGCACAAAATTGGACAAGAAAGCAGTGGAGTAACATCATGCTAACTGATGAATCCAGATTTAGTCTTTTCCATAATGATGGAGGTGTACGTGTATGAAGACAGCCTGGAGAGCATTATTTAGAGTTTACTGTACAAGAGTTGTTACTTTTGGAAAGTCTATTATGGTATGGGAGCACAGACCTCATAGTAATTAGAGCTCTGGTGCTCAAATAATACGACGTCCCTCAGTTAATACAAATTTAAACCTCGGTATTACTGAACTCCAATAATGTAGCTATTCGAAAATAGAGTCTACTGTATTAAGAAGTGTCTCTGTATTAGTTTTGAGTAGTTTATTTTCCTAATGTGTTGTCATAATAAATATATAGTTGTAAATATGATATATAAAACAATACATTAAATTTTGTATATAAATATGGTAGATATAGAAACAATGTGATAAAAAAACGATCTTATACATTTACTAAGTGGCACATACATAGTATGAAAGCCCTTATAACTTTAAAATAAAATATATGGTATTTATACCAAAAAGTAAAAAAGTCAACATTCGGTAGGTATAGCTATAATAGTAAAGATAAATGTGTACTTACTTGTTAGAGTTAACTTGCCGAATATGGGTAAAGACATTAATCACGTCTCTAACCCGCCTTGGCGCTTCCTCAATTTTGGAAGCTAAGCAGACACATGCCATTGCAGTGTGTTCAACAGGATGTCGTACGAGACTCTTCGAATAGTAAAATCTTTGTAGAAGAACTTGAGCTGTAGCCATTGCTACCTAAAAATATCGGCCATAACTATAAGTATAGAAATGTAAAGTATTTGGTATTTGCGAATAAAAGCACCCTTCAAAATTTTATAAATCAATATATGGCTACAACTTATACGTCACATATTTTGCTTGTACAACATTAACAGTTGTCTGTAAATACTATTTATTTTTCGTTACACTGTATTTTACTTTATAGCTTTATTGTTTCGTCACATACAAAGGATGCATTTTTCACAATTAGCTAGAATTTTTCTGTACGACATTAAAAATAACTGTGGACTGTGATTTGTACTCAATATACTACACATTACATTTAATATCCCACAGAAAAACGATTAAATGAACATTTATAATTTAAAACGTAAATTTACCTGTGGTAATTTAAGCAATATACCCGCTGTTTGTATTAACTCACATCCATAAATACGTAAATCTGTTTCTGTGTCGATACCAAGCCCATCCAACTGAGATGGGGTTGGTGAAAGTTGCTCCTCGGGTAGTAACTGATTTTTCAACGTAATTATCACATTACCGTATGGTTTAGACATATTTTTGGCATTATTTGATGTACTATCACTTTTTGCAGACCCCATTTTTAGAATTGTTAAAAACGTACATCAAACGTTTGTACAATGACTCAACTCCCAAAAACAATATGTCGACTACTACTTGATGGTACGAACTTGAAACTAATACTGATTAGTGACGTAGTGACGACATAAAGCGGATGTGATGCTCGTCAATACCACCACATTGCCAGGAAAGCCAACCGAAAAGTGACAACCAACCATATACGTAATCCACTGAACTGTATTCTACACTACACAAAGTACTATGTATACAGTTCACTGACGTAATCTAACGCTACACCAATAGGCTGCGTTCCAATAACTGAAATGAACAACCTAACCTATATTTATTCAGTTCAGTGCATTGAATACTTTTTATTCAATGGTTCAGTGGTTCCAGTACAGTCACTGAGAATAAGGTACTTTTCTTAGAGTAATAATATACAATAGAGAGGGCTATTCATTCATAAACACGTTTATTTTTGCGTTCAACTATCCTAATCGCCAGTAGTGAAATAATGAATGAATTACGGAAAGTGGCGATAGTATTGTAGATACATGGCCTTGGTAATTTCGGCTGGTTTTCTGACAAACTTATCACCAACGAACCATGGTAATCCAAAAACATTTGAATTAATCAACTTAAAAATTCATTTTGTCACTAAAAGTCTTGAAAAACACATCTAAACTGAAGAATTAAGATGTTTTACTTTCTAGTCGTAATGGCGCTCGTATGAACAAACCACGTTTGATATTAACTACTATGAAACTACAGCTTATTCGAAATTATCTTAGATCCACGGACTTCCGTGCGTAGATCACAATCTGACGATATTTGCATCTCTCTTTATATGGTAATTAAACAAGGACAAAACTACTAACTAGGTTACAATTGACACATAGGTGCGTTCTTTTTTACTGAGATCTCAGATAATCTCAGCTCACATCAGTAATGTGAGCGCTCTTTTTGTTTTACCCACTTCTAGAGGTGAGATTTTTCCTCCCCCTTTACCGATGCTGAATGTGTTGTAAGGGGGTATCAGCCTTGTTTATATATAAATAAACTATGGTATCAGTTGGAATTGAGTCGGAAATAAAGTGGAGGGGATGAAGAAATATATGATTTGCTTGGTTAATTTGTAGTTTTAACCAAGGTTATGTGGTTTTAACCATTGACATATAAACAAACATAATCTATTTATCTTCTGTTACAAATTATGGATACAATTACATTAGGTGTATTCTTTTTGACTGAGATCTCAGATCACTTCAGTTAAGGTGATCTGAGATAAAGTTATGTGAGTGAGCACCAAAAAGATCGATATCTCAATTGAAGCGCGCGAAGAAACAAAACATATAATAATAATAATGTTATTGTATCCATAATTTGTAACAAAAGAAAAATAGATTATGTGTGTTTATATGTCAATGGTTAAAACTATAGATAACCTTGGTTAAAACTACAAATAACCCAAGCAAATCAAATATGTCTTCATCCCCGCCACTTTATTTCCGACTCAAGTCCAACTGATTCCCTCTTACAACACATTCAACATCGGTAAAGGGGGAGGAAAAATCTCAGCTCACTTAGAAGTGAGTAAAACAAAAAGAGCGCTCACATTACTTATGTGAGCTGAGATTAACTGAGATCTCAGTCAAAAAGAACGCACCTAATATTAGATGCTCGATACGACTCTGTTGTATAGTTTAAATCTATCCCTTGAAGATGCACAGAGGGCGAAGGAAGGTAACAACTAATAATGTTGGAATATTAGCCATAATACAAATCTTAACTCAAAGAACTATTTGAAACTAAAAATAACAAAATTAAGCGTGTTCATCAGATATATTGAGATAGGTTATGTTTAATGTTTTGTTTCTTATTCACGTATGCGTCGACAGATCTCGCGCTTCAATTGAGATGTCGTTCTTTTTGGTGCTTACTTACATCACTTTATCTCAGATCACCTTAACTGATGTGATCTGAGATCTCAATAAAAAAAGAGCGCACCTATAAAACAGCTACTGAAATTTTGAGCAATGTTGCCACCAGCATTGCGTCTTTCTTGATTGTCGTTTCTGTTGTGGTAATTGCGTTCCATGCTAGACTTTTAGATTTTACCAAGGACAGTCCGTGATTTTTACTTTTTCTGCATCTCTCAAGTAAATTCTAATTAGAAAAGGACAAATAGTTGAACAGATTTGTTAGCTTTACGAGTTTACTCGGTTTACTCTCATGCCAAAACTCCTATAATGTCCCATAAAAAGTTTCACTTCAATAACGAAAAAATAAGTTAATATTATAAATGATTATTGAAAATGTTCTTAATGTATATAGAAAAAAGAAGCCATTACAAATAAATTATTTTTCGTCAAATACACTGTATATTTCCATTCACTTCATACATAGATTTTACTCCAAATTTCCTCTTTCATATGTAGATAATTTATGACTTCCTATAATTCGATAATAGAGTAGATTTGAAATGAATTATGAACGACAAATCATTTTCTGTGATTTAAAATGTAAAGGAAGTTTGCAATTTCTAAACGTTCACTTTGACCCACCTTTTCCACTGACCTATTATAGGTCAGTGACCTTTTCAGATGGGTCGTTGTGAGCTTGAGGACTAATGTAAAGTTGGAGAACTCAAATTTCAATTCCTATTATTACGAATACCAAGCGTAGTTGCTGAAGCTTTTGTAGTTGGAGTTGCGGAATCAACGTGTATTTGGATTCCAAAAACGCAATGAATTTTTCTCAACGCACATATTGATGATTTGAGTTCAAGACCAATCGTATGGTGACTTTTATTCTAAGCGAGTAAAGTGCAGAAAACAGAAGAGACATAACAATTAATAATACATAACCTTAATAAAATGATAAAGTCAAACTTCTAAGTTTTATTTTTGTTCGATATTTCAAAGAACTATTTATAATTACTAATGTCGAAAATTCTATTAATACATTTGATTTTCATTTGAAATGAATAGAGCGCTCCATGCTTCTAAAGAACTTAGTTGTCCGTTGCATTCTGCTGAAGGAAGGTTTAATAGACTTTTGTACAGAGTTATTTTCTAGAATATTGGACTATCTTAAAGACACAGTGGAGCATTTAATTTTAGCCGGTTTAATTTACCTACTAACATGCATACTTTTGTATTGGTGTATAAAAGTTTTCGGAATTATAAATTTCAATCGAGAACCAAGAAATTCAAAACGAATATTATTTGTTATAGCCCATCCTGATGATGAATGTATGTTTTTTGGTCCAACCATTCTGTACTTTACAAGAAAAGAAGACTGCGCTGTTTATATATTATGCTTATCTACTGGTGGGTATCAAAATTTATTATAAGTAATTTCGTATTGAATGCAAAACTATAGTTATGCGATTGAGATAAATATACATTCAATCAATTAGAAATCAGTCCGTTTACAGTCTTGGTTGGTGCAAAACCAACGAAATACTATTTATCTTATTGTAAAGTAACACCTATTGATATTATTGTCAAGTAACACATATTGATATTATTATTATTCAAAAATAATGTGTAACATACATTACCTCTCAAGGTATACCTCCCCCCCTCCACTTGTAGTCCTTTTAATTATTAGCAATTATTTACACATAGCATCTTAACCACTAATTTTTCCAATGTTTTCCTCCCTCATTTGTTTTGCAGTTTTTTCCAAAAGTCTTCCTGAGATGTAGAATCACATTAGCTTACAAGCGTGATCTCTTAATAACGTAACTGTATTTCTGAAATGAGAATCCATGACCAATCAAATGGGTCCAAGAAGGCACTGCACTATCCCCATTATGTTCTTGTATTTTACATCAGATATCATGGGCTTACTGCCAGGGGGAAACCACTAAGAATTTTTTTATTGTATTGTGAAATTTGCCAAATTCATAGGGATTTCGTAGATTTCTCGAAATCCATTATGGATTTCCGGAGATTTCAGGAACTTGTGCATGATTTCGCAATTACCGATATGAATTTATTTTGGGATTTCCACAATTATTTCAATATTTAATTGTGTCAGTTACAATTTACTATTGTAAGCCTGAAATCCACATAATCTGACATTATCCACATTATCTTATAGGTACTGTATATTGCTCGGTATATTGTTATTGTTTGAAATCCAAATTGGCTGTAGTTACTATACGCAAATTCCCCAAAAATTAATGGATGGGCTGTCATTAAGAGAAATTAGATTTAAAAAAAATATATAATTCCTGATTTGACCCAGTCTGGAAATTATAAAAAGGGAGTTATAATTTAAAATTTACTTGAAATTATTTGATCCTGTGCATTGAAAATAACAAAAACCAACAAGTTTCAGGACTTTCAATTAAAATTGGTTTAATTAGCTCATAATGAATTTATTTTACTTTACGGATGCACTGTATGTCTCAGTGCTTCTCACGACGAGGTTCAATTTACTGACTCTTGTTGAATTTACGATCATGCAGGAGGTAAATGGCAATTCGTTATATTGAATATAACAACTCAAATGTTTTTTTTTAATTCCAGTGAATAATTTTTTTTTATTGACCTATAGCAAAATTCAACTATTTTTGAGATGAACTTTGCACTATAAATATCGTTCTGAAGACGTAATAGTACCGTATATCACTTTCAGTATAAAACAACCACAGAATTCAACAGTCTGTGAAAAAAACCGTTTCATCTTTGACTTTTTCAATTTTTTAAAATACAATGTCAATATGTACAGAGAGGTAACTGTTTAGAATTCCTTTCAAACTTAGTAATTCTCTTTCTACAAATCTAACAATTCATATATTTTCAATATCGGCTGTTACAAACGAACCCGAAACGAATAGGAAAAAAAGATAGCTTTTTGCTAGCCCTAGCCGGCTGACGCTCATTTCACATTTCATACACTCTTCCCTGAATTGTCTAACAGTAAACATGTAGTTCACCACCATAATTATTTAAAGTAGTGTTTTTAGTGAGTTAAGGAACCAAGCAAGACTAGATTTTTCTTCAGTTGTATTCAATCGCATAAAATTGATGGCAATTGAACATTCAACAATATTTTTATATAAGTAAATTAATTTCATTCTACATCGTTGCCGGCTCTCTTCCATTAGTGTTACTCAATTTGTGTGTTTTGTAGTAATTTTATATTTAATTATTGATAGATTTGGAGGGAAAATCTTTCAGCAAATTGTTTATTAAGTGAAGAGATTTTAACATCCGGTCACTTCTGGTTTTTGTATACCTTTTCCTGCGTCCTAGTCAATTGACTAATAAATCGTAATATAAGGTATATTTATATTATGTCTCGCTTTCATTAGTTTCCAATTACTCCCGTTTGACTTGTAAACCATCTCCAACGGTCAATTATTTAGAGTGGTCCTTCGAAAACAAAATACATCTAGCTATCGCATCGCCCAATGATATGTAGGAGCAGAAAAAGATGATGTTGGATTCCCTCTCATACCATCGAACCAGCGCAGAATATCTCAATGTTTTTTATTCCCTTCCTCTACAGTAACTGAAAAAACTCCAAACGTCATTTTTCATTTTGTATAACTCACTTCCAAATTCCCAAACCCCAACATATCTTATATTTCACATCATATAACCATGCATTAAACCGTTTTAGTATTCGTTTCGTTATGGTTTAGAATATAAGCACACAATAAAAAAATCCTGTATTTGTACATATTTGCGAGCCTATAATCATTAATTTAATTCTTGGGTATTTTGAGGGTGGTCCACCAAGTATGTGAAAATTGAAGTTACTTGCAAAAATTACATCAATAAACATTATCCCCGGTTACGTTAGAGCTAAGAGCACTATTTCAACCTTATATTTGACATAATTATAACCAAGACATTTTACAATACAGAATAATCTATTAAATAACTTTTACGCTTACACAACATTATTAAATACCTTACTCTTAAACTGTTATATGTACCTTTTCTAATATATCACATTCTAACTCTTCAATAAATTTATTTTTCAAAATTTACTACTACCTTCTCAGTACAAGTATAAGCCTGTGTTTGCCTGAATTGGGAATTGGCGTCTAACATATCATTTCCATGAATTTCGATTTTTTTTCGCGATTTCGGGATTTTTGTTAATGATTTCGAGATTTCGGTTAATGCATGTATTGCTGGAAGTGGTTCCCCCCTTGGCTTACTGTCAAAAGTGACCAAGTCAATTTTTATAGTTTGTAAATAAATGAGGTTGTAAATTTTAGTTTTTTACGTTATTTTGTACTAGATTGTACAAAAATATTGCATCTTTTGTATTCAAATATTATTAAGGGTTATCTTTTTTGTAGCGCATACTTTTAATTTTTAGCCAATTAACACAGTTTCTATTTTCATCTATGGTTTGGCTTTTAATAATGGTAGCAGCTAGTGCCTTCATGTCGAGGAAGTCATTGTATTTTAATTGATGTATGTTGTACTGCTGACTTCTTTTATTTATTTATTTCATTTTATGGGCAAGCTCAATACCATATTAAAAAATTGTACATGAAAACTTTTTTTATAGTAAACCTACGTACAAATACAGAATACATTCCTATTATAAAATACAGTAATTAAAATACAATACAATGAATAAAATGATAAAAATAAATACAATACAATGTAATTTTAGCCGTCTTGGGCTTGCCCGTAAATGAATAAATAAATAATAAAGACAATTTAATAAAAATGCGAAAACAAAAAAAATTACATGCGTAGTGCAAACACTACTAATAGTACAAAATTATGCCAATTGATTAATGGAGCCACCAAAAACCTGCAAATCATTAAAAGAGAATTTGCTAGTCTCGTGGCTCTAGATAGTAACAAGTGGAAAGCACCTGCCTAGTTGGTGGCAAAGACATGCAGATCTTATTAAGAAGCTGTGGACAGTTTAAAATGTTAAATAGCAATAAAAAGTCTTTTTGTTTTCTGCGGCTCTCGAGAGAAGAGATGCCCAATTGATGCTGCCATGTATTGTAATTTCCATAAGTATTAAGCTTAAATGCTATATAGTGAAAAAACAATTTTCAACTTGTTCAATCTCCTTTATGTGAGTTAAGTAGTGAGAGGACCAAACAGATGAGCAATAATCAAAATGAGATCTAACTAACGAAAAGTAAAGAACTTTTATAACATTTATGTTGGTAAATTTATGAGTTGTTCCTTTTACAAAACCCAACATTTTCATTGATTTTTGTACGGCATTAGCGATGTGACAATTAAATGCTATTGTATGATGTGTGCAATGTAAACTAGTTATATTACATCTACTGGTATAGAGATCCATGCCATTACACAAGCACCAAGTAGACAGGTTAGCTAGATCTACTTGCAACAGGCATCTACACTGTTGTTAATAGAAGGGTGCTGCTCTTATGAAAATAGTTGGTAATATCGTTCATAAAGTTATAAAAAGTAATGGACCCAAGTGAGACCCCTGTGGTACTCTTGAAGTAACAGAAAATGCATGAGAATAGAAATGATTTACCCGTACCTGTTGAGTTATGTTAATTAAGTAACTATTTAACCACTGCAACATGAAACCACTTATGCCATATGCATGAAGTTTCTAGACCAATAGCTCATGGTTAACTCTATCAAAAGCCTTGGAAAAGTCAGTGTAAATTGAATCAACTTGTAGTCCCTTCTCCAAGGGGGCTTTCTGAGAAGTTACGTCCTAAATGGTATATAACATAACTTCCTGAAGACGGTATTTGCTTTGTAAATCAAAAGTGATACAAAACTATCATCGGTATCTGCATGTTCTTTGTCTGCATTTCGATGGCATTGTATGAAAACCTCGTATCTCACAAAATGTAAATTGTACAGGAGACACAAAAAACTGATTTTCTGCGCTATTTTGGCTAGAAAGATTTTACTTTTTTTACATGTTTTTGATTTGAACTAATTAGAATCATTATAGACCAGAGTTTTATCTTCCCTGTTGTTGGTAATTTATTTATGGCACATACGAGGTTATCATTTTTAACTTTCTAGATATACGTGGTTTTCACGGTATCCTTTATTGTTATACGTGTTTTTCATACTCTAGGGTCTCTACGGCTATGTAAATTACGTGGTTTTCACGCATAATATCAAGCTGATGCGTATGTGGGTATTAGTCATAACACTATACAATTTTTAATAATGGTTTTATTATACATAAAAGAATACATAAACAAGAAATTAAGAAAATAAACAAGCACAAGAAATTATTAAAATTCAAACATAAAAGAATACATAAACAAGAAATTAAGAAAATAAATATGCACAAGAAATGATTAAAATTAGTTCTTTATGGTTTTGATGCAGGAGCACTCGTTTGGTTTGCAAAGTTTGATTGCAGGTTTTGCCCTGAAGTATGAAAGTCTATCATAGTAGTGATGGACATTTCCTGCAGGTGCTTAAATTTAGTCGACTCAATGGGGATTCTATTATTGTGCAGTGGAGAAACCAGAACTTCTCCGTTTGGCCTTTTAACTTTTCTGGGAACCTCTATGAACTCAGAGTCAATTATCAGTATTACCTGTAGTGACCAGTCAGGTTTGTAGGTTATGCACCTCAGATCAGTCACCACCGGATCTCCTTTCTTTAATCCGGGTCTGATTGATTGAAAAAAGTTCTAGGTGCTAAACTTTTTGAAGAACTCGTGGTACAGATACTGTACCTTGTAAGGTTTAGGATTCAGTCTTGCTGTTCGACAAGCATCTTCATAGGCTGAAGGAGAGTATACTTCCCCGTTTCTCAACTTTCTCTCTATTGCAGCATGCATGGAGTCACACTCCATTTGAGTGTGACCCTTTTCAAGGCACTTCTGAGTAATTGGTATTCTCGTTTCTTGATAAGCCAACAAGAGAGCATTAGATATTATGCAGTTTAGATTCTGATACGTGCAACCGTCACTGTAAAATATGACATGATTGTAAATGAACAGAGAAGTCCGCAACCAGAATTAAATGAAGTCAAGTCTATTTTAAAAGACACTACTACCGAAGAGGTTCAAATAGTCAAAGTAATGAGAACTGGTACGAATAATAAGAATGGATTTCGACCTCTAAAAGTAATATTAAGGAGTTCCGATGATGCTTTGATGGTGGTAAGGAATAGGAAGAAACTCGACAAAAACAAGAGAATTTACGTAGATGTAGATCTGACCACGTTGCAGAGGGAAAATTTGAAGAGATTATGTGAGGAACTTAAAAGAAGAACTGAGGCTGGTGAGAAGGTTCGCATTAAATATTTCAGCTAAACTCCTAAGATCGTTCAAGATTTAAACTAGATGTGCTCAGCAGTAATGATGGACTGATTTGTCTTTACCGAAATGTTAGAGGTCTTAATTCGAAAATCGATGGTTTTTATTCATATGTTAGTGATAGTGAATGTGACGTTATTGGGATTACTGAAACTTGATTACAACCGTCAGTTAATGACTCTGAATTATTCTCAGGGGATTACCGGGTCTTCAGGAAAGACCGCAATCTTCAATTAACAGGTTTGGCTACTGGTGGAGGAGTTTTATTAGCTTTTAAAAACACAATTATATGTACAAAAATTGACACAACTTTATTTAATCAGAGCTTTTTGAATATTGATTTATTGATCTGTAAATGTCAGATTGCAAATCGATCTTTTATAGTTCTTTTAGTATACATACCTCCTTCTGTTTCTATTGATGTTTTGGAATCTTTTTTTGAATGCTTGGAAACCGTTGATATGTTACATAACCATAACCTAATTTGTATGGGCGATTTTAACATCTCCGAATATATTAATCACAACTTTAATAATAGAAATTATAACGCATTTAATCAGTTCATTACTTTTTATGATTTACAACAGATGAATAATATTAGAAATAGTTCTGGTCATCTTCTGGATCTTGCCTTATCTGATATGGAATGCGACGGAATGTTCCTCCTATTGTTCCTGAGGACAGACATCACCCTTCACTATTTATACACATTTACACCTTACCCAGTAAGTCCAGTATACTTCAACCAAATACACATAGAAAAACTTATAACTTTAAACGAGCTAATTATACACATTTGTATAATTCGTTAATAAATATTAACTGGGAGTTTTTATTAGACTTTAACAATATAAATCAAGCAGTATCTCGTTTTTACAATACTTTATATTCAGTGTTTGACTGTTTTGTCCCTACCTTTAAAAACTTTAAACGTAATTTTCCTCCTTGGTTTAACAGTTCTATTATTAGCAAAATAAAAAAGAAAGAAAAATATCTCAAAAAGTTTAGGAGAACACGTAATGAGCGTTTTCTGCAACAGTTTAAGGAGCTTCGTTCACGAACTAAACAGCAAGTGAGACGTGCTTATCAATCCTATATTAGTAACATTCAAAATAATATTGCTGCCGACTCTAGACAGTTTTGGTCCTACATCAATGCGAAAAATAGAACATCACGCATACCTGGTATTATGTCTTTAGATAATGAAACCTATTCAATGCCACAGGATATAGTGGATAAATTTAGTCAGTTTTTTGAAAATGTATTTGTGCCATCATCAGTACCACGAGCTGATTTAGTTGACTTATATGAGTCGCAGTTTTATGGGGACATCATCAACCTCAGGGATATTACAGAGAGTGAAATTGTTGAAGCTGCTAATCAATTGAAAAATAAGATGACATCTGGATCAGATGATATTCCGTCATTTTTCGTAAAGGACTGCATTTCTTTATTAGCTTGTCTATTGAAAATATTATTCAATTTGGCTTTAGAATCTTCCACTTTCCCTGATCAATGGAAGGAAGCTAGGGTTGTTCCAGTTTTTAAATCAGGTGACAAGTCTCTAATTAATAATTATCGCCCAATATCCATTCTGTCCAATTTTCCAAAACTTTTTGAAATGGTGGTTTACAATCGTTTATATCCATCCATTCGTAGCCTTATTTCACCTGCACAGCATGGGTTCCTCAACAGGAGGTCAACTGAAACTAACTTACTTCTTATAGCTCAAGAAATATCAGAAATAATGGATGCCAGTAAACAAATAGACGTAATTTATACTGATTTTTCAAAGGCTTTTGACAGAATGGATCATGGGATTTTAATTGAAAAGCTGAATCGGTTTGGTTTCTCTTCCGCTTTGTTGAAGTTCTGCCAATCTTACCTTCATAACAGGTTTCAATTTGTTTTTTATAATGGTCACTCTTCAAATAAATATCTTAGTGAGTCAGGTATACCGCAAGGCTCAAACCTTGGACCATTGTTGTTTCTTTTATTTATTAATGACCTGGAGGTACACTTAGATTCGGGTAGACTCATGTATGCAGATGATTTAAAAACATTTCTTCCCATAACATCCATAGACAGTTCCTTAACACTGCAATCCAATTTGGATAGAGTATCCGAATGGTGCTTACAGAATAAACTGACATTAAATATATCAAAATGCCAAGTAGTGACCTACACTAAAAAACTAAACCCAATTCACGTCTACTATAACATTAATGGGAATTTGTTATCTCGTCTTACTTCTGTAAAAGATCTAGGAGTGATATTCGATTCCAAACTTAGTTTCACTGAACATATTAATTCTAAGGTTGCCGAAGCATCGAGATTTTATGGATTTGTGATTAGAAACTGCCGTGGATTTAAGGATATTTGTAGTTTAAAAATGTTATATTTTTCGTACATACGCTCTAAGTTAGAATATTGCTCTGTTGTACGGGATCCCTATTATAATGTTCATATCAGCAAGGTTGAGTCGGTTCAGAAGAGGTTTCTAAAATATTTAGTTTTGAAGGTTAGTGGTAGATTTTATTAGGTATTTTTAATTTTGAAAGTCTTGAATTTCGTAGAATTTGTAAATCATTGTCCTGTTTATATAAGTGTTTGCACAATTTAATTGATTGTTCAGACTTTATATATAAAATTAATTTTAATGTACCACAGTTCTACAATAGACAACATTTACCTTTTTATTGTGATTGGTCTCGAACAAATGTTTTACTTCATTCACCAATTAATGTTATGTGTAATAATTTTAATTTATTGTGCAACACATGCGACATTTTTATAGATAATTTTAAAGTTATTAAAGCTTGTGCTACTGAACATTATACAACTATGTGAAATGTGTTTTTTGATTTTTAATTTTAATTTTTTTTTTATTTCTTCTTTTATTAATTTAATTTAAGGCTGTTTCTTCTTTTATTATATATTCATTGTTTTTGCTCTGTAAAGGGATTTGTATAAATCTGTTGGGCAATAAAGGCTATTATTATTATTAATATTAAATGTTTTTGTCGATTTGTGTTGTAATGAAGTCATACAGGATGCTTGCGAATTCGTCTGCATTCAGACCACCTTCTGACTCATCCCAAAGATAGCAGTACCCGTCCAAAGTATTCAAATTGAATAGTGTAAAGTTGTGCACCTTCAACTTTGTTCGGTAGTACAAGGCTGACGCTTTCAAGTCTGAGCATAGTAAAACGGCTTGCATATTCATTGTGAATACCGCGGTCCTGCTGTCGGGATTGTCAGCACAAGTTTTGTCCTTCTCCTTTTCTGTCCTCGCCGTTACTTTACACTCTTTGTGAACTTTGTATTCTTGTTCGCTCAAGTTGCCCACATTATAAGCTCAACAAATGTCACAGTGATCTTTTTTCGGTTGAAACAAGCTGAAATTACACTCTTCAAATATTACATAGAATTAAAAAATTGATGCTATGAGGTTTACTTTGTCTTGCGAACTGCAAAAACTTTCGTATAACCGGTGCAATTCGGATTTAGATTGCCATTTCGGCTCCAAGTACAACTTGGAACTATCTTTTCGACAGTAGTGGGATTCAAGTTTGGGTAATGAATCAAAAAATGATCTCATTAAAATCCTTTTAGCTGTATCAGTTTCACTTTTTCTTGTGTTAATTGGCTCATGCTCTTCATTCGTTACTTCATCTTCATTATCATCTAGACATTCCTCATTTTTGTCTTTTGCCCAGTTCAAAACTGCCCGTTCTCCAATAGCTAAAGTGCAGAGGAACATTTTTTTACAAACTCTCAGTTTATCCTTCATACTTTTGGAATTAAGATAATAAAGCAACAATTGATTCCTCCTAAATGTAGTCTTATCTACTGTTCTTCGTAATACAGATTCTCTTTGAACTAAACCTTGTACAAAAATATTCTTTTCTCCACGGGTTAAAGACCAAAATTTTTCAAAAATTTGTGTTCTATCATCGTTTGAAATCTTACTGCACTTAAACTGTGTCTTAGGAGTTTCTTTACACAAACAACGTGCTTTAATTTGTTTTGCCTCTTTTTTGACATCGAAAACTGTTTTCCCTTCCTCATTTTTCCTCCTTCCGAAATAATATTCTCCCTTTGACCTTTTAATTTGGTTTTTCCGTTGTTCCCAATTATCTTTCATTGCCCTTCCTTGTCGATTTCTTGTTCTTTTGGGTGTTTTTTCTTTACTCTGATTTATGATTGTTTCATTAGCCCTAGTTTGAGCTTCAAGTTTTCCGTCAGTGTCAGATGAACTACTTTCCTCTACCTCATTATCTGGGACATAGTCAATATCACTCTCATTTTCTTTAGTGTTATCCTCAAAATTGTTATCTATGGGAAAAGTCTCAGTGTCATTCTCAATTTCAACTTCCCTTTCAATATTTCCTATGTCAAATTCCATTTCAATATTTCCTATGTCAAAATCCATAGCAACAACTTCAATGTTGTTGCACTGTGCATTTTCCTCAATCATGTTCTCGGATATAACTGCCACCTCAGGGTATAGTTGATTATTTAAGAAATCGTTACTCCTATCCATTGCAGAAACAGTCTGCACATATTTTTGCTCACATCTGATGAACTCTATAAGGATGTCGTCCAGTGCTGGGTTTCCAGTCTTAGTCGTTTCATTCAGAAACCTAACTCCGCCTGGAAAAAATCAAAATCATTGGATCTATAATTAATTGTATTTTAAGTTATCAATGTATGTATCAAATACTTTATAAATCAATAAATATTTTGTAATGTTAGGTAAAGGTGGTAATGCAATATTTACATGACATTATATTTTAAATCATGTAATCAACTAACAACAATTTATTATGAAAAATTTAGGTCCCGCTCCAATGTGGTAGCCAGCGGATTTGGTGATTGCAGCCATGTGCCATGATTGCGTGTAAAAGTGACAATTTATTATGGTCAAAATGTGAGTTAGTATGGATTCAAATGTGTAATAAATTTACGATTGAAGAAAATTATAAATCTTTTGCATGCACTATCAAAGAAGTATACGTTTTAAGTAGGCTAAATGTAATGTTATAATAAAAATTTCGGTCAATATTAAAAAATGATTTCATCAGACTTTAGGAGCAATCAAACTACCTTCATTTGAAGTAGTGGCTGTCGGGTTAGGTGTAAATTCCGAGTCAGTAGCCTGTGGGTTTATCAAATCATCTCCTACAAAATAGAAAAAAAATTACCAGTGTGCTACATATTGATTAATAATGTTTTTTTTTGAAAATATATACAACAATTAAGATTTGTATATGCCTACAACAAGATGTTCTTTCATAAAATCACAACTTTATCAGGCCTCCTACAATGAGTAAAGTATTATCACCTTTTAAGGAAATTCGGATGAGTTTAGTACAATTTTGTGATTCTTGTCGACCAGTTTTACGATTCCGTGCATAAACGTGGTCCGTCTCCCCTTTGAGGGTAAGCTGACCTAAAAATTTTCCTCTTGACATCTCAGATTATCTCCTGGAATAAAAACTATAGGTTGAGAATCCTTTTACAGGTATTTCATTTTATTAACATATTAAAACCTATATTAAGCCTACAATTTTAATGTGTTATCACCAGGTTAGATTATTAGTGTATTTGCTCAGAGAGTGAACAACATTTTTATAGTCATTATGAATTAATATTGCACCTTATTGGCATGAAATAATCGTAAATCAAGTGTTATTATTAGTGATATTACACCTGTTAGGTAAATTGGAAAACCACGTATATCTGTGATATGGGGTTTTCATGGTTATATGCATGTTTTTACGTGGTTTTCACTCTTCATAACTTAGTTTACACTTCACAATACTGGAATAACATATCACTGCATTTGGTGGAACACCCACAAGAGGTTTTGATGTGAGATGACGCACTTTAAACACTTGAATAATGGAGCCAATCTTTCTTGTATTTACAAGGTCTTCACACTAAAGTTTGTAAACAGCTGATATACGTGGTTCCTGTTCTGTAGAAGGCAGTACCTACTGATGGGATAATTTTTTTTACAGCTGTTTTATATAAAATACGTGGTTTTCTATCCTAAACCACAAAAATGTTATTTTTGAGAAAAAATGGATATACGAAGTTTTCATACGTCATTTGTGTCTTTTCTTTTAATACGAGAATAAGTCACTTTTTGCTGTTAGGTATTAAAGGTACAGATATCGTACATGCAGAAGTGACCATATCCGATTGGTGGTAATTTCTGGTACAGAATTTACATGGTAGGACTTGGACATAATAATCTTATGCATTTTTGTACCTCTATAGGTCTCAGTTTGACTTGGTTCAGAAACTATATACAATTGACACGGACGTTTTAAGTGCTGAAATTTGACTTTGTCACTTTTGGTTGTAAGCCCATGATATTTAATGCAAAATATCTTATAGCTGGTATTCTAGATTTTATTATGTTTTTCATCTAGTAAGTTCATCAAAACATTTGGAGACTACAATTACTAATTTTATCTATTGATTTTCTATTCATTTGTGTTAATTAATTTTATTACATATTTTATTAGGTAGGAATTATGGAATGGGTATGACAAGAAGACAAGAATTGTATAAATCTTGTGATCAGTTAGGAATACCTCCTCAAAATATTTTGATTCACAACCATACTCTTCTACCCGATGATATGGATGTTCGATGGCCCACAGATGTGATATCAGATATTGTCTTAAACTACCTAGAAACATTTAGTATAACAACTTTAGTAACATTTGATAGATATGGAGTATCTCTTCATAATAATCATTGTAGCATATACTATGCAGTGGCAAATCTTATTTTAGACCACAAGTTACCTAGGGGTATGTATTTTCAATTTTTTATTATATACATTTATAGTATTTGCTCTTCTTTAGCTAGATATAGAAAATGACTGCCAGTATATGGTTTAACTCTTTCAATCCCTTTGGGATATATAAAAATTCTGATATATATATATATATATATATATATATATATATACACTACTCCAAAAATTTAACGCACCACCAAAAAATAACCAAAAGTTTAAAGTAAATTTTTGTCTAAACTGCTTGTCCGATTTGAATGATTTTTTTTTGAATGACAGTTTGACACTTCCAGAGAGTTAGTCTTGGCATACCAACTTATTTTTGTATAAATACGGGGTGTTGCAATGATAACCTGATTTTTTCATAAAATTTGTAACACCCTGTGAAGTTCAACAGTAACAATATCAACTTAAAATTAAAATCAAACTGTAGCTTTATCTTTTTGTAACATTTTGTTTTTTGATATACTCTATTATCTTGGCCACAACAAGAGAAAATCAATTTTATAGCATAACATGTTTTTTATTAAAATTCATAATAATAAAAGTGAGTAGCAGGCTATGAAAAACAATAAGTTACAGTAAATTGTCATTAGCTAAATACAGGTGTCAAGAAGCATTTCATAGAAGTGTATTTTTAGTGTTAGCCCTTACGTTTTTCTTTGTAAAAACCTTTATTTTAATTAATATGCCACGTGAAACACGAAATCTTACTGGCGAAGAATGTTCTCAAGCATTAATATTGTTCGAGGAAGGCTGGAATTACCGAAGAATTGGTAGACGATTTAATGTATACCATACAACCGTTTCACGAGTTATACAAAGATATAGAGACACTGGAAATCATGGTCGCAGACCGGGGCAAGGAAGGAATCGAATAACAACCCCTAATCAGGACCGTTTTTAAGATTATCGGCATTAAGACAACGTTTTGTAACAGCCCGGACCCTCCAAACCCGGCTTCGAGTTACTACTGGTGTACAAATTTGTGGTGAAACAGCTTGTCAGCGACTACGAGAACACAATTTGAGACCTAGAATTGCTGCTCGGGGGCCAGCTCTAACTAGAGATCATCGAAGAGCGAGGCTGAATTTTGCCATGGAACATCGTAACTGGTTAGAAGCGGAATGGCAACAGGTATTATTTACGGATGAGTCAAGATTTTGTTTGTACAATAATGACAGGCGCATACGTGTATATCGACGCCCTAACGAACGATATGCTCAGTGTAATTTCTCAAATAACACATTATTTGGAGGAGAATCTGTGATGGTGTGGGGAGGTATTTCTTTGACTGGTCGCACAGAACTTGTGGTCATAAATAATGGAAGCCTTACAGCTGAAAGGTACATATTGGAGGTTTTAGACCAACATGTAATGCCATATGCGCCATATATAGGGCAAGGATTTTTGTTGATGCACGCCAGGCCTCATGTTGCTGGAGTTGTGAGGAATTATCTAGAGGAAGTTGGCATAGATACCATGGCATGGCCAGCTAGAAGCCCTGATTTAAATCCCATAGAGAATCTCTGGGACACTTTTGGGAGGAGGTTACGAGAGGAACGAAACTTGAACACCTTGGAAGACGTGGGGAGGCGACTGATTGAAATATGGGAAGAAATTGACCAAAATGATATACGGTCGCTTATTTTAAGTATGGGCCGTCGGTGCCAAGCAGTTATTTCTGCCAGAGGCGGAAATACTCGCTACTGACTTTTTTTACGTTTTGTTTCTTTGTTTTTCGTTGTTAAAGTTGGATAATAAATTTTAATAAAAAACATGTTATGCTATAAAATTGATTTTCTCTTGTTGTGGCCAAGATAATAGAGTAAATCAAAAAACAAAATGTTACAAAAAGATAAAGCTACAGTTTGATTTTAATTTTAAGTTGATATTGTTACTGTTGAACTCCACAGGGTGTTACAAATTTTATGAAAAAATCAGGTTATCATTGCAACACCCCGTATTTATACAAAAATAAGTTTGTATGCAAATACAGTAGTACACTAACTCTCTGGAAGTGTCAACCTGTCATTCAAAAAAAAACTCATTCAAATCGGACAAGCAGTTTAGACAAAAATTTACTTTAAACTTTTGGTTATTTTTTGGTGGTGCGTTAAATTCTTGGAGTAGTGTATATTATATAAATATGTTTCAATTTCAATATCTTATTTGATTAACGTTATCCTTCAAGCAAACTCTTCAAAATCAAGAAATTGTTGTTTTTTGATGATTTGTAAATTTGATGTAATTAAATTTTTTAACATTAATTTATAATTATCATAATATGTTTCCGAGTAGTAAAATACATTAAAAAAACCCAATTAAAAACATTTTCTATTGGAATTAAAAATTTCCAAGTGATGAAAACTATAAAACTGAAACAAAATCTTCCAAATCAAATGATGAGAATGAGGAAGTAAGTGAAGTTAACGAGGATTCTTCAGATAGTGAAAGATAATATTTAAACGGAAAATGAAGATCATCATCAATAATTACAAGAAAATGATAAAAATCAGTATGCAGCAATTTTTTTTTATTCCATAAATCAGCAATCAAAATACATGGTATTCTATAAGCTAATGTGCTGGCATATGACCTAGCTATGGGACGAAGCTGAGGTCAACCAGCATGATGAGGTCCTCTCCAGCGAAGGGACCTTCTGCTTCCTGTTAATTTCGCAGGTCAGTTGGCCATCGTCGTTTTAATCTTCTTATTACATCATTTTCAAGTAGCGGTTGTAGTAAAGGATTTGTATGGGCTTATAGTTTCTTGTAGTGGCTAGCACTTCTTTCATGAATGACTTCTTTTACTGTTAAGATCTTCAGATCATTGTGGATCATTTTATTTGTTATTTACCATGGGGCATTAACCATATTTCTTAGTATTTTAGACTGGCTTCTTTGTACAATTGCTATTTTGGATTTACTGGCGCATCCCCAATTTCGATGCCATAGTTCCATATAGGTTTAATTATTGCCTTATATAATAGGATTTTATTTTCGATGGAAAGAGAAGACTTCCGTCCAATTAGCCAGTAAATATCTCTACTTCTTAGGTCTATTTGTTTTCGTTTCTTCTTGATATGTTCCTTCCAGTTCAATTTGGCATCTAGATGTAAGCCCAGGTATTTCACTGATGTCGATTGTGGGATTTGTGTGTTATTTAACTGTATTGGAGGACATACGTCTTTCCTTAGAGTAAAGGTTATATGTGTAGATTTTGTCTCATTTATTTCGATACTCCAATCTTTTAACCACTTCTCTAATTTTTTAAGATATTCCTGGGGGATATAGTGGGCTTGCAGCACATTACTATTACACTGCCTTGTGGTACACCCGAGTTGATAGGCAGCATTACAGATATGTCTCCTTTTATTCGTACTCTGAATTGGCGATTGTTTAGATAAGATTCCAATAGTTTGAAGAATGTTGGTAAATGTTTTTTAATCTTGTATAATAGTCCAACATGCCAAACCCTATCGAAGGCCTGTCTAACGTCTAGAAATAATGAGGTACAATATTCTTTGCTGTTTAGACAATTTAGTATTGTATGGGTTATGCGGTGACACTGTTGGATTGTGAAGTGGGCTCGTCGGAATCCAAACTGAAATTCAGGGATCCAATTGCTGGTATCAAAATCAGGATCAGTTTTTCGAAGAATCAGTTTCTCTAATAATTTTGATATAGTTGAAAGCAGACTGATTCAGCCTCCGGAGTGTATACAAGTAACCACTTTTATGATTGGATATTGGGGCGTCTCACAGATGAACCTTATTGATTTTCAGCTCACCAGAGCCGGCTCCATAAATTCATATATTCTATATTTGGTAATTTTTGATAATTTTTTGTAAATCATGGTAGTTTTTATAATTTTTGGTCGTTTTCGTAATTTTTGCTTATTTTTGGATAAATTTCGGTTTGTTAGCACAATATAGCCTCTGGAGTGTATACTGATGTCCGGAAAAGTTAGTTTTAATCTTTAAAACCTTTTATTTTGTTAATAAATACATAAAATAATGAATCACTAACAATTATTATTTATTTTCAGGATGTGGTGTATACGTACTTGACAGTACAAATATTATTAGAAAATATTGGCTGTTCATGGATATTCCCTTATCATTCATACTTTCTCGATTTAGGTAAGTTTTTTATGGATAAAAATAATTATAAAAAATTGCTTTTGAAATATATCGAGTTTCCATGGATATTATTCAAATTGCAATATAATGCAGTAGAAGTAATTCTTGGCAAATTTTTCGAGGTATGTTCTTTGAAATTTTATGTCCTTCTAAGACCTTTTTCTCCTTTAAAACACCTTGAATCTTGAACCTTGAATAAATTATAAGATATCAAGGAAAACATAATGCAAAATAAGGCATTGAACTAGTGTAATGAGTAATAAATAATGAGCACTTGACAAAAAAGCTAATAAATTTTGTTGAGACTTTTTTGACAAGCCGACAAGTGTGCCGTTACGAAGTTGATATGACAGCCGACGTCAAGTAGGGAGAAGAGATATCAAAGAACTTTAATTCAAGAGACGTACATTTTGTGATTAATACGAGTATTTTTTGAAGTTCATTATAATAAAGTTTAACCAAATGTACTCAAAATATTAATTATACAACAAATTTACAAATTTAATAAAAATCACGTCTACTTAAAAATTGGATATTTTATGAAGTGACAGAGATAAACAAATAATAAAAAAATAAAGCGTAGATGACCATTAAATTGGCTATAATTGACAATAACTTGTATACCCCACAGGACGTTTTGAAATTTCGGAATAGACATATAATTTTTATAGCACCTGGTTAATATCAAAATTATTTGTTTTACCGATACAACTAAGACAGTGATATTCCTAAGAGAAAACAACATCAAATTTGAGGTAACTTTTTGGTTGTGCGTTAAATACGTTGCACAGTGTATATAAAGTATTTCCATGTTAGATGTGGTTGCAGAATCTCTGATTTGAATACTGTTGATACAAATTTATTATTGATAGTTGTAATAGTAACCAATCTTCTAGTATAGTTGTTGGATTTGAGTCCAAGCACCACCTTTCTGTATATAGAGTCAGAGTCTAAAGAGATGCATTCCAAGGTACTTTGCACTTTTGCTCTGTAGTAGTTAAAAACCTAAGTATAACTCTTCTTGTTTTTTAAAATGTACCTCTACTCACTTGGTATTTTTTACTCTGACGTGCTATTCACTTAAACATATACCGATAACTTGTTTCGTATAATTACCTCAAATTCAGCGAATTGTCTCGGATTTTGAGTTAAAGTTTCAGTTGAGTATCTTCAAAAATATGACCACCTCCAACGTTTTTGCATAAATTTAAAACTGCATTTTTCAACAAATTGAAATATGGACTGTATGTCTAGTGTTTGTTGGAAATTATACAAAGTGTGGTTAAAAAAAGAGAAAAACATTAAGATACTTATTAGTGACATACAGAGGGTAGGGCTCTTCTGGTAATTGAAACCCTTTAACAGTATCTGAGATTTTGTTGAGGTTTGAATAAGTATATTTTTGACAGGTGAGCGACTGTTGTGGGTTTTTGTAGGAAAAACAAAAGGGGGAAATGTTCATTGGCGGATGTAAATTTGGCAACTAATTTGCCTTATAATAGTTGATTGAAAATTAATTACTGCTTACTGAAATTTTTGAAATTCTATTTTTTTTTCAATCACTGCAAAAATTATATTTTGTTGCAGATTCATGGTAAATGTAACAGATAGAATAGTAATACAAAAAGCGATGAAAAAGCATGTTTCTCAATTAAAGTGGTTTCGATGCCTATATATGTGCTTCAGCAGGTACATGTTAATTAACACATTGCAACAGATGAACTTGGTTGATATAGAGCTCGATTTGGATATAGAAGATTAAACAATTCTTGCAATAACTCGTATCAAAATTTCAGGTACATTTGATATTGGATATAGTTATAAATTAAGAATCAACCGTTTAAAATAAAGATTGATACTTATATCCAGAAAAAATAAAATTCATGTTTATTTTTTAATATAATGCATTATATAATTTGTAAAATTAGTAAAATGCAGATCATAATTATACATTCTAAAACAGGAATGACCAACTTGCAAAAATTGAATTATTTCTTTTTATTGGACAAATATTTTTTTACATAATGCGTTAATTGCAAATAATTAAGCCAAACATAACAATAAAAATAAAAGGAAATATTCAATGTGAACACTGTAGTTGTTCGACTACATTGATCACCGAACCAATGTTCACCTCTAGTTCAGTTGTAACCAATCCCATCTCTCCTCCATTATCAGTTGCTTTTTTAATACTAACACTTACCATAAATATGTAAAAAATCAATCTATTATTCCTATTCACCAATTTAATTATGGTACATTGCTCATATAAATTAAATAACACAATTGCTAAAGTAGATGATTCAAATTAGATAAAAATCTATACATACTACCCAAAAAGCGTCCCGTATTACTAGATTCCATATTACTGCTATTTTTGTTTCTTCCATTAACTATGTTGATCTATAAAGAATTTAAAATATTTACTCACTCTATACAGATGAAGGACAACTAAAAGAAGCTCTATCTTGATGTAGTACCAATCCATTTAAAAAAATTGCTATTTCGACTAACACTTACCTTACATACAATGTACTAAATCTTATTTCCGTTACAATTAATTAGATTTATACCTTCATTGCACGATCATAATGGATGAGGGAACAACTTTAGGTACTATCTACATTTATTTCTATACATAGGTCATTGTAAACATTTTGATATTGAAAATTGTATATATAATCACTTTCATCGTGACTGTACAGTTGAAAAGCTGCCAATTTCTAAAATTATGATTAAAATGTAGTGTTAATATGTTGCCCATTTTTGTAAATATTAAATAATTGTTATAAAGAGAATTAAAAAAAAATGTGAAGCGAAGTGAGTCAAAAAACTGTTTTAAGGACGTATCAAAATCCTGTAAGTAAAGCGTGTTTAATTTATCTCATTGTGTTTTATTTTTTTTACCAAATTCTAACAGCTCATAGAAAATGAGAATACTACTAATAATAATCATGATACCTTGTTCCCTTAGATAGAGAGGGATTTATGATAGGTATCCAAGACCAACTGTTATAACTTTCACAACTTTATTCAATACTTGACAAAATACAATACTACTTTTTAACAATTCAATAATAACACATCAAACTATTGACTGAGTGACTATGCCACAACTGATCTCTATTTATATATAAAAAGGACTTTCCAGAAAGGACTAGAATATTCTATAACATACTGGTACGTTTATATGGAACACAATAGAAAAATCTTAAAAATAAATTGTAGACTATCACCTTGACAGGTGACTGTGACTACTCCGCCTATTCAGCCCTCTTCTTATTTTCAGTCCAAGCTGTCATTCTCACATTCATAGAACAAGTTTAACGTTGCTTTCCCTCTTCAAGTTATTCGCCTCGAATAACAGGGACTTCGACGTCTTCTTGAAACCAATTGGGTGGGTCATCACCGTAATAGCGAGCCAATCTCTCGATATGAACGACGGAACGACCTTAGGCTTACTTTTTGGTGTCAGACGAATGCGATAAATTAGGTTGTTGATTTTCATGACCACGAGGTAGGGACCTTCCCAATTTCGTTGAAGTTTCGGAGTTAACCCTTTCTTTGTTCTGGGCTGGTACAACCAAACTGCATTGCCGGGCTTAAATATCTCTTCTTTAAGGTTTTATCCAACCGTATCTTCATCTTTTCCTTGGTTAGTTTCAGTCGCGTCCTTGCAAACTCGTGAATCTTCTCTAACTTTTGTTGAAGATCTTCAATCAAAAATCCACAGTTCGAATCGGTCTTTCAGCAAGTGCGTATCAATAGCTATTTGTTGTAAACAAACCGGTTAGTGTAAAAATTATACTTATTAATTGACTATTAATAGAGGTGCAAAAAACCAAAAACTTGTTGGTGAAAATACAGACAACTAAATTAAAATGAGTAAAAACGATCCCCCTAACGGAGGGGGATATTCAAATGAAATGGAATTGGATGGAAATAAAACAAACAACTCGGATAATCCTGGAAATGAAAAAAACATGGAAAAGGAGCGAACAAAGTAATTATTCAATATCCAGAAAGCTCATCTCTACTCTGACAAGGTATATGTATTCATCGAAAAAACAAACAGGGTAGAGGAAGGAATAGGTAAAATGCACCCAATGAAGGTAGGCCACATTTTACATAAGAAACTAAAAATTCCAAACATCATCAGCATAGCAAGTGTAGGTAAAAATAGAGTAAGAATAGAATTGAAAACTATAAAAGACGCGAATAGATTAGTAACTGATGAAAGATTAATTGAGGAACAGTTAACAGCATTTATACCTAATAACTTGTTGCAACGAAAGGGAATAATAAGAAATGTTGACACAATATTCAAAGACGATTATTTTTTTAAAACATAATTTCCCCTGTAACAATAACCGAAGTCAATAGATTCAAAAGAAAAATAGACATAGATAGCGAATCTGTTTTTGTACCTCGGCAAATGGTCCTATTAACATTTGAGGGGAACATGCTACCCAGTCATGTTTTCATCAATAGCGTAGCATGTGCAGTCGAACCATATGTACACAAAGTCATACAATGCTTTAAATGTTTAGAACATGGTCATGTTGCAAAAAATTGTCGAAGTACAAAAACGCTTTGCATTAATTGCTCTAAAGAAAAAGAAAATGAACACAGTTGTAGGGATCCACAAGACAGTTTTTGTCTACACTGCAAAAGCGATAAACATAAATCAATTTCCAAAGTATGCCCTAAATTTGTTGAGCAACATAAAATAAAAAAACACATGGCAGAACAAAAGTTAACTTTTTTAGAAGCAAAAACTGGTCTCAAAAATTCCTACGCAAATATAATTACAAATAACAAGTATCTGGTATTAGATATGGAAAACATCGAATCCTTTCCACCACTAACACAAAAAACAAACAGAAATCCTGGTAATACATACAGAACCAATATACCCATACAACCATCCACTTCCAACCAAACCAGAGCAATGCCATCCCATTCTCAACAACACCCTGAACCAACACCACCCAACAAAAGAAAAAAAGTTTCCTCCCCTATACCAGAAGAACCCATGTTTCCTTTCACATTCGGGCCCAAACGTCCCCTCCCTCCTTTTGATAAATCAACATATGAACAGAATGCAAATGAAATTGTAAAATTATTTTTTAATGTCTTTCAAAGTGTACTAGATTATGTAAGCTCATTCGATGAATTAAAAAAAATAAATCCAATAATTGTAAAAAACAAAATTAGCAACATTTATTATAATGGCTAATAAGGTCAAAAGTAACTTTAAAATTTTGCAATGGAATGCTAAATCTGCAGTTTCAAATAAATTAAGTTTGGTGAAATGTTTGGATGAAAATGATATAGACATAGCACTTATATCTGAGACATGGTTTAAACCCAGCAGACAAATTTCGTTTAGGGGTTATGATATAATCCGGAGGGACAGGGATGATGGATATGCAGGTGTTGCAATCTTAATTAAAAATATTTACTCTTTTAAGGAAATCAATATTCAACAAAGTTTCGTACCTGGAATCTTAATTTGCGGTATTCAAATATTAAACTCTAATGATGTGAATTTCAACTGTTTTTCTCTTTATTGCCCACCGGATATAAACACAAATTACACTGACTGGCAGAATGTGATTGGCTTACTGGATTCAAACAGTATGATAGGTGGAGATTTCAACGCACATCACGAGTTTTGGGGCTCTTACAAAAATAACCCCAAAGGTAAACAAATCAAAGAAGCTTTGGACGATAGTGATATTGTGATTTTAAATACTGGGCAACCCACGCGATTTACTAATAATAACAATCAATCTGCAATTGATCTCACGCTCTCCACGCCTGATCTGGCGCTTAACTGCCGATGGTACACACTTGCGGACGTTATGGGATCAGATCATGTCCCTATTATAATAGAAGTAAACAAAAACATTCACTTTTATGAAGATTCTCTCCCAAAAACTAAATGGAACTTGCGTAAAGCCAACTGGAAATTATACCAGGATGCAGCTGATACTTTTTTTACCCAAAACTGCCGAAGAATGCATACTATTGAAGAAAAATATGGTCTTCTTATCCAAGGAATTAATATGGCTGCCGACGTGGCAATCCCGGTTAACAAACCCTTCAAACACAAAAATAAAAAAAATTTACTTACTTGGTGGGACCCTGAATGCGACGCCGCAATCACTCAACGTAAACAAATATTAATGGATTATAAAAATCAAAGTACCGTGGAGAACTACACACTATGCAAACAAGAAATAGCACGAGTAAAAAAACTATTAAAAGACAAAGCCAAGGATAGTTGGAGGAGATGGTGCTCAAAACTTAATAAAAACACATCTGTGACGGAGCTCTGGAACCAAGCAAAAAGAATGCAAAGAAAAGTAAGTAGTGTGAAAAAAAATGACAGTACTGCATGGCAGGAGGACTTCCTTGATAAAATTGCACCACCTATGTCACTCGATGATATCAGTCACACTCTAGAGACACTCAAACAGTCCAAAAATAATCATTCCATTTTTTCAACACCTTTTAACCTGAAGGAAATAGATTATGCACTTCAAAATAGGAAAAACACATCTCCAGGTTACGACGAAATTCGATATCCCATGCTTCACCATCTACCTCTAAATGTCAAGCAAATTTTAAAACAAATATTTAACGACATTTGGCTGTCTGGTGAAAGTATCACTGAATGGAAAAATATTATAGTCATACCTATTTTAAAACATGTCAAAAATCCAGAGGATGCTGACTCTTATCGGCCCATATCGTTACTACCTTGTGTTTTAAAATTTTTCGAAAGAATAGTAAAACGTCTAGAATGGTGGTTAAATCATATAAATGTCCTCCCTTCCACTCAATATGGATATAAAAAAAACTACAGAACTTATGACGCAGCGGCACATATTGTTACTGAAGTACAAGCATGTTTCGCAAAAGACGAATATCTTATCACACTATTCCTCGATATAAAATCCGCTTATGACTGTGTAGAATGGCAAATATTACGCGGAAAATTAACCGATCTGCAGGTACCTGTAGAAATAGCAAATATTATTTGCAAACTGTATGTAAATAGATCCTTAACAGTTCGACAACAGAATGGAACCCTGTTAAAAAGTCGAGTAGCCAAGAGAGGTCTACCACAAGGCTCTGTATTAGCACCATTACTTTTCAATATTTACACTATAAACATTCATATGATTACACCCAACGCTAATATTATCCAGTATGCAGATGCCATCTACACATTCGAAAAGATTTGAACAGCGCTTAACTTTATTTAATGCAGCTATAACACCACTCTTCAATTGTTTGGAGAAATATGGATTGGATATTTCTCCAAACAAATCACAGTGTGTCATCTTTACTCGACATAACATCTTAAATACCCCCACAATAACATTGGGAAATATTCAGTTCCCTCTAGTTAACGAATTTAAATATCTTGGTATTACACTAGACAGAAAGTTGACATTAAAGACACACATGGAGGAAATTCTAGTAAAAGCAAGTAAAGGACTAAACTTTCTCAAATCTATAATGAAAACATGGTGGGGTGCAAACCCTCAAACTGCTCTAACTTTCTACAAGGCATACATAAGGTCAATTATGGACTACGGGTGCACATTATATGGCTGCGCAAGCAAGAAGGAGCTACGGATGCTGTATGTCTTACAAAATAAAGCTTTGAGGTTGTGCATTGGAGCGATTAAATCAACCCCCATCGAACCACTTCGAGCAGAAACGTTAGAACCACCCCTAGAACTACGGAGACAAATGTTAGCAGAGAAAAACATTTTAAAATGTAAAACTAAAAATTCCCCATTAATGACTATGGTAACAGCTTTAAACATTCATGACCTGACATCTAAATATTGGAAACATAAAAGCTCACCCCTTCTATGTGAAGTTTATAGAAACACAAGTGATTACAATCCTACCAGCATTTCTGTAGATCTCATGAAACTTCTAGTAGATGTGACAATAATGATCCCGGAATATTCAGAATTTACAGCTCTAAACAATGCAGTAGTCAAACAAATCACAAGTACATATCAAAACTACACACCAATATACACTGATGCTTCAAAAAATAATCAAGGGACCGGTGCCGCATTCGTAATACCCCAACAGATACAACACTTACCAACTAGAAAAACACACATCCATTTTCAGTGCAGAATCTATAGTTATATTAAAAGCAATAGAATATACAATTCAAAACAATATTGAAAAATCTTTAATTTTTACTGATTCACTTGCTGTCCTAAATAGTTTAAAATCGCACTTAGAAATAAATTCAAACTATAATAACACATATATAATAAAAATTAAAATAAATCTGGCAGAACTCAATGAAAATCAACGAATAATTTTTATATGGGTCAAAGCCCACACCGGGATTGTATATAATGAAAAAGTGGACGAACTGGCCAAAACAGAGCATAATAACAGTCGAAGAAACGACCTGCTGGCTAACATTGGACGAAGGCGTTAACCTAACCAGAACTAAAATGTACATAAACTGGAATAAACGATACAGGGAATATTGTAACACTAAACCTACTCGCTACACACAGCTAGTACCAAAAATCGAAAAACGATGCTGGTTCGAAGATTATCAGCGCCCAAGAAAATACATAATCACCATCAGTCGTAGGAAGTTTGGACATGCCAGCTATCCTGCACATTTACGCAAAATCAATATCTTGGATGGTAACCTATGTACTACTTGCAATGTCACATCCGACTTAGACCACATATTCTTCAATTGCAATAAATACAAAAATCAAACTAAAAAAATTGATACAAAAACTCCTAAATTTAAAAGTTGAAACTTCTTACAATATTTTGTATATATTATCGACAAATAAAAAAATATATACGACTGCCTTATTAGTTTTGTTACCGAGACAAATATTAAATTGTAGTCATTAGATAATCTTGCATTCCCAAATGTCTACCCTACTGTATTATCTACCTTACTTACCGTGGTCTACCTTGTATTTGTTGTTTTAAAAAATGCTCTGACAGACCCCTGGGCGAGAAGAGAGTGACCTTTGTAACTTAATCCTTTGTGTTAGGGAAAAATATTTATTTTCTGGGATATTGTTGAGAGATAGGCATAATATGCATCAACTCATTGTCACATTTAATTATAAAATGTGTCTGCAGGTTTACATAATTAGATCAATTTTACATGATCATTCGAACATTTTACCTTAAAGCCAAAAAAAAAGATCTTCAACATATTGAGGCAAGCTTTGGTCTCGGGACGAAGGAGGAGGTTTTTCAGTGACCAACATTGAAGGTGTATAGCCAGTGGATCATGCTGTGCACTCCGATAAGATAAGAGGAACAATGGAATCAGTTCATCCCAATCTTGCTGGTTTTGGGAGACAAATAACAATATAAAATGCGGTCCATATGTATGGAATAAATTCAATTTTAGCGTTATTATGTACTATGTGAAAAAAACCTGAAACAGGTCGATTTTTATTCACAAATTGACAATTTACAGTGTGAAAATATTATCCCCCTCCAGTACCCCCTCTGAATTATCTGCACCCCCTCGAAAATTTTAAATAAGAAAGGGGGTCGTGGGCACGTTGCTGGAAAGGGATTTTAGTCCTCTGTTCAGCAATATATTTTTTTTTAAATTTAGTGCAATCATAACTGAGAAAATTAATTTTTAGGATGTAAAATTTTTATAATGTCTCTGTCACAAAAGTTTACGTAGAATGAAGATAATAATGTTGCATAATATTCATCCATTCACTTCTTGACAATAACCGAGGCGATTTTGGAATTCTCGTACAACATTTTGTATTACCTCAGTGGTTATTTATGTTAATTTCTTCCGTTATCCTAAATTTTTAAATTAGCAATATTGTCTGGTCTATTAACCCTTTCACTGCGGACCAAAATTCAGCTATTATACCAGGTGCGGAGCAGTTTTTTTATTATCATTATTTTATTTTTGTTTTACATTTTGAGTCATTTGAATTGTATTCATATGTAAATAATATCAATTTTTGCCTTGTTTTTTTTAACGCACTTGTGCGTCCTCCGCACATTTTAAATGAACTATGCCTTATGTGCGGAGAACGCACAAGTACGTCTTGGTATATACGGATTATTGTACTCAATAATAACTGATGAAATCCAATTTTTTTTTTAAAATTATATTGCCATACAAAAACTGTTATATAAAAATATTGAAAACATTCTACTTAGAAATAATAAAACTGAATAAAAATATTCTCGAGTTGAAACAAATAAAAATATATAAAAAAACACATAATAAACCTATTCTGAAAGTAGACAACACGAATTTCATAAAATATTTGAATACGAAACTTGGCCATAATGAATAACTAGTATTTGTGGTATTCAGCAAAACATTTTTCCAGGCATAGACCTGGTTTATAAGGGCAGGTTTCGCAGTGATAAATGGTATCCTTTCTCTTTTTCTGTTTTGTACATACGCGACACCTTTTTCTAAGAGTTTTGCCCGCTCCGCTAGTTTCAGCGATTTTGCTTGGTAAATGCTGATTCTTGTTTATCATCACCTCAGCTTCATTTTCTTCTTTAGGTAACAGTTTTTCCATAACAGCTAAACGAAAATCATAAAGTGACATTTTTTTGCCGATATATTTTTTATACAAAATATACGAATTATGGAGCAGAATATGCAATACATGTATCCCCAGTTTCTTATACCAACGCAGGGTTTTACGTAGAGAAGGATAATAAGACATTAGTTGATCTTGTTTGTCTATTCCGCCCATAAACTGATTATATTTTATAGTAGGCAATGGTTTGAGTTTTCGTTGTCCTCTTCTAGTTTGCGTTTCCACCATATCGCACTTGAATTCCGTGGAAATGAATAAAACGTCCCTGTTATCTTTTCACTTGCCAATTGTAACGCCATTGAGATATTTTCCTTTGCACTCACCTATAATAATGAGAAAATGAAATTAACATAAAAAAAGTAAATTGCAAAAGAAACTCAACCTTCTTCAATTTTGCGGTAGTGACATCTTTTGGTGATCCTTTTCTATCCCCACGTAGTGTACCTGTGCAATAGGTTTGTTGTTCGAGAAGGAGTTTAGCTAACGAAAAAGAATTATAAAAATTATCCATGTACACAGAATGTCCATTAGATAATTTACCATGCAGTAATGCCTGGACAACTTTTTGTGCATGCCCTTTTCCCGCAAAATCATCCAACTGGCCAGTATAGACAAGAAAATTCAATACTTGACCATCAGGTTCGGTCAACATACAGGGTGTCCCGGGACTAATGGGAAAAAAGTCAGGAACGTATAATATGAGCCAAAATAATGTTAGTACTTCATATAAACTTTTTCTATGCAGGCCCTCGTTTTCGAGTTATAGGCCTCCAAGTTATTAATTTTGAATTTGGTTTTTAATTTTATTTTTTGTACTAGTTATTTGATCTTTATGAAATTTACGGCAAAGCTATAATGTACGTGTATGTTTATTTTGGAAAGGTACACAGATTTACAGTAGTGCCTTGAAGCCAGGGACGGACTACTCGCAATGGTTAGTGATCTAAAAATTTTGCAGGGATGGCACACCCTGTATGACATTATCGAAATTGACTTTCCCACACATTAAGCTAACGAAAAGGTACACTTGTTGGAATTCGATAAAATAAGCCGTTTGGCTAATATTTACAGTTTTATTAATGCACTACGTACAAATCTACCAAACTAACTTATTAATACGATGTCCAGAATTTACTTGCTTTTAATCAAAATTACGAACATAACATTATTCAGGTTATAAAACATTAGACTAAAACTAATTACTAAACAACAACAAAAACTAACGTTATTCTAATAAATGTTTAATATGAGCTCCTCCCACTTCCACGCACATTCTAAGTCTACGAAGGATGTTTCTTTGCACTTGAAAGAGCAATCCCACACTATTTCTAATAACATTGCAGTGTAACACAATTCTGTCTATCAAATCTTGCCTTGTTTGCACAGGTGTTACGTATACCTTACTTTTGAGATAACCGTAGATAAAGAAATCCACAGGGTTAACGTCTCATGATCGCGGTGGCCATTGAAAAGGGCCTCCACGACCAATCCGTCTATTAGGAAATCTTGTGTGTAAATGCTGTCGTACGTCTAAACTGAAATGAGGAAGGGCCCCATCATGCATGAACCATAAATTCCTACAAGTTTGTAATAGCACATCAAACAGGTTCCATAACTTGTTTTGCAAAAACTCCAAATATCTCTGACCGGCCAAAGTACCGTCAATAAAGTATGGCTCTATCAAATGATTGCCAGCTATTCCTGCCCAAACTTTAACCATGAATCTATGCTGGCTCCTAGTTTGGATAATGCCATGTGGATTCACATCACCCCATAAATGCATATTATGAGAATTTATAATTCCATCTCTGGTGAAACCGGATTAGTGCGCAAAGAGAACGTTACTAATAAATGTATTGTCGCTTGTTGTTGTCTCAGAAACCACTGGCTATACCCAAGTCGTGCAGGATAATGAACCACTGTCATACTGTGTACTTTTTTCATGTGCAAAGGATATAACAGCTGTTCTTTTAGGACGCGATGAACAACTAATTTCGAGACGTTATGTTCTCTTGATACTTTTAGAAAACTCGTTGATGGTTCATTATCAACTGCATTTAACAAGTCTTGTTCAACTGCCACAGTACGTATGCTTCGTACTGGACCTTCTCCACCTTTTTTTAGCAAAAATCTTCCTAAAATTATGCGAATTTTGCCATTGTAATCGTTAAATTAAGGACTTATGAATTATTGACAAGTACTGACTACGAACTATTCTACACAACGTTTGACAACTAATACTATGGTAACTCGATAAACGGTGAAAACACTTATAAAAAGTTTTTACCAACTTTCGAATTAATAGGTCGTTAATGTTTTTTATCTTCTGCTATCGTTAAATTATTTTTTTGTAGTACTGTAGGTAAATCTTGGACATCTATTAATAAGTTAGTTTTACCCCGTTGTGTACTTATAAAAATGGTGAATGCGTCAATTGGTACGTAGTGCATTAATAAAACTGTAAATATTAGCCAAACGGCATATTTTATCGAATTCCAACAGGAGTACCTTTTCGTTAGATTAATGTGTGGGGAAGTGAATTTCGATAATTTCATACAGGGTGTGCCATCCCTGCAAAATTTTTGGATCACTAACCATTGCGAGTAGTCCGTCCCTGGCTTCAATGCACTACTGTAAATCTGTTTACCTTACCAAAATAAACATACACGTACATTATAGCTTTGTTGTAAATTTCATAAAGATCAAATAACTAGTACAAAAAATAAAAATAAAAAGCAAATTCAAAATTAAAACTTTGGAGGCCTATAACTCGAAAACGAGGACCTGCATAGAAAAAGTTTATATGAAGTATTATCATTATTTTAGCTCAGATTATCCGCTCCCGACTTTTTTCCCATTAGTCCCGGGACACCCTGTATATAATTTGATGCCATACTTATGGCGCTTGTTCTTGATGTACTGCCGAAATACGAGCCTTCCTTTCCACAAAATCATCGACTCGTCCAATGCCAAATTTTTACCAAGGTAATAAACTTCACCCATTTTGTTATTGAAGTAGTTCAAAACCATTCGTATTTTAAATAAACGATCATCTGAACGTGGTTCACCAGTTTGGGATTTCTTACAAAATGCAAACATCTCATTATCAGCAAATAACGATCCCGGCTCATATATATTGAAAAACATTTGAAATTAAAAAGTCTGTGCTTTTTCCAGTAGTCGCTAACTCGATTCAACTTCACTGTTCCCATATGAAATGTTATCCCACAGAAACGAAGCAATTCATCCGTTGTCAGGGTTTTCCATTCTGAAATTCTTGAGATCGCACTGACACATTTGTGGAACAAAATATTTCTTCTGCATAGCGATTTGTTTCTGTTACCACTGTTGTTCTAATTAACCCTTTTTACGTGGGCTATTAGATGGAATGAAAGTTCTTTGTAGTTATCAGATGTACTCGAAGGACCAAAACGATTGTTTTCACTGATGTAATGATGAACTGTATGATGAAATGAAACACTTATGTCACTTTCGTTTTTATATATTGTATGAATTTATAATGTTATTTATTTTTGCGTAGACAATTAAGAATTCACTTGTACATACGCGTTAATTGAGATTATTTTGCACATAATATCATGGTTTACTGGATGATTAAAGATTAAGTACCCATGTTTGTTCCCGGGATAAAAACGCCGGGTGCTCTTATAACTTGAGTATCTTTATGTACCACGGTTAAATGATGAAGAGAGAGAACGAAGGATGAATTAAAAGTGTATGAATGCCGGCTGGGAAGTTTGAAGGCTACCTGAGAAGTATGAGTGACTGCTGGGAAGTGATTAAAATTGAGGTTGTATTCGTATTTAACATAGGTTAATGTGGTTGCGAAGTAGGAGAAAAATATTAGGATCTGGCCAATGGGATGAAAGAATTTGAAACGTAACGGTCAGATACAGCAAGTGAAGGTTGGCAGTTAGGGTGATTTTTTACGGACTGAAAAGGTTTCGTAGATACAGATAACAGAGTTTGGAAGAGAGTTTTTATGAAGCGATAAGATGTCGGGTACTTTGAAGTATTCATTGGAATTTCAGAAAACTATATTTATCTGTATTTCTTATGTGGTAGTAAAGTTAAAAGGAATTTTTTGTTGATGTAAGGAAATATTAAATGTTGAGAAGAAGGATATATTTAGTTATATGTTTTGAGCAGAATATTCGAATTGTAGTATACAGGGGAAGTTGAAATAAAGTCACGGGAGAATTTGGTAATTAAATCAAATTCGAACAACTGTATTTAGAAATTTTTTATCTGGAAGCATTCTAAAAAAATCGTATGGTTCTCCATTTACCGGCGCATCTACTAATAACTTATTTTCTTTTATGAACGGTAAGTCTTCCATTCCGTAACATATTTCTTGCCAAGTAACATCATCCAATATGAGAGGTGCCAAATTAGGGTCACCAACAGTTTGGACATCATTTTGATTATCATTATCGGCTTGATCATCATTTTGTTCAAAAGTTTGGTTGATACTCTCATCACCGTCGGATTCATCTTCAGAAGCTTCATCTAAAAAATTATTTTGTCTCATATAGAAGGGGAAGAAAATATATAACATATCACTTACCTGGAACGTAATCATCATCACTGGAATAAACCATTTCATCCTCATCCTCAGATTCATACAAATACTGTAACAATTCATCTTCGGTGAGTCTTTCAGGATTTCTAACAACATGTATGTTCTAATTAACCCTTTTTACTTGGGCTATTAGATGAAATTAAAGTTCTTTGTTGTTATAAGATGTACTCGAAGGACCAACGATTGTTTTCACTGATGTATGATGAAATGAAAAACTTATGTCACTTTCGTTTTTATATACTGCATGACTTAATAATTTTATTTATTTTTGCGTAGACAATTAAGAATTCACTTGTACATACGCGTTAATTGAGATTATTTTGCACATAATATGATGGTTTACTGGATGAGTAAAGATTACGTACACATGTTTGTTACCACTGACTGGGAGATGTATGAATGACGAATGACGATTGGGAAATTTGAAGGCTATCTGGGAAGTATGAATGACTACTGGGAAGTGATTAAAAATGAGGTTCTATTCGTATTTATACGTCGGTTGACGTGGGTGCGAGAAGGAGCAAAATATTATTATCTGGCCAATGGGATAAATGAGTTTTAAAACGTAACGGTCAGATACAGCAAGTGAAGGTTGGCAGTTAGGGTGATTTTTTATGGACTGAAAAGGTTTTGTAGATACAGATAACAGAGTTTGGAAGAGAGTTTTTATGAAGCGATAAGATGTCGGGTACTTTGAAATATTCATTGGAATTTCAGAAAACGATATTTATCTTTATTTCTTATGTGGTAGTAAAGTTAAAATGACTTTTTTGTTGATGTAAAGAAATATTAAATGTTGAGAAGAAGGATATATTTAGTTATATATTTTGAGCAGAATATTCGAATTGTATTATACAGGGGAAGTTAAAAAAAAATCACGGGAGAATTTGGTAATTATATCAAATTCGAACAATGTACTTTTGGTTTTTTTATGCCAGAAGGGCCAGCTTTATCATTGTAGGAATCACCCATTTTAGCAACGCCCACACAAAACAAAAATCCTTCAAATTGAGAACGGCACAAATTTTCTACACGTGTAAACCTCATTCAATGTGCGGACAGCAGTACAACACTCTCTCACCAACGTGGAAGACACACTGCTGTTCGCAAACCAAATTTATGAAAGCCGCACAAGTGCGCGCTCCGCACATAGTGGGGGCACGATACAACGCGCATGTGCGTCCTCCGCAGTGAAAGGGTTAAAATATACTTTAGAAATAATCAGGTATTTTCGTATCTGTTCTGCTAAACATCAGGAGAAAATCTTAGAAGATACTAAAAAATTAGTCAAAAAGCCAAATACCTAATATACAATTGATATGAATCTTGTAGGCTGCTGTCATTTAGGTATTTAAAAGACGTCAGTATAATATTTGTGAGCGTATTAAATTTAATTATGGCTCATTTGTCCGAGACTCAAAGAATAGACATTTTAATTATGATTGGTTGTGGTAATAAAACAAGAACTCAAAAGGAGGTTTGTGAAATTTTTAATAATAAATACCCTGGTCTACACGTTTCGCAGTCTACAGTTAGCAAAATTGAAAAAAAGTTTCGTGAAACTGGACATGTAAAAAATATTGAAAAACCAGGTAGAAATGTTAATTTACTGATGAAAAAAAGTTAGATGCACTTCTAGAGATTGAGGAAAATCCGCATAAGGCAACTCGAGAACTTGCCACCGACAATGATGTAAGTAAATCATCTATTTTGAGAGTTTTGCATAAAGAAAAATACCACCCTTACAAAGTTCAGTTGGTTCAGGAGTTAAATGAAGATGATCCTGATAGAAGGCAAGAATTCTGTGATTTGATGATGGACAGAATGAACGCAGATTTCCAGTTCATAAATAAAATAGTTTTTTCTGATAGAGCGACGTTTCATTTAAACGGAACGGTTAACAAACCGAACTGTAGATTGTAACGATTTATTGTTTGAGGGCGCCAGTTTGTAACTCTTTATCGTTCACTTGAACAAAATCCCGGCATGAGACTTCTCAAGGGTGGTTCAACTCCAAGTTAATGACACACTTTGTATAACAGAGGATGATCAGACTGTGAGACTTCAGGGCGCCACTACCTTTTGAAACTTTACGAAAACGAACAAAACTACGGTGATAAAGGTAGAAACACCTTGTGAAATAATTTACTCTGAATTAAAAATTAATATTAAAAATGTTGAAATAAAGTGTGCACAAACTTAATCAAACCCGGGCACGATACCCTGTGGCTCTCACAGCCGGGTGGATTAAAAATAAAAGAGAATATGTATAAAATTTAATTTAATTCTGCTTTAAAATGGGATGGAAAAATACAGGAGGTACTTAACTGACGGTACTCTGGTGATTTAGATGTTCTGAAGGAATGGAAGCGGTGTTTTCTATGGTGAAGATGTCTCGACCAGTGGAAGCTGTCTTCAACGGTAAAGGTATCGTAGATTGATGGAAGCTGTCTTCAACGGTAAAGGTGTCTGAGATAAATGGAAGTTGTCTTCAACGGTAAAGGTGTCTTACATAAATGGAAGCTGTCTTCAACGGTAAAGGTGTCTTAGATAAATGAAGGCTATTACGTAGCTCTCACGTAGCTGCTGTGCTTACCTAAGAGTACACAAGAATCAGGGATATGTAGGAACTTGATCGTAATGGGGCACATTGTGTTGGTTCAGCTTTTCAGGTTTAAAAGGAAGGCAGTTATTTTAATTTACAAAAATGAAATTTACTGAAAGCTTCCCAACATATATGTCTCCCATATTGAAACAATAAAAAACAATTTAACTGAATTAGTAGTATGCTAATGTTCTGGAAAACTTATGAGAGCCAAAAAGTTGTTATCTGAATAAATAACGTGCTTAAAAAATATATATGAAACCTGTAGTGTCAGTATCCTTCATACAAATGAATATTCTATGGGTTTTTAAAATGTAATTAAAATGTTCTTTATATTGAAAAAAATATATTTTCCCAATTGGACCCACTATAAACATATAACGAGAAAACCCTACAAACCTCTCAGTGCTCGTTACAGGTATGCGGGTTGTCTCACGTAGTACAACCCGTGCTCGCCAGTCGACTAGCTTCGAGTCGAAGAAGGGGTGGATTCTTCAAAAAAATTATTGAGTATACAAAAAGGGCGCCAGAGAAGTTTTGGCAAGCACCCAAGACTTCCTAAGTTAGCCCACAACTCCTCAGTGGGTTAACAACACTCACTACACACTCCAAAGGTTAAACTGATAGGTAAGTTATCATAAATAAATAAAAGTCAGCAAATACACCCCGATTGAAATTTTAATTAATCTTGGTGGACCAAAGGTCTCTTTTCAAAATATATGATACAATATCACTACCAAAAGAAAAAAATATTATAAATAACGTCTGAGCTCAGCTGAAGGCTGTAATCTCAGGGTGCAGTAGAGCTGAGGGCCCCAAACTACACCGATGTCTCAATCCAAAGATTCTAGAGAATCGACCAAATTGTTCATGTACAAAATTCCAAAAATTACAACGATAATATATTATATATATGTCAAAAACACCAATGTATAGTTACAAGGGTTCACACTTCCGCAATTTATACCAGTATCAATATGAATATAATAATTGCATAAGCCAGAAATTTAAATTACAACGAGTTTAGCGTTGCTGGAGAATATACAGCTCAAAATTATATACAGCGCAAAATTATATACAAGAAACCATTAGAAATAGGTAAAAAAAAAACTACTAAATACCGCTATACTAGGTACGTACCAAGTGTTCCAGCGTATCTTAATCTATGAGCAAGATTTCAAAAAAATTTCAAATACAAAATTCAAGTAAGAAAAAAAATAAATAAAACTTAATATAAAAAAAACGGTAATATGTGAAGCATAGATGTGAATTTACTACTGAGTTTAAAGAAATAAGAAAGGAAAACTGTAACCTTTCCTTTCCCGGCACCAGAACAGGAACTGAAATTCCTCCAGATTAATCCAGGCCTCCTGGAACTGGTCTCACCGACCCATTAAATTCCAATTAGCGTTTTTATGTCCGTATACTAAAACCCCCCTAAAATAGAGAAACGAATTAGCCTCTACATAGGGTTTACATTTTACCCCGGTCAAATTTTCGACGTACCCCCGTAATATCCCATCATACTGACTATAATAACTATACCCGAAATTCGCAAATAATTACACCTCATGACTTTTAACTGTATAAAAGCCACCTACTCTGAAAATAAAAACTATATGACTGGTTTTTTTCCGCTTAGCAAAAAACTACGATACCAATAAAAACCCATAATATAAAACTACGTCGTTGGACACATCCCTGAATGTTTATACAACCCCTGTGATATATTCTTTTTTCAACAAAATATAAAGCCATGAAGAATATGAATTAATAAAAATTTATAAAATATAACGAAACTATCCCGCGAACCCAGATTACAAACTCCAATAAATTACGAATCAAAGCAGAATTTCTACGTTAAATTGCCTACAAATCTGTTAATTCCGAGAAAGTATCTTTCAACCATTTACCTTTTTAGTGAATCCAATGCCGTCTACGGAAATTTACCACGTGGTTTCCTAAATCTACCAATTCTACTGGAATCCTTTGGTCATCGGCACCCCCTGGTCCAGTATATTATTGGGTCAGACCTTCGATTTGTTAAATCGAGCGATATTTTCATCCCCTATGTAGAATTTATCAGGCTTTCCGTGAAATAGCGTTATGGCTCCCAGAGCACATGCAAATATCTCTTGTTGAAATGTGTGTTTACACCTTGACGGCAAATGGAGGACTGAAATTTTTAACTCGGTTCCGACAGCGCTGTGACTTCTCTCAGTCGACAGGTTAGCCAAATTAAATTTACGACGGCTCGGCGAATTTTTCGCGTTACAGATTCCCCCCTTTCGTCAAAGAAAATTAACCCGGAAGGATTAATTTTCATCGTCAGGTGGTTGCGTAGAGTATGGTTTCAAGTCCTTGCAGTGCCATACTCCTGCCGTAGCTCCATCCTTATCGTGCAACTCATACGTCCACGGAGATACCCTCTTAGCTATCGAGTAGGGCCCTATATACTTAGGCGCTAGCTTACGCGTGTAAAACCTCGCAGCATCCGAAAGGACAAAATTCCTCTTCCACACTAAATCGTGCGGGAGATACTCAACATGCCTACGCCGCAGATTATGGCTATCACAAGCCTTCTGATTGGCATCCTCTAACCGTTTCCTGATGTCAGCGAACAATTTCCTAAAACTCTCATTACGACTACTCTCGGGAGTTCTCACACTATCTCCCAGATCTAAATCTGAATTATCAACATAATCGGCACCAGACAACAGCATAGACCTACCAAAATTAGCGAAATACGGTGTTACCTTCGTGACTTCATGAGTAGATGTTCTAATCGCACATCCTATCTGAGCGAGATGCTCGTCCCAACAACGATGATTATCCGAGACATAGGAAGCCATCATAGTCTTAATCACACGGTTAACTCTTTCACACGGGTTAGCCCTTGGATGATAATTGGCATTCAGCTTGATACGACAGCTATATCGGGAAGCTAAACTTCGGAAAAGATTACTACGATATTGGGGACCATTATCACACAAAATCACCTTGGGTACCCCATATACAAGAAATACTTCATCTTCAATCTTACGAGCAACGGCCGCTGCAGACGCTGTTCTAAGTGGGTATATCAGCACATACTTGGTCAAATAATCCGTAACGACAAGGATGAAAGAATTACCTCGTTTCGACCTAGGAAGAGGCCCCATCAGATCTGTGCAAATCATTTCCCACGGCCTGCTAGGCTTTGGATGAGACGCCATCTTATCAACAAGTTTACCTTGTGACACCTTATGCGCCGCACACACCTCGCAACGATTAACATACCTAGCGACGTCAACCCTCATTTTCGGCCAGTAAAAACGCTCAGCTACTCTGTGGAAGGTTTTAAAAATACCCGTATGTCCAGATGTGGGAGGGACATGGGCTTCCATGATTATACGCGACCTACCAGCCTTGGGAACTACCAGTTTCCAAGATTCACCAGGCGACAGCGGTTGTGTGTACTTATTGACAACATGTTTGAAGAGGAGATTATCCTTCACACGCCAATCCGGAAATTTAAGGGGATTACTAGCGACATTCTTCACCATCTTACAATACCACTTATCATTGGTTGTATCAAACGGAGGGGGCGGTACCTCTTCAGATGAAACCCCCACAGACACCTCATCGACAACAGGGACGGACCGAGAAAGAGCATCTGGTACCACGTGTTCACGACCTTTGCGATGTATAATTTGGAAGTTATACTGTTGCATTTTGACTGCCCATCGGGCTAGACGACCCTTCGGACTCTGCAACTTCTGTAGCCACAGTAGGCTATAGTGATCCGTAATGACGGTAAAAGAAACACCCTCTAAATAAGGCCGAAGTTGTTCAAGTGCCCAAACCACAGCGAGACATTCGCGTTCAGTGGTTGAAAAATTCCGTTCTTGGCGAGTAAGAGATCTACTTAAATAGCAAATAACCTTGTCACCATCCTCGTGAGGCTGACTCAACACAACCCCTAAACCATAACCACTACTATCGGTCTGTACAACAAAGGGTTTATTAAAATCGGGACACGTAAGAATCGGCGCAGAAACCAAACATTCCTTAACACGACGAAACGAAGACTCACATTCAGAAGACCACACAAAAGGACGATTTTTCCTCAGAAGACCCGTGATGGGGACCATGATGGTTGAAAAATTAGGTATAAATCTCCGGTACCAGGAGAAGGTTCCAACCATACGACGAACTTCCGTAATATTACGAGGAGTCGGTAACTCCAACATTGCCTTCACCTTATCCGGATCCACATGCAACCCAAAACGATCAACTACATACCCAAGATACTTCATTTCAGGACGGCAGAACTGACACTTATCCACGCTAACAGTAATTTTAGCATCCGTTAACCTCTTAAAAACCTCTTCGAGCACCCGTACATGTTCTTCGAAAGTTTGCGTACAAATAACCACGTCGTCAAGATAGACAAAAACATGCGGTTCAAGATCATGGCCTAAAACATTGTCGATAAGTCTCTGCCAGGTAGCTGGGGCATTATGTAAACCAAATGGTAGTCGTTTGAACTGGAATAGACCCCTATTAGGTACCGTAAAAGCAGTGTATTGCCTTGAAGATTCGGCTACCGGAACTTGCCAATAAGCGGACTTGACATCTAAACTAGACAAATATTTAGCCTCACGCAACTTCTCTAAAGTATCCGTTACCAGGGGAAGAGGGTAGCTATCTCGAACAGTGACAGCATTCAACTTCCTGTAATCAACGCAAAATCGATAGGAATCATCCTTCTTCTTGACCAGCAAAATTGGAGAAGCCCACGGACTATTGCTGGGTTCTACAACACCTAACTGCAGCATCTCATCCAATTCAGCATCAATATGCCTCTGTACAATGGGATTGACCCTATAATATCGCTGCTTGATGGGGGGACTAGAAGTTACTATCACGTGTTCTACTCTATCGGTACACCCTAGACCTTTTCCCATAATTTCCATATTCCTATCAATCACCGCTTGAAGTCTCTGCTGTTCCAAAGGAGTGAGTACTGTTCTAGACGACACATGTTTCACACTATTTATCAACGCAGGATCTGCCGAAAAATGCCACTCGTCATGGCGAAGATCTGGGACGACACCCATCAAATTCCAAAAATCTACACCAAGGATCAAATTATGAGTTAATTCAGGTACAACCAGAGCCTCAATCAACCGCATACGACCCCTCAAAACCACGGGCAACACTACGGTTCCAATACTCTGTAACACATTACCATTTGCCACTGTACAATTAGTCGTCCTACTTTTATCCAAAGTCAACCCTAAACAAGAAATCAACTCATATCCTTTACCTCCTAAAACAGTTCTTGAAGCGCCCGAATCCAAAAGACCTAACAACGTTTTTCCTAGGATATCTATCTTAAGATAAGGACGTTCATCATTAACGACATGATCCAACACATAATCTATAACGGCACGAAAACTACTGATCGGGGGGTTTTCACGGACGCACTCTATCCGATCATTCAAGCACGCCTCGGTTCGTTTACGCTGGCTAATTCTGGAAGAGCAATCAGGACAAGTCCTAACCGTGAATCCTTCTTTCTTACATCTAAAGCAAAATTTCCTATTACTACGACACGCTACGGCCCGATGACCTGGCTGCTTACAACGGAAACAAACGAGCTCATGAACTCTAGGAATAGATGACGAAGTAGGGAGGGTTAGAGTTCCAACCTCAGACACAGGTTCCACATGCGATGACACATAAGCTAGGTCTGGCTCCATACAATTTAGTTCCCTCGAGGGTACACTGTAATTCTCGATAGCCGATTTCCTAGCCTCCAATTTACGACCCAAGGTCAATAACTCACGCACGCTATTAATTTCTATAAGTCCAAGATGATGTTGGTAGTAAGGCGTGATATTCCTTAGCAATATTTTAAGTTTAGTTTCCTCCGAAATGGAACAAGTCAACCTTTTAAAATAACCAGACATCACAGCCAAGTAAATTCCCATACTTTCATCAGGACCCTGAGTTCTACTCTTAATTTCCTCGAACAGTTTTTCATTATAATCCACGGACAAGTACTCCTCCCGTAATAGATCCACGAATTCATCCCAAGAGTTGACCTCTTCTCTATAAGCTAAATAAAATTGATAAGCCCTACCAGAAAATAAATCGATACCACTAGCTAACAAAATTTCCTTATCCACATTACGCGAAACTCGATACTCTTCCACTTTCTCCAGGAAGCTCGATAGTGAAATACCTTTGGGGTCTCCAGAAAACACTAAACCCCACTTACTAGGTAAGATCGTCTTAATACTAGACAAGTTCCTCGACGCATTACCAGGATTAGGAAGTGGTCTGATTTCATTGTGAGTCGATCTACAGATTGTTGACAAATGTGCAAAAGACGGCCCAGGTTGAGAAAGAATTTCTAACTGGGGGGGTTGAGATTGACGAGAACGCTCATGTCTAGAAGCCTTACTTCCCAATGATTCGAATAAAGAGAGAGCTTTAGCCATTAGTTCATCTACTTTCGCCCTTTGTCGAACACCAGCATCACCTGCTTCGAAATTAGTCGCACGTTCCAACCGACCTATGACATGCACCAACTGACTCTGTAATTTCTGGAAATTATCACTCACACGAGTTTCATTGAACTCTTCTACACCGGGCTCAATCTGATCTAACTTATTCTCAACTGCACTCAAATCTTCATCAGCTGTATACGGATACTCTGGCGGATCTATACTATCATCTTCCTTCTCTACCTGCAACGCTAAAGTTAAACTACGCCGCATCTCAGACACTGTGCCACTTGCAATACCACGTATTGTCAACTCATACACAAGCTCATCCTGAACCAACCGATTAACTACAAACCTACGAGACATTTCTTTTTCTTTTTAAGTTCAATTTGACAAGCGATCCAAGCAACAAACCAATTTCCAACCCAGCGGAACAATAATTCTTCACCGACACACCTGTACCTCAAATGGTCTCCCTCCAACTGAAACCTAATAAGGAATTTAAAACCCAAATCCAGTTACCGAATGTCCAAAAGTCCCTATTTGGCCGAACAATATCTCCAACCCACAAAGTTTCCACGAAGTGTACTTCTCGAACCAACGCAACGTTCCTTCCTCAAAAGCGATTCCAAAATACAGGAGTCCACAAGCCCAAGGCACCACTTCCAAAACACCGACCCGCTAAGGTTCGAACCCACAATGCAGCCTACAATCGTCGAAAGTCAAATAAACTTACCATAAAGCAAAGTATTTACGAATTCAGTTACTGTTCTGATACTAAAATTTATACACAGTGTGACCCAATATGTAACTCACCTTTTAAATTTACAATATCTATAAATTACAAATATTATACAATAGATAATCAAATAAAATTTTCAAAATTACAATTTTTATTGAAACAATAATATCGATATCAGAAATCTTCTTAGTCACTTGCTACCTGAAAAAGAAGAAAAAAAAAAACAAAACGCATCAAACAATGAACAATCTGTCCGTTTCCTGTATTGAAACTTCAATTTAATATTTAACACTGCTTAACAAAATTAGGTGAATTTGTTTACCACTTACGCCCCATAAAACAATTCCCTTCAAGACCTCAAACCCCAGATTTACTACAAACACTTAAATCTGGCACTATCAATAACTAATTAAGAGAAATTATTTCCGGGTTACGCCCACAATTGAAACAATTACCTTCAAAGTTAAGCAATCCCCAGATTTACTATAAAAAACCCAATTAAATCTGGTGCAATAGATTACAAAAGATACAATAACTGAAGTTAAATCTACAATGACTGAGTTTCTAAGAAAAAGTTGAAAATTTATCAAAGTTTAAAAAAAAGATAAAATCTACAATATTGAATTTTTCAAAATTCCAATAATCAATCAGTATGAAAAGAAAATAAATGTTGCCCACGAACCAATAAACTCTTGTCTGATTTCTACCATAAAATTTTCAGTTTGATATATATTATAATCTCACAGAATAAGGTAAGTTGCTTACAAATTACGTCCAATAAAACAATTCCCTTCGAATTGAACACAACCCCAGATTTACTAAAAACACTTAAATCTGGCACAATCAAAACATATTAAGAGAAATTATTTCCAGGTACGCCCCAATAAAACAATTACACTTAAATCTGGTGCTAAAAATAAACTGAAAATAAATCTGCAAATTTAACTTATCAAACGTTCAAGTTTAATCAAATGGCTACAACTGAAATTTTGATTTTTAAAGTTTAAGTTTAATCAAAGATGCTAAAAAAATTTAATTTCAAAAGTTTAAGTTTAAATTACAGGATATGTATTGCTGACAATAAAAAAAAATACTAACGGCCCCACGTTATGGGCACCAAAAACATATAACGAGAAAACCCTACAAACCTCTCAGTGCTCGTTACAGGTATGCGGGTTGTCTCACGTAGTACAACCCGTGCTCGCCAGTCGACTAGCTTCGAGTCGAAGAAGGGGTGGATTCTTCAAAAAAATTATTGAGTATACAAAAAGGGCGCCAGAGAAGTTTTGGCAAGCACCCAAGACTTCCTAAGTTAGCCCACAACTCCTCAGTGGGTTAACAACACTCACTACACACTCCAAAGGTTAAACTGATAGGTAAGTTATCATAAATAAATAAAAGTCAGCAAATACACCCCGATTGAAATTTTAATTAATCTTGGTGGACCAAAGGTCTCTTTTCAAAATATATGATACAATATCACTACCAAAAGAAAAAAATATTATAAATAACGTCTGAGCTCAGCTGAAGGCTGTAATCTCAGGGTGCAGTAGAGCTGAGGGCCCCAAACTACACCGATGTCTCAATCCAAAGATTCTAGAGAATCGACCAAATTGTTCATGTACAAAATTCCAAAAATTACAACGATAATATATTATATATATGTCAAAAACACCAATGTATAGTTACAAGGGTTCACACTTCCGCAATTTATACCAGTATCAATATGAATATAATAATTGCATAAGCCAGAAATTTAAATTACAACGAGTTTAGCGTTGCTGGAGAATATACAGCTCAAAATTATATACAGCGCAAAATTATATACAAGAAACCATTAGAAATAGGTAAAAAAAAAAACTACTAAATACCGCTATACTAGGTACGTACCAAGTGTTCCAGCGTATCTTAATCTATGAGCAAGATTTCAAAAAAATTTCAAATACAAAATTCAAGTAAGAAAAAAAATAAATAAAACTTAATATAAAAAAAACGGTAATATGTGAAGCATAGATGTGAATTTACTACTGAGTTTAAAGAAATAAGAAAGGAAAACTGTAACCTTTCCTTTCCCGGCACCAGAACAGGAACTGAAATTCCTCCAGATTAATCCAGGCCTCCTGGAACTGGTCTCACCGACCCATTAAATTCCAATCAGCGTTTTTATGTCCGTATACTAAAACCCCCCTAAAATAGAGAAACGAATTAGCCTCTACATAGGGTTTACATTTTACCCCGGTCAAATTTTCGACGTACCCCCGTAATATCCCATCATACTGACTATAATAACTATACCCGAAATTCGCAAATAATTACACCTCATGACTTTTAACTGTATAAAAGCCACCTACTCTGAAAATAAAAACTATATGACTGGTTTTTTTCCGCTTAGCAAAAAACTACGATACCAATAAAAACCCATAATATAAAACTACGTCGTTGGACACATCCCTGAATGTTTATACAACCCCTGTGATATATTCTTTTTTCAACAAAATATAAAGCCATGAAGAATATGAATTAATAAAAATTTATAAAATATAACGAAACTATCCCGCGAACCCAGATTACAAACTCCAATAAATTACGAATCAAAGCAGAATTTCTACGTTAAATTGCCTACAAATCTGTTAATTCCGAGAAAGTATCTTTCAACCATTTACCTTTTTAATGAATCCAATGCCGTCTACGGAAATTTACCACGTGGTTTCCTAAATCTACCAATTCTACTGGAATCCTTTGGTCATCGGCACCCCCTGGTCCAGTATATTATTGGGTCAGACCTTCGATTTGTTAAATCGAGCGATATTTTCATCCCCTATGTAGAATTTATCAGGCTTTCCGTGAAATAGCGTTATGGCTCCCAGAGCACATGCAAATATCTCTTGTTGAAATGTGTGTTTACACCTTGACGGCAAATGAAGGACTGAAATTTTTAACTCGGTTCCGACAGCGCTGTGACTTCTCTCAGTCGACAGGTTAGCCAAATTAAATTTACGACGGCTCGGCGAATTTTTCGCGTTACATAAACATAAACTAAATGAAGAAATACACTTAAACATAAGCCTCAAAAACCCAAATGAAATCGAGAAAGCCACAAACGATTTCATAAATCTACTGCAAGAGACAGCGCAACAAACAGCTCCTGAAATAGTAGTTAAAAAAGACGTTATGAATATACCTCTAGAAATTAAGACACTAGTAGCTAAAAAAAGAAGAGCGAGAGCAAAATGGCAAAGGAGTCATAATCCTGCAGATAAAAGGAACTTCAATAAACTCAGCAACGAATTGAAAACTAAATTAAAAGCAATGAAAGAAGAGTCCTTTAAAACCTATATGTCTAATTTAAATCGTTTTGATAACTATATTTGGAAGCCAGTAAAGTCTAAAAATAAACCCATATTAACATCTCCTCCACTACGACTAGAAATACAGACACATGCTGAAGAAAAATGGGCCAAATCAGATAAAGAAAAGCCAGATGCATTCGCTAACCACCTCTCAGAAATCTACAAACCTCACAACACAATACCAGACATAGAAATTACGGAATTTCTAGAACTCCCTATCCAAACAAACCAAACAATAGATCTGATCAGACCAAAAGACATAGCAAATGAAATAAAACTTCTAAACATTAAGAAAGCCCCAGGAATGGATTTAATAACTCCAAAGATGTTAAAAGAGTTACCGCGAAAGGGTATAGTACTCCTCACTTACCTATTTAATGCAATTATTCGAATCCAATATTGGCCAGAAAAACTCAAAATTGCTGAAATAATCCTAATACTTAAACCTTGGAAAGACCCACATGAAGTAAAATCTTATCGACCTATCGACCTGCTTTCAACTATATCAAAATTATTAGAGAAACTGATTCTTCGAAAAATTGATCCTGATTTTGATGCCAGCAATTGGATACCTGAATTTCAGTTTGGATTCCGACGAACCCACTCCACAATTCAACAGTGTCACCGCATAACCCATACAATACTAAATTCTCTAAACAGCAAAGAATATTGTACCTCAGTATTTCTAGACTTTAGACAGGCCTTCGATAGGGTTTGGCATGTTGGACTATTATACAAGATTAAAAAACATTTACCAACATTTTTCAAACTATTGGAATCTTATTTAAACAATCGCTAATTCAGAGTACGAATAAAAGGAGACGTATCTGTTATGCTGCCTATCAACTCGGGTGTACCACAAGGCAGTGTCCTTGGTCCACTACTATATATCTTGTTTACTTCAGATCTCCCATTATCACCAAACATCACAATAGGAACATTTGCTGATGACACTGTCATTCTAACTACCCATAGTAATGTGCTGCAAGCCCACCATATCCTCCAAGAATATCTTAAAAAAGTATCGAAAGTATCGAAATAAATGAGACAAAATCTACACATATAACCTTTACTCTAAGAATAGTCATATGTCCTCCAATACAGTTAAATAACACACAAATCCCACAATCGACATAAGTGAAATACCTGGGCTTACATCTAGATGCCGAATTGAACTGGAAGGAACATATCAAGAAGAAACGAAAACAAATAGACCTAAGAAGTAGAGATATTTACTGGCTAATTGGACGGAAGTCTTCTCTTTCCATCGAAAATAAAATCCTATTATATAAGGCAATAATTGAACCTATATGGAACTATGGCATCGAAATTGGGGATGCGCCAGTAAATCCAACATAGCAATTGTACAAAGAAGCCAGTCTAAAATACTAAGAAATATTGTTAATGCCCCATGGTATATAACAAATAAAATGATCCACAATGATCTGAAGATCTTAACATTAAAAGAAGTCATTCATGAAAGAAGTGCTAGCCACTACAAGAAACTAGAAGCCCATACAAATCCTCTACTACAACCGCTACTTGAAAATGATGTAATAAGAAGATTAAAACGACGATGGCCAACTGACCTGCGAAATTAACAGAAAGCAGAAGGTCCCTTCGCTGGAGAGGACCTCATCATGCTGGTTGACCTCAGCTTCGTCCCATAGCTAGGTCATATGCTAGCACATTAGCTTATAGAATACCATGTATTTTGATTGCTGATTTATTGAATAAAAAAAATTAGTACTACTTCTGGCCACTTGGAAAAGTAATCCATAGCTACCATTAAATACTTGTTACCTTTTTCTGTTTTTGGTAGTGAGCAATTTTTTCACGATTTCTAGTTTTTGGTCCTTTCTTTCCGCTGCATAAGTCACATTTCTTACACCATTCTGTAACGCCTTGGCGACAGTTGACCCAGTATCTTTTGATCGTTGAAGTATACTTGGACACTTCTTGCCAATCGGGTCTACTCCATTTTGTAGCCAGGAGCGGACAGCTTTCAAGTCTTCATCTTTCTTTTGAAATTTCCTTAGGTTTTCTACTGACCACATGTTTTCGTCCGATTGTTGTTGCATGCAGCAATTTTATCTTTGTTTATTTGGTTATTATTACTTTCCTCAATTCTTTGGCAATATCTGCATTGTTGTTGAGTACATGGCCTTCTGGATAAGGTATTCGCATTTCCGTGATAGCGACCTTTTCTATAAACTATTTCAAAATTGTACTGCTGAAGTCTTTCTAACCATCTTGCAATTTGTCCTTCCGCATTTTTAAAATTCATCAGCCACTGTAGTGCTTTATGGTCGCTTCTGATGATGAAAGTTCTGCCATAAACGTATGTGTGAAAGTGTTCAATAGCCTTTACAATTGCTAACAGTTGTTTTCTTGTAACACAGTAATTTTTCTCCGCCCTTCCCAGGGTCTCACTGAAATAAGCAATTACTTTTTCTTCGCCATCTTGTTGCTGTGAAAGAATGGCTCCTATGCCATGTTGTGAAGCGTCGCAGTCGAGAATAAATTGACATTCTTCTTTATATATATATATATATATATATATATATATATATATATATATATATATATATATATATATTTGATTTCGTGTTCTTGGGTTTAGGTCATAAATAAATGAAAAACTAAATATCGTCTATATACTTTGACGTTTCGCTCCTTGTTGGGAGCTTTCTCAAAAAGATGTTTTGTCTTATTTGGATAGAATAAAATATTTACAATTAATCGATATACAATTTTGGAACGTGTACAAAAAGGACACTGAACATATAAAAACAAGTTTGTTGATAAAACATTAAAGGTGTTCACCTCAGAACCAAATTTACGATATACGAGTGAAATCAAAAGTGTGTAGTATTTTTATTTTGTTATTGGATGTATATATTTTGGTTACTAAATTCATTACACAATTAAATTATGATAAATTTGACTTAGATTTTGTATGTCTTGTTTATCGTTCAATGAATTCTTTTCTTTTTTTATATGTACCATTTCTTTGATAGCTAATTTATGGTAATTAGAATCCTGGGTTAGTATTTTTGTGCTATTGAAGTCAAATTCATGGTGTTCCCTGGTTTCGTGTTTATGTAGAGCGGTGGAGGCATTTTTTGTGTACTTGTGACAATTGAAGCGATTTTCTAGAGTTTGTGTTGTCATACCTACATATTTCTTCGGGCAGTTTAAACATGGTATAGGATACACTACGTTAGATTTTTTTTTGGTTTTAATTGGGCTTTTCAGTTTAGTGAACAATGGCGATAAGGTATTTTGAGTTCTGTGACATACGTTAATGTTGTATTTAGATAAAACGTATTTCAGTTTTTCTGACAGTTGGTTTGTGTATGGTATTGATATGTATCTGTTATTATTTATTTGAGTTTGTCTTTGATTATTTTTATTATTGTTGTAGAATTTGTATGTGCGTTGTTTAAAAATTCGTTCTATGTTTTTTATCGGGTAGTGATTGTTTTTTAGGGTGTTTTTGATATGTTTTAAAACTTCCGGACGGTATTCTGGAGAAGTAAGTTTTATAGCTCGGTCCGTCAATCCAACAATTACACTGGTTTTTTGTGCATTCGGATGATTAGAATAGTAATTAAGATATCGCCGGGCCATGTCTCTTTTTGATACAGTTTGGTTTTTATTTTGTTGTCATTGGTTCGAATTAATGTTATGTCTAGAAAATGTATTGCATTGTTCTCCGTTTCGATTGTAAATTGAAGTTTTGGATGGAAACTATTAAAAGAATTTAACATATTATCAATTTTATCTGACGGAATAGCCGCTATGCAATCATCGACAAATCGTTTAAAAAACAATACATTAAAATCCAAATTCCCTAGTACGCCTTCCTCCACATGTTCCATTACTAATTGTGCTAAGGTTGAGGAGATAGGAGAACCCATTGTACAACCATCCAATTGTTGATAAAAATTGTCTTGGTATTGATAGTAATTACTATTTTGTATTAGTTATATTCCTTCTATAAATTCATTGCATGACAGAGTTGTGTGTTCTCTTATAAGTTCCATTTTCTTTTTAGAACAGTTGTTATTAATTCATTTGGGATGTTAGTGTACATTGAGATAACATCCAGTGATGTGATTTTATAATTATGAGGTATATTTATAGTATTTATAAAATGTTTAAAAGATAATGAATCTTTAATGTAATATTACATTAAAGATTCATTCTCTACTAGTTTTTTTAAGGTTCTTTGACTAAACGTATATTTTTTTATATGAAACTTTCTTGGATTTCAGTCAAATATATTTGACTGAAATCCAAGAAAGTTTCATATATATATATATATATATATATATATATATATATATATATATATTACAATACTACAGGCCTCAAAGGCCCAAGCCTAAAAAGGAATTACAATTCATTTGAAAAAAATGTTTCTTCCTCTATATGTTTTACTATTAGTCTCCATTTTTGTCTGTCATCCGCCATCTCCCTCCATCTTTCCACTCCCTTTTGCTTCAGATCCGTCGTGACTGCCTCTAACCATTTCTTCTTCGATCTGCCCTTTCGCCGTTTACCCCCTCTCGCTTCGAAAATCACTCTACTGGGATGTCCTTCTCCTGCCATTCTGCTGACATGCCCCAGCCATCTTATTCTCTGTGCCTTTATATGATGAACTATGTCCGGATATCCATAAGTTTCCGCCACTTCTTTATTTGTTAGTCTTCTCCAAGCTCCATCTTCTAGCTTTTTGCCTCCAAATATTTTTCTGAGTATTCTTCTTTCCCATATTCCAATTTTATTTTCATTCTTTTGTGTAAGTATCCAGGATTCGCAACCGTATAGTACTGTTGGCCTAATTATCGTTGTGTATATTCTTATCTTCCCTTTTTTGGAGAGTACTTTTGATTTCAATATATTACTGAGGGCTCCTACTGTTCTGCTTCCTTTGGAAAGCCTCTTATCTATTTCATATGTTTCGTCGTTTTTATTATTAATTGTTACCCCTAGGTAATCAAAACTGTCAACTTTCTCGGAGTTATATACCTAGTTATCTCTTCTGAAGATCACCTCTTTTATCCCATCAATTGTATGATTTTTCATCTCCATATATTTAGTTTTAGCTGTGTTTATTATTAGGCCATACGTCTTCGCTGTATCTACAAATTTATTTAGTACTACTTGCAGCTCCCATTTTGATCTAGTTATCAAAGTCACATCATCGGCATATGCAATTACCTGATGTCTACAATGGCATATCATTCCTTTAGTATTCAGGCCAGCTTTCCTCAAAATATGTTCTAACATCAGGTTGAACAAAACTGTAGATAATGGATCTCCCTGTTTCAGTCCTTGTCTTGAAGTAAAGCTTTTCGATAAACTTCCTTCTACCAAAACTTTCGATGCTGTTCTATGCAGAGTTAGTCTTATCAAATTTACCAGTTTTTGTGGAACTCCGAGATTTCCTAAAGCTTCATATAATTTTGATCTTATGATGGAGTCATAAGCCTGCTTGAAGTCGATAAAAAGTAAGTGTAGTCCTAAATTTTGTTCATAGCTATTATTTTGTATCATTTTTAGTGTGAATATCTGGTCTGCTGTTCCTCTTCCTTGTCTGAAACCTCCTTGGTATTCTCCAATTTCCTTGTTATATATTTCTGTGAGTCTAGTGCGGATAACTCTGGCTAATACCTTATAAGTCACGTCTAATAAAGATATTCCTCTATAATTCTCACAATACGTTTTCTCTCCCTTTTTGAAAATCGTGCAGATAATTCCATTGTTCCAAGCATTCGGTATCTGTTCATTTCTCCAAATTTTTTTTATTAATTTGCATATCCTCACCTGTTTTTAGGACTTCAGCTGTTATTCCATTTTCCCCCCCACTTTTATTATTCTTTTGATTGTTTATTTCTTCCAGTATTTCGTCGTGTGGTTTTAAACGTTTGTACGTGTTCTATTTTTAATATAACTAGGGAATGGTCTGACTCCGCGTCAGCTCCACGATAACTTCTTACATTTTTTATGGCCCTTGTATGTATTTTTTCAATAAGTACACGATCAATTTGGTTCTTCGCCTTCTTATCAGGCGCTATCCAGGTTATTTTATGGATATCTTTGTGATCAAAGCTTGTACTCTTTATCGCCATATTATTCAATTCTGCGAAGTCAATTAAACACTTTCCATTTTGATTAGTTTTCAGGTGTAATCTTTTTCCCCCTGTCACATGTTTATACTCTCCTTCGCATCCGATTTTCGAGTTCATATCACCTATAACTATTTTTACATCAAACTTTGGTATATTTCCGACATGAACGTTCATTTCTTCGTAGAATTCAGTTTTTATAGTTAAGTCCTTATCTTCCGTTGGTGCATGTGCGTTTATTATACTAAGTTTTCTATATTCTCCTTGAAGCCTCAACCTACACAGTCTATCTGATATTGCCTCAAAATCTACAACATATTGTGTTAGGTCTTTACTAACAATGAACCCTGTTCCAAAATACCTGTTGTCATTTCCGCTATTAAAAAAGGTGTATCTCGCTATTTTTATTTTTACATTGTCCTTGTGTAATGCTAAGATATCGATATTATATGTTCTCATAATCTCCAACAAGTTTTTCAAAGCTCCTTAATGGTAAGTTCCTCTTACATTCCACGTCCCAATTTTCAAAAGTTTTTTATGAATTTTTCTATTCTGCTGCTTTCTTTTTCTACCTTGTTCCTTGCTCCTTGTCCTGCCTATATTTTTATTTTCAAGATTGCAAAATCATAATCCTTTATTTTTGCCGAGTCGTTATCTATCTGGCCATCCATCGCCATTCTTACCGTTGTTGATTTTTTGGGCATGGTTTTCTTTTTACCAGCGATTCTGTGTTTTTATCCCATACCCACTCCTCGTCATCTATGTTCAATTTGCCGAATCTAATCTTAACAGTTTTCCCCTTGCCCTCTTCCTCTTTTGCAACTGTTCGTATTTTGCTCTGTACTTCTCTATCCTCTTTACTCACGTCGTTATTAATATAGATTCTTGCCTCCCTTACATTCTTCAGCTTCCTTTTATTGGCCATAACCAGTTGCTTATCCGTATTATTATTTAATTCTAGCAGACATGTGCTTTCTCCAAGTTTCCTCGCTCCTTTAATTTTTATATCCACCTCAAGTTTGTTTTTCATCAAGGTCTCCATTTCATGTTTTATGGATTGCTCTTCATGGGTCTCTATAGGCATTCCTTGCACAATTATATTATTTCTCCTTTTGTCCCTATCCATTTCTTCCACTTTCTGTTCTAACTGTAACAATCTTTTCTTATTTGCTTCATTTTCAGTATGTAGTAACTTGTTCTCTTCTTTAATTTTCTCTAGTTCCTCTCTATACATCATTTGCTCTTCTCTAATCTCTTTCAAATCTCAACTTGCCAGTATCCGCTCTTTAAGTCTAATGTGGTAAACCACTGAGAGCCGGATAGGGTGTCCAGTGAATCGTCTATACGTGGTAGAGGATGGCTGTCTTTTACAGTAACTTGATTTAATTTGAGATAGTCAACGCAGAATCTTGTACTTCCATCTTTCTTAGTTACTAAAATAACTGGAGAACACCACGGTCCAGATGAATCTTCAATAATGTTCTCATCCAACATGTCTTGTATCATATTCGCTACATCTTTTTGTTTAGCGAATGGAAGTCTTCTTGGGTTTTGACGTATCAATGGTGCATCTCTTGTATTAATTCTATGGTGGACCGAGTTGGTTTGCCCTGTAGATTTTCCGGTTTCGAAAAGCCTAAGGTGAGTCAAAACAAATTTTTTTGCTTTGCTCGCTTCTTCGGGTGTTAGCTTGTCAAAGTCTTTGATGAGTGTCTCTATAAGTTGGTCGACGACTTTATTTTGTGGCCTTTTTTCGGGTTTTCGTAAATTCACTATGCTCTTCACTGGTTCACAATATCCCAACTCGTGATTTTTCTTTAGTTCTACTGGTCTCCTAGATGTATTGGAAACGTGAACAGGAATTTGCTGTTCTATTTTTACCAGACATTTGGCTACCATTACTCAATCTTCTGTCGGTTCACGTGGTTCAATAAACCCAATAGTCAGATCTTTAGATTTTTCTTTAAGATGAGCCATGACAATATTTTCTGAATTTGCCGGAATTCTTATATCTTCATCAACTATAACTTTCATTTTGTGCAATTGATCATTTTCACCACTGAGGATTACTTCTTCGTTGTCGATAGATACAATTTTGTTTTTCAAATCTATTACAAATTTGTCTTGCATAATGTCTAAACCCAAAACACATTCATCAATAATGTTTGCTACCAAAAATGAGTGAACTATGGCCGTGTTTCCAATTCGAATGGATGCTGTTACTTGTCCCAAAATCGGAGTAGTATGACCAGTTGCGGTTTCCAGCACAAGGCCTTTAGGGTGTTCTTGCGTATTTCTGTTTCAACATATCTGGGCGTACAAATGATCTAGTTGCCCCAGTGTCGACAATAAATTTGAAATCGTGATTTTCTAGTTGTCTCCTAACAGTTAAATTTCAGCCATACAATTATGTTTATTCATTATCATTATAAATTCAAGATGGCCGCCGCTACAAAATGGCGGATAATTTATGTTTTCTTAATCCCATCAATATGGGTACCAAATGAAAGGGCTCAACAAGCAGAATACAATATACTATAAAAAATTGAAATCCAAGATGGCGGCCGCTACAAAATGGTGGATAACGTAGGTTTTATCAATCCCATCAACATGGGTATCAAATGAAAGGGCTCAACAAGCAGAATACAATATACTATAAAAAATTTAAATACAAGATGGCGGCCTCTACAAAATGGCGGATAACGTAGGTTTTATCAATCCCATCAATATGGGTATCAAATGAAAGTGAATGAGTGAACTATGGCCGTGTTTCCAATTCGAATGGATGCTGTTACTTGTCCCAAAATCGGAGTAGTATGACCAGTTGCGGTTTCCAGCACAAGGCCTTTAGGGTGTTCTTGCGTATTTCTGTTTCAACATATCTGGGCGTACAAATGATCTAGTTGCCCCAGTGTCGACAATAAATTTGCAATCGTGATTTTCTAGTTGTCTCCTAACAGTTAAATTTCAGCCATACAATTATGTTTATTCATTATCATTATAAATTCAAGATGGCCGCCGCTACAAAATGGCGGATAATTTATGTTTTCTTAATCCCATCAATATGGGTACCAAATGAAAGGGCTCAACAAGCAGAATACAATATACTATAAAAAATTGAAATCCAAGATGGCGGCCGCTACAAAATGGTGGATAACGTAGGTTTTATCAATCCCATCAACATGGGTATCAAATGAAAGGGCTCAACAAGCAGAATACAATATACTATAAAAAATTTAAATACAAGATGGCGGCCTCTACAAAATGGCGGATAACGTAGGTTTTATCAATCCCATCAATATGGGTATCAAATGAAAGTGAATGAGTGAACTATGGCCGTGTTTCCAATTCGAATGGATGCTGTTACTTGTCCCAAAATCGGAGTAGTATGACCAGTTGCGGTTTCCAGCCTAAGGCCTTTAGGGTGTTCTTGCGTATTTCTGTGTCAACATATCTGGGCGTACAAATGATCTAGTTGTCCCAGTGTCGACAATAAATTTGCAATCGTGATTTTATAGTTCTCTCCTGACAGTTAAATTTCGGCCATTTTTAAACAAAGAATATGCGCTAATCGTGGGGCTTTGAATGGTTTTAATCGACGACCGCCCCGAATAGTCGACTTTTAGTAGTTTTCCTGGTTGCTGGTATTAGAGCACCGATCAGGTGTTGGTGATCGACTTTGGTATGGAGATGATCTTCTAGGGTTGTTTCTTGTGATGCTATGAGTTTTGTTTCTAACTGGGCTCTGCGAGGATGTACGTTGTCTGGTTATCTGAGTTCCTAACTTGTCTTCGAGATCTTGATGGAACTCTACATGTTCTCTGTAGATGTCCAATTCTTCCGCAGTTGAAACATTTCCGGGAATCTTGAATTGGTGTACGACTTTGTAGCGTGTCTTTCAGTAGGTTTTCGATTCTAGTCATAACTTCGGTTAAATTTTCCTGCTCGAAGTGTTAGCTCGTAATTTTCGACGTCCTATTTTGGAAATGGTTTTAACAGCTTCAAATTCTTGAGTAAAAGTTAATATTTCTTGTAGTATCAGATGGTGGCGTAATCGAAGGGTTTGTTGCATTTCTGTATATCTTAAACCATCAATGAATGCTTGAACACCAAATTGTTCTAAAACTTCTTTAGGTGCCCGTGGATAGGCTAAACTCAATAGTCTGTCACAACCTAAACACCCGACCTTGCGACTCCGCTCAGGTAGTGAATTCGGCCTTGGTTACACTATTTTTTATTACCTCAATTGGGATAAGGTGAATCAACAAACAACATTTCGGGACAAATGGATTTATTTGACAAACAATAATAAATTTATAAAAACCGTATATTCTCGATACAAATACGAATAAATATTAGTTATACAGTCAAAATGTCCAACTCAATATTTTATATATACCAAAAATAAGTTAAGGATTTATGTTGGGAAGACTCGGGACGTACAGCTCGCAGCAGTTGTCAAAAGTTGAGACGTCGTTGTCTGGACTTGGACGCTGTATAATCCGGTGAAGTGGATAGTCTGTAGCGGTCCGTAAAGGTAAGTCCGTGGAGGTAAGTTTGTAAACGGTCCTTAAAGTGGTCCTGAAGGTACAGGCTGCAAAGCTGTAGGGAAAGAAATAAAAAAACAGGAGAAACAGGAAAAAATTGAAAATTGAAAAGGAGGAATAAAATGAACAGGTAGGAGCTTATACTCCAATACATACAAAAATTTGAATTTAACTTTCAAAATAAAACCGCAGAAAACTGTTAATTCTTATCCGTCCTGTTCCCAAAATAATCAGAAAAAGCAAATTTAAATCGGTGGAAAATAACCATATAAAGAATCTGTTATAAATTCGCTTCATAAAATAACTTAGGGCGCCACCATATTTTTTATTAAAGAAATATAATACCGGCGAAGAAAAAATGGAAAATGCCATCACAAAAACATTGTGTTCTTTAAAAAAACGAAATATTTTAACTAAATCGAAAAATCGGAATAGAATAATTTGTAAGCACACAATAACAATTTGAAAATATATAGATAACTTACCAGCGAAGAAAATTAAAAATCACACACAAAATGATATGATTAAAACGGAGAATACTGAATACTAGAGTAGCCGACGAATAAGTAACGCTCCAAAATAATTGATGAAATAGTAACATATTTCAGCGACAAGTTACAAGTCTTTCCATGTCACTTACATATTCTTGGAGGCTCTCGTCTAATTTTTCCATGCGCACCGTCAATTGACTTTGGAAACCTCTTTTTAAATGTTGCTGTCCATAACTGTTCTCCAAAGCTTGGACAATTACGTCATAGCTAGGGTTGCCTTGGGGTAATAATTGCAGAACGCATGCGGCTTGTCCTCGAAGATCAATCATAAGGGAGGTGGCTTTCTCTTGATCGTTCCACCCATAGGCACTAGCTGCTGCTTCAAATTGGCGTCGATATATCTCCCAAGATGATTGGCCATCATATGTAGGTGGCTTGATACCCTGGTTGTATCTGAAATTTATTATTTCAGTTCTGACACTATCACTAATGAAACTGCTATCATTGGGATTAGCATCTATTTTCTTTACTAATGTATCTAATCTTTGTCTTAGGTCAAGCTGGTCTGTTTTTAAACACACGCTGTCGAAAAGTGCCTTGAGCATGACATAGATCTACATGTACTATTTATTGACTTTCAGCAAGCGTTTGGCTAATATCTGATATGAGGAACATAGGAATTTCAGAAAAACTAATAAGACTAGTGCAAATGACAATGAAGGATTGGACTGCAAAGGCGATAACCAGAGACGGGAATATAGGAGACATTAACATTGAAGTAGGTGTAATACAAGGAGATAGTTTGTCTATAACTCTTTTTAACATACCACTAGATGGGGTGATTAAAGCTATGGACATAAAAGGAATGATTAGTCACAGCTCCACACAAATAATAGGATAAGCCGATGATTTAGCTTTAATTACTAGAGATAAAGAAACCTTAGAAAATACATTCAAGAACTTAATAAAAGAGGCAGCAAAGAGAAGGCTGGTAATTAACCAAGAGAAGAAAAAATATATGCAAATTTTAAGGAAGACAGACAACACAGCTACTATAAATACGGGAGATTACACTTTTCAAAGAGTAAGTCAATTCTGATACCTGGAAATAGTAATTGATGAGAAGAACAACAGAAGTGCGGAGATAAACGCAAGAATTATAGCAGGAAACAAAGTGTATTGGAATTATCAGAAACAACAAAGGGACAAATGCATCAGTAAAAAAAAACAAAATAAAATTTATAAAGCTGCAAGGCGACCAGTAATAACGTATGCCGGTGAAAATATGAGCCTAACTGATAAAGACGAAGAAAATCTCAGAGTCCCAGAGAGAAAAATCATGCGGAGGATAATAAGGCCAAATCAGATCCCGAATGTAGGGCACACAGAAGGATATATAACTACGAAATAAGTCAATACATGAATGGTAAAGCAATAGTCAGACATATAAAAGCGCAGCGTCTAAGAAGGTACGGGCATCTTCGGAGAAGGAATAAAGACGGTCTAATAAGGAAAATCACTGATTGGAAGCCTGTCAACCCCAGACCCAGGGGACGTCCCAAACTTAGATGGGAAGATCAGGTGATTGATGATATAAAGAAAATGGGAGTCCATGACTGGGGAAGAAAAATAGAGGACAGGAAAGAATGGTAAAAATTACAAATATGGCGAACTCACACTTCATGCTGTAGCAAGCAAAAGATAACACTCGGATTGATCCACCATGAAAATGGGATCAAAAGAGCTCAAAAAGAGCGGCCTATACTTCGACACATGAGATTGCAATTATTTATATTTTAAATGATGTTTATGTTTTAATTTGAATATTGAATACTTACCTTTTTTATCTTAGTGTTATCTAGCTCTTTTGGATTATTTTGGTTTGTATTATATCGGACACCAATTTATTATGATTATTTTTATGATAGTTATAGTTATGAGACTCTATTTATATTTTAAATGTTTATGTTTTACTTTATTCTCTCAGGGATTTAAATTGTGAGGTAAAAAAAATAAATGAATTTGCTAAGACCGACTCTGTCCTTTGGCCATCACAGAAATAATGTTGGTAATGGCCACTTTAAATAAATGATTCAATAAACGATTTGTTTTGTTATTTAAGTGTTGAAAAATATTCAAAAATTCATTACACTCTCTAAAATTTCTGATCTAAATCTCACTCATACATTCAGGCAAACAGTTTTAAAATTATACTTATGAAATTGTGTTTCTGTGAAAATGGATGAAAATTACTTGTCGATGGTGATATAGTTCTGTGGTTCTAAGAAAAAGAAGATATTTTAAATTAAACAGCTATGTTCATCAAATTGGATAATTTCTAACTGCTATCTTCTCAACGTTATACTGAATTTTTAAAATTTCCTTCCCGTAAGTATAATTTTAATTTAAATAGTTGAAATGTACGAAACATTAAAATGACTGATCAACAAATGTTTCAAAGAACGTTTAAACACGATATACCTAATAGAAAACAGTACCTGAATTGTCCATATTATCATTCTTGAATACTTTGAAGGTCACAATGGCTTGCAGAAATACCTTCAGACTTCTGTTTTGGAGCAACAGAGCAAATGCTTACCGTTCACTTCACTTTCCTTGTTATTATCACTTTGCTTAATTACTTATTTTTTACAAAACTTTGCTTATCGTTTTTGAATATTTTTAGTGGTTTTTATTTAAATTTTTCTCATGAGAAACCTCTCTACCATCTTTCATAAAATTCAATACTTCTTGTTGATTTTTTTCATTGTTTTTTAATATCTCATAGTTTCGTGAATTATTATTGGCATACAATTATTCGAAACCACTCTTATATTAAGGGGGCAACAATAGCAGTGTTGACCAGTGTAATTTTTATTAAATACTTAATATTGTTCCGGACAAGGATAGAAAATACCAGCAGACATGAAACTATATATTATACACGTAACGTGGAGGTGAAGGTAAATAATAACCGGGGCAATATTGTAGTGGTGGTGGTTAAAAAAAGGAACTCGGTCTACTTGGTACATATTGTGGTACTGAACAACAACAATAATGAAAAGTACAGGAAGATAATTACGAAGTACACTGACCTGGATATTGAGATACGACAGGGATGTAGAATGCATAAAATTGGAGTACCGAACTTATTCCCAAAAATCTGCAGGACAATCTCAATAAATTGGGCCTCCATAGGAATAATAAATTACATAAATTTGCAGAAAGCGACAATTCTGGACACATGCTGCCGCATAAGTTGTGAGTCAATATGGAATTTACGCTAGGTCTTAGATTTTATTGGAAAATTTAGGATTTAACACAGTTCAGTTTCATATATCCTACTGACTGCGCCATGTTTAAAGTATTTATGTGGTGATGGATGACTTGAATATTCTATTATTATACAACTATAACTTCTTGTAGCGTGGACCTTGCTCTGCCAGTGTCATACCTTGAATGATGATGGATGACAAGTGACGCGAGGCATTTCTTCGCGTCGTATCACTTACTAAACAGTAATATATATGAAAGGGAATGTAGGAATGAAAAGCCCAATTATCATAATTTGTTTATTTGTTTAAACTTAAAGTATATTTTACAGTTTTATCACTTAGATAATGTGTTATTATTTTATCTACATAATTTATTAATAATTTACATGATCTAAAATGGTCATTTTCGCTATAGTATTCAATTATTGTTCATAAATACTGATTTTTTTTATTACAATGTTCATATCAATTATTCGACAAAATATTTTGTAAATGGTCTTCTATAAACACGTTTTTACTAAAAAATTAAATCAATTCAAGTAACAACACTTTATTTTCAATTATTGGAATTTAATTTACATTAATTTCTTAATCCTTCTTTATTTTTAACAATATATTAAAATGTAACTTAGATTTAATTACGGCCTTTAAATATTAAATTATTTTACAATTCGGAAATAAAAATACATATTAAAAAAAATAGAAATATTTCAGTAACGTTAGAAGGATATACAAATATTGCTATTTTGGATTTCATTTTAGTTATTGTGTTGGATAAGATTAAAATATATGATGTTTAATAAGTACAATATCGTATAATACATTATTCAGAGCATTTCTAACAATGAGATTTATTGATTATCCGAAAGCTTTTGATGGAGCTCAACATCAAAAATGAAAAACATTTTAATTAATATAGAATCTTTAATAATAACATTGTATAGGCCAGTCAAATTGTACATTAAAATCGCAAGTAAACGGCTAGTTCTGATTTTTTGGTATGTTGTTTGGGACTAAATCCAATTTTTCAGGAATGAAAACCTTGTGCTTCTTTCGTAGTACCCCAAAAACCTCGAAATTTTTGCCGTTATGCTGGTTTTCTCGCTATAACTTTGAAACGATGCGTTTGTCGTGAATGGCTATTCAATAATTATTTAAAGTAGATAAAATTTGCTACAAAACGAGACCAACTGTAGGTCTAATAGTTTCTGAGATACAACCTTTCAAAAATTGCTAATTTTTTCCAAAAAAGTGAAATTTTTACTTTTGTTCAACTTTGGACCTAAAAATCAGAGAAAATATGTATTTTACGACGGAAATTATAGGATAGAAGTTATAGCAAATTTAATTAGCATTCATTTAAGCTCAACCGTACGCCTTTAGGCCTTATGGTTCTCTCACAATCCTCAAATAACCAAAAATGGAAGAATCGTTTTTTTCGTAAATTTGACCTTATAAATTCTAATGATGGTAATGGTTAATTTACACACAAAAAATACTAGGTACTCTTAAGAAACGACTGTAATTTAATTCTGAGAGGTATATTATACATATAAACATCAAAATGGTAGCAGATAGAACAGTTAATAAAAAAGTTATTTTTGCTTATAAGGTACAAGTTATTTACAAAGTACGAGCTATGTACAATTTCCTTCTTGGTTTATCATATTGACCGCTTCTGAGGAGGCTCGTGTTCTAGGAGTCCCAAGGGTTGAGGGTCGTCGACGTCTTTGTCTTCGTCTTCTTCTCCATAGAGGACGATGCTGAAGTTTTGCCAGGACACTCCCAAGCAGAATTTACAAAGTGCGGAGCACTTTAGCTTTGCCTTTTGGCAGGAACAGCCGCCTCCGGTGCACCCTTTCTTGCATCCACATGATATAAACTTCAGAAGTAAAGGGGATGCCACTTCGGATGTCATCGTAATGGGGATGAGCCCACCTTCGGAGACTTTCCATCCCCATTCAGTGGCCGGCTTTTCGGCCCCCATCCACTTTTGAACTTGATGGTAGGCTATATAAGAATGCAGAGCAGCTGCATCCTCAATGGGGGGCAAACGTGGGAGATCTACCTTCGCCGAGGCTGCTGTCATGACGAAAATGGTATATATTAAAGTGTGGAGGGTGACCTTGTTGATGTCTCCTCCATAAAGTGCCACCAGGCACTTAGTGCCAGTATCAGCTATTACCCGGTTTGGAAGCGTCGGGCTGTAGGAACACTTCTGCCATGGTGATGAGTTGAGGGTGTTTTTGAAGGGCGCTCAACAGTTTGTTCTTCACATAACAGAAAAGGGCAGAGGTGGTGTCGCACCCTGTGAAGGCGCGAAGAAAAAGTACGAAACCAGGGGCGATTGCAGGCTCTCCACTTATGAAAGATTTTGCTGAATATTCCAAGGGGCCAGCATCACCTCTGCCACTTTTTTGGAAGAAAACTCTTACTGCATCCGATCCCAAAGCATTCAGCAGGACGAGGAGATCTACATCCTCTCCAACGATGATGACTGATTGAGAGGAGGTGCTCTTTTCAAAGGCTAATTTAACTATTTCACCGTCAGCATCCTCGGGTGCCTGTCTTGTCTCAATACCGTGGATGTGGAAGGCAGTGCGAATGAAACCAATGAGCCTGCGTTTGTTGCTATCACTGGCCAACAGCTTCTCCTGAGACATTGATATGGTGGTCGACTCTTCAAACATGACCTCGCTATATTGAAGGGAATTGTAGCGTCTCACACGCTCTGCAGTTTTGGTGCTCTTCTCTGCCCCATCTTAATGGTAACCATCAAAAACTACAGCAACGTTCCGCTCATAATGGTTCAGGGTGTAGCTGACATACCTTGCAACAATCGCCATAATTGAGTCATTCCGATGCCGTGTCACCTTGTGTAATAGGTAACCTCCGCCGACAACAAACGTGTTGGCTCATAGAGAGATGTTCTGGAGCTGCGGTGTGAAAGCCGAGAAAAGCTTAGATTTCGTCCCTTTCCGCATTTCTCCTTCGCTGAAAAGAGACATGGGATACGGAGCCAATTCATATGTGGAATGTTCTTTCAGTTCTTTGTCGGACTGCTTCACTATACACATTCGCTGGAAGATAGTGAGTGGCTCAACATCCACTCGCTTATCCCTCACTTTTATGGTGGTGCTCATTGACGCCAATATTTTCATCTTTTCACTTCGCTTGAAGGTGACCTTTTCATACCAGTTGCCTACGATTCTTTTAGCACCTCCCATTCCCTTTTCTCGCGCCTCGTAACAATCAATATCAGAGGCCTCAATGATGCCGCTGCTGAGTGACAATAATTTGTTAGTTCGTGGAAACGGAGGGTGGATCTCAAGGTATTGTTGCAGTTTTTCCACATCACTGAAGTCCCTTTCAATCTGAACCGGTTTAATGTCAACGTGTTGCTCGCTTGAGGTAGATGAAACATCCCAGTACCTCCAGATCCTCGCAGATATTTAACATAAATACCATTCCCCCAGTCCATCGTGCAAGAACACTGCTCGAAATGCCACGATCATTGGTCAATCGTCCTTGGGCTTCCATACATCTCATCAGGACTTGTTCAATTGTTAAATCAGACTACAGCCCCGGCCAAAATTTGTCTAAGCGGCGTATTGTAAAGGCACCAGTTGTGAAAACTTTCTAATATTTGAAAGGCTGTATCTCAGAAACTAGTAGACCTACAGAGCTACGTTTGGTCTCGTTTTGTAGCAAATTTTATCTACTTTAGATAAGTATGGACTAGCCATTCACGACAAACATCGTTTCAAAGTTATAGCGAGAAAACCAGCATAACGGCAAAAATTTCGAGGTTTTTGGAGTACTACGAAAGAAGCACAAGGTTTTCATTCCTGAAAAATTGGATTTAGACTTCTCTAATAGTCTCAAACAACATACCAAAAAATCGGAACTAGCCGTTCACTTGCGATTTTAGGCCTTTTTTGTGTACGATTTGACTGACCTATGTATCTGCAATAGTGAAAATAAACAATTTGAAAATCGAGGAGATGCTGTCTGTAAGGACAATAGCAACTGATGAACCGAGAGTTACAGAAAGTAGATGGTTTTCGACTACAGGGTATTTGGTATTTCTATTAGATTGATTTTGGACTGGGAATGTAGAATAAATCGAGCTTTTAAAGACGATTATTTTATGAATTGAACAATTTGATACATATTCGATGTATTTCATTTAATGGATAATTTCATTGTAACGAATCCAAAATAGCAATTTTTTTATTACAAACCTAATCATAGTTTTTCAAATTTGTACTTTATTAATAATTGTTGAGCAATTTTTGAATAAAATTATTATATATTTTAAAAATCAAATCTTTAATCAAAATAATATTAAATATAATAGGGGCTTTTGAAGATTTCCGTTTTAATTCAAATTACTATAATATGATTTACTTAGTTTTTAATTTTTTAGTATTACTAATGGGAGTGGTTGAGTTTTCTTTCACGAGAAATGTCAATCTAACATTATTCTTTAACAGATCCACCTCGAAGACAGTATACATTTAAAATGCGCAACAAATTTTTCAAAAATACCATAAATAAACGTACAGAAAAATTTCACTACCACAGTTAATAATTAAATAAATTTCAATATTGTCAGTGGTTGAATAAATGTTTACGATGAGATTAAGATCCATAATAAGCAAGGATTAATTTTACTGTTTTAAATGAAACTTACTGTTTCTAGACAATTCCACAATATATTGAAAAAAATGTTAAAAATTCTAATAAATTTGACAATTGTTTCATCATTCTAAGTATAATATTTAATATCGAAACAACTGTCAAATTTCTTAGAATTTTTAACATTTTTTTCAATATATTGTGGAATTATCTAGAAACAGTAAGTTTAATTTAAAACAGTAATATGAGTAGATTCCACGAAGTAAGGGTCGAGACAGTTAAGGGCTAATTTAGTAAAGTTACTTAACTTGTGGATTACCAAAATGATTATCCAGTATAGACGAATTTATAGCCGGTTAAAGAATTTAAATTGTGGATATTATCAATTGAGATGGGAGAGGTATATTTCCATCTCTGTTGACATCATTATTGAAATAAATAGATATTAAAGTTATAGTTACTCGAGGCATGGGCCTTTAAATTTCATACGATACTTCATTTGAAAGATACTCTAATTACTTTAAATACATTCCAAAATGTATTTATTCCATCAGAAGATTAAAACATAACAGTATTAAAGGCGTGATAATGTGTTACCAAGCTGGCAACGAGGTATATATTGGTCTGAAATGACATGATGGTATTCAAATCCAAGAAAATAGGATATTATCACATGAAAATGAATGAAGAATCGTTTAAAATCTGGTTTTCTACCATACTGCTTGTAGCATAGTTAATTATTATGTTACAGTTGACATTAGTAAGGTTGTCGTCTAGGACTGTCAACAGTCAAGGTGTTTGGTTGGTTTCTAAGTAACAATTATTGTTTCTTATTTGATGATATATCAAATAATACATGGCGCAATCAGTTATGTACTAAGCGTTCCGGAAAGTGAAAAGTGAAGTATAATAAACAGTTTATTGTTGGCATCACGTGGAATAGCCCGACATAACCATGCCTGGCTTTAATTTGCCGAAACCGCTCAAAATGTCTGGTAATATAAATGAAAATTGGAAATTTTTTAAACAATCATTAAATATATAGAGGTGTTGGAATATCTTATGAACAGTAACCTCACCATGCGCAGACGACGAATGTAGGACTCCGAGATACCTACACTCTTGACTGAAAATATAATTTTATTTTCTTTCATCGTATTGAACCGATCGTATATTTGAGGTGTTAGTGAGCTTATTATTTTCTGTGTTTATTTTAAGAGGGGCCTCACGTTTTAGGAACCTGAAAACAGTTGGCACCCGTGATTTTCAACAAAATTTAGGTCATTTTGTACACAACAAATCTAAAGAACGCAGGAAAATTAAGTGTTTAATTTTAACACAATATAACTTGGACCTTTGTCTTGGAGATCAGGTATTTTGGTTGAGTTTTATATTGTTATAAAAAAGATATAAGCCATTAAGTGATGGTGTGATTTTGACAGTTTTGACAATTTGTGGTCACCAATCTGGACACCAAAACCTGATCCCCAAAAGGAAGCCTAGAGAATTCGATTCTGAAAATATGAAATCTCAAATCATTTTATTTTTTGAGATTTGTTGTGCGCAAATTTTTGCAAACGAACATCTTTTTACTTTAGTTCAACCGCTCCACCGTCTTGATGCATGGCGCTGTATAGAACAATATAGAACATTGACAGAAGACGACGATCAATTCATAGACAAATAATATTATAACTTTCTCTATGGGTCAAATGCTGTTGTCATATGTTTTGTGTTCAAAAAAATATCCCAAATTTATAGTTTAGTGTGTATTGTATTTGTAAGTGATTATAATTAAGTAATTTTCATGCTAAATAAGTAAATTTGTGATTCGTAAATGCTATTTATATTTACTCCACAAGATTGTGTTTAGTGATTCATGCTTCGTTGCAACAAAAATGCACTTTTTGCACCTATTACACAAATAACTACTTTTTAATGTTATTCTTATTTATTGTTGGTAAATACATCAAAGTGATTAAATATATTATGTGAGAATGATTTTTAGTTTTTGTTCTTTGGAATAAATATATCATGTTTATACCTAATAATAGTAATTGTGATTCCGCTTAAATTGAATTTTATTGTTGTGTTTTTCTAGACAAATTTTGTTCTTCACGAGGTCAATTATTTCGCTTATTGTATTTGTTTGTAAATTTAGTTTTGATGCAGAGTGGAGGCATTTTATTTCAAGTAGTGCATCATCACCTACAAGCCCTAAAATATTTTATCAATAAATGTATGTCATTTAATATGCAAAAATAATTTATAACACATGGTGATTATTTGTTATGTTAAATATATTTACCATCAGGAGAAGCACCTAGTAACCCGTGTTGAACATCTACCCACAATCCTGAATCAACCACCACAACATTTTGTACTTGTTCAAAAATGCTTTTAGCCACTTTTTCCTTAAGAGTTCCATATTCCATTACCTCCGTCATACAATAAGTTTTTTTAAGAACAGTTTTAACAAGAGAATGACAAGGTGTATTTGTTTTTCTCTTAACAACCTGTCCAAAGATTTTATAAGAAATTAGGATGGTTATCCACTTTTTAGCTTGCCTTAGCCTATGCACCACAGATAATAGTAATTGTTGAATAAAATTAATGAATGAAGTAGGTAACATTATATTTTAAAAATCTTTGAACCATAAATATTTTAAAACTTTGTCTAGCTAATAGTCAAAATTTCCTTGCAAATTGTTTGATTATATAAGCATTTCAAAAAATCAAAGAAAATAAGAAACCAAATTATTATTAAAGGATGACTTAGTAATAGTCTTAGTTGTTGATAAAAAAAAATTGTAAAACAAAGGACGACTAAAAAGTTAATTTTGTCTACTTGTTGCACTTCGGGGGCTGTATCGAGTTATACAGATAGGTTTTCTTTTCTAAAAACCATTTTTTGTGTTGTTCTTGCTGAAAAACGTAAAAACAACTCAAAAAAATACAAAATTCCGACTTTTTTGGGTAAACCTATACTTTTCTCGCATATTAGATGGGTTGGATGGAAAAGTAATAATACCAATAATGTATTATACAAAAACAAAAAAAATATTTACCATTCAGGTGATCACACATATGTGTATCTGTCATGGAAAAAAGAGAATGAAACAACTATTTTATTTGTATAATGAAGGAAAAATGTTTCAGTTCCAATCTCCACAACACATATGATCAATCTTTGATTTTGTACTGTATACATCGATCTTCCCACAAAATATACATTATTATTTGTCATTACAGATCTTTCGCTTTAAATTTTTTATAGTTATAGTTGCTTTGTAAGTTTTTTAAACGTTTGCTATTTTAAATTCTTAACTGTACTTTACTTTCCTGTTTCTATTAAATGCAAAGCATTGTATTACAAGTAAATATTTCTTTGTATAATAAATTTGGAAACTCTTTGTTTATATTATTTGTTTCTAGATAAAATTGAATATATTTACACATGTAGTTGAAAAAAGAGCCTACATGGCAAATAAAATTTGAAAGCAACCAACAGGAACCCTGAAACTGATACAAATATGATTAGATTGAGGCAAAGTTGTGACATACGTTCTGTGTTTTCAGACTAAATGGCCTATTTTAAATCATGTAAATTTGCAACTTTTCCGCAGTTTAATTTTCTTAACATGAAACAAACAAAAATTTATAATCATGAAAACATTTTATTATGTTAATATAAATGGTACAAATTTTGAAAGGTAGAATGTTTTTAAAGTATGTATATTTTTCTTCCATTCTTAATTTCTAGCAATTTCCGCAGTGCTGTCACTTGGTATCCATATTATTAAATAGCACATGTCCTTTCATGCAATATGTAATGCAGCTTGTATCAGGTTATAATAGTTATATTTTTCAATTATCATTATTATATATTCATCAAAATGAATAATGCAATTCTTGTCTTTTGAGAGCGGTTTTAATTTTTCCTTCATTCAGATACTTCAAAGGTCACTTCAATTAAGCATTTTTCGCTAACAAACCCATATTATCATTAAAACAGGGTTTCAAGAGAATGTTGAAAGATGGTTTGATGATACTAGAACAAACCATCAGTGTTATTTATCTCACATTAATCAAATAATCCAGTAAACATAGCTTTTTAAAATTAAAAAATACGGATTGCAGAATAATTTACATTATCGTAACTATAATTTTTGATATCGGGTCGATACGATAACGTACTTTTTAACAATTTATACCTTTCAAAAACATTTATGAAACTCTTAAATAATCAAAAATCTACACTCAAATGCAAATTATGTCAACAAATTTTGTTTGGAACCGTGTATATAATATTCTCTTATCTATGCACAGGTGTGCTGTGGTTTGGATGCAACATAAAAAACAGAGATAAGGTTTCTGTCTCACAAGAAGTTGAATTATTTGAAATCAAAACATTCGAACAGAGATGCGTTTCTTTGAACCGTCAAGAGTGGAAAGACAGAGAGAGATCATATGTTGAATAAGTAAAAGCCGATTCAGTACTACTATCGACATCTACCGTAAATATTTTGAACCAAATAATTACTAAATTAGTAACTAGTATTGTGTAAGTTTTTAGGTTTATATACCTGTGAGGAGGCCCCTCTTAATAGTTAACAGGAGTTACGATTGTTATAGACTTATAAATTTAGTTATATACGTATATATTATTATTATTTTGGTTGCATATTTACGATATGAAATATTATTTTATTTTTCCCCCAACCCAATCTATGATGCGAGAAAAGTATTGGTTTACCCACAAAAAAGTTGGATTTTTGAATTTTTGTTTTGAGTTACTTTCACGTTTTTCAGCGATTAATACACGCCTATCCTAACAGTCAATGAGATTTCTTCAATTTCTTAAAATCAACAAATTAACTATCATTTTAAATGATGGAAAAGCTACCTAAATTTCCCAATAACTGATAAATATGCGCCTTGCTGTTAATCAACTATGCCGTGAATGTCACTGTCAGATTATTTTCGAGTTTTCCTAATACAACGTCTTTTCAAAATGGCAATATTTGGCCAAGAATCTCTAGAAAATATTGCAAAAACTGTACAGAGTGTTATTCCGAGAAGTACAGTTAATAAATTGTCTGCATTTATGTAGTTGTGTATTTATCTCCCTAAAATACGTTCGAGATAATATTTTAATGGAGAAATACATTACAAATTGTATTCAAATTCTCGAATCAAGAGAAGTAAAAAAAATCACTCGAGCAAGCTCTCGTGATTTTTTCACTCTCTTGATTCTCGATTTATTGCCATGACAATAACACTTTCATACAATCAAACATGTATTTATCGATAAAAAATGATCTCTTATGTATTTACCCCCGAAAAAAAGGTTTTTAGGAAAAAAATCCTGTGTGTATGTCATCGCCGGCCACTATATATTTCTTGTTAGCACGATACAGCGTCCGGAATGTAAAAAGTCACCAATTTTATTTATGATTGAATATTGTTCAAGATATCTCACAAGTGAACCCTATTGATTTTCAGGTCATCAGCGCCAGTACAATGGGCCCTATAAAATTATAATTTTTTTGACAGACAAATCTTCAATCATGAACAATTCTAAACGAGTGGTTCACAGCCAGAGTCGTGAAATAATTTATAACGTATATAAATTCATGAAAGAAGAAAAGGAACAAGGTAAACTTAAACTTCCCCTAAATCGGTTACTAGAAAGAGTAGCGTTAGCCACTGGTGTTGGGCTGAGCACCGCAAGAATAATAATTAAAGAAGCTGATTTAAGAAAAAGTGGTGCAAAATTTTAATCACCAAGAGAAAATATTATCAAACCATGCACCCCAAGAGGATCAGTATATGAGTTTGAAGAGGAAATTGTTAGGAGAATATTTGATTGCGTGGTTGTGTTTGAAGAAGTTAAAAAGGAAGAAGGGATTAATTTTACAGGGAAAATCGATTCATATCGAAAATTGGTGCTAAAAATTGGATTCCGTTGGAAAAAAAACTGAAGACAACCGAAAGGTCTTAGTCGAAAAATTTGATATCAAATCCAAATGAGTCGAATATTTAAGAACATTGAAAAAATATAAAAAAGAAGGGCGGGATATTTTATACTACGATGAAACATATATTCATGGTTCACATACTGTACCAATGGCTTGGGACGATGGAACAAATGATTGTCTAAAGTCACCTCTGTCCAAAGGACAAAGACCCATAATTTTACACGCCGGGGGCGTATCAGGCTTTGTAACCGGAGCTCTAACCATATTTAATTCGGGTCTTAAAACAGGCGACTATCATGATGAAATGAATCATAATAATTTCAGCAAGTGGCTTAAAGAAAAATTCATGGTAAACGTCACAAAGAAATATGTCCTTGTGATAGATAATGCCTCTTACCATAATGTTTTGGTCGAACCAATTCCTAATTTTTCATGGAAGAAAGCATCTATGCTAAACTGGTTAAGGGAAAAAAGCATTTTTTTCGAAGAAAAGGAAACGAAGGCTGAACTGTATGCAAAAATTCAATTAAACAATATGCCGTCGATAAAATTTTAGCAGAACGGGACATTCCAGTTCTACGTTTACCACCATATCATCCTGAGCTTAATCCTATCGAAAAAATATGGGCACTGGTGAAAAATCACGCCGCTGCATGTAATCGACGTTTAAACTTGATGACGTTTTGAAAATGACCGAACACAAATTTAACCAAGTTGGAAAGGAACAATGGGAAAAAATTTGTGCTCACGTACGTTGAAAAAGTCGAAAAACAATATATGCAGAAAGAATATATAATGGATGATGTGGAAGATTTCATAGTTTCACTAAAAGACGACAGTGAATCTGATTCCTTCTTATTTTCGGATGAAGACGACCCTGAGAATGAGGAGGAACTGGACGATTTGGGTTGCCAACCATTAATGTAAACTTTCATGTTTGGCTATTTTTACACTATTCTGGAATTATCCCGTGTATGTATTTTCTTTTTCTTTTATTTCATTAAAATTTTGTGCTAATTAAATTTGTCAAGAAAACTCTATGTATGATTTTTTGTCAAACCCCATATAAACAGATTTTCAAACTATTGTTTTTTTCTTTCTCTAAGTAACTATTTATTTTTTATTAAAATTATAACGTGTAATATGACAACTTTGTTATGATTTTTTATTGATCAGGTATATAATTCTTTTTTGTAATAAATTTCAAAGACAACAAAGCTTGTTTGTTTTTTACGTCCGTAATAATTATACTGTAAACACAGATTAGAGGCTGTAAATGCAGTTAAATAAATGGGCTGAAACGCGCTACCCATTTTATACTTTCAATTACAACACTGAAGTACCTACACCCAAGCCAATATTTTTGGGTTTCACTTACAGAGGTTAGCCGACTTTCCACTATCGCTTTGAGCAGGAATGGTCAAAGTCACTGTTCACGAGATAATCCAATACCTATACCTACAAGCTTCATCTGGTCAGATGGCAAAAAATGATGATGATACAAAAATAGCAATTCTTCTCAATTGTATAGGAGAGGATGGTCTAAAGACTTACAACAATTTTATGTTTCAAAATGAAACCTTCCAAGATGTTTTAAACAAGTTCGAAGAAGTTTGTAACAATAAAAAGAATATTCTTTATTGTAGGCATCCATTTTATGAACGTTCACAGAATGCAAATGAACCTTTTGAGTCATTTTTAATATATGCTCAGACATTAGTGAGAGATTGTGAATTCACAGATGTAAACGAAATTCTACGAGATAGAGACTTGTTTTTGGATCAGCTGGTAATGAAACCAACAAAAAATAATTGCAATGGAAAAGGTAACCTTGGAAGAAGTTATTAGGATGTTCAAAATAGCAGAAATAGAAAAAGCCCAAGCTAAAAATGTGTGCCAGGCGAGTAACAGCTTCAGTTCAAATGTGGACAAAATAAAAATGTCGAAGGTTAAGAAAAACATACAAAAAGAAATATGGTAACAGAAACACTCAGAATGTAGTTGATTGTGGATGGTGTTGAAAAACACATGAACGTAACAAGGAAATGTGTCCAGAAAAAGGAAAAAGATGTAAGAAATGTGGAATAGAAAATCATTTTGCAAATGTATGCAAAACAAGAATTGGAAGAAGGCAAGTACAAGAAATAAATGCAGAAGAGTCTGAGGAAGAAGACGAAGAGTATTATTGTGATTCAGTAAGTAATAAAATTTTAAATGCTATTTCTTGGTATCAAAAAATAAAAGTTGAATATTGTGTAACAGATTTTAAATTGATACAGGATCAGATGTGAATTTAATTCCTTCAAATTTGTTTGAATTAATAAGTAAATATTCAAAAAATCAAATAATAATAAATCATAATACCAATGTAAAGTTAGAAAAGCGTATAATGGAAGTAAAATTAATGTACTCGGTGAAACCGATAAATAGTAAAGATATAAAATATAGAATAAAATGTGTTATTGTAGAAAACAAATTAACACCAATTTTAGGTCTTGAAAGCTGTATAGAACTTGATTTAATTAAAAAATCATGTAAAATTCAAGAATGTTCTAATAAATATTTAACTAAAGAAACTATTTTGGAAACGTGTAAAGATGTATTTACTGGAATTGGTAAATTCTCAAAAGAGTATAGTATTAAATTGAAAACTAATGCATTACCTTGCTCGAACCCTCCTCATAGGGTTCTATTAAAAATGAAATAAAAGTTAAAAGAAGAGTTATTAAAGTCGTGCAATATGGGTACTATTTGTAAAACAAAAGAACCAGTTGAATGGGTGAATAGTTTAGTAATTGTATAAAAATCTAATGGTCGTTTGCGTTTATGTCGAGATCCCAAATACTTGAATGAGTCAATTGTTGAAGATTATTTTGAGATACCCAAAGTTGAGGATCTAGCATCAAAATTAAAAAAGGCTAAGCGTTTTAATGTTCTGGATCTAAAAGATTCATTTTGGCAAATTCCTTTGAGTAAAGAAAGTTCAAAATATTGTACATTTTCAACACCGTTTGGATTATATTCATTTAATCGTTTACCATTTGGTATAAATATATCAGCAGAAGTTTTTCAAAAGTATTTGTCTGAAAACTTCGAAGATATAAAAGGTGTCAATATATATACATTGATGATATATTAATATATGCTGAAACGGTAGATGAGCATAATGAAATTTAAAAAAATGTTTTCGAAAAAGCCAAACAAATTAATATAAAGTTTAACAAAGATAAATTTAAATATTTGTTAAGTGAAATGAAATATTTAGAACATACTTTTGGTAATGGTACAATCAAGGCAGATGATGAAAAAATTAGAGCAATCGTATATTATGATACCCCAAAGGATGAAAAGGACTGCAGCGATTTCTGGGCATTATCAATTATTTAAGAAACTTCATACCAAATATGTCAGAGAAAACATAGCCATTAAGATTACTGTTAAAAAAGGATACAGAATTTGTGTGGGAAAAATATATTCATGATAAAGCGTTTAATGACCTTAAACAAATAATTTGTAAAGCTCCTGTATTAAAAAATTATAACAGTGAGTCTGAAATAGTAATACAGACAGATAGTAGTAAAAATGCAATAGGCTGTAATGTCAATGATAAGGCCTTTTATAAGGCGCATCAAAAATAAATGTGGTCCCGTGACCGTATTTTAAATTTCCCGCGATTTAAAAAAAGTAGGGAAAAAGCTGAAATTGTTGAGCATGGAAAAGTTCTTAAAGCTGCGTTGACACGGGTCAAGTGACTTGATCAACTGATTTGAATTCAAGTGAATTGAACGCTTTTTGAACGTGTAAACCCCCAATTCATCTGACTTGATTCATTTCACTTGAAAGAATCGCCAGTTGAACTAGCTTCAACTTTTTCATTCAAGTAGACAAATTCAAGATGGCCGGCACTAGGTGGACGGAGGAAAAATCGTTAAAATTTGTTTTAGCCTATCAAAAATATCCATGTTTGTGGAACACGAAAAGTATAGATTATAGAAATAGAGATTTGCGGCCAAGTGCGCTTATCAAAATTATTGAAGAAATGTGCGAAAACGGAGTTTCTATGATTACGGTGGATGTAAAGAACCGTATAAAAAGTATTCGGACAACCTACGCTGCAGAAGTGAGAAAAATAAAACAGAGTGCAAGGAGCGGTTCAGGTACACGTGATATATATGTACCCTCATGTGCATGGTTTAAAACGGCTGATGGTTTTCTCAGAAACACAGGGGCGTTACGAGAAACATGTGACAACCTGGTAAGTAATAATTAGTCTTGACTAAATAAAAGATTTATGTAATAAGAACTTTTTATATTCAAAAAGTAATTTAATTAAAAATATACATGTGATTATTTAAACTATCATATTTGCTTGCCACGGTACTGAGCCAATAGTGTTAAAATAATGGGCATATTGATCTCGAATTGTGGAAGCATTTTGTGTGTAATTATTGCTACCCTGTCGGCCCAGCGAGGTCATTGCTGATTTTAAATTTCGTCATGTACCAGGTATAACTTCTCCTCTGTCCAGATCTTCCATATCTACTAGCCCTTGATTAACGTAACTAGAAGCTGAAGTTTTTCTTAACCAGTTGTGCAAGACAGTTGTTGCTTTTTCAGGAGAAAGTGCAATAGGGCGTTCAAATATTCTAAATTTTGCCACCAATATGCCAAATGCATTTTCTGAAATTCGTCTGGCCCTGCTCAAACGATAATTAAAGATTTTTTGCTCCATTGTTAAATTTCGTCTTGCATATGGCTTCATTAAATATGGTTTTAACGGAAAAGCATCATCCGCAACGATAACAGATTTTGAGGGCATATTCAGTTGGGAATTTTCCAATTTTTGGTAAAGAGAACTTTCACTAAAAATACTTCCATCTGAAGCTCTTCCTTGAGCTCCTATATTTACGTAGGTAAAGCAATAATCTGCGTCTACCAGCGTCAATAAAACAACACTATATGTTCCTTTATAATTAAAGAAATTTGAGCCTGCGTTTACGGGATTTCTTATTAAAATGTGTTTCCCATCCAGTGCCCCGATGCACTGCGGAAAATTCCATTTTGCTGAGAATCCTGTTTCTATTTTTCTCCATTCTGCTTCTGTATTAGGAACCTAAAAAATAAGAAAGCTTATATAGTCGGGTATTTATGTTATTTGTAATTTTTGATTACTAACAAAAATTTAGAAAAAAATGAAAATTTCTAATGAGATTTTTAAATTTGTTTCAGGACAGTCAATCCCAATCGACATATGATGAAGATATTTTATCTCCACAGAATATGTCCAATACACCCGAGCCCCCCCCCCACAGCATTGACGAGAGTACACCAACACGAAGGTGTAACGTACAACGCTCTCAAAAAAGGACTAAAATAGAAACCCCTACTGACGTTACTGCCGCCGTAACGAAACTTGAAAATATTTGCAAAAATAGCGCACAGGCTCTAACAGAAGACGAGTTTGACACCTATGGAAGCTATATAGCAACACAGCTGCGATCTATGGAGCTGGAGAGAGCAATTGGTGTCCAAGCGCAATTTAACAACAGTGTATCAAAGGCAGGAATAGAAGATTTCAAAGAAAAGAAAAAGAATGCCATGTACATTTCTAATACACCTTCAACTTCAAAGTCTCCATATTTGAATTCACCACCAACAAACAGTTACAATTTAAATTATTCAGGATCAGCGAGTCATGATCAAAGTAATGATTTTTTAAATTTACCACCACCAAGTTATGGTTACGGTGAAGGGCATTCAGAGATAGAGTAGGACAGTAACCAAACGTCTACAAATCAGGGTCGCAGTGATATTTTATCACAAGCTGTCGGTTCCATACTCAATGATGATTATAATATATAAAAAATTTTAAATGTGAAATACCTACCTGGCATAATAATATAAAATAAATAATTTTTAAGAATAATCTCACCTTTATGAATTCTTGTAATGCATCAGAAATTGCTTCCAGTATATCAGGAATAAAACGGGATATTGTGCTTTTTGGTACGCGATAAGGAAATTCCAAACTTTTGAAAGAGTCACCGGTTGCCAAGTACCGAAGTGTTATTTCTAATTTTAAATTAGGAGAAATCGCTTCTCGCATAAATGTGTTTGTTTTTGAGAGTTTTGGTGTTACTCTTTCCAGTAGAAAGTTAAACTGCTTCTCAGTCATTCTAAAAAATTTTTTATAATCTTCTGGTTCTTCATCTTTCAGTTCTTGTATTAACCTTGCCGATGCCCCTAGTTCACTTCTCCGTTTAATCCATTCTCTACACCAGAATCTTATTTTCCGTCGAACAGTTTTATTGACAATTTTTTCTTTTATTTAATTAGCAATACCTAGAACTGATTGTAAAATAACTCGCCATTTTTTTTGCTGAAATGCCGTCATATCAAATGAAACGTGTAAACCTTTTCAAGCGTTCAATTCATTTGAATTCAAGTGAGTTGATCAAGTCACTCGACCCGTGTCAACGCAGCTTTATCCACCGATAGACTCTATCGATAGATGTCTGTGATATGTCAGATAAATGTCAGGTAGAATGAAGTTGAACTATCGGTAGACGATTATAAGAACGAATTGGTTAGATTCTATGGTAGATTGAAAAAAATATAAAAAAGAAAGAAGGTACATTTGACAATCATTTTCAAACCAGTCCAGCAGCCATCTTTATTAGTATTGACGCAAGTAAACTTTTATTTTTTGTATTACCAGGGACATATCTACAAAATAAATATACACTGTGATTTATTAATATTTAATTCGATACAAAATTTCACCTCGTAAAAGCATGACGTGCGTATTTAGGTCCACCATCACTTTAAACATTTCACCATTATAGGATAATTTCATTTCATAATAATTTTTATTAACAAAAAAACAAGTATTAAATTTTTAACAGAACAAAACCATTAACCCCAATAAATAAACAATCTTTGTAAGATTGTTCATTGTCATTGCATATGATTGATGATTGTGCTTTCCCCTTCCAAATCTACCAGATTTACCGAGTCTAAAGCCCGGTAGAACTGATGGATATGCGGTATAGAACTATCGGTGAATTTAAGAACACTGGGATGATTCTATCGACAATCTATCGGTAAATTTAAGAACGGCTTTGGTAGACACCGTATTTACCGATAGATGTATCGGTAAATTTAACCCTTAACTGGTCCGGTATCGTCTGACAGACTACTTGACGTTGATAATTTGTTCTTATTGGTTCCATATACCGCCTACATAAGAACCACGCCACCTATTCTTTCTCTCATTGGATAATAGTACATAGCTATAGTTTCGATGTGATAGGTTTAGTTTGAAAAAAGAAATAACAGCAAATAGTTCTACCGTAGTCTCTCAGACGACGCCGTACCGTTTGTGTAACTTTTTTAGTATTGTAGTTGTTAAGGAATATGGCCGGTCCATCAAAAAAGGTACGTATTGGTGACCGTAATTACGAGGAAATTCTTCAAAAATGGTTCGACGAAGATAATGACAGTGGTAGTGATATAGACGATGTGTCACAAGAATATAATATTGAGTCTGATCATGATTCGAACTCGGAAATTTCGGAATCCGAGTGCTCGGACGAAATCAATGAAGTTGACGTTACTGATGACATCAAATCTTATAAATATGGAAAAAATAGATACAGATGGTGTACATCAGAAGTACGTCCATCATCAAAAACACGAAAACATAACATAGTTATGAAATTACCCACTCTCACAACCAAAGCAAAGGCACTCGGCGAAACTGCGAATCCGTTATCTGTTTGGAGTTTGTTCTTTAGTGCTGATATATTAGAGCAAATTATTCAAAACACAAACAAGAAATTGAATGCAATGCGCGTCAGGTATTCAGCCGATTCCCAACATCATCTTAGAGATACAGACAGTCTTGAATTGCATGCATTGTTAGGACTTCTAGTGTACACAGCCATATTCAATTCCAGTCATGAAAATATTAACCGTTTATTTGCAACAGACGGAACGGGGAGAGAAATATTTAGGTCGGTCATGAGCCAGAAGAGATTTGCTGTTCTTTTAGCCGCCATACGATTTGATAATTCAGATAACAGAGAGGAGAGAAAAAAGGACGATTCAATTGCAGCTATATCATTTGTGTTTAATTCTTTTATAAACAATTGTCAAAGTGTTTATGGACTTGGTCAATCGGTCACAATAGATGAGATGCTTGTGAGTTTCCGTGGCAGATGTCGGTTCAAGATGTACATACCGAATAAACCGGCAAAATATGGACTCAAAATACAATGCATGACGGATGCGCGAAATAGCTATTTATATAATGCATACATCTATAGTGGTAAAGATTCTGATGGATTGGGTATCAATGATGAATACAAAAAACTTCAAAAATCTACTCAAGCCGTTTTACGCCTAGCAAAACCGATTTTTAACAGCAATCGTAACATTACAGCTGACAATTGGTATACTTCTATTCAGCTATTGGACGTTCTGAGAGCCAACGGTTTGACTTATGTTGGTACCATGAAAAAAAATAAAGCCGAAATACCACCGTCTTTTCTACCAAACAAAACCAGAGCTGCAGGATCCACGCTTTATGGATTTAGGGAAGAGTATACTCTAATTTCTCATGTTAATAAGCCTGGGAAAGCTACAATCCTAGTATCATCTATGCATGACAGACGGTACACTGATCCTCTAACGAACAAACCGGAAATAATTACCTACTATAATGAAAATAAAGGGGGTGTTGATTCTCTCGACGAAAAATGTTCCAAAAGCACCTCAAGCCGCCGTACTCGGAGATGGCCTCTAGCAATTTTCTTTCGTCTCTTGGACATTTCTGTGATCAATTCATATATCCTACACCAATGTTTTAAAAATAATCCAACAATAAGAAAAAAAAGTATTTTTGCACTTGAGTTAGCCATGCAATTGGTGCAAGATCATATGAAAAGGCGTTTAGCAACTACGCTATACTATAAGACGAATACTTCAAGTTCCAGAAGAAAAAGAAGACGCCAACAATGAAGCTTTAATTCTGGAAAAACCTAAGATTTGCCATTTATGTCCAAGTAAAAAACGTAGAATGACAAGATATTTGTGCCTGCAATGTAAACAGCCAGCTTGCTTAGAATGCACGAAACCACTATGTAATAATTGCTCTTAGGAGCAACAAGTTCTTTTGATGTTGGAGAGAAACTGCTATAGATTTTTTTTGTTTTAAAAATTTATTTTGTTTACTTACCTTTTTAAAAACCTAATTGTGAAATACATTAGTATTTTCAACGTTTTTTAAATTCACAAATTTATATTTAAAAAATAAGTGTTTTCTTTTATTTAGTTTTCTGCATTATACATATTTTAATTTCCAATTCAAGATGGTGTTGTTTAACCACAGATTAGAGAAAGAATCTCTTTCTCTAATCTGTGGTTTAACTACGTTTATTTTGATAAATTTTGATTAAGATATGTTCACACAATCCGTTTTTGATAACATATTTGTTTCATTTCCGTTTCTTAGTTTTTATAAGCCGCCTAAAAATATGTCGTCCATCAGACTACGCCGGACCGTTTGCGTCCCAAATCTGGTGCCGGACCAGTTAAGGGTTAAGAACTTCTCTCTTTTGTCGCTGGAACAGAACGACATGCAAATTCATAGACAAACCAAATAATAATATGTTTTTTCTCTATGTGCAACTTTTCTTTGTTATTGTTATTAAAAGATTATTAATTGGCGAAGTATGAAAATATACGTTTAAACCGATAATTTTGTTTCTTTGTTATACAGTTTTATCGAGAAATGATGTAACTTTTTAACCACATTTTTGTTTGTAAAAGTTTTTAGATGACAGATATTAAATGTTTTGTTGTGATAATGTACATGTTTTGTTTATTTATATAAATTCATGTTCTTTTATTATTATTTATATTAACAAAAAAAGGACAATTTTTTGATGATTGTGATAATTGAAAGAACTGAAAAGAAACTATTCATGTTGACTAGTTTAATAATATAATATTGTTAAATCAATAAATGAAACATTTTTATACTGATGAGAATGAGAAAAATCGCTGTGTATCCTAGTTTAAATTAAATATATTGTAATTAATTATTTTGTTTCAATTTTCTTTCCTTAAGTGAGAGTGTTTGTGCACATGCGATATTGGTGTTTTCTAGAATCTATTAGGTTCATTTTAATTTGTGGACTTCTTGGGATCTGGGTTTCTTTCAAATACAGAAATTAATTAGCCATATAAACAACAAATACAAAATTTTATCTTTTTAGTATCAGTTCCCGACAACTCAATATAATAATGTATTTCTACAATAGAATACAATAACAATATACATGCAGCATTCATACAATATTGAGAATTTAACTTCAAATGTGTTCCCATAAATACAAAGCCTGTCCATGGGGTAGTGTATGGTTTAATAATAATATTCCAAAATAATTTAAAATAAAAAAATTAGAAAATTTATATATATTTATTTATACATATTATCAGGAGATGAGCAAACGTTTAAAATTTAACATAAATTAAAAGTAAAACTTCCTTTTTGAGACAACTCCAAAGTGATCTGCACATTTCTGCAATTATGCTCGCTGTTGTCGTCTCTACCAGATACTGTGGTACGACATGGATGTGAATCAGTCACCTGTAGTTGAATATCCGTTGAAAAATTGTATTTAGTTTAATGTCTGTAATCAATGTGGTTAAGCAAGACAAATCTACAATATTACCGTAGAATTATTAGAAGTTGTGCAGCAGGAGAGATGGTCTCCCTCACTGCGTTCTGTTTTGTTATGAGAGGCCCAACTAAAAATAGCTGCACTTCAAATAGACTCAGTGACATCCGCAAATAAATTTCAAATTTACCTGCGTACCAGAAGAGTGTAGAAAAAAAGTAATGTTCCATTCGTAATGTATACAATGGGTGAACCCAAAAACGTTTTTGACTACATTCCTTCTTGTATTTGTGTTACAAAATTTCATTTACTACGAGAGCTGCCAATATTCTTTTTTGCCGAATTTTCTGAATCCGAGCTCTGATACAAATTTGTTGACACTGATCAACCCACTTTTGATATTTGTAAGCAAACGACATCTCAATTTCCTACTATCATAGCAGAGTATCGCTGATTATACATTAAAACGCTATTTTATTTTTATTCAGTCCTGTTTAATTCACTTGTATCACTGCCACTAAAGAAATAAACAAAATTAGAAAATCAGTTTTATGGTTATCTGTCATTAATCTTTGTCTGTCAGCTTTCGAGATCGCGGCAAGCAGCCAAGTTGTCGCTGCTTCCCATCGTGGCGATTTGTGACATGTCGCTACTTTTCATCGCGGCGATTTGTGAGTTGTCGCTACTTTTTTGAATCGCGGGAAATTCAAAATTCGGTCACGTGACCAGATTTGTCGCTGAAACCGAGCGACGAGCGATAGCATGAGGTTACACCTTAAAGTTACTGTAGAACCTGTCAGGATGTAAACATACAATGGCGTTCATGAACGTACCTCTCATTTTTGACAGTGTGGAGGTCTAGAGGTTAGGTGTGAACAACGATATACCGGCTCCGTACCACAGAACTAAAACATAGACAGTTCTGTGTTCAGTACTTAAAAATAAGTGTTTTTTCTTTGACAGGAAAAAAATTTGACAGGTAACAAAATACAACTTTTCACGAAATTACTTTTTTTCCCACGGGAAAAAAGTGAGTACTTTTTTACCGGATATATATATATATATATATATATATATATATATATATTTGATTTCTGAAATTTCTCCAATAAAAAAAATTGAAATATGATAACAATACGAAATTTTATTGTGGATGTGATAAGAATAAAATACCGACACTCAAATGAAAAACTATTTAATAAATTATTATGAAACTTTTAGGTATGATTTAAACATTGAAAATTATGTGTTTTTGTTCCACCCTATATCATATGCATTTCTCGATACAATAATATTCCTTGTAGTGCGTCGGCGCATAAATCCGAACGCATGCGCTGATATAATTTAGACGATACGAGGATGCTCTCCCCTCTAGAAGTAGCGCCTCTACTGTTAACACACAGCCAGCACGTTTATAATGGTGAAACTATTTAAATGTTATAAACTTTAAACGATCAATTACATATAAATAAACTTTTATAGAAATATGTGTGTGAGTTTAAAGTGAAGAAAGTGATAGACAAATAGTTATTCATGCAGGAGATTGAAAAAAGAATTAGAAGTTATATGAACATTCATGATGCACGTGAACATATGCAGTGAATTATATTACAACAAGTGAGTACAATTATTCTTATTAATTAAAATGTATCATTCTCTATTGAGATAAAATTATGATGCATCATATTATAACTGTTCTTGGCCTTTTAATTTGTTTGTTTAATTTGAACGTTCTGATAATGATTTTATTGTTCACTTTTTTGTTTTTAAAAAAATTATATGGAATTCCAATTAAGTTAATTTTAAAGACACAGACCTTAGTATTTGATTTCTCTTCCGGGCTGCACTCGCATCTTCAAACTCTTGCAGATCTCTCACAAGAGAGATACACCTTCGGAACTCCTTTCTCCTTACACAGGATTATAAACACTAGTTATTTGCTTTTTATTACCTTTTGTTGTGATTTTTAACATTTAAGCACAATTTTTAATGAATTTTATACAGAGAGTCATCTCCATCGACGCTTCCTCCACAAAACCAACAAAACTTCTCTTGTTTTCAAAATCAACAATCCTCTCTGCTTGATTAATCCAAAGCTCACTGATCTGTTATTTAGAACAAAAATTGTCATTTCTAAGTCTTTTAGTTACAAATCTGGAATATTTAATTTCATTGTTCTGGAGGATAATCACACTAATTCACTATTATTCCTATTGTATTAAGGAATATATATATATCATGTCCTTTTTCCATAATACAATAGCTATTTTGCATATAAACATGTTGTTTAGATATTTTTATAAATATTCGTTTTTACAAAAACTACAAACCTAAATTATTGTTTTACCTATATGTAATTGATTCCTTTCTTATTTTCAATCTTATTTTATTATTTATCTTACATAAACTATTGATTATTTTTGTTTTTGATATAAATTTTCAGTATACAATAAATAATCAATAATTTTAAGTTGGTAATTTAAAATTTACTAAGATTTATTACTTCCTGTTTATTTATTTCCTTTTCATAAGTCTGGGCTGCGTTCCATCTATTGTTTCTTATATAGTTTTCAACCCTTTATTAAATTCTAAACTTTTACTATTAAAACATGTGTAATTATACTAAGCAATCACTAGACTAAATATTCTTTTATACATTTTTTTAGGTTTCAAGTTATAATATGGCAATTTCTTTCTGCGGAAAATCCTATGGCAGTGTTCAGTGCAATGTGGAACTCTTTGACATTGACATATATTTGGAATTTCTTGTGTAGGTAACTTTTGGTACTTAATTAAATAATATTGTGTTCGGTATTTATACTCATAATCGTTTTTTAAATAATCACATCAATATTTAATAAGATTGATATATATTTCACTCTTTTTTTATAACTTTATACCTAAATTGTCATTGACTTTATGTCTACTGACACACCTCCCGTGATAATTTATACTTTTTATTATAAATATTTATTTAAATTTATTTCCAGAACTAGGTAACTAGTTCAATATATATATATATATATATATATATATATATATATATTTTTTTTTATATAACGACTGAAAAATGCTATATAGGTGGGGATAACGGGGATTTCAGTCCAAAGAATCAACGCCAAGATCTTTTATTTACAAAATTCCGCCAAGCTTTCGTGTCCTTTTGACACTTCTTCAGGGCACTATAATACATATACAAATATAAATATGATTTAAAAATAGAGAAATAAATTATAAGTACTTACATGTGAAATATTTTAAGTAAATTCAATATAAATAATCATTAAAAAATTTGTAAATGTAAAAATAAATATAATTATAATATACTTGATGTCATATTTCACATAAGACAAATCTATACATAATTTGTTTGTTCGTTACTTAGTTATTTTAATTTTTTTAGGTTACTTTATAATTATTTAATGAAGTTTGAATTTGAGGTTAGATTATAACCTTATAAAATGACTTTGACAGATAATTTGTTTTTGACGTTAATAGAAAAGGAAATAAGGTTAGATTATAACCTGTGAAAACGACTTTGACAAATAATTTCTTATATTTTGACCTTAATAGAAGTGAATTTAATTTTTATGAAATAATCATATAAATAATGAAAAATTATCTATTTTGTTCAATATTCAAAAGGTAGCTATAAATATTACTAAGATTTTCAATGTCACTTTTCTTATTCATACTATTATTTGCCTTGTTGATTTCAACCATTTCAAGAAAATATCTTTTAGACATATTTTGTTCAGTATGTAGAACTTTAGCTTCATTAAATAACATTTTATGGCCTGTTTCGATGGAATGCTGTGTTAATGCACATGATTTTTTGTTAAGTTTTATATCACTTTTATGAGATGTGATGCGATTAGTCAAATTTCTAGAGCTGGTACCGATGTAGTTAAGATCACAGTTATTGCATTTTATTTCATAGACTACATTTGATTTTTTTAAGTCAGGTGTAGAATCTTTCAATTTACTATTTAAATTTCCAATCGTTTTTATATTTTTCTGTGTTATCTTTATATTAGTTTCATTTTTGAAAAGTTTTATTATGTTCTTTGATAAATTTTTAATATTTGGAATTGATAGGTAATTAATATTTTCTACATTTGTATTCCTATCTGTTTCATTGCTAGAGATATTATCATGAATAGTTTTATCAGAAATAGTGTTGAAAAGAATTCTATTTAGAAGTGATTTAGGATAAGAATTTTCTAATAAGATATCACGTAAAATTCTTAAATTTTGTTGTTTTAAAGAAGGGTGAACTAGTTTTTCAATTCTATTTTTTAAACAAATAATGAGATTAATTTTCATTTTCTTTGTATGAAAAGAATGATAGTTTATATACCTTCCTGAATTTGTTGGTTTTATATACCAATCGGTAATCAAAGTGTTATCGTTTTTACGGATTATTTTAGTGTCTAAAAATGGAATGCTATTATTTTTTTCAAATTCAACTGTAAATTGTAAATTTTCATTATAACTATTTACTTTTTCTAATATTTCATCTGATTTATTAACTGGTATAGCACAAATTATGTCATCAACAAATTTTTTTAAAAATGGTATATTAAATGATAGTTTTGGGAGAATATCTTCAAGAAGATCATCCATTACATATTGTGCTATTATTGGAGAAATAGTAGCTCCCATTGGTGTGCCAAGAATCCTTGAAATGAAAAATAACTTGAGTTAAATATAAAGTCGATTATTGATAAGAATTTATTTTGTGGAATGCTACAATAATCTTTAATTTTATTCCATCTCTTGATTATACTATTCGTTACTAATTTTATAGGAATATTACTGAATAAGGATACAACATCTAGACTGATTAATATGTAATCTGGTGGAAGTTGTTTTTCATTTATGAATAAAGAAAAATCAAATGAATCTTTGATATAAAAATTATTTTCAAAGTTATATGCGTTGGTTAGAATATCGGTTATCATTTTTGCTATTTTACTGTTTGGTGCATTAATTGAAGAAATAATAGGTGTGAGTTTCATTGTGGGTTTGTGAATTTTAGGTAGGCCATAATATTTAGGTGATACTGAACTGTATATCATATATTTTTTAGCTTCTTCTTTATTGATCATTTTTAATTTTTTTAAATCTGATATCAAATTATTAGCTTTATGTTGTATAGTTACAGTAGGATCTCTATTAAGTTTGATATATGAGTTAGGGTCATTGAGAATATCATAAGATTTTTCAAGATATTCTTCTTTATTCATAATTACTGTGATATTACCTTTGTCTGATTTTGTTAGAATAAGATTTGGATTGTTTTAAAAAAAAGTTTTAGTTTTTTGGTATATAGAGTTCAAAAAATGATTATTGTTAAGAGGTTTTTGGAAAAAATTAGTAATCATGTTAGTTATTTTTGCTCGGAAAATATTTTTCTTTTCATGATTGAACCCAGTGATTAGGCATTCTATATCAGATAGTAATTTAGCAATTGATATGTCTTTTGTAGTTGGTGGTAAGCTGAATTTATAACCTAGGGCAAGGAAATGTTTAATGTCTTCTGGTATATCAATATTAGTGAGATTTTTTCACCAGTTTTCATTTATTTTGATTTCTTCATATGAACATAGTTTTAATCGTTTTATTTTGTTAATATTCTTTATTTTGATTTCATTGAAAATCTTATTGTAATAAGTTTTTTGTCTTTTTGTATATTCTAGCCAAATATTTTTTGATATGGTTTGTTCGAGAGAATTTGTTAATTTCAAAAAATAAGTTTCTAAATTTTTTAAGTCATTGTGAGTAATTTTAATTTCTAAATTCAGAATTTTCTTAGTTAATTTTTCATTAAATGTGTGAATTTCTTGAGTATTATAATTGTTATTTGATTCGATTAGAATGTTCAAATAACAATTATAATACTCAAGAAATTCACACATTTAATGAAAAATTAACTAAGAAAATTCTGAATTTAGAAATTAAAATTACTCACAATGACTTAAAAAATTTAGAAACTTATTTTTTGAAATTAACAAATTCTCTCGAACAAACCATATCAAAAAATATTTGGCTAGAATATACAAAAAGACAAAAAACTTATTACAATAAGATTTTCAATGAAATCAAAATAAAGAATATTAACAAAATAAAACGATTAAAACTATGTTCATATGAAGAAATCAAAATAAATGAAAACTGGTTAAAAAATCTCACTAATATTGATATACCAGAAGACATTAAACATTTCCTTGCCCTAGGTTATAAATTCAGCTTACCACAAATTACAAAAGACATATCAATTGCTAAATTACTATCTGATATAGAATGCCTAATCACTGGGTTCAATCATGAAAAGAAAAATATTTTCCGAGCAAAAATAACTAACATGATTACTAATTTTTTCCAAAAACCTCTTAACAATAATCATTTTTTGAACTCTATATAACAAAAAACTAAAACTTTTTTTAAAAACAATCCAAATCTTATTCTAACAAAATCAGACAAAGGTAATATCACAGTAATTATGAATTAAGAAGAATATCTTGAAAAATCTTATGATATTCTCAATGACCCTAACTCATATATCAAACTTAATAGAGATCCTACTGTAACTATACAACAAAAAGCTAATAATTTGATATCAGATTTAAAAAAATTAAAAATGATCAATAAAGAAGAAGATATTCTAACCAACGCATATAACTTTGAAAATAATTTTTATATCAAAGATTCATTTGATTTTTCTTCATTCATAAATGAAAAACAACTTCCACCAGATTACATATTAATCAGTCTAGATGTTGTATCCTTATTCAGTAATATTCCTATAAAATTAGTAACGAATAGTATCATCAAGAGATGGAATAAAATTTAAGATTATTGTAACATTCCACAAAATAAATTCTTATCAATAATCGACTTTATATTTAACTCAAGTTATTTTTCATTTCAAGGATGTTACTATAAACAAATTCTTGGCACACCAATGGGAGCTACTATTTCTCCAATAATAGCACAATATGTAATGGATGATCTTCTTGAAGATATTCTCCCAAAACTATCATTTAATATACCATTTTTAAAAAAATTTGTTGATGACATAATTTGTGCTATACCAGTTAATAAATCAGATGAAATATTAGAAAAAGTAAATAGTTATAATGAAAATTTACAATTTACAGTTGAATTTGAAAAAAATAATAGTATTCCATTTTTAGACACTAAAATAATCCGTAAAAACGATAACACTTTGATTACCGATTGGTATATAAAACCAACAAATTCAGGAAGGTATATAAACTATCATTCTTTTCATACAAAGAAAATGAAAATTAATCTCATTATTTGTTTAAAAAATAGAATTGAAAAACTAGTTCACCCTTCTTTAAAACAAAAAAATTTGAGAATTTTACGTGATATCTTATTAGAAAATTCTTATCCTAAATCACTTCTAAATAGAATTCTTTCCAACACTATTTCTGATAGAACTATTCATGATAATATCTCTAGCAATGAAACACATAGGAATACAAATGTAGAAAATATTAATTACCTATCAATTCCAAATATTGAAAATTTATCAAAGAACATAATAAAACTTTTCAAAAATGAAACTAATATAAAGATAACACAGAAAAATATAAAAACGATTGGAAATTTAAATAGTAAATTGAAAGATTCTACACCTGACTTAAAAAAATCAAATGTAGTCTATGAAATAAAATGCAATAACTGTGATCTTAACTACATCGGTACCAGCTCTAGAAATTTGACTAATCGCATCACATCTCATAAAAGTGATATAAAACTTAACAAAAAATCATGTGCATTAACACAGCATTCCATCGAAACAGGCCATAAAATGTTATTTAATGAAGCTAAAGTTCTACATACTGAACAAAATATGTCTAAAAGATATTTTCTTGAAATGGTTGAAATCAACAAGGCAAATAATACTATGAATAAGAAAAGTGACATTGAAAATCTTAGTAATATTTATAGCTACCTTTTGAATATTGAACAAAATAGATAATTTTTCATTATTTATATGATTATTTCATAAAAATTAAATTCACTTCTATTAAGGTCAAAATATAAGAAATTATTTGTCAAAGTCATTTTCACAGGTTGTAATCTAACCTTATTTCCTTTTCTATTAACGTCAAAAACAAATTATCTGTCAAAGTCATTTTATAAGGTTATAATCTAACCTCAAATTCAAACTTCATTAAATAATTATAAAGTAACCTAAAAAAATTAAAATAACTAAGTAACGAACAAACAAATTATGTATCGATTTGTCTTATGTGAAATATGACATCAAGTATATTATAATTATATTTATTTTTACATTTACAAATTTTTTAATGATTATTTATATTGAATTTACTTAAAATATTTTACATGTAAGTACTTATATTCATTTCTCTATTTTTAAATCATATTTATATTTGTATATGTATTATAGTGCCCTGAAGAAGTGTCAAAAGGTCAAAAGGACACGAAAGCTTGGCGGCATTTTGTAAATAAAAGATCTTGGCGTTGATTCTTTGGACTGAAATCCCCGTTATCCCCACCTATATATATATATATATATATATATATATATATATATATATATATATATATATATATATATATATATATATATATGTTCTTCCATGTTTCATTCAACATCGTTGCTCCCAAGTTTCACATCCATACTTGGTTATACCGTACTGATGAAGGCTAATGAGCTAGAAACATGCATGTTTACGGTTACCACTCCTCTGCAGTAACCTCTTTATTTTTGCCTGCTTTCCCATGATAACACTTGTTGTTTGCTCTTTGTTTTTGTTATATTCACGCATGATCCATTTTTGATCTTGTTTCTTTACCTTGGGTTGGTTTTTTCCAGACAGGAGGGCTTTATGCGCCTCCGTGTTGATATTGGTTGTTGTTCCAAAATCGGAATCTTCCAATTGATGGCACAAATGTGCGTTTGCTTGTCCTGTTATTTTCCGTTCTTTGTTTCTTCCATGTTTCATTCAACATCGTTGCTCCCAAGTTTCACATCCATACTTGGTTATACCGTACTGATGAAGGCTAATGAGCTAGAAACATGCATGTTTACGGTTACCACTCCTCTTCAGTAACCTCTTTATTTTTGCGTGCTTTCCCATGATAACACTTGTTGTTTGCCCTTTGTTTATATATATATATATATATCTATATATATATATATATATATATATATATATATATATATATAGATAAAGGAAGATATTTGATTTTAGAATATTTTATTGAACATAAGTTACATTTCCTTTATATCAAGAGTCAGAGAAAACTCGGAATCAGACATTTTTTAACTTTATATTTTCCAAAATAACTACTAAACATTTTTGAATCAAATCACAGAATTAAATTGACATATATTTGATTACTTTGAAGTTTTCCTTAGCAACGCAGGTCTAATTGTCGCTATAACTACAACAGCTTATTAGTTTAAAAATTCAAATTTCATATCGATAACATTCTGACTTTAATATATTGTAATAATATGTTCTTTCACTATTGAATCGTTTTTCCTGTCACAGAAAAAAATAGTGTATTATACACGGGAAAAATATTCGATTTTAGCTCTCGGTTTGTTGTCTCCCTCCGCTTCGCGTCGGGAGACAACATAACCTCGAGCTACAATCTAATACTTTTTTCCCTTGTATAATAAATAACTATTATTAAATAGATCCTTGTTTTATTAATAACAAACTGACATGGCGCTGCGGACATAGACCTTAATACAATGTAAAAACTGCTCCACGCTAAAAAATCGATAGAAATGTCTAGATCTTCCAGTTTTAGGCAAAAGTGCAGTGTTGAGTTATTAAAATGGAGCTACCTTCTCTATTGATGGAGATGTGGCTGTTAGTTTCAAGAAGTGGAAAAGCCAGGTTGAAATCTACATGTTGACGTCAGGCTATAAGGAGAGTACAGAGGCGTCAGGTGAGAGGAAAGTTGCTACATTGTTGCATTCTATAGGCCCAGAGGCATAGGAGACTTATGGTACTTTAGAGCTTACAGCTGCAGAGAGAAAAGACGGCGAAAAAGTTCTGGAGAAATTAGAAAAACATTTTAAGCCCCAAAAGAATGAAACTATTAATAGACGCATATTCAACACTAAAACAGCAGGAGAGTGAAACTATAGAATCTTTTGACACATTTAAAAAATGTGGCCAAAAACTGCAACTTTGAAACTCTCAAAGATAGTTTGATCCGAGATAGGATAGTTTTTGGTGGTAGATGATAGTAAGAAATAATTTACTACAAAAAGCCACTTTAATCTTGACAACATGCATAAACATTTGCAAAGCCGCAGGGTTAGCAGGACAGCTGTCTGAAAAATTAGAAGTAGGAGCCAGTAGTGCCCAAGCTATACAAAATAAAGGTTTTAAAAGCCAAGGGCAGCATAAACATTTCGAGAATAAGAGACAATATAGTAATAAGACTAAAAGATGCATGTCGTTTTCCATGGTAAAAGGTGTCCTGCTTATCGGAAAATGTGCAGAGGCTGTGGGAAATGTAATCATTTTTATAATGTGTACTAAAAATGATAAAAAAGTGCATGTAGTAGATTCACAATCAAATTTAGATAATGAGGAAGACGAAGAAACAGATTTCTTCATTGAGATGGTGAAAAGCGAAACAAAGTGTCAAGTATGTTAGTAGTATATCAGAGAGTCTACAAAAACCCAATGGAAGCGAGATTGAGTGCAAGGTAGACACAGGAGAAGACGTCAATATTTTAACTAAGAAATGTGTAGACAAGTTAAATTTGACAGTTCTTCCAACAAAAGCCAAGCTATGGTTTTACAATGGAACAGAAATCAATGTTTTGGGTAAAACACTGGCAAAATGTCAAATTAAAGAAAAAATGAATGAAGCGGAATTCCTTGTGGTTAATTATAATGCTTCGTGCATTATTGGATTTCTATTAAACAAAAAGTTTGATTTGTTAAAAAAAATATATATGGTAAAATCCGAGGCTGAATTAAGCTTGTCGTAAACAAGTTAATTGAGAAACATAAAAGTTTGTTTGTACGAATTGGAGAGCTGCAGGGAGAGTACAAAATTAAGTTAAAGAAAAACGCAGAGCCTGTTTGCCATACACCTCGAAAAATACCATATAACATGCAAGACAAAGTGAAAGAGGAGTTGGATAAAATAGCAATCATCAAAAAAGTGGAAGAACCAACTGAATGGTGTTCTTCACTCGTCACAGTAAAAAAGCCTGATGGATCGCTGAGACTGTGTATTGACCCAAAAAATCTTAATGATGCAGTGGTAAGGGAAAGATATTCTCTAAGCGTCAAAGATGTCTGGTGCTACTGTTTTTTCTATATTGGATGGAAATAAGGGGTTTTATCACATTAAGCTAGCAGAGAATAGTCAGCTGTTAACAACTTTTCATGCTGAACATTATGGAAGGTATGTATACAGAAGAGTACCATATGGTATTTGCTCAGCTCCAGAGGTGTTTCACCGAAAGTTCAAAGATGTTTTCAAGGGTTTAGTAGATGGTGTTGAAGTCTACATAGATGATATTATTGTGTGTGGAGGTGAAGAAAAAGAACATAGTGAGAGGTTGAGTGCTGCGTTAGAAAGAGTAAAAAAGTGTAACGTGCGGTTTAACAAAAAAACTGCAAATTTGGTCTTCCGGAGGTCAAATATGTAGGGCATTTGTTTAGCAGTGAAGGTTTAAAACCCGACACAGAAAAAGTAAGTGCTATTTCACAAATGGATGAACCGAAGGACAAAAAAGAGTTGCAAACAATACTGGGTATGATTACTTATGTTAGTAAATTTATTCCTAATTTGTCTGATGTTACCTACTCTGCTGGACTAAAACTCACGAAGCTGATGTTATTAAACTTAAAAATTTGCTGACAAAAACGCCTGTATCAAAATTTTATGATCAGTCGATAGATATTGTCTTATCAGTAGATAGCAGCAGCAAAGGTTTGGGTGCTGTTATATTACAGGAAAATTTATCTATTGCTTATGCTTCAAAAGCATTGACACCCACTCAACAGTCTTGGGCTCAGGTAGAAAAAGAATTACTTGCTATAGTCCATAGCTATTTGTATAGAAAAACGTTTTATGTTGAATCAGACCATAAGCCATTAGAAAATATCTTTAAAAAACCTTTAATTGATACTCCTTTAATACTGTAAAGACTAAGATTAAGGCTACAGCCCATATGATTTTGTTGTCAAATATAAACCAGGTAAAGATTTTTTTATTGGCTGATTGTCTGTCAAGGTCATATTTAAAAAGTAGCAAAGATACATGTTATTGATGACGAGGTAAGTTCATACTTGTTTTTTAGTTAATAACTTACCACTCTCAGAAAGTAAAAAATATATTTTTGTATGTGTAACTTTTAAAGGCCCCGATTTGACTTTAATTATAAAATATATTACTGAAGGGTGGCCAGATTTTACTAAAATACCTGATGAAGATGAATTATTTTCGGTAAATGGGTTACTTTTAAAAAATAATACTGTTGTTGTTTCAAAGTCATTACGGAAAGAAATGTAAAAATATATTCATTGTACTCATTTACGGACTGAAAAACGTTTAAATCGGGCAAAATCAATTCTTTTCTGGCCACACATTAAAAAAAGAGATTGAAGACTTAATTATAAATTGTAAAATTTTCAAAAAATACACTTTACTCTACTTTAGACGGGTACCAGAAAAACCATGGGGGGTAGTGGGAGTGGACATATTTTATTTTATGAATAAAACATACTTATTAATAGTTGATTATTTTAGTAAATATATTGATTTTGCTATTTTAAATTCTGAGACAACTGAGACTGTTATTGTGACACTAAAGTCATTTTTTACAAGATTTGGAATGTCAAGATTGTTATATTCTGATGTTGATCCACAGTTTAAATGTTATAAATTTAAGGAATTTAGCAAAACTTGACAATTTGAGCATACGTTATGTCCAGTCCTTACTACCATGAATCCAATGGTATGATAGAACGTTATGTAGGTATATGTAAAACTACATAAAAAAAGTAGTTCATTCAGGATTAGATCCCTATATAGCTTTAATTGAATATCATAATACACCTATAGATTCTAAAATAAATAAATCTCCTTTGCAAAAACTGCAAGAAGAATATAAAAATTATCATGATAAAAAATATCATACTAAGCCTAAGGAGTTTGAGAACGGTGAAGTTGTACATGTCAGAGACCCGGTACATCAAATGGTTACAGCTAAAATTATTGGATCTAGGAATTTTCTTCGAAAGCAATTCTTCGAAAATAATTCTTCGAAAACAATTCTTCGAAAATCAATTCTTCGAAAATGCGATTCTTCGAATACCATATTCTTCGAATAAACAATTCTTCGACTAATAATTCTTCGACAGCTTTATTATTTGGATTTACTAAAATCTGGGATAAGTTTTCATTAGACAATAATCAATATTTCTCGCATGATATATAAACGTATGATGCGGAACATACTAATAATAAATGAGAATTATAAGGTCATTTTCTTTTTTGAGAATACCTAGGAACTGGAAATAAAACACTACTTTTTTTATTTGTTATAATTATGTCAACATTTTATTAATAAATTACAGTAAAAGTTTACAGTACAGTAAAAGGTTACAGTAAAAATTACAGATAAATGACATAAATACTATCAAATACCAAGGTAAGAAAAATATTATAGATTAATATGATATGTTGTGAGCTAAACCTCTAATGTATTCTATTATATTATTATCATACTGATTTACAAGAGTTTTGATTCGTTGATTACAGTCTTTGTACTTCTTTCCTGGTGTTTGTGGTTCAAATCTGCTTAAATATTGTTCTACACGAAGTTCATTTAGACTTTGCTCATTTTTTATACATTTTATAAATTTTCACAAGTTGGGGTGAACTGCTGTTTCAAAACTTCGATGCCATCCTTCTACCGAATTATTTGTTCTCGGTAAATCATCCAAAACTGTTTGATATAGATTCCACAATTCGTATGGATATTGTGGTGGTTTTCGCTGTTTTCGATTTGGTCGCCCAATCCACGTATCTTCAAAATAATTAATTTAATAACACTTTCGGCTTCTGACGGAAATATTTCACTATCATATAATTGTTCAAAAGCCATAACTATATCATCCACTGGGACAAAAGCAATAGCACACAACATTTTTAGTTTGAAAGCAAATTCACTGTCAGTCTCATAGCGTTTTTTTAATCCATTCCTTTGAATCATTCGAAAAATGCATTGACTGAAGTGGAAAAAACAGCCTCTTTTTCTACAACTTGGAAAAGCAGGCATTAATCATTGCTTTTTCGAAGTCAGTGGTAATCGTTGCAGGCACTAAAGATGATTTCAAATTTTTAAGTTCTTGAAAAAATTGATCATAAATTCGTTCTGATTTTTTTGGTAAGAGTGCATAAACTAAAGGTACCGATAAATTGTGTTGCAGTCCGTGAACGGTTAGTAATTGTTGGAATAATAACGGCACGGTTTTAAATGTGCCATCAATATACCAATGCTTACTGTTAGACAATAATTGGAGATTTTGTTCTGTAGTAAAAATTAATATTCTCTCGTCCACTGGACCGGCATCATATAGCAAAAAAATTTCATTTTTGTAGGTTTTCGTATATTCCTCCAAAAATATTATTTCGCTTCTATTAGTAGGAAGAGCTGGTCCTTGTAGATTTTTTTGTCTGATATTGCGAATACTCCGTTTCATACTGCTAACACTTGGAAGCTTGGGAGCTGCCGTTATGGAACATGTAGTCGAAGCAATTGATATAATTCTGTGCGGAGGATCATTACTTATTTTCGAGTTGATTCGAATTTTTTCGTACACTTTGGTCGCTTCCACCTCTGAGGCGTCAGCAATATGATTATGTTCTTTATGAAATTGACTGTCTCGACCCTTACTTCGTGGAATATGCTCATATTAGTGTTTTTAAATGAAACTCAAGGTCTCTAGTTAATTCCACAATATAATACAAGTTATTGAAAATTCTAAGAAATTTTTTAGAATTTTCAATAACTTGTATTATATTGTGGAATTAACTAGAGACCTTGAGTTTCATTTAAAAACACTATTATGTTATTTTGTTATTTTACTGATTTTATCGTGGACAGTAATTATTCTCGCTGGACAGTTTGTTCTTCTTTTTTCAAAAAATGCGCACTTCCAATACACTTTTTCACCTTTTTCAACATCTTTAAAATAAAAATGTCCCTCGAACAACAATTTACGTTTTCCTTTTTCTGAACAAACAAATTCTGCATCCATATTTACTTGCACAGGGTTAAATTAAAACTAATTTTATTTTATGGAAAACAATCCCTTTTATACCCACTCAGGTCAGTTGCAAACTTGGGATTAGATAAATTATACCTGATTTATATCACAAACAAATTCTGCATCCATATTTACTTGCACAGGTTTAAATTAAAACTAATTTCCAAGGGATTATCGTCAGTTGCAAGCTTGAGATTAGATAAATTATACCTGATTTATATCTCTGAACAAAGTCATTCCTTTTGGATACTTCGAAGAATTGTTATTCGAAGAATTATTAGTCGAAGAATTGTTTATTCGAAGAATTGCATTTTCGAAGAATTGTTTTCGAAGAATTATTTTCGAAGAATTGCTTTCGAAGAATTTTCCGGATACCAAAATTATTAGTCCTAGTGAAAGACCTAGAGAGTATGAAGGTCAAATGTCTAGTGGCAATGTAGTTAAAAGAAATTTTGTAAATGTATACAAAGCTTCACCCTTACAAACTTTTAAGGAAGAGTTAATTGGATTACCAGATGATTTGAGTAAAGATTTACCAAATGTTCAGCAATATATAGAGTTTGTACCAAAACGAGAAAGTATTGGTCTTAATACTCCACAAGTTTGATCGGAAAATAAATTAGCAGAAAATAAACCAATAGTATCTTGTTCTGGCAGAAATGTTAGCAAATCAAAATATTTGTGTGATTATATTTTAGAATAGGTGCATATGCTTTAAAGTTAAAAGAAAGGGGATGTTAGGATGTAGGGTACATAGAATAGCGTTCATGAACGTACCTCTTATTTTTGATAGTGTGGAGGTCTAGAAGTTAGGTGTGAACAACCATATACCGACTCAGGATGTACTTAAAAATAAAAGTGTTTATTAAATAAATCCTTGTTTTAGTAATAACAAAATGACAGAACCGAGAATTATCTAGATCCACCTAGCGATTGGCAGAGGAATCTATGTCAGACAGCAAGTAGGATTCAAGGGAGGGAGCAAATACACAGCCATTGAGACTACGATTGAATACTGGAGACGGCCGTTGATCATCTCTTATCTTGACTCCCTAACATTATTTTTGAATGTTAGATGTCGTAAAAACTCGCGGTCGGAAGCGGTCTAGTTTTTTTTGGGGTTCGTGGATAGCGGTTTTTGAGGAGTCCTCAGAGTTTAAGTAACATATAATTAAGACGTAGTGTTTTGACTTATCAAGTGTAATTTTTTTCTAAAGGGGTAAAAGAAAATTACAAGGGAGCGTCTACTGTACGCGCTCTGAAGGTTTTTTTTGTTCGAAACGCGAGTCGTGGCCGTCGGCGTTTTTGTGAACACCCAGTCTGAGAATTGGTATGTCAAATTTAAAAATTATACTAACTGTGTACTATGACTTTTTTTGTAGTTTGGTCAAATTATTAGCATTACCAGCCCGCATCTATGATACTAGCTGTATAATTTAATTTATGTTATTTCATATCGCATACGAGTATTCAATGGTCATACCTCTCCGTATGAATCAGGGATAGGGAGCACATTTGAGGTTGTATACTAAATAGTTACATGACCGAATTTTCATATATTATTACAGTTGTGACAGCGATTTTTAGGATTATTGCAGTTTTCACTTTAAAGTATTACAGAACAGACTGCTTGTATTGTGTTTGATGAACGTCTATCGGAAATTCTGCAAGGAAAATCAGTACGGGATCGAAATGAAAATTTTTAACAACTTTCATTCAAACCTAAGAAAAATTATATTAATATAAGACATGTAACTAGAATAAATATTCTATTTTCAAGCAAATAATTGTAATAACTAACATAATTATATATTATTTCCTTAAATTTTTGGTTTCATTCGTTTTTTCTGTACAGCTAAAATGTCACAACTTGAACGACCATCGCTTGCACCTCCCCCTAGTTTTGATCCTGGGTGCGCCCTTGAAGCCAATACCAAAAATATTTGTTGACGAAATGGCGCTGAGCGAAAATAAATGTGTACTTTGCTAACCTTCCTCACTCATTTTTTATATTAAATAGTGGAGCTTTCAGCAGTTTGCTGCCTTTGTATGTTGATTAATCTTTTGGATCGCCTCTTATCTCGAATTAGATGAAAATTAATTAACAGAAGAGGCAGTTAAGCAAACATATTCTACGGATTTACAAATTGAAAATATTCAACTTCATCAGTATTTGTGATGGGTTGTTCAACCCATCACAAAATCATTGAAACATTTGCACACAATACAACCTATCTTCGACCAAGACACCAATCATGAATGGGAAAGAAAAACTGATCAAATGAAGACTATATAAGTATGCCATAACCGTTTCTTCCACTGACTTCTTACTTTTAGAAACGATTTCAAATTGTCACACTCAATTGACATAGTTCATTATGATCCTCTGTGACGTTACGAAACATTGACGAAGAACTTACAAAACTTTTTGAAACATATTGGACATTATCACATCGGAACTCGTAGTGATAAATTAAATTCATGTGGTTTACATTATGACTAAATCAACTGTATTATTGGTATTTCTAAATTTTTCTTTTATCAATGACTGTGGAGTTGCGGCAAGTTAAATTGAGAAAAATGATGAATTATGTTCTAATACTCTCTGAGGCAGATTGTAATCCATTTAATAGATTAACAAATTATAAGTTCAAATCATAAAATTCTTCAAACATGATTATTTTATCAATTATATTTGCTTACGTATAAAAATATTTATGGTATTTCTAAAATGTGGCCAGTTGTTTGTTGGACATTATAAACTTCTGAAATGTTTTTTATCCAAACTTCAGTCTCAGAAGTGAAAACCTATTACAATAAAATAAAACTAAATATCAATCATGGTCCATAGATGAGCCTTTGATAAGGCGTTTTTTGATAAAAGGGCTAGTGACCGAATAATCCAGACTTGCGGATCGTTTCTTTCTCATTTGTGCTGCTAAAAGTTCAATTTCCCAATTTCGGCTGGAGTTTTCGTATTCTGTCGAATCACAATCAGTCTCTTCAGGTTCAGATGTTTCTCCCGCTGTATCCGTATCTGAAAAAACAAATTGTTGAAGAGTTCTTTTTGTAAAATGTACTAGGCAGAATATTGTCGGTAGTTTGCCATTGCATTCCGAAAGGTGGCGCGCTGAATTTTTATTGTTTAATTCTGTCCGGACCCGGGTTTGAGCTAGGACCTTCTTGGTTAGTAGACAGAGCATTATTCCGCTCAACAACGGCCGTCACATTATTGATATACAGAAAATCCCAATTGAAAAGTCAAGATTAAGAAGATGCTGGTCAGATGATTTTATCTAATGAAACTCAGAAGTTCCATCGTAGGATGATATTCAATCAAAGTCATACTTGAAAATTCTGTAAATTAGCCATCCGCACGGTTTATGATTCTTCTTATTTCAAATATTCCACGATAATATTGATATTTATATCATCTAGTATATATTATATAATAAAAAAATATGTAACTTCCCGCTTCTATTTGTTATGTTTCTTGTATTATTGAATATTTGAAAAAAGAAGTAATATCGTTTTACCTGTTGTTGATTCAATATCCAAAACTACATCTTGTTGGGGTAACGAAGAAGAAGAAGACCATGTATGGATTGGACGGGGTAGTTCTTCTAATTCTTCTTGTTCGTCGTAAGATGGGTCTTCCCACGATTGCTTTTCTTTACTTATTACTGTATCTAATGAATCCTGTAAGCGAATAAATGCGATTTTGAGAAATGTGGGTTGAAGCTAAGTGGGAGAGTACAACAGAGCGCCGACCATCACTCCGACCATAGCATCGTACCATAGCTCCGCTCACAAAAAAAATAGATACACATTTGGTGCGTTCTTTTTGACTGAGATCTCAGATCACTTCAGTTAAGGTGATCTGAGATAAAGTGATGTGAGTAAGCATCAAAAAGAACGACATCTCAATTGAAGCGCGCGATATGTCGATAGATTTAAACTATACGACAGATTCGTATCAGCATCTAATAATGTTAATTAATGTATCGATAATTTGTAACAAAAGAAAAATAGATTATGTGTGTTTAATATTTATATGTCAATGGTTAAAACCTTAGATAACCTTGGTTAAAACTACATATAAACCAAGCAAATCAAATATTTCTTCATCCCCTCCACTTTATTTCCGACTCAATTCCAACAAAACATTCAGCATGAGTGAAGGGGGAGGAAAAATCTCAGCTCACTTAAAGTGAGTAAAACAAAAAGAACGCTCACATTACTGATGTGAGCTGAGATTAACTGAGATCTCAGTCAAAAAGAACGCACCTAATATTAGACCTATGTGGTAACATCGGAGCGTCGACCATCACTCCGCGCATTGGTTGAAGCTAAGATAGGGGAACAGGGGGTACAGTGTTACACAAAAATATTTTTTCTTGTTACTCTAGCGCTATTTTATTCACAGTGAATTTTCCGATACCAAATGATTTGTTCCTGATAGGACCATGTCTCAGGAAATCGAGTGAAAGAAAAACTTTTATTTCTAGACTGGGACAATGATTATGTATAACAACTACAATTGTAACAGTGTGCCCCGTTAGTGGGGAACAGTGTTGCATGCTATGGGACACACTATTACTTGATGGATAAATAGGAGATAAATGAAGAGCTGTAATCGGAAAATTTATTTTTCAACACTTTACATAGTACCCAAATAAGACTTATTTTAATACATTATAGTATGCCTGAAAATATACCGGAAAAACTAACATTTCAATTCTTCTTGCTGTCTGGCCTGAAGGTTTGGGGGCTGGTAATTTCATAAAAACTTGGGAAATATCAAAAACATAGTCAAAATCAGCAGGAACAAATATAAACCTAGGAAACAAACGGCAGATGTACGTTACGTTCACCGTAGTTTCGGTTTTGTTATTAACATATCCAATGGACATTACTTCAAGGCCTTTAGAAACACCCTCTTCAATGAGAACATAATCTCCAATGTTGATTTCCTTGTTATCATCGTCATTTGCTTCTGATGGATCTCCATCTGCACTTATAGAAGATCCCATACTGGACTCAGTATCTGCGCATGAGTAAGATCCTTCAGATTCTTCTCAATCGGATATTTCTTTAATATTTGGTTTCTTTGATTGAAAAACATTTCTTTTCACTGATTTTTGTCGCTTTGCGACGATTTCATTTTCAATATTCGAGACTTCATCTTCTGAAGCTGATGTTGGCCTCTGCATCCGTTTATGTAAAATAGACATTTTTGTTCGACCACTTTTTTTAGACATCATTTTTCCGTTTTTTTCTTGTTTAATTTTTAAATCAGCTATTATTCCGTCTTTAATAGGTGTGTCTGTTAAGATTGCACTTTTACGCTTTCTACTCTTTCCTTTGTTCTCCTTTATAGCTTCTGCTCTGAGATAAGGACGAACTTGTTGTGGCAAAACTAATGAGGACTCTCTTACCGAAGTAGAAGGCATTTCTGATGATGTTGAACATGACGGAAGCTGAAATGAGGCCACTGAGGGTGTCTTCTCAGTTTGTTTACCCTGGACTTGCTGTGGTGTCTCGGGAGTTTCGTTAAACTCTGCTTCAGGTTCAGCTGTTCCAATAGTAACTTGTACTGGTATCTCATCTGCTTCGTTCGTGATCTGCTGTACAGGAGGCGGTCTATCTGTTACTGCAGATGCTAGAAAATCGTCATCTGAAAAGATCTGCCTGTTCAATGGCCAAATGCCAGTCGACCTAAAACCACTGGTAATTTTATTTGGAATGAATGCGAGAGGATATGCTTTTCTCAAGAGCTCAGCTATTTGGTGTATGGTGATCGTTTTTCCATAATTCATTATCATCCAGTCATTACAAGCTTTATTAAAATGTGTTTTTAACGGCTTATACATCGATTTATCTAATGGTTGAAGTTTACCACTTGTGTGTGGCGGTAAAGTCAGTAGTATAATTCCGTTAGACTTGCAGAATTCCAATGACGCAATTGTAATATGCGACTCATGATTATCCATAATTAGCAGTATGGGAGATTCTGATAAGGATTTTATGAAACGTTGTATATGTTTTAATATATCAATAAAAACTTCACCGTTAACCCAACCTGTTTTGGCAGCTGCCCCTGCAGATCCAGGAGGTGCACCATTCAACAGTCTGTCCTGAAAATTGACTCTGGGAAATACAAGAAAAGGTGGTACAGAATTCCCTATTGCGTTTATAAAACAGCATGCCGTCACCAACACACCTCTTTCGCCAGAAGTTACCTGCCCAACTTGTTTTAATCCCTTTGGTCCTACGACGTTGGGAGGGTTATGTACGGTAGTAAGTGCTGTTTCATCTAAATTATAAATATTTTCTGGAGCTGGACCATTAGGAAATGTCTTAAAAGCTTTGACTAGGTTATCAAAAAATTCGTTAACATTAGTTTTGTTGAAACTGGTTGCACGACTCAGACTGGTGGCCTCAGGTTTTCGTATAGATAATTTAGGATTTCGTTTCATATAACCATATAACCAGTCCACCCCTGCCTGTTTATGAGTATTCCAACATGTTGGATATTTCAGATTATTTTCCATCGCAAGTTCATACGCAAATTGCATTACATTCTTTCTAGTTAAGCCGTGGTGCAAATTTTACGATAATCTCTTAATAAGTCTTCTAGCTGTTTAGAGAAAACTTGATTGACTCCATAGTTGGGCGTAAATCGAATATGTGTACGTTCCTCTTCAGACAAAGCTTTATATTTGTCAACATACCTTTTTAAAGTCATATGAACTACATTGGCTTGGATTGCTGCTACCCTTACTGACCACCCATTATCCACAACATTTAGAACTGCAGTTTTCATCATATCCTAAGTAAAAACGGCTATTTTTCGAGTCTGATTTCTATTACTTACCATTTTAGTTCTGGAAAGAATATAAAAATATACCTTCAATTGATTGTAATATAGGTAGGTGCCGACTTAACTAGTTTCAATGTTTTCTAATTAAAAAAGTAAGTGTCACAGTGTGCCCCACATACAAAACAGTATAACACTGTACCCCTCTATAAGTTGTAACACTGTGCCCCAAACGCCGTTTTCTTATTCAAATATCAATTCTGACATTGGAGAATTTTTTAAGGTTATGTTTATATTGTGAGCTTGTAGCTAACTAATGTGTTTATGGTTCCAAATATCAAAACAACTTGTAATATTTATCTACAGACCAACAAAACATATTTTTAAACATACGATATACTTACTTTGCTGTTAAAAAAACTTGAAAATGGTTATATTTCTGCTTCAATGCACTTTAGCGCTCTACAAACAGGCACGGTATCAAACAATGATGGGAAGTGTCGACAGTGACGGCGGTACGGTTTTCAGTTCAAATTTAAAAAGTTGGTGCGTAGTTTAACACTGTACCCCGTGTAACACCGTGCCCCCTGTTCCCCTACATGGTGCCAGGGTTCTAACCTAACTTAGTATTTTTTTATCCTTGACCAGTGTACGTCATGTATAATATTTCTTCTGATTCCGCTGGTTGACAATGACAATTCTGGTAATTTTTGTTTAGTTTATCTCATAGTTCTTTTAACCGGGTCTTTTCGTAAATCTTTATATAGATGATGAAATTCTCCATACGCCATACAATTTTTTTTGTATCTTCGTATTTTGGATGAAGAAAAGGTAAGTATTTCTTGCAGAATTTTAATTTATAGAATTATAGCAAAGCGCTTTCGACAAATAATGTCATCATCAGTGCGTACCTGCAAGTAAGTAATATTGAATTGAATTTCAGAGATTATGATAATGAGAACGTTGAAAATTGAAAAAATTACTTACTAGTCCTTTGATGTAAGTAATCTATTCACTTCAGTTCCGAATACAGAAACCTTACCACTTGTAAGGGAGGCCTTAAACCTTGCCCAAGTTGATGCCATTTCCATAAATCACATTTTGATATTGTTAAACTTTTGCCTTTCACAGGACTTTTTTGTTTTTAATGATAAGTTATATAAACAACCAGATGGACTAGCCATGGGTAGTTGTTTATCACCTCTTTTAGCAGATATTTTTATGAATAATTTAGGAAACAAATTCATTATCACTGCAAATAATCCAGAAATTTTACATTGATTTAGATATGTTGATGATTGTTTGGTATTTGTGGATGGTGACATTGGCATTGTCAACAATCTTATAACAAAAATAAAGTCCACCCAAGTATCAAATTCACACTTGAATAAGAATCAAATAATAAATTAAATTTCTTAGACTTTACACTCCATAAAACTAGCAATCTTTTAAAGTTTAGCATATTTAGAAAACCCACACAAACCGATCACGTCATACCTAGCATATCTAATCATCCTAATCAACACAAAATGGCAGCCTTCAACTGTTACATTCATAGACTTATGAATGTGCCCCTTTCTGCAGTTGATTATCAGAATGAATTGAATATCATTAAACAAATAGCTTCAAATAATAATTATAACCCGAATATTATTAATAGTTTGATCGCAAAATAGATTCAATAGCACAATTTGTTTCACTTCTTTTTTAAATGACAATGTTTCTAATAAAATTGCTAGTTGCATTAAAAGCAACATAGATAACATTAAAATTTCTTTTAAAACCAACTACAGCCTCAACAGATACTTGGTCAACACAAAAGATAAAATTGAAAAACTTCCAAAGGGTGGCATATACAGGTTGAATTGTGATGATTGTGATGCGGCCTACATTGGAAGAACTTGCAGACCTTTAAGGGTCCCTATAACCGAGCATTTAAATCCCAACAAAATTTCAGCTTTTGGTCAAAACATTTAAGATTTAACAACCACAATTTCAGTCCAAATAGGAATTCAAGAAATTTACATGAGGTGACTTCTAAAAATTACAATATATTAGATTTTCTTGAAGATTTACATATTAACAGGGAATTACTGAATAATGATTTTTGTCTCAACACTCAAGTTAATTTAAACAGAGCATACATTCCCCTTCATAGACGTTTAAAATAGTAAGATCAATTTGACTAATTTGTCTATTATCATTTTTCATAACACAGATCACTATTTTTATATGTCATGTTCTATGCCAAACTTCATTGTCAGTTTTTGACACAATGTCAATTTTCATTTGTTTATTTAGTTCAGGCCTGTCACATCTACGGAATTTTCTGTAGACCTACGGAATTCAGAAGGTGTCTACGGAATCTCCGAAAAGTCTCGAAAATCTACGGAATTTTCAATAACAATGATAATAATTACTATACTATGTACTGTTATACTGTTTGCTACGCGTTCCCTGAGTAAATTATTTCTCAAAATATTACCAACTAACCAAATACTTACTACGAAAACGAAGAGTGCAGAGAGTAGATAAGCTGACATACACCAATCTGTATTTGTGGTTTTTTTAACTTACATGAATCATGAATATAACCATAAGCAAAATCAGACTAAAATTTCAAAAATCTTAAATATATAATTCCCACAAATATAAATCAAAAGAAATCCATTTATTGCAGCTTCGGCTACCCATTTTCCTATAGTAATAAGTGAAAATGTGAATTAAATTGCTCGGATAGTTTTGAAAACTACTGGCTCAAAGTATCAGTTTTCAAAAATGCAAATGATGAACTAACATTTCCTTTATTAGTAAAATTAACAAATCAGATTAGAATTCTTTCTCATATTTCTGCAACAGTAGAAAGAATTTTTTCTTCAATTATTTTAAACAAAACTAGCACCAGAAACTCATTGTTTACCAATACCTACCCAGAGTCCACTACTCCATGCAAAAAATTAGAAACAATTACAGTGGCCATAACTTTAAAGCTGAAAAATTGTATATCGTCCAATAAACGAATTCAAAATTCGCACCGACGCGCTACTTGAGCGTTCAAGGTCATTAAGGATCAGATGTTCATAAGTTCAGATAACCCCATACTGTATGTTGAAGCTCTAGTCTGGATCTACGGAAATTCTACGGAAATTTCCGAACCAATCTACGGATATTTGATCAGGTGCATGTGGCAGCCCTGATTTAGTTATATAGTGGACTAAGTTTCAGCAGACATGTGTCTCGCTTTTTGAAACTTGATAAAGGTTAATCTTGGTATAAGTATATTTTTAAAATGTTGTTCTTATGATGTCCCTTTTTTAAATATTTACATGGTTCTCTGGACACATCGTATTTTTATGGTTTGGTTCTTGTACACCTGACGAGTAAGTAATTTTTTAAATTTTCAACGTTCTCATTATCATAATTTCTGAAATTCAATTCAATATTACTTACTTACAGGTACGCACTGATGATGACATTATTTGTCGAAAGCGCTTTGCTATAAATATAAATTAAAATTCTGCACGAAATACTTACCTTTTCTTCATCCAATTACATTGGAACGTGCACACAGCTTGACAATTTTCTCTTCGTATTTTGACACCCTTTATATATGTACCACTTTTAACACATTGAGAATAATATCTTCCTCGCCTGAAGAAGAGGATGTCGAGAAATTCATTTTTATGGGACGTGGGCTGGAACGTTGGTCGGAGCAAGAATCAAGGGTACTATGCTATAGTCGAGGATCGATGGTCCCCGTTGTGATCCATTGCACAATTTAATCTCTTATCTTTTTCTATGAAAGAAATTTATTTGATATGACAGATTTTATTGAAAGGCGATATATACTGACTCTATGATACTTACAGTAGGTGTGAAAGAATCTTCGTAAGTTTTTTTTAACTCTGAGATATGTACTTTGAGTTTCGAGATGATTTCGTCTTTTGTCCTAACTTCTTCTTCTAATTTTTCAAATTTTTGTTGGTATTTTATTTGGACATCTTGAAGGTGAGCACTCATCACTTGCTTTATAGCCATTAGGATATCTGCGAAATATTGCTGTTCGTCTTCTAAGGAACCTACAAATAATATAAACTTAATAAGTATTGAATTGATAACATGTATGAGATGTAATATACGAGGTGTGACTGTGGAATGGAATCATCTAAAAAAGGAATTTTGCGATTTATACAATGGATAAAAATTATATATTCACTTGAATTAAATATTAACCTTTGAAGAGTTTTACTTGATTATTTCCTGTATTAGGCACGATCTGGTTCCCACATTTTTCTACGTCGATCTGTTTATTTTCTTGTGGTATATCTAAACCGTTATCTAATTCTAAGGGTGGACTGATCAGAGGAAATACATTTTGTGTATCTCCTGTCAGAGTGGCACTATTTGGTGGACTTTGTAAGGTATCTCTATTGAATGTTACGCTTTTTGATAATTTGCTATGTCGTGCTGCGTAACCCTCGATCGTAGGAGCTCTCATTAACCTGAAACAAAAGAAACCAGTGGTATTCAATAAATACTAAGACTAACTAAACAAAAAACCATTTCATGGAAGTCAAATTTATAATAACGGTAAGGCAAGCTATGAATAAATTAGTACAGTCAACGAAGGTTTTCACCTCCGATTTCGTTGAACCTCCATCGATTTTCATGAAAATTGGTGAGTAGGTGGGGTATACCATAAGAAACAAAATTGATATAGCGCCAACTTGCGCTTTTGCCCTGGGGGTGGATGCCACCCCTTCTCGGGGGGTGAAAATTATTTTAATAAAAATAACCACAGGAATCGATAGAGGGACAAATTCTAAGCAAAATTTGTTAAAGTTTTTTGGAATAAATCAATACTTTCTGAGTTATTAAAGATCAAATATTGTGATGTTTCGTCATAAAAATACATGTCTTGAAGCGGTTTTTCATAAATAACTCAAAAACTATGAGTTTTTACAAAAAATGTGTCAGTACCAAGATTGAAGCTAATAAAAAAACAAACAAATCTCTACTTTGAGAAACCTTTTAATATTAATTCAAAGTGAGCTGTAGGTAATTGTATATACAGGGTGTTCATTTCAGGACTTCCCACCCTAATTTTCTCGAAATGTGTGTATTTTAAAAAAATCCTGGGACACGTCAACAAATATATCTAAGGGGACAACTTTTTATCATGGAGGCAACGCGCCCCCTTTCACCCCCCGCCAGGGGGAGTTGCCAACTTCAAAATCTTAAACAGGAAGGGGTATCGAGTTATACCTCATTTTAAAGGTCTTTTTAATCTCTACACGTCGGTTTTTGTTTTCTTAAATTGATCGATTCGTTGTCGAGATATTTAGGAAAATCTATTTGCTGCTTCGTACCATTTAAATAAAAACTGCAACTGTTTATTCTCATTTCTTTTATCAAAACTAAATTACAATATTGTACACAGATTTTCAATTTAATAATTGCTCAAAATGTTGCCCATTGTTGGCCAAACAATGGTATAACCGCTGTTCAAATTCGTGACGCACATTTTCAAACTTTTTTGTTCGAATTGCTCGACATTCTGCAGTAATCCTTTGTCGAAGGTCTCCTATCTTTTGTGGCGGGGGTGTGTAAACAACTGATTTTAAATGTCCCCATAGAAAAAAATCACATGGTGCTAGATCTGGGGACCTAGCTGGCCACTCTATAGGTCCTCTTCGCCCTATCCATTTACCGGGAAATACATTGTTTAACCATTGACGGACCGGAAGCACATAATGGGGGGGAGCTCCATCTTGCTGAAAATATAACTCATTTTCGTCAAGAAAGTTGTTGCCATCTCTATCCAGTTGATTTTCAATTGCTTCGGTAATTAACGGATTGATCGTATTTTCTAGCATATTCAAGTAACACTCACCATTTAGATTTCCATTTATAAACAATGGACCACTTACTTGATTTCCTAGTATACCGGCCCATACATTAATTTTTTGGGGATGCTGGGTATGCCCTTCGACAAATACATGGTCATTTTCATTGCTCCAATATCTGCAATTATGCTTGTTCACAAAACCATTTAAATAAAAAGTACACTCATCAGTGAAACAGATACTTTTTAAAAATTCGTTATTGTTATTAATAATTGTAGTCATTTGTTCACAAAACTCAATTCTTCTGTCAAAATCGTCTCCACTTAACTCTTGACATACTTTCATTTTATAGGGATGGAATTTATTAATTTTGGTAATTTTGTGTACAGAGCCTAAGGAAATTCCAGTTGCAGCAGAAATGGTACGTAACGAAGTATTAGGATTCATACCAAAATAACCTATCACTTCAATTTGAGTGGCTTCATTCAAAACTCTTGGCTGATCATGTTCTAAATTTGCAACAGATCCTGTTTGAGTAAATTTGGCGATTAGATTTAGGACATACCTATGAGAGGTGTTCTTATCTGGGTGCCTTTCGATAAATATTGCAGCAGTTCGTCGAGCACATTGGTTTTCGGCGCCGTAAATTAACACTATTTCAACTTTTTCAGCTAAGGTGTAAACCATTTTTAATAAATTGCTTTTTAACACAACTGGTAAGTATGGTAAACAATTCAATAGGTATCATGTCTTTTATTTTCTCTATCAAAAACATTTTTTTGCATTTTTTTATACAAAAAAGTTGAAAGGAAAAACAAAACAAACAATTGCAGTTTTTATTTTAATGGTACGAAGCAGCAAACAGATTTTCCTAAATATTTCGACAACGAATCCATCAATTAAAAAAAACCAAAGCCGACGTGTAGAGATTAAAAAGACCTTTAAAATGAGGTATAACTCGATACCCCTTCTCATTTAAGTTTTTTTAAGTTGGCAACTCCCCCTGGCGGGGGGTGAAAGGGGGCGCGTTGCCTTTATGATAGATCGGTGTCCCAGGATTTTTTTTAAAATACACACATTTCGAGAAGTGCTGAAATTTTTTTCGGCGAGTACTTATATCTAAGTATTCAAACTTAAACAACGGGAAACCGATCCATTTTATGACATATACTTCCTGAACATTTTTTAAAGTACTCAGAAATACCTTTCTAATGAGCGCTGTAAAAAGGTAATAGCATCAAAATTGAGCAAATTATGATAAAAATAAGATGACACTTTCGAATTTTTTTGGAAAAAACGAAAAATACAACCTTCACCATCTCCACAAAAATTTTAATTCATGGTTATCCCTTAAGGAATTTTGACCGGTTTAGAATGTTTATTTTTGAAATAAAGTATGTAAACATTAAACAAGTAATATTCGATAAATAAAAATTTATTCATAATAAATAAAATGACAAATAGTATTTATTATACAAGAAATAAAGCATTTATGTATTCTTTAATTGTTACCGTCTTCGGTCCTCGATGGATCCCTTATACTGATGAGCTACGCTTACGATTAAAAGGAGCTAGTCTATTCGTACAGCGACATCGATGAGCGGGAACCGGAACTCCACGGCGACGTTAATAGGATTACTACCAACTCTTCAGGCGTCTCGTGTTGGCCGTTGTGGTTTGGGGTTGCGAGAATTACGGGCGATTGTTACAAGTATGATTTAATAAAATCGAGATTTTTCAAATTTTCGTAAATTTCATTTTCTTTTGAAAATAACTTCAAAAATATTGGATATTCGTAAAAAATGATAAAGAAAGAAATTTGAGTTCTTTTTCTAACAAATATTTTGGTTTATTTTTATTTTTATAGGTTAAAAAATAACCGAGATAGAGACGTTTAAAGCCTTTTACTGCGAGAACCATGTAACCGGGACCCTTTAACTCTTCATCATTTAAAAAATAAGGGCTTTAAAAAATAAGGGCTTTAAAAAATCTTATTTAAGACGATCTTATAGCTCTTCAAATTACCTTTCAAATGGTTTTTGGATGAACATAAAAATAACGGAGCAATTGTAAAAAAACAAATTATATTTTTTTGGAAAAATTTTTGGAGCAGAGATTTGGTATGCATATATTATAGGAAAACATGTCAATAGGTACTTGCTTACTAAATACACATGTATGGGTGTGTGTATGTGTGTTTTGAAGATAGAGAAAGTGAAAGGAACGGTAAACATCTGCCAGAATAGCTCTCCAACAAATGAAGAAGTTGGTGAAGAGAGCTGTGATGAGCAATAATGAAAATGTATTTGGTGTTTTAAATGAAACTCACGGTTTCTAGTTAATTCCACAATATAATAAAAGTTATTGAAAATTCTAAAAAATTGACAATTGTTTCGATAAATCAATATCATCGTCAGAATGACAGAGGTTACATTTCATTTGATGCCTACCTGATGTTTAGTAGTTATTTTTGGCTAGACCAAGAAGTGACCTAGCTTGTGATTGACTTAATATATGTTAATAGAAAAAAGAAGATAATATATTACAAATATTGAAGCTTAGATATTATTAGCCCTATGGTGATATCCTGGATATCATTTTTCCAATTAAGATCAGTATAACTGTGCAATGATATAGGAAACCAGGAAAACTATATCTGCGAATCTTTACAATTATCACTTAAGAAGACAGTTTATTAGTGGAGAACTCCCTAGATTTAACTGCTCATTGACAACTTCATATTGTGGGTTTCTTAAATGTCTTCTAATTTCCAATTCTTCAAGGAAATCCAGTACTTGTTTCTTTTCACAAATATGCAGCACTTCTAGTTTTGTGTTAGGTGTCAATGAATGATTGGTGTCAAGTAGATGTTTTGCGTAGTGAGATTTATCTGGTTGTTTTAATCTGTATGCTCGTAAGTCTTCACTGTATCGGATTTCAAAATTCCTAAGGGTCTGACCCAAATAGACAGCATTAAATTCTGGACATTTGAGTTTATATATACCTGACTTCTTTAATAGTGGTATTTTTGTTTTTACATTTAACAATTTTGTACCAACGTTACTTTCTGTTTTAAAAGAAATTGTTGTATTCGTTGGTTTAAATTATGCTTTTTCATCACTTTTTGCACAAAGGGTAGTTTGAAGTCGTATTTTGAAGAATGTGATTTGAATAAAGTTTGAAATATATTAATAAAATTTATCTTAACTATTAAAAAAGATTCTAACTACTTAAAGCTGATAAAAAAATTATTCCATTATAATTATGACACGGGGAAGTTTTTAAGGGTGAAAAATTTCGCAATAAATATTTTAATACTCAGTAAATAAGATTTCACTTCAGTAATGTATTATTTAATAGGTTAAAGTTTTTGAAACCAATTTTTACAGTGATTCTGCAATAAGGGGGTAGTAACAAACTGTTTATGTAATGTTAATATGCGATTTTAAAATTCAGAAATACAAAAAATGATTTTTCTTGATTTTCGATTTAAGTTGAAAGGGTTGAAAAATTAATTAAAATCATAAATCATGCATATGAATATTAAAAAAACATTTATTTTATCTAATTAAACACAATTACTGAAGCCAGAATGGTTATATCTGCATTTTTTCCCATTTTTAATAAAAGGGGTGATTCTCACCCTTAAAATGCAAAAAGCGCAAGACGAGCATATGTAACTTTTGAAGAAGAGGGTTAAACATACTCAATCCCAAATTTTCATCCATATATATGGGGGCTCAACGAAATCGGAGGTTGTAGCTGACTTTTACCTTCATTGACTGTACTAAATCTGATTATTCCATTGATGCTCTATATTCACTCCTTTTAATGTATATTTTCCAAACTTTATAGCTTTACAAAGAAAAATAACTAGCTCTTCACGATCGGAAGGCAATAATATGAAAAAATTGTGAGCTCTGAAAAAGTAATTACAGTTAAGTACAAGTTATGAGAGAATACCCTATTAATAATATTATTTTAAATGTGTGTATAGAGGGCTGGTATTTCCATACTCTGGTTATTTGTTCAATCTTTGTATTCATTTATATCTTGTCTTTTGGTTGCGCGTTATATTTTGATCCAGATGCTTCTGTCATTCGCCATAAAATTCTCCTATGAAGCTTGTCCAAATAACTCCCAAATCATTGTTTTTCCATTTATATTTTCTCCATTTTGCATGAATCAGTCTATTATCTGTTTATTTTCCGCTCTGTTGGGGCTATATTTGTCATTTACTTCTAATTGAATTATTCTTGGTCAGTTCAACATGTAGAATATTACTTTTGATTAAATTAACTTGTTTATAATAATCGATTTCTCTTATGAGAAAGTTGCATGTTTTTTGTTATTTAAGTAGATTGCAATGTACTGATTGATACAGCGTTTATAAAACTAAAATCGGTTTTAAAATAACGGAGAAATCTTAGGTTTTAAATTTGCACTAAGCTCCTCCCCCTTAAAAACCTGCGACATTTCATGAGTCAGCTACTGGACGCTCGCTTTCGTGCTTCACGTTTCCAATTCACTATAGTACTTCACTTGGTATTTTTCGGTTAGACGCTTGCTTGCATAAGTGCCGTAGGTGTATAGTCTTTTGGGGATATTTATATTGGCACATTATACAGAAATAAGGGTTTCCTCAATTTCATCATATCTTAATAGACTATGGTGTAAGGTTTTTTGGTTATATTATGTTCAGGTGTAATTCTTCCTTTCACTATATAAATATTTCCTTCTCTTGTTACTCCTACCGCATTGTCACCATCATTTTCTCTGGCAAGTAGTAATACACAAACAAATTTCGTCACTTGTAATTTTTTTAACAAACTTTCGGACAACAAACAATATCTACCTAATATCAAAATCGGTTGGGCATGGGACTGATATCACTGTTTTGGAAAAGATATAGCCAACTAAAAGTATGCGCGCCAAAATGTTGTTTCATATAGAGCATTACTGAAAACATGTTAGGTACAAAAATTTCGCTGCCAATGGAATCAGTCGGCGGAGTCGAATTGTCTCCCAAAATAAAAATATTACCTGCTCTCAAAAAGGTGACGGTCGAATTGTCTCCCGGATGATTTTAATCCGTAATTAGCATAAGTACTTATAATACCATAAAATCTAAACGTTGTTGCCAAATCGATCTTACTTATATCTTGACGAAATATTTGGAATGGTATTTCCTAATTTTGTTAAAATAAAACAGTACGTAGGAAATTATAATTATTTTATTATAATAAAACAAAGGAAAATATACAATGGTTTACTTATATATATATATATATATATATATATATATATATATATATATATATATATATATATATTAAGCCAGTCCTCTAGTATAGATAAATATTCATATATTAGATTGAATTGAAAAGGAATTTTTTTTGTATATACGTATGGTGTATCATTAGACACTACCTAATTAAGAACAAAATTTAACATAAAACGAATGAATGACTTAAGCAAATGTATTATAAAATATTGAGTACATCAATTTAAGAAATGGATTAAGGATAAGGAATAGAATGGTAATGATAATATAGAAATTAATTCTTAAGAAAATGTTACCTTCACAAATAAATCCTAAGGTCAAGTCAATGTCAACAATTTTCATTAAAATCAATCTGAACGCTGCTATGTCCACACTTGAATCGGGAAAAGGATGTTAATTTGTTCAAAACCTAAAATAATAAGAATTAATAATCAAATCACTAATTTATTAACAATATGCAAATACAATAAAAAGTTGCAATTTAAAAAAAGTAATTTATAAAAATAAAACTGTATGAAATATGACATTTGGAATAAGAGCCATATTGTATGTCATAGAAATCTAGTAATCAAATCGAAATCAATGAAGGAAGTGATTGAATCTAGTTATAATATTGCCAACCTAAATTCAATGAGTTGGAAGTTAATATAAAACAGAGAATGTAAATTTGAAATTAAGTTAGAGTTTATATAAAGCGAAATTAGTGCTAATTAAAGAATTAAAAAATAAACAGTTCCATATATATAAATCATAAATTTAGATTGTAGAAATTGTATATTAATTGTACACAAATTTACTAAAAAAAAGGAATTACAAGGATTGAAACCATTGTAATACATGTAAAAGACTATTTATATATTCTATAAGATATTGTTAAACCATTTATACAAGTGATTTCACTCTCCAAGACTATTTTAATTGAAGAATTCAGTATTTCCATAAAAAAAACATTATCATTGACAATTGTTGAATAAAATAACAAATTAGGAGGCTGTGTTTTGAGAGATGGTAAAAAAATGTTGTTGATTTGAAAAAGAAAAGGGAGTCGAGAGTTAGTTGGGGAATTAGGAACTAGGATGTAATTCTCTGAGAAGATTTTTGTAAAAATTTTAAAGTAAAAGTAATAATTTTAAATCTAAATCAATAAAAAATTCATAATATTAATGTCGATTAACCCCTGTGAAAAAGTGAAACGTGCCAAACGAGTATTTCTTGGGTAAGGAATACCTAAGAAAAGAGACGGGATGTTGCAGGTCCACCACGCCGAGAATGGAATATAAGGTCTGTGTTATTTGAGTTTTTAATTTGGAATTCCAAACAAACAAAGAAAAAGTGAACTTTTGAAATTAATTTGAACATTAAAATTTGAATAATCTAAAATTGGCCAAAGAAACTTTAAAATAATTAATACCAAATTTTATCCATGGATAATTAAAGAGCTCTAATTTTCTGCAACAATAATTTTAGATATTAAATATGTACTTACTTGTAAAAAGTTTTTCGTTTGTAAAATAATCAAAGTTCACACCACTCATAAATGCTTTTCCAATCTTAATTTCCGCTTTGCATGCTGACCTATTCTTATAACTATCAAACACACATTTAATTCACAACTTGAATTATATATGTAACTGTTTAATATAAGTTTTCAACCATATTATTCTAAATGCACTAAATTGATGCACATTGAACTGTTAAACGCTTGCATCCTCCACGTTAACTGTGTACTATAATTTTGTGACGACGAGAAACGTTGAACCGGAAGAGCTGCTCCGTTGCGCCGAAGCAGCTACTATAAGCGTTCAGTGCGCATGACCATCAAAGAATACAGGGGAGGTTCAGGAATATTTGTGTGTGTAAAATTTTGAAGATTTCATCAACAATTTATTAAAATATTTTTATTTAAGTGTTGGTATTTTTCTTATTCCAGTCAATGTCCATAACACTTGTCACGAACATTGTTTAAATCATTCATTCGATTATCATATGGTGAGATGATTGAAATAAAGATATATAATTTATTCAGGAATAGACCTATCACGAAATCATAATAAGTAAATGTTCATATGTGTAAAAAATTTTTCTAATAGGTGTCCAGGACTCAAAGAGAGAAGTCTCATGCTTCCGACTGCAATATAAAATTTAAACAATACATACAATTAAAAAATTTTCATATAATCATATAGGGCTAGCCGAAGGAAAAAACGGCTAAATAAAGGTAAATCATATAAGTATATATAAAATATAACATATCCACTATAATATATACTTATATATTTCAAGACAATAATATTTACAAAAATGATATAAAAACTTTTTCACTCTACACACTTATAATACAAATTAGATTCTGCATTTAAAAGAAATATTTTTTAAAAATTGAAAATTGGTAATCCTGCCGTCTTGTAATTTTTCTAAATTATCTTCCAAAAACTTTTTTTTCATTAATACTTTTCGATCATATACTTTGACCACGGTATCAATACTTTGAAGCTTAATATAGGTATCTATTTGAAAATCTAGAAGAACTTTTATAAACTGGTTAAAATTTGGGTGTGTATTATAAAATGAAGCATTATAACGCGAATGAAAAGATTCGCATGCGTTTGTTGTCCTTTTTAAAGAAGAAGAGTTTTCAGCCCAAATGTTAGGAGGAAAGGTAGAAATTTCATCTATGTAAGTTTCAACTAAATAGTCATTAAATTTAATCACCCTCTCATCATCTGGTTGAATTGCAATGAGATCAAGAACAAAGCAATCGCCAACGTCTTCTGCTTTAAGGAATGGTAAACCAAAAATATAAGTAAGGTATTTAGTTTTATCTGTTTCTAAATTGTCTTTTAACTGATACTCGGTAGAAAGTCCTAAACTTTGAATTTTTCTATACCAACTTTGACCTAGGTGAAATAGACATCCCTTAATTTCTGTTTTTGGAAAAATTTCGCGAATTGCTTTGTGTATTGCTAATTCAAAATCTGAAGTTATAGTTTTTGGAAGATTCTCTTACCTCCTTTCTAATTAGGCCCATTGGTTTTGCCGAAACATCTTCTATTGCTTTAATTTTTACAGCATTGCTTAGAGTCTGCCTATTTAGAAGTTCTTCTGATAATTTCTCATGGTTGTGGTTTAAAGAAGATTCGATCACTTCTGGACGGTCCAATTTTGTTTTAACAAAAGCTTTGCACTGCGTTTTCCTGGACGCACAAAGCCATCTTTTTAGAGTGTCTCTTGCTAATAACTTGTGGAATGAAAATTTAAACCCATCGATCACTAACAAATCTTTGCCTTTTTCACTTTTAATTATTGTAGCCTCCATTATACGTATAGTTTCACTGTACCACTTTTAACTATTCAACAACTTCGTAAACAAACTTTACAACCTCTGAAACTTGTGAAGAATATGTGAAATATGGTTTACTATTTTTAATACCACCCTTTATAAGGCGAAGGAGGGAAAGTACTTTCAAACGATAATGTGAAATTAATGGTACCTACCTGTTTTTGGATTTGTAAAATGTTGATGGATTAACTTAACATTCTTTTAATGTAAATTAAAGTAGATTTTAATGCAGATTATCACTAAAATAATCTAAGGAAATTTAATTAGTTATTTGTTAATGACAATTTAAACTGCAGGTTATCGTTACAAATAAATGAATGTAAGGATTATTTTCTTACTTTTCTATTTCAAGGTAGTTAAATGATTCTTATATCCTGAGAGACATTTTACAAAAAGAAAAAGGTATCAATAGTTCAACGTACTTTTAAAAATGAAAATTTTGATTTGGCAACAACGGTGTACTTTGTGAAAATTAATACCTTTTAATGTATATTACCTTGGGAGACAACTCGACCTATGATGGGAGACAATTCGACCTATAAAAAAACTACCTGCTCAAGACGGGAGACAACTCGTCCTTGCCCGGAATCAGTACTTCCACATTGGTCAAGCACACTTTCGCCTTTTCAATAGAGGCTTGTTTTATAAAGATACCATTCTCATTTTAAGGTGTATAAAACAACAAAACAATTTTTGGATCAACTTTTTGAAATGAGTACCATACTACGAGGTTTTTTCTTCTTTTTAATAAATGAAGAAAAGTCTAAATCATGGAAACTCACCTTTTAAACTCCGTTGAATCAATTTTCTCTAGCGTAGTGACTTCTTTAACCTCTTTTTTATCTTTTGTATCCTCTGAAAGCTTCTTCAGTATCGATTTCAAGTTTTTCCGTTCCAGAGTTTCATTGGATTCGTTAGAAGAATGCAGTGGACTTGCAATTAAAGGTGTTGTTAGAAACTGTGAATCAGTCGTATGTTGTTCATGATGCATTGTAGAACCTTCAGAGCGAGACCTAGTAAATATTGAAAATCAACTCGTCATTAACCTAACAATATTATACATTCTATATTTATCAACAGAGAAGTGGAAGAAAGAAAATAATTTCTAGCTAGGATCTGGCGAAGATATGGGCATGATGGAACGAAGGGAAAACAATCACAAAAAATGACAGTAGCAACATAAGACAGAAGTTATGAAAAATTGAGAAGTAAATGACTCATAAACATGATTCGACACGTAAGAAAATAACAACTAGAATTGATAGTGATCCATGAGGGAACCAATATAATATTTTTTAATGACAATACACTATTTAGCAGCAAAGAAAGCGCGGAATCTACGTAAACATAAGCCAAAAGAAAGAGTCTCCAAATTTCTACCTTTCTTCGACCTAAACGCAAGAGAAAATGAATATAAAAGTGAGCATACAGAGTATGAAGATAAAGTCAAAGGATTAATATATTTCACAGTGAAAATCAAATAAATATAATCAGTACACACTTCAAGAGAGATGACGTATATAAAAGGGGATATGATTCTCTCAAGATAGATTTTATCAGATTAACCATACAAACGAATGCAGTAATGTTATGTAACATATGGAGTCATGCAGAAGGGAGCCTTGGAAAGAAGAAAGTGAAGAGGAAACAAGCAAAGAAGAAATATGACGTTGTAGTAGAAAGGTATACGATGCAGATTCAATAAGAACGTCGAAGAAAAAGTTAAAGATTCGAGAAAACAAAATAGCAAGATATAAACCAAATATTTGAAGAATCAGACTCAAATATCCAACAAGAGAAACGGTACCATTACTTACGAGAAAGAGAGAAACGAAACAGATGGAGGAATTTGGTGATATGAATACAGAAAATAATGTCGTGACAAATAAAAATTAAAAGAAAGAGTGCAACAAAAGAAAAGAGATCTGATATTTTTACAGAAGAATGAAAAAGAGAATCCAAAATTATCATATTCTAAGCAAAGAACTCACCTTGTCAAAGTCTCATTATCGAAGCTTGGATTATCAGGGATGTCCAGAGAAAAACTTCTGGCCTTCATCACATGTTCCAGTTCTTCCAGTTTTTGACGCTCGTTTAGTATTTTAAGTTTTTTCACAAAAGGAAGGGGACCATACTCAGGAGATAAATCGTCAATAGATCTGAAAGAATATTTCTACATGTACATTTGGTTTTCAATTAATGATACCACCAAAGAAAAATGTTTTTTCAATTATATTCAATTAATTCCAACCAACAAATTATTGTTTTTTGTTATTTGTTCCCTACTGTTGAGCATACTTGTTATTTTAGGCGCAGTTTTGGGAAAAGTGCAATATTTTTGGAAATAGGGACAGACGAGAATATGCTCAATTAGAAGTTTGCAGTTCAGTAGTCGTCCACGTCTGTAAGTCACTGGCGGACGAGACAAACTTGATTCTTTGATGGGTGAAGTGTATTTGCAATACATTTATATTGATTTTCCAACCTTCAAGTTTTGTCCATAACTTTGGTATAGTTGGCGTAAAAGATATAGCTTTGAGCTGTCGGGTTTTCGTTGGCATGCGAGGATATCGTCATAGTACAGTCAATATTACAATTTATGTTTTGACATTAATGTTGCCTATCCGGTAGAGGTGTAGGGGTTGTGTCGGAGAGGTAGTACCTTTTGTCTGAGACGGTCACTCCAAGCGTCATAGACGGGCGGAGGTTTCAGATAACTGGTCCTCACGAGACACCCAACTCTCACTTGCTGGCTCCAAGCGCCACACCCTGGTACACTGTGTTGACCCACAGGCTAAACCAAGTGAGGGTAGCCAGATATGGTAAAACGACACCGGCCGATCGTCGGGATAAACGATCCACTCCATAGCCAACAGCTACGGATGGATGAGCTACTGGAGACAGGGCACTCTTTTGTCCAGGGGTTGGGAAACTGGCCCCGAAGGCGGATGAGCATATAACTGCCAACGGCATAAGAATACGAAAGGCAACGGGAAACCATCGTATTAAAGGCTTGAGGCATCCCTAGTATTATCAGCATGGCTAATACAACAAATAGAAAAGTTTTCACTGATCATGGATATCGGAATCCAGGATCCGGCAGGGGAGGAAAAACTAAGGACTGCAAGGCCTCCCAGGTCGTCAACCTGCGAAATCCTTGCAAGATAGCAACGTGGAATGTAAAAACACTATATCAAGCCGGAAAAGTCCATAATGCCATTAAAGAGATGAACAGATTAAATATAAAAATTTTGGGAATTAGTGAGATGAGATGGCCAGGTTCAGGGCAATGTCTGATAGATGAACATCAAGTCTACTATTCAGGAACAAATACAAATGCTCATCAGTATGGAGTAGGTATTATTGTTCACAAAAACGTAGAAAAACACGTCAAAAGTTTTACTCCAATAAGTGAAAGAACCTTGTTATTACAAATCAACGCAAGTCCTGTTCCGATAAACATCATACAGGTATATGCTCCCACAGCTGATAAAACCATAGAGGAAGTTGAAGAATTCTACAGCGAAATAACAAATGTATACAGTAGACTTCCCAAACACCACCTAACGGTGATAATGGGCGATTTCAATGCGAAGATAGGCAACGGAGGTGAGGGAGAATATGTTGGACCTCATGGATTAGGTGAAAGGAACGAGCGTGGCGATCGATTGGCAATATTCGCAGCAGACAAAAAAGCGGCAATACTTAATACGTTTTTTAAACTACCACCAAGAAGGTTATACACATGGAGATCACCACTAGACTCTAAAGAACATATAGTCAGAAATCAAATTGATGATATGTTAGTAAATAAGAGATTCCAGAACGCATTCACATCTGTTAAAACATATCCTGGGGCAGATATAATGTCAGACCATAACCCATTAGTTGGCACCTTAAAGCTAAAACTAAAAGCTGTGAAAAAGACAACAAAGAAAGACCGTTATGACATGCGAAAATTAAAAAACCCGGACACGAAGGAAAAAGTAAGACATCACTTAGCAGAACAACTGCAAGAAACAAATATCAATAATGATGTGAAATTTGAATTAGACAGAATAAAAAACATTGCTACAAGCGTCAGTGAAAAATATTTAAAATCAGATCAAAACATCAAAAGAAAAACATGGATGACAGACGAAATTCTACATATGATGGAACAAAGACGACTTATGAAAGACACACCCGCATATTCAGCAATTCACAAGCAAATACAAAGAAAAATCAAGGATGCCAAAGAAAAGAAATTACAAGAAGATTGCCAGGAAATAGAAGCCCTACAGGAAAAGTATGATAGTTTTAACATGTATAAAAAGGTTAAAGAAACGGCTGGGTTGATCAAGCCCAGAACAATATGTAAACTGACCGACAAACAAGGAAATCTAGTAATAGACAAACAAGACAAGATAAAGGTATGGAGCAACTACATCTCAGAACTATTTAAAGATGCAAGACCGCAGCGGCCACAGATAATAGATAAATCAGGTCCTGCCATCACCGTCGATGAAGTGCAATCAGCGGTGCAACAAATGAAAGATGGAAGAGCTCCTGGACCAGACAACTTTAGATCTGAAATTCTCAAACTTTTCGACGAATCTGGAATCACACAACTAACAGAGATGTTCAATCTCATCTATGAAAAAGGCGAACTACCGAAAGATTGGCTACTGTCGGAATTTGTTATAATACCAAAGAAACCAGGAGCAAAGAGATGCGAAGATCATAGAACTATCAGTCTCATGAGTCATCTATTGAAACTATTCCTGAAAATTATTCACAGAAGAATATACAAAAAGTGTGAAGATTATATGTCGGAAACTCAATTCGGTTTCCGAGATGCGGTAGGTACTAGAGAGGCACTATTCAGTGTACAGGTATTATTCCAGAGATGTAGAGACGTCAACTGCGACGTATATGCTTGTTTTGTAGACTACAGTAAAGCTTTTGATCGAGTACAACATCACAAACTAGTGGAAATATTAAATACTGTTGGGATCGATGGAAGAGACTTGGAAATAATATCGAGACTATATTGGGATCAGTCAGCATATGTGTCCGTAGAAGGAGAAAAATCAGATGCCATAAAGATCGCACGAGGTGTAAGGCAAGGATGCGTATTGTCCCCTCTATTATTTAATGTTTATTCAGAATACATATTTAGAGAGGCTCTCGAGGACGTAGATGAAGGAATATTACTAAATGGTAAAAGATTAAACAACATCAGATACGCTGACGATACAGTGATTATGGCTGGAGACCTCAATGGATTACAACAACTAATGAACAGAGTGTATTCAGTTAGTCTAGAATACGGTCTCGATATAAATGTCAACAAAACGAAGTACATGGTAATCAGCAAAAGTCAGATTCCACAGGAGCACCTCACCCTAAATCAGCTACAAATTGAGAGGGTCGGTAAATACACATATTTAGGAACTACACTCAATGACCAATGGGACCACTCACAAGAAATCCGCTGTAGAATAGAGAAAGCAAGGGCCGTATTTCTCAAAATGGCATCAGTTTTTAAAAGTCGATCTCTGACGTTAACTACCAAAATAAGACTCCTTCGCTGCTACGTTTTCTCCGTCTTACTGTACGGGGTCGAATCATGGACCTTGACCGACGCAACAACAAAAAAACTCGAAAGCTTTGAAATGTGGCTCTATCGTAGAATATTAAGAATCTCATGGACAGACCATGTGTCCAACGTAGAGGTCTGCAGAAAAATGCAGAAAGACACCGAATTAATAAAAACGATAAAGATCCGCAAGCTAGAATATTTCGGTCATATAATGCGAAATGAGAAAAGGTTCAGTCTATTACAAAATATCTTGCAAGGGAAGATCCCTAGTAAACGTGGCCCAGGACGACGGAGAAATTCATGGCTCAAAAATCTCAGGACATGGTTTTCAACAACTACTACAGGACTATTCCGTGCAGCAGCAAATAAAATCATAATAGCCAGAATGATCGCCAACATCCGGACCGGATAGGCACTAGAAGAAGAAGTTTGCAGTTCAGTAGTCGTCCACGTCTGTAAGTCACTGGCGGACGAGACAAACTTGATTCTTTGATGGGTGAAGTGTATTTGCAATACATTTATATTGATTTTCCAACCTTCAAGTTTTGTCCATAACTTTGGTATAGTTGGCGTAAAAGATATAGCTTTGAGCTGTCGGGTTTTCATTGGCATGCGAGGATATCGTCATAGTCCAGTCAATATTACAATTTATGTTTTGACATTAATGTTGCCTAACCGGTAGAAGCCAACAAATTTATTAAAATATTAATTGTCATGAGTCTACTAGAATATTTCTTTCGAATCAGTAGCGAATCGTGTTTTGACGAGACTACATTTTACGGTCTAATTAATATAAAAAGGTTTATATTTCGATAACCGGTTAGACTATAGAATAAACCCCTTCCTTTCCATCTAACCCCATCCCCAATCAGTGGTGAAACCTATATTGGAATATGGATGAGCCAGCGCGAGAAGTAAGTTTTTTATAATTGTTAGTTTTATTTTTTCATAAAGGAGAAAAATAACTAATCATAATTTTTGGGCACTTCGACCCAAGATAATTCAAATTTGCTTAAAATTACATTTAATCGTCAGGGTTAGCTACTGATTCATACCTATATAATTGTTTGTCATAACAATTCTATAGACCGTAAAATACCATAGTTGGCTGCTACTACTCGTCGTGTAAAATTTATCCATTCTTTGCACATTATATACTTAATGTGTCTGTATACCGATTTTCGCATAATACCTAACATATAGTTAATTGTAAACTGTTTATTATAAATAATCTTTTCATACAATTGATGTTCTGTTAAAAGATTATATAAATTTTAGTTTTGTTGAATTCAGGTTGAACTTGTTATCAGGAATAGGTAAACAAGTTTTTTGTAACTCCTAGAAATTTAAAATCGATTAGCCTCAAATTGATATTGTTTATTGAAAAATATGAATACATTTATTTATTTGATTGAAAGATGCCGACTGTTCCTACACCCGATGAACTTAAATTAGATCGATTGATTGCGCAGCGGGAAATTCTTTTCGGTAAGGGTCAAAAATGTTTTGATTCCGCGAAGGAACTCGATAGACACCCAAAATCTAGTAGTAAACTAGATAACTTTTCTATCCGTTACACTACATTTTCCCATGTTGCGCAGGAATATCGCCAAGTAGTCGAAGAAATTGTAACAATAAAACAAAAACTTAAACCTGACGAGCGTCCAAATTACGATAGTTTGAATGCCTTCGATGAGCTCTACTGCACAATTGAGTATATAGCTTCTAAATGTTTGTCTACACCGACTCAAAATCCTGTAGTAACTTCTAATGCCGCCACCGATTCAAAGGTGCGTGTGCCTAAACTTGAACTAATAAAATTTTCTGGAGAAGATCTTCTCGTTTGGCCTCTATTTTAAGAAAACTTTAAATATTTAGTACATGGTAAAGTGGAATTTTCTAAAGCAGAGAAATTGCAATGTTTATTAGGAAGTCTATCTGGAAAGGCTTTGATAACCTGTAATACATTTGAAGCTACCCCTAATAATTATGATTCGATATGGAAGTTATTAGAAGATACCTATAACGATAAAAAATTTCTTGCCGATTTATTTTTAGATAAAATTTTAAATTTCCACTCATTACCTAATGGAGGTCCAAATAATTTACTATCATTTTTGGAAACCTTTGATACCGCTGTAACTGTTTTAAAACGTTTAAGATTAAATGATTTATGTAATTATATACTTACTTATATTGCTCTTTCAAAATTACCCAAACAAACCATTGATGATTTTGATTTGGTTACTCCTCAAAATACTATACCACAATAATATGATCTTATTAAATTTGTTCGCCAACGAAGTAGGAATATTAGTAAAATTGATAAGCTTAAACCAATTTCTAGCTCAAGCTACCAACATTCTAAATCTAATAATTTTAATAGAAATCCAAAGACCTTAATGGCCAACAACTCCATCCCTGTTAAATCAAATTACATTGTTTGTATACATCAACAACAATACCTAAAAGACTGTTCTGTTTTTGAAAGTTGGCCATTTGATCAAAAATTTCGTTTTATAAAGGATAACAACTTGTGTATTAATTGTTTTTCAAATAAACAAAAAGTTAGTGCTTGTCCTTCACGATTTAATTGCACATTGTGTCAACAGAGACATCACAGTCTGTTACATAAAACCAATAATAGTAATAAAGGAAATTCAAATGTCTCTGATAATAACATAGTACAGTCCACACCCTCTAGCAGCTCGCAAAATGCTTGCAATACAGCCCATTTTGATGATATGCATAACAAATCTCAGTTTGTAGTTTTGAGTACCATAATTGCCAATGTTAAAAACAAATGGAATAAAATAGATAAGGTTAGATTTTTGTTAGATAGTGGCTCTATGTCTAATTTACTTACTCTGGATTGTTGTCAGAGATTGGGATTAAATTTCTAAAAATTTAATTCTAGGTTATTAGGTGTAGGGGGAAATATAAACACATTAAAGGGTAGAACCAACCTTACAATTTTTCCTACTTTTGATACAAATTTAAAAATTCCATTAGAAGCCTTGATTGTAGATAATATTACTAATCCATTGCCAGAATTTCCTATAGATATTCGTAATTTGGACTATTTGAAAAATTTGCCTTTAGTTGATCCTTCTTTTCACACTCCTAGTAAGATAGATGGTATTTTGGGAGCAGCCATTTTTGCAGATTTAATAAAAAATGATAAAATTTCAGGACAAGATGGATCCCCGACTGCAATTGAAACCTCCTTTGGTTACGTAGTTACTGGTTATGTCCAGCCATTACCTAGCAATACAAATGTGTATACTTTCCATACCTTTATAGATGTATCTCCTACTCTAGAATCCTTAGTAAATAAAATGTTTCAGCTAGAAGATCTCAGACATTACCTAATGATGAAGATTTAGCTTGTGAGAAAATCTTTTTAGATCATGTCGTTCGAAGTCCATCTGTAGCCTTGCCATTTAAATCTGATCCTGACCAATTGGGTGACTCTTACTCCTTTTCCAAGTCTCGTTGATTGTCTCTCGAACGAAAGTTAAGTAAATTTCCTAATCTAAGATTGATTTATTCCGATATTTTGCAGGACTATATTAATCAAGGTCATATGTCCCTTGTTCCTTCTGCTTTGATCAATATCCCCGCGTATTATATTCCACACCACTGTATCTTTAAACCTGATAGTGTTTCCACACCTTGTCGTATTGTGTTTGATGCCAGTATGAAAACCAACAAAAACACCTCTTTAAATGAAGTACTTTATACTGGTTGCAAACTTCAAAATAATTCAGTTGATATTCTGTTGAATTTTAGATTATTTCCAATAGCAGTAACATCAGATATTAAACAAATGTATCAACAAATTGAAAACATTCCATCACATAGACAGTATCAGAGAGTTCTTTGGCGTTTCGAGTCTCAAGATCTTATTTCCGTGTACCAGCTCAATACCGTGTCATTTGGAGTAAAATGTTCACCGTATTTGAGTTTAAGGGTTATTAAAAAACTTCTAGAGGATGAAGGATGTAACTACCCTGATGCTGTTTAACCCCTCCAAAATGATATGTATATGGACGATTTCATAAGTAGTTTTCCTGATCTAGAGTCTGCTGAACTCGCCCATTCACAAATTGTTGACTTATTTTCATCAGCCTGTTTTCAAATAGTGAAATGGATGTCCAATTCATCTCATTTACTTAATATTATTCCAGAAAATCTCAGGTTAATGGGAATTAAGAATTTTGAGTGCGATTCCTTGAAGATTTTAGGTTTGCAATGGAATCCATCCACAGATAAATTCATATTCAAGCTTTCTCCTGCTGATTATTCTGTTTGTACTAAAAAGCGATTGCTGTCCTTTGTCGCTAGAACCTTTGACCCCTTAGGAGTTTTATCGCCCTTCATTTTTCTTATCAAGCTAATGATAAAATTACTGTGGGATTCAAATTATGATTGGAATGAAATTGCTCCAACTAAAATCTGTCAACAATGGCAATCTGTCTTATTGCAGCTTCCGAATTTGTCGAAGCTAGAAATTCCAAGACATATTTCTTTTGTAAAAGATTTTAGCTTAACCTTAGTTGGATTTTGTGATGCCAGTATGTCTGGTTATGCCGCTGCGGTTTATGCCAGAACAGAAGCCACCAATATGGTCAAAAGTACTCTTTTATATTCTCAAGGTCGCGTAGCCCCTAAATTAGCTGTTACTTTACCTCGTTTGGAGTTATGTTCTGCTATTTTACTCGCTAAAATCCTATTCCATATTAGAAATATATTTGCTCATCGTTTAACTATTGAAAATATTTTTGCGCTTTCGGATTCACAGATATCTCTTCATTGGATTCATTCCCATCCTAAACGATGGACAACTTTTATTTCTAATAGAATCTCTTTAATCCAGAAACTGGTTCCTTCAGAAAAATGGTACTTTGTGCCAGGCAATCAAAATATTGCTGACTGTGCTTTTGGTGATCTTGATCCCTCTACATTTATGCAAAAATGGACTGGATTCACGGTCCTACCTGGTTGTCATACGACATACCGCGATGGCATATAAAAACACCCCAAGAAACAATTAGTAATAGTAATAATAGAGGCTTCAATTACGAGCCTCATGAGTTAGTTGCCACAATAACCATCGCGGCAATTGAAGGACCTCTTTATAAAATTATAAATCATTTTTCCTCCTTTAATAAAATGTTAAATTCCTCGGTTTATGTTCTCAAGTTTTTAAAATTATTACCCCGAATTTTCCCCATCAACACAAAGGATTTGGACCAAGCCGAAATCCATTTAACTCGCACTATTCAAACGAAACATTTTTCACATATTTTTAAGGCGATTGCCAAGCCAAAGTTATTGAAACCTAATCTTCACCGTCTCAAACCATTTATTGATAAATACGGTATAATGTGTGACGCCTTTCAGAGAGAACTAAATTTAAACAAAATCGAATTGATCAATAATCTCCCCCGAGCTAGTCACTTTGGTGGTCTTTGGGAATCGAACATCCGAAGCATGAAAATGCATTTATCCAGAGTGATCGGAGAACAAATTTTGACTTACGAGGAGTTTAACACCGTATTAACTCAAGTTGAAGCTATTTTGAATAGTCGCCCCTTATGTTTGTTGAATAACGATCTTAATGATCCTGTTGCTTTAACTCCAGCACATTTTCTTTATAGTACCCCTCTATTTTCTTTTCCTGATGAAAATTCTTATAATGAAAGCACTCATCTGGTTTCTAGGTTTCTAGGTATAAATTGTTAGAGTCTGTTGTGGCGCATTTTTGGAAGAGGTGGCATAGTAAATACCTTTCTACTCTTCAAGAACGCCAGAAATGGAATACTTCCACTATGCCTGTAAAGGAAGGTACTATTGTCCTCATAATGCAAGAGAACTTGCCACCACTGCAGTGGCCAATGGGTATTGTGGAGAAGGTTTATCCTGGCAAAGACGGAGTTATACGAGTAGCCAGGGTAAGGACTACACATAGTTCCTACTCCCGTCCGGTAGTAAAACTCTGCCCACTGCCACTCCAATAATTTAATTTTGTATTTTTTTTGTAAGAGTAGTTTTAGATTAGATAGTAAATAGCATTTACGATGTTTTATTTAGTTTTGTTTTTTCGCTTGAATTTTTTTAATTTAAATTCAATTTGCTGGCCCGCAGGATGTTTTGGCATTAATGTTGCCTATCCGGTAGAAGGCAACACATTTATTAAAATATTAATTGTCATGCGTCTACTAAAATATTTCTTTCGAATCAGTAGCGA